>JAEOAD010000031.1:16135000-17335000 GCA_036365145.1 Orientallactaga sibirica
GGTATGTTTACTTACAGTATTTTTTTTCTCTTTCTCTCCTTTCTCAGTTTTCTCCTTGTGTTGTGTGGGGTTGGGGATGACTTGGGGCTTTTCAGAAGAGTGGTTTGATAACATGTATGAAAATGCCTGAGATTGTGGTTGAAGGGGTTTGGGGAAGGGGGGTTAGAGAGTCAATTCGGTGCATTGCCATATTTTATTACATGTGTGTGGTAGCAGAGGTGGGAGAGGGGGGAGAAGGGGGAAAGTACAATTGCAAAGCTGCCAAAAATATGATGAAATCGAAGCATAAAGACTACGGTGCCTCCCATCTCTTCTCTCTCTTCAAGCTCATTTCCTTCCCTAAGAGCTAACTGAAAACCAGTCCTAGAAGCCTGGTTTTCCAAGCAGCAGACGACTGGGTTTTCTAGCAAATGAGCCGCTAGGCTCGTATTAGGTATCAGAATTTACTGTTCGATTTGCCTCTGCGTTTCATTTGCAACCTTGTGCAGCTGACAGCCTGGCGGGCGGGGACCCAGCCTCGCCCCGCGCCCTGGGCCGCGATGCGGGAAGCAAGCGCTCGCTCGGCTAAGCTAGGAGGAGAATCGCAAGGCGAAGGGTACTCACCATCGGGCGGGGTGGTGGAGCTGGCGTGCGGGTTTCTGGCACACGGTTACCCTTTGGCTGTCTATTGCAACCTCGCCGGGCTGACTTAAGTAGCGATTCTGTGCTCTGGGCAAAAATGTTCAAGGAACGGGTTCCTCATTTTTAAAAAACCAGCGAGAGAGAGACGACAGAGACAGAAAGAAAAAAGAGGAGGGGGTGAGGGGGACGCACATAAAACCAGTTCAAGAAAAAAAAAAATCATCACCTCTTCACCAGTGACTCAGGAAACGTAGAGGCGGCGAGATCCGAGTACAGTCCAACCAAGACAGAGCCAATTAATTTTAAATCCTGAAGAATTATTCAGATTAAAATGTACAGAAGTTTCATTCTCCTATGCCTACATGAGCCCAAAGTCGTTTCCCTTTAAGAGCTCCTTTTCTTTTAAAGTTGAATTTTAGGCAGCGAGGACTCTTACACTAGGGGGCAGACAGATACTGTACTTGCTCCAATCTTAAGCAATTTTTCCCTCCCAGCATATGCTCTGATTTAGCACTGTAAATTTTTCAGAGGACCCAACTCTGACAGCCCCTGGTGATTTTCAAAGTACCACAAGCCAGTGGTTAAAAATTGCATTGACTTGGAAGTTCAGAGGGACACAATGGAAGCCCCTTCCCTATTCACGGAGCTTCAGTGTGGTGGAAGAGAAAAACACACACGACTAGATTGAGGGGAAGGGGGAATTCAATGAATCCTGGTTTCCACTGAGCTCGGAGTTAAACTCGGCATTTGCTGGGTCTGTATTCATATTGTGATTGAATCAAATCTTTTAAGAATTACAGACCAACCAGCCACTTGCAGAAAAAGAAAAATCATATTTTAAGGAGGTTGGATTTTTTTCTTTTTTCAGATTAAGGTAAATGTTTCCCAATTTTGACCATCCAAATTAAAGCTTGCCATTACACTCATTAAAATAAATTTACAACATCCCTAAAAGACTTTGCAGTCTTTTATTATTAAAATAATAATATATTGGTATTTATGTTTTAGTCTGGGAAGGTTTTGTATTTTTACAATAAGACAAAGATGCATTAATACATCTTTGGAAAAGCCATTTCAAAATAATTTTGTCTTTTTGTTCTTCTCAGTTGGCTATTCTTGTCTCATATTCCAGGCAGTAAAGTTAACTACAATTCCTACATTGATTTTTCTTCCCTTTCTAAACAGCATTTCTGTGATTGAATGAGTCCTAAAATACAGAGTGAAGTCCCTCTGACTTCATGGCAGCCCTGTGGTCCTATGCCTAGCTGGCTCCTATTCTGTAGGAGGGATACATAAGAAATTCTTCATTTTCTGTGAAAATATATCAGTGTCTTCTAGTGTCAAAAAAAATCTAAATGAGATTTTTTTCTTCTCAAAATTATCCCTTTATATGTGTGTAAAAAGTGATCTTGCCATAGCTGTGGCTGCACTCCAGAGGCAAGATTAAAATTTCCTTATAATCAATTATGCTCATCTTCTATTAAGTTGAGATGGGTATAGCCATTAGATTTCCTATGTTAACCCCAGTCCCAATATAAACTGGTATTCCCCTAATCTGACATTTAGAGCCTCAAGTAATTCCTTGAATCAGAGAAGTTGAAAGAAAAAAAGAAAGAAAGAAGTCCCCAAACCTTGTCCTCTGAAATGATTGTTTTCTATCTTTCTTGTTCTCATGAGCAGAAAGTTAGTGACTCTAATCAGACTGAAGATGCTCAGCCTGACTTCACTCTGGTGACATTTGATGTGGTACACATCAGGCTTGTGATAGTTCAGTGCTTGGTATAGCTTATTAGATCTTAAAATATTCAAATAATGCCATGGGCACCTGCAGCTGTAGTATAATATGTGATTTCAGTAAAGAGAAGGCTTTGGAAGTGAAGCTTAAAGATTTTCCTTCCATATAACCCAGCTTTTCTCTGCCTACATCTCCACGGGATCCTTACCTCACAGTCCGCCTATTTGTGTAAAAGGAACAGCATGCAAAGTGCAAAATATACATGTCAATTATATGTGCGGTTTATTTCATTCAAATAACTTTATCTCAACAATTCTTGAGCAAAAAGGATGCTTTCTGAAGTGATCAATTTACTCTTTAGAACATTCTTCTTTATTTCTGTTGTAACTCGGCATCATTTTTTGTAAAATAAACTTAGTGTTAGTAAACCTGGTTTGCGTTCTTGGTGCAAAATGTCCCTGAAGGAAACAGGTTGGTTGTATAAATGTGGAATCATCATAATCCACTAACTGGTCATAATCAAACAGCAAGTTTACTGTAATGGACAATGATGTGTCCTGGGGCTAATTCTACGTGTTTGATATTTAAAATCCAAACATCCTGGAATTCAAAGAATCAAGCGGTTCAATGAATTTAGCACTTTGAGCAGAATGTGTTAGGCTCTGAAGTTCCTTTTGCAGTGACTCTTGGGTAGATTGTGACTTGCTAGTGTGTGGTTCTCGTGAGCTGTGCTGGAACTATATGCAGTTTGGAGCAGTCTCTGGGTCTGTTTTAGTGGCTATATGAATGCTTAAAGGGAACTTGAACAATGAAGCCTGTACTCAACTGTTCTATGACCTAGAAGCATAGTCTCGGAAGTCTTTGTCTGTGTACATTGACAAATGTGCATCTGATACATGTGCGTTTACATGTGTGTGTAGAGGGTGTGTACAGGAGAGGCTAAAGCGCCTGCCTCCGCCTGTCCATCAGCAGCCAGAAAGGTCTTTTTCCTCTTACCACAACTGGGTGCGTGGTAGGACATTGGTTTGCCAGCTACCTAAATCCAAAGAGAGAGAATAAAGTTGAGGGGGAATTTATTTTAATTGCGTCATGACAAAGAGATAAACTGTACTTCTGCCTCTCAGCATCCGAGATGCTTCATTTAAGCAATTAAAAATGTCAGGCTACAAACCTATGAAATATTAATCCTAAAAAGAAAAGACAGATATTCAACGGTTTCTTTTCCCATAAAACAAACAAGCAAACAAACAAATAAAAGAGCTATCAAAACCAAGCAAGTGTTGAGAGAGATCATTGAGTGAAGGCTTGGCCATCACCAGGGATTTGGGCAAATCTTTCCTTGGGAAAGTGTCCGCAAGCCCAGATCGTGGCACCTAGCCACCTTCTCTGCCTAACCCCTCTGCAAAGAACCTCGGGCAACTTTGTCTGTCTATGGCACCGTCGGCACCACAATGCGCCGCCGGGGGAGTCCCCTCGGCAGTGCGCGAGCGGGAGCGCGTTCCTTGGCATCGCCAAGTTGCGAGAGGCGAAGTGCTCGTTCCATCTTCCACCTCTCACGGAGCCTTTAAGAGGCGTTGTGTGCGAGCGCCGCCGCCGCCGCCGCGCTCGCTCCAGTCCCCGCTGGGGCGGAAACCTCGGCTTCGGGGTGCAGGGCGAGCCCAGGCGGGGGGCCGCGCTCCTGGGGCCGAACGGCCCATCCCCCCTCTCTAAACTCTTCGGCTGGGGCGGCGCGGCCACCGGATTCCCGCCCCTCCCCTCCACCCCCTCCAACTCCCCAGCCCCACGAGCCCCCCGCGCGCCCACCGCGGTGCCCGCTCGCGCTAGGACCAGGCTGCTCTCCCGGCCGCCATGGCGGGGCCGCCGCGCTCCGGCCAATGACGACGAGGGGGCGGCGCGCGCGCGCCGGGCCAGGCCAACCCCGGCTGCTGCCTTATAAGGCGCGCCGTCGCCATGGCAACGTGCGCTAAGTTGCAGCAGTCGTGTCAAAGTTCACTATATAGAGAGCTCAGTGAGCTGATCGCGGAGAAGCCACTTCTGCCAGCCCCGGCGCCTATAAATCGCATTCCCTCCCGCGCCCCCCTTTTTAGCATATTTGATCACTTTGATTCTCTGTTCTTTTCTCTCCCCGCGCTTGTATGTGTGTGTGTGTGTGCGTGCGTGAGCGCGTGTTTTCTTCTTCTTCTTCTCCTCCTCCTCTCCCCGAGTTGCCTCCTTTCTCCGGGTTGCCTTGCTGCTGCCTCTCTCTTTCTTTTTTCCCCCCTTCCCTCTCCCCTTTTTTCATTCTTCCTCTCCGTCTCTCTCTCCCCCCTCTGCGCACGAAGGATGTGCTTCTAGGTGGTGATCTGCCCTCCTTTCTCTCTTTTATCATTTCTCCCCCGCCGCCGCCGGCGAGTTGACTCTTTCCCTATGTGTGTGAGGCGGCGGCGGCAGCAGCAGCGGCTCCGGCGGCGGCAGCAGCAGCGGCGGCGGCAGCAGCAGCAGCAGCAGCGACTTCCCCGGCGGCGGCGGCGCTAGACTCGGCGGCGGCTCCCGGCCCGACCCGGCGGCTTCAGAGGAGGCTCCGGCGGCGGCGGCGGCGGCGGGCGGGCGGCCGGCCCGGGTGGCCCGCAGGGAACGGCGAGCGGCCTCCTCCACCGAGCCACAGCGAGCGGCGGGCGGCGGCGGCTGCTGGAGCTAGCGGGGCGCGCGCCAGGCGCCCGGGGCAGGCTGCAGGCGGCGGCGGCGGCGGCCCAGCGCCAGGACGACGCCGCGCAGCGCTCGACGCGGACCACTTTCATGCTGATTCCCCCGGACCCGGGCAGTGCTCCGGCCACTCAGCGGGCCGCCGGCCTCCGCCCCGGCCTGCCCGCGCCCGGCGCCTCCGCTCTCACAGTCCTCCTGATTTCGATGGCTTTCCTGAATGGCTGACTGTGGGCTGCCCTGGACTTGGCCCCCGGACAGTCGCCTCTCCTTCTCCTTCTCCTCCTCCTCCTTCTCCTCTTCCTCCTCCTCCTACTCCTCCTCCTTGTCCAACTCCTCGGCTGCACACTAGATCTGAGAGCGAGAGAGTGAACGAGAGAGGGAGGGAGAGAGAGCGAGCGAGATCTTTGGAGAGATTTTTTTTTTTTTTTTTGCCTCCTACTTCTGTCTTGGAGCCAGACAATCGACTTGCAGCTCTCCCTCCCCTCCCTCTCTCCACGTTCTGCTCCCACTCGCTCTCCCCTGTCCCCCTTGCCCTCCCCTCCCGACGGAAAGCCCCCCTGAAACCAACAAAGCTGAGCCGAGAGAAACAAACAAAACAAACACACCGGGCCAGACAAGCAATCGACAAAACTTTGCAAAAGCAAAAACAAAAAAGGAAAAACTCACCAACCTCAATCAACTAGCCCTGAGCCACCCGGGGCGCCCTCCCGCGCCCTCTCGCACCCTCGCACACACAAAAGGCGGCGCGCCGGAGCCCGAGACCCGGGAGCCGCCGCCGCCCCGCCGCCGCCCGCAGCCAGGGGAGCAGGAAGTCCGGACGCAGCCCCCATAGATATGGCAATGGTAGTCAGCACGTGGCGCGACCCCCAGGACGAGGTGCCCGGCTCTCAGGGCAGCCAGGCCTCGCAGGCGCCGCCCGTGCCCGGCCCGCCGCCTGGCGCCCCGCACACGCCACAGACGCCGGGCCAAGGGGGCCCGGCCAGCACGCCGGCCCAGACAGCGGCTGGCGGCCAGGGCGGCCCTGGCGGCCCGGGCGGCGACAAGCAGCAGCAGCAGCAGCACATCGAGTGCGTGGTGTGCGGGGACAAGTCGAGCGGCAAGCACTACGGCCAGTTCACGTGCGAAGGCTGCAAGAGCTTCTTCAAGCGCAGCGTGAGGAGGAATCTGAGCTACACGTGCCGCGCCAACAGGAACTGTCCCATCGACCAGCACCACCGCAACCAGTGCCAGTACTGCCGCCTCAAAAAGTGCCTCAAAGTGGGCATGAGACGGGAAGGTATCGGCCTCTCATTTCCCCTCCCCCTCCCCTTCGCCCGCTGTCCCGGGGCCCTGGGTGCGTTTGGCTAGTCAGCTCTGGGGGACACAGGATCCCCAAGCTCTCCTCTTCGTCTTGCAGCCAAGGGGTTTTAGACTAGGCGCGAGTTCTGCACCTGGAACCCAGATCCCCAAATCCGCGTGCTTGGGTAGACTGGTTCCCTTCTCTACTCTCTTTTCCGGCTGCTTTCCTTTTCTTTCCACGGATTGCGAGTTCATTCGAGTTCACCTTTCTGCAAGAGATGGGGTGCTGTTTGTTGTTGTTTTAAAGCTCTCTCGCGCGCTCGCTCGCTCGCTCTCTCTCTCTCCCCCCCTTGTTTTTCCTGCATGTTCAACATATGTCCCTCCTCCCCACCCCTCGCCCCAGCCCCCACCTTCTCAAAAAAAACAACCTGAGATTGTACTTTTGTACGGGAGGTTCAAATTACAAATGGCAATTTTATGCACTTCGCCGTATTAACGCTGCCGCCTGGCCAGCGCTCATGTGACTCTCCGTGGATTAACATTCTGCTTTAAAAAAAAAAAAACAACTCAGTTTTCTTTTTCCCCTTTCACTTTTGAAAGGAGAGCGCTATGGGGAGTTGTAAAGTGTGGGCGAGGGGTCTTGGGCCGCTGCTTTCGCTCTGCGCGAGTTGGGTCTTTGTCAGATAAAATTCGCTGAGCGCGGCGAGCAGGGCTCTGCCAATGGCGCGCTCGGCGCCGGGCGCGGGCTCCGGGCTGGGGCGAGCCAACGCTGGGCTTCCTTTGTGTTTCTGCGAGAGCGACTCTCTGGGTTCGGAGTCAGATAACAGCCGGAGTCCAAACGTCTTTGGCTTTCCCCGGCACATACGGGCCTGCCCGGGCTCCGCCGGTGCCGGCCGCCTGCTCCCTTCCTCTCCCCGGCTTCCTGCTGCCTTAGCCGGTCTCGGTCTCTCTCTCTCCCCCCACCCCCCCCTCTCCCCTCTCTCCCTCTCTCTCTCTGTTTCTCTTTCTCAGAGCACACTGATTAGGCAGACGACAGAATTCGACTCTGTGTCTCTCACTGGGTGTTCCCCGCCGGACTAGGGCTGTGAGGTTCGGGGACAGTTGTTCTGGGGTGGTCACTGGGCCTTCGGGGGTAAACCCTTGTGTCTTTTGCAAAAGCGTCTAACCCTCCCCCTAAGCTCGCCCCTCCCGCTCCTTTTCCTCCAATCAATAAGAAATATCAGCTGTTTAGCAGTAAAGAAAGGTGCCCCCACAATGCTACATCCCTCCCACAGCGCTGGGGACCCCCCAGGCAAAGTGGCCAATTCTGGGTCCTTGGTGGACCAGCCCAAGCCGGCCTCCGAGGCAAGTGTGCAGCTCTGGCGGTCAGAGTTGGCCTGGGAGGTGATTTGTGACGAGTGTTGCCAGGCGTCCAGGAGACTCCTAGGTCTGTAGCAGGCCTGCCTGGTTCTTGGTGCTGCTCTGGGTCTGGGGCAGGTGGGGGTCGAGCCGGAGCAGATCTTGCTGGGGAATGGGGGGGTGGGTGGCTAAGGTTGGTCATTAACTGTGGAGTGTCTCCTTTCCTACCCACAGCTGTACAGAGGGGCAGGATGCCGCCCACCCAGCCGACCCACGGGCAGTTCGCGCTGACCAACGGGGACCCCCTCAACTGCCACTCGTACCTGTCCGGATATATTTCCCTGCTGCTGCGTGCAGAGCCCTATCCCACGTCGCGCTTCGGCAGCCAGTGCATGCAGCCGAACAACATCATGGGCATCGAGAACATTTGCGAACTGGCTGCGCGGATGCTCTTCAGCGCCGTGGAGTGGGCCCGGAACATCCCCTTCTTCCCTGACCTGCAGATCACGGACCAGGTGGCCCTGCTTCGCCTCACCTGGAGCGAGCTGTTCGTGTTGAATGCGGCTCAGTGCTCCATGCCCCTCCATGTCGCCCCGCTCCTGGCCGCTGCTGGCCTGCATGCTTCGCCCATGTCTGCCGACAGGGTGGTCGCCTTTATGGACCACATACGGATCTTCCAAGAGCAAGTGGAGAAGCTCAAGGCGCTGCATGTCGACTCAGCCGAGTACAGCTGCCTCAAGGCCATAGTCCTGTTCACCTCAGGTAAGAAACAGCCCCATCCTCTCTCATGCCCAAAGACTCCAAGGGTAGAGTTTGGACCTGGAGAAGTGGCCAGCCCTACCTCTCTGCTGAAGAGGCCAAACTGTAGCCTGTTATTTGAAGTGGGAATTTTGCATAACTGCTAGTCACCACTAAGACTGGCCTGGCCAAAGGAGAAGGCTGGAGTGCCACAGGATGCTCCAGACGCACTCCCAGAGAGGCCATGGCGCTTCTCAGCTTCTCAGGCCTTCTCCTTTCCTGTGGTAGCCAGGCAAAGACACGCTCCTGCTTCCTCCCTGAGCCCCAGCCCCTGGGCCTAGTTGACCCCCAGGGAATCTCCTCAAGCCCTGGGCTTTCTCTGGCACCATGGCTGGGGCCTTAGGAGGTGCCCCTGGGCACACACCAAACACGGCCTCATCCCTGCAGGAGAAAGTTTGCCCCTATAGGGGAAAAGTTTGCCTGTGAACTCAGTAGGAGTTAGAGCTTCAGGCAAATCCAACCTGAGGGCAGCAGTTTTGAAAATCATATTCTCATTAAAATAATGCAGACTGCCAGGTGAAGGGGAAAGAGCTGTCAGAAAGAGGCGGGAGAGGGGGGCAAAAGGACCATCATAACTCCTGAATGTCTGCAGGGGCTGAAGGCTGACCTCTGGCTTTCCCTGGCCAGGCAAACACTTATGCCAATTTTCAAGCAACCCAAAGTGTGTGCCAGCTTGGGCTGGATATGAATGTTGCTGGAGATATAAAACCATCATTGAGTACATTAGGAAATCTAATTAGTTTGCATGTAGTTTAACCTGTGTGAGTAATAGATCTGATATTCATTAACTCTTGAGGCCAAATGATTTTTAAAAGTGCCTGGCTTTCCATTTCGGGCCACACCTGAATCTTTTGGCTGCCTCCAAGCTGAGTTCAGCCTTAGCTCAGGTGGGAGGAAATTACCCCCTCCCTGCACATTCTTGCACTAAGTTGTCAGCTGATCCCTTTGTCATGGCTGAGAAGGGAAAGGGGTTCCAGGCTAAGAATAACAAAGATTTGGACACTGGCAGGTCTTGGAATCTAGACACCCACTACAGGTCTTTCTTTCAGCTTATAATCAGAAAACTAGAAAAGATATGTAATTTATGTGGCAAACAAAAAGGAGGTCCATAGTTTCTTCTGTATTGTTTGAAAGGACTCTGGGAACCTGATCAGTAGTTGAATCTATTGCAGATTTTGAGTTCTCAACCTGATGTCTTTTGTATATTACTGCTTTTCACATTAAATCTGTCCCCACCCCCCACCAGACATCCCAAATCCAGCCTTCATAAGTCCTTAGGTAGTCAATTAGAGGACAGTGGGTATCTGGGCAGGGAAGAGCTACAGGCAGAGTACAATCTGGTTTATTCTCCTCAAGAGCCTGTCATATCTACAGTGTTTGCCTGATGCAAATGTAGAGGAAGGCTAGTCCTCTGTCCCATAGCCTCCTTCATTCCCCAGACCACAACCTAATGCTCATTCCAGGTTATTAAATGAGAGGGGTAGTTGCTAATTTCTTGATATCATTGCTGATAGTTCTTCATCTTTTCCTTTGGTCTTTCAAGGAAATAAATGCCTGATACTGTAAGAAGCAGTTTATTACTATTTACAAAATGTGGAGGTCTATGTGGAGAATGCAGATGGCTTCACAAAGAGATAAAGGTTCCAGTTATCTGATTGCGAGGGAGACACACAGTACCAATGTGGAAGGAAGGAGTCTTAGACAAACAGATCTTTTTCATTCCTGACCAAAGGCCCCTAAGCATTCTCTAGACACAGAGTCCTGGACACAGTAGGTTGTGTGTGTTCTGGTGGAGATGGTGGTAGCTGTTTTTGGATATCTGTTTTAATGATTCACAATATGCATGTGTTAACCCCAGTCTTGTCTGGGGAGCCCCAAAAGGTCAGGTCACAACCTGAACTGCCTTCACCAAGAAGCCTCTCATTTCAAAGGCACTTATTGTATTTTCACGTATCAGAAAAAGAAAAGTGTTTTCCTGATGATAACAGGGAGGGGGGATGCTTCTTGGAGGGACCTGGGTTTAAAAAAATAAAGGGGGGTGGGAGAGAAAAGGAGAGAGAAGAAAAGGGGGGAAAGAAACAGCTCAAATGAACAGAGAGATCACAGTTTGCATGGCTGCCTTTCAATGGGCTAAACTGACAAGATCAGTTTTAAAGGGCCACTTAAATCAGTTTCAAAGACTGAAGAAAAATGAGTAGCACTCTTTGGGGAGAAGCTGAGGCTGGGTCGTGGTTGCCATTGCTGGAGGCTGGGCCAGGTTACTGCCCTCCCTGCCCCCCCTCACATACTATATAATTATAAGCCAAACTATTATTTACAGAGGATGGGGGAAGGAGCACTGACAGTTTAGGTTTAGTCTGTTTGTCTGTCTGTGTACTGACTTGGGCAGATACACCAGTGCATTCTTGTTTGGCCCTCCTAGTGACCCAGCCTGAGGAATGGTGTAATGAGAGTCTGGAGCACACCACAGCAAACACTCCAGGACTATCTCAAGCTTTGTCACCTCCCCTTCCCCCTTTAAGTTTTTACTGCATAGGCATTTGCTCCAACTTTGGTTGGGCCAGTTTGACAGAGCACGGTACACACACCTCATGTGAACCTTTTCAAACTTCTTAATCTGATGACTGAATTCTCTCTCTCTCTTTTTTTTTAAACTTTCTTCCAGATGCCTGTGGTCTGTCTGATGTAGCCCATGTGGAAAGCTTGCAGGAAAAATCCCAGTGTGCTTTGGAAGAATACGTTAGGAGCCAGTACCCCAACCAGCCAACGCGATTCGGAAAGCTTTTGCTTCGTCTCCCTTCCCTCCGCACGGTCTCCTCCTCAGTCATAGAGCAATTGTTTTTCGTCCGTTTGGTAGGTAAAACCCCCATCGAAACCCTCATCCGGGATATGTTACTGTCCGGCAGCAGTTTTAACTGGCCTTACATGGCAATTCAATAAATAAATAAATAAAAATAAGAAGGGGGAGTGAAATTGAGAAAGCAAAGGCAAAAGACTGGTTTGTTTGCTTAATTTCCTTCTGTTAAGAAAGGATATAAAAGGATGTTACAAGTTTGCTAAAAGAAGAGAGGGGAAGAATTTAATGGACTGTGAATTTCAAAAAAAAAAAAAAGAGAGAGACTGTCAAATGAACTTTTACAGAATGCATTAAAAAAACAACTCCTGTGTCGGTCAGAACAACTTGCTACTTATCATTTTTGTATAAAAAGGAAATTAGTCTTTTTCTTTTTTTGGTAAATTTTTGAAAAACATTGCTAAAAGTGCATTTAAGGAGATTGGGAGAAAATTAGCAGAATGGAGAAAGTAAGTCTTTTTTTTTTTTTCCAAATTATTAATTGTCCTGTGTCTATGTACCTCTAGCTGTTCTTTTTTTTTTTTTTTTTTTTTTTTTTTTTGTACTTTTCTGGTTCCAAACCAGTTTATTCTGTGGTTCTATAATAAGTTTTGATATAATCTTGGCTTCTTAAAAACTGTGTATCATTAAAATATATGTTCTGCAAGAATTAAAACTGAGTCCATGAAAAATATCATAGGAAGACATAAAACTTTAAAAGACAACTCAAAGGTGATGGAAACGCACTTACAAGTGGTGGCCAAAAATTTTAGATGAAGTTGAGCACTCTAATTAGCCAGCTGGAGGAACCACACACAACACTTAACGTCCCCTGCCCTGCCCTGCCCCCCAAGATACCAAGACAAACCTAGCTTTTTAAAAATATTTTAAGAAAGAGAATGAACTGTGGAATTTATTGGCAGCCAAGGAATGTGTCCAAGACACATGCTGAGGTTTTGAATAAAAAGTGAACTTTTGTAATTTGAATTGGGTCCCCCGCTTAGTTCTTGAATTGTTATGAAAATCCTATATCTGTTTGTATATTTGCAAGCCCTTTGTATTATAATTGTTGATATTTCCCCTTTTTAAAAAATACCATTGAAATCAGCATGACAAAATAACACTGTTGGCACTTATAGGTAACGTGATTGAGTCAGTATCTTAGAGTTTACAGTTTGTGTTTTAAAAAAAACTGAAGGTTTTTTTTTAAGTGCAACATTTCTGTATACTGTAAAAGTTATAATAACTGAACTGTTTGGTCGAGTCTTTGTGTGTTATATTCCAAGGAAAATTGAAAGTATTCAGAAATTAAAATATTATTTGATATCTGAAACCTGCTTGGCTGTCCCCACTCACTGTCTTTTCTTCAAGAAGAACCCCTGTGAGTTCTCCCTGAGCCGGCTGGGAGGGGGCATTTGTTTACTCCCCTCAATCAGTTTGTTCAAAGGTAGAATAGTGTATTTGCCTGTTTAATTTGGGAGTGTATGGGGGGAAGCTGAAGTCAATGGTTTATCCATGGGTTAGGAAGTGCCACACTGATATAGTAAGCCACCCCCATTCACCTAATCCTCCTTTTAATTAAAAATGGATTTTCCAGGAAAAAAAAAGGCCCTGATATTTGTCACACTTAAGTGCCTGCTTAGGGAAGGTATTGTGAAAAGTATTAGAAATCTTGAGATCAGTATCTACTTTATGATCAGAAAAAAATACTCTTTTGTACATTTCTGACAGTTCTGCAGAAGATTGTCCAAGCAAGCTAACCACAGCACTGTAAACAGAAAGCAGCTACTTGCAGTGAGTTTTTTCCTTAAGCAAGTGTGATTTTAAAAATATTTTGTGGTTCTCATCTAGGGTGGTTGTTGAGAGGATCTCAAATACAGTGATGTAGCTTCCAGTACCGAAGGGTCTGTCTCTCATGTATATATGATAACTTGAAGTTGGCCTCCTTCCCCTCCTCCTCCCCTCTCTGTCTGTGAGAGCATGACCACAGGTCAAGGGAATCTTTTCCATTGGAGTTATGTACATAAAAACACTTCGACATTTGGACATTTCAGATGTGTACTGCTCTTGGAATCCTTTGTCCTTAGAAACCAAATTAAGAAAAAGAGAAAGAAGGAAGAAAAGTTTACAGGGTGTGCTCATTTGGAAGTAGTAATTATTTCTTTCAGACCTTTTCTTCCCTTCCTTTCTTTTTTCTCTTTTCCTAGTTTAGAAAAAGCTTAGTGCTGGGAGCTTGCAATTTGTTCTTATTTACCCCTCCCAAGCTGACCTTCCTGAAAATTCTGTACCATGTTGTGGTTTCATCTTAAAATGGGAGGGGGTGATGAGAGAGGCAGGAGAAGGGATCCTTTTGCAAAGTGTATTAAACTCTGATGTTCAGTTCTAGTGAATACATGCAGACATGGGAAGTCTGGCTGCTTTGGGCATCTGAGCATCTCTGTGTGACCCCCCCCCCAGTTTATCTCTGTAGATATATACATATGTAAATATCAGTATGTTTTACAGCACAGTATCCTACCTTAGATGGAGGTTTGTTGGTTGGTGTTTATTTTCTCCTCTTGCAAGTGCTACCCATGTGAGTGTGTGAAGTTTCTCTATTAAGTAAAACACAGGCCCTCTCCTTGTTTATTTTGTGTTAGCTTATTGTAAACAGCCATTTGTTGTAAATTATTATTGGCATTAAATGATAATTTATGATTTTCAAAGCAAAAGACAGTCCCTGTTTTATTTTGCTTAAAGTATGTGTCCTAGGCACTGAAAACCTCTCTCTGATTATAAGTTTTAGCAATCAGCTTGGGGGTCTTCGAGGTAGAAAAACAGGACTCAAATTTTTTTCAATTGGTTAAAACAAAACCCCTTGTAGATGTTTAGAGTGTCCAGAGGAGGATCTATTTAGAGGCTTGAGTTCGGTTTAAGTTTATTGCATTTAAAGAAAGTTTTTCTTTTCATGCTGAGTTAGAACAAAAGGTCTTTGCTGAGACTGAATTGGACAAAAGACTAGGGCTGGGACCCAGCGAGTGCGTTCTGTGTGAAATTGACGAGATCTTTAAAAAAAGCTGCTAAACATGGCGACTCTTTCCCTCTAAGTATCTCTTTTTCCTTGCTGTTCTCTCTTTCTCTCTCTCTCTCTCTCTCTCTCTCTCTCTCTCTCTCTCTCTCTCTCTCTCTCTGTCTGTCTTTCTCCTCCATCTGATCTGAGGTCGCTTTATTTCTTTTCCCAACCCCGCTTTCCCTCCTCCTCCTGGCACTCGGGGGGTGAGAGAGAACCCAGTTAGACGCGAAATGCAACAATAGTCAGAGAGAGAGAGAGGGAGGGGGGAGAGAGAGAGAGAGAGAGGAGATCGCTGCTTCTTGCCACTTTCAAACCAACCTGGGGGGAGAGACCGAGCTGGGTGCTGGAGGTGGGGAGGTGGGGGTGATCTGGCTGCAAGCTCGGCTCGCTGTCGCCCTGCTCCGGCCTTGCGCGGGAGCTCGCCCTGGGCCGCGAGGGGGCTCGGGACTCAAAGTTAGCGGGGCGGCGTCCGGGGCCCAGCTTCGGCAGAGACGGCTGCGCTAGCATCCGGCCGCCGGCCGGCCGCGGGTGGGGGTGGGGGTGTGGGGGACGGTCCTGGAGTTGGCAGAGGCTGCGGGGAAGTGCCTGGGCCCCCAGTCCTCGTCCCCCACCCCCGATGCGCGGCAGAGCCCGGAGGCGCCGGGGGAAGGCCCGGGGTGCGGGCGGAGGAGCGGCGCTCCGGGGATGTGCGGCTGGCGGGCGGGGGCGGGGGCGGTCAGCCTCGGGAGCGTGTGAAACTCTGCCTCCGAGCTCCCTTTTGACTTGGTCCTATGAGCTGAGCCAACATGGCGTCTCCCATTGCACCGCGAGCGCCGGCTGCCAGGCACTGCACGGCCGAGTAATAGAAAACACATTGGTTACCAAAAAGAAGAAAAGGGAGAGGGGTGTGTGTGGGGGGGGACGGGGATGGATAGGGGGAGTGTAAGGGCCATTCCGCCTGCAAGGCTGAAAAAACCCTCTTTTAAACTGCCTGGCAAGTGAGTGCAGTCCCCGATTATGCTGTAATTAAAGCGATAGCATTTGTAGGGGGAATATTGGTACACGCAGGACCCTACCTCCCTCTTTTCCGAACCCCCACCCCCAAAGTATAATCAGGAGAGTGGATTTCATGCCTCCTTTCCATCCAAGAACTAAATTAGAAGAATTTTTTTAAAAATCGGTCATCGGTCTCCACAAATGATCTGAAGTGTTTGAATGGTATAGGGGGAGGGGAAGAGGGAGGGGGAGAAGGCAGGATTCACAGACCTCGGTCAGTTCTCGCGCTCATTAATGCTGGGGCTGCACTGGGCTCTCCGCGGGCCCAGGACCCGCTGGGGAAGGGGGCGGGCTGCAAACCCCGCAGGACTGGAGCAGTACGCGCTGCTTGCCTGTCAAAGTTTTGGGAAAGGTGGCTTTCAGGACGAAGATTTGGCTAGGGAGTAGCACTGAGCAGGGGCTCAGCGCTGGGACTTGGAGGGTGGTCGCAGGCCCTAGTAATACTTGAAACCTAGTGGACTGCGCCCCTCGTAGGAACACATCTACAGAGGAAGATATTCTCCGCAGCAGGGTTGAGAGTAGACCAGGGCGATAGAGAGACAGAGCTAGCCACCCAAAGTGCCTTCCCAAAGCCTCTTAAGAGACTGCAGATTATGGCCGAGGTGGGAATGTCTCCTACACCCAGTTCTAACCCTAGCCCGGGCCTGGTGATCCCTATCAACCACCTGGGAGGGGAGTGAGGTACTCTCTGAATTCCAGGCCTTGTCAAGATTTATTGAAGTTGGGTTTAAAAAACGTGCTTCAAATGATTTTTCCCATTTTCTCAGATTTCAAAGGCTCCCTGCAGTGCGGCTGCCTAATTAATGGTGAAATTCAACTAAATCTAATTATGAAGTAATTTTAAAGCAGTTAGTGCTGGGCGTTGGTTTGTAATAGGACCCCAGTTTTTTTTTTTTTTCTTTTTAAAGTTTGTTGACTGTATTGGTTTAAGGGAAAGCTGTCTTTTGTATGGTCAAGAAGATGGGAAGAGTTTTGCTGTTTACACTGGAAGAGGGCTGAGAGCCCTCTGCCTTCCCGGCTCCAATTCTCACCCTCCCTCCTCCCCCATTAAAAATCTGAATGCTAACCCAACAAGTAGACTTGGTCTCATGGTCAAAGAGGAAAGGGAGAATCTTTCCTTTGGAGATACAAAGAGCTTGCTTGGTAACTGTCCTCCTAGAGGACTCTGAATACTTGAAGACCATGAAGGGAAGGGACTCCCATCTCTTCTAATAGAGAACAGATTTCCTCCCCTAACATCTATTGTCATTAAGGCACAAAGCTGACTCTTGGAGTTATAAATCTTATCGTCCTTCTGATAACACACTTGTAATAAGTTAGCGTCTTATTCAAAGTGAATTGTAAAACTGCCTCATTTAATATGGCATCTGTGTTATTCAAACTCCCCCCCCCACCCCGCATGACTTGGAGGTCTGGCCTTGAAGCTAGTTGAGGAGGTCCCTACCTATTGGTCTCTGGGGTTGGACAGATGAGAAGAGAGGTGTAAAAGTTGGTCTGCCTAGATTCAGCCCCTGGATCTTAGGCTGTGGAGAGAGACCCCCAGGCAAAAAGGGCCTGGGGGAGCTGCGTCCTTCTCTCCAATACCACCAATGGCCCCCACGAAATGACGTTCCTTGAAAGAAACATGCTTGTGATTAGCTAAGCAAACACATCTGCGTTCAGGAGTTGGGCTTTCGTTAATTAGCTGAACAAAGGGCCGTTTTTGCTTTTTACCTTTTTGCTGGGGGAGAGAGTGTTATTTCAGGAGTGTCGCGGGCCCTCCTCTTTTCAATTGCGGCCACAACGTTAATTTTATTGGGATTACTGATGGGAAATGAGGTGGCACAGGCTTCCGAGAGGAAAAGCTTGATCATTGCCCCCTTTGGAACTATATTTTTCCACCCAACCTCCTGCTTGCGAAGGAGGGGGGCAAACTGCACAGCAAGTTCAGAGCAATTGGAATCAGGCTCGTGGTGCGCTGATCTCGGGTGACAGAGCGTGTGTTGAAGCCGAACTCTATAATTTGCGCTTCTGTTCCTTTATTAGGCCTGGACAACGAACTAATGAGCTTTGGCTGAGTACAATGTCACTTGTATTTATTTTCTTATGGCAACTTTGAGATAGCGGAAGTGTTCCTTACCAAGAGCCAGGGAAGGCTGAGAGTCTTGTCCCCTGCTGTCCTGTCAGGCTGGGGTCAGTTGCAGTGTCCCAAGGGAACCATCAGAGCTGGCTGGGGCAGGGGGACTAGGTCTTTAGGGATCTCAGGACAAAGTTTGGCCCCTTAATGACTTAGGCATCCTTTAGGGCCTTGGTCTCTGAGAAGCAATGAATTTAGGAGGTAGGGTTGAGGGAGAAGCTCAGCAAATGGTCCCAGGCAGGAGTAGATGGAGGGGGCAAAAATGGTGCATGGTTCCCTTCTGGCGCAGTGTGGAGGAGGCATCCTATGGGATAGCTTGCCAAGCCAAAGAGAGTCCTCAGAGCTGGCTGGCTACCTTACAGGATTGGAAGAATATCTGCTTTATGCTACTGGAGGCCTGGCTTAACTCTGTAGATATTTGGTTGAAAGGTAGGTGTAAGGGATGTTTTAAAGGGGTTCTTGGAACCCTGAAGTTCCCAGGTTCTTCCCCCTTTTTCCTAGTTTAGCCGTTCCCAAGAGCAATAGGAAAGGCCAGAAATAAAGTGAAAAGGGGGGTTGGGCTGAGGCAACACCAGCATCTCTTATTCTCTGGCAGACCCCAAATGGAAATTGGAGGGGAACAAGGGAAAGAAATCCCCAACTTATAGAGGAGTGGGTACTTTTCTCCACAGTCTGAGACTTGCCCTTCCCATAGCTTTGCCTTGATCCTCATCGGGCATCCCTTGCTAATAACCCAGGCTCTGTGTCCCCACAGTCCATCTCTCCTAGATTCATCTCTCTGCCTTACCACCCCTCCCCACTTCCTTCCTCCAAATGGGTGTTAACGTGAGTCTTTATGTTCCGTCTATAACTAGGATGTAATCACGCGCCCCATGCCTCTCTCTAAAAGCATTTAATAAATGTCTATTAAAGCGCTACAAATGTAAGATGAATTTAGTGGCGCGGCTGCCTCCCTGGAAAAAAAAAAAAAAAAAAAAAAAAAAACACGGTAATGATGGATTTATCAACAGGGATTCGCCTTCAGCACTGCAAGGGAGGTTTACTCAGCAAATATGTCGGGTAGCACCCACCCAAATACAATCATTTAACCCCTGTGGGCGTCAATCACTGTGCCAAACCAGAGGACCAGGGTTGTCTGGACAGGTGCTGCCCGGTGGATTAAAGGGGAAGTTTCGTCCATCTCTTGGTCGCTCTTCACTTCTCTGTCTCCTAGTGACCTGTGACTACCCTCACTTAGAGGATGTGGGGAGGTCTAGATTGTAGGTTTGCGGGTGGGGAGCCTGTAGCTGCCATGCCAGAGCACTGAAGAAGCTGTTTTGGTTTTGCCTGGAAACATCAAAATGCCTTCTTAGTTTTGAAGAGATCGCAATTGTTCCTGAATCTGCAAGTGTCCTGGCTTTGAACAAATCGCAAGGCCTGACTTCTTTTCTGAGGTACTGAGAGGCCGGAGCATCCTGTCAGGGCCCACAACTCCTGGACAAAAGGCCTGGATCCTCAGGCTTTGGGAGGGACTTTGGTGTGCCCATCCTTGTCGGGATCCCAGGATCCTACTCAGCCAAACCATAGTCTACTACTATTGAAGGTTGGGGAGGAGTCTTTAAGGCCGGGGCAAAACTTCCAAGGCCCTTCTCCTAAACTGACCTGATTTCTCCCCCACCTGTCCCCACCCTGCCCATTCAGTCGTTTTAAAGTTCCCATCGCTATAGATTTTTGAATTTGGTTTGGGCTGTGATGGTTAACACACACAGCCCTATGGGACCACCACCTCTTTCTTTCTGTCTTTTATCTTTCTCTTTCTCCCCCTCTCTCTCTCTCTTTTTTTTTTCCTGAGGGGTAGGAAAGTGCTGGCCTGTTCCATCAAGCCTAGTTCCCATTTGCTTTGGCCTCTGATTTCTCTTTCTTCTTTGGAAATTTCATTGAGATGTCTCTGTACTTCGCTTGTCAGTTATCTTTGTTCCTCTTAAATAAAGGGCTTTTAAATGGACTTATTGCTCCCAGCGTGGGTTCCTCTCTCTAAATGTTAGAAAATTGTGCCATCTACCCGCTATGCTGAGTACTGTCACACTCGGAGACCTCGGGGACCTCCGGGCCGGCTTCAATGCTGCAGTGTCAGGGGCCGCGGGCAGCAGAGGGAGGGGGCGGCTCACGTGGATTTTTACAGCTCTCCGCCTGCAGCTAGCCCGCGTGGCCGCGACAGGGCACGGCCCTGCAACGCGAGGACCCGCCAGCTTGATGGTGGCCAGGAACTTGGCTGCCGACGTTGATCCCCGACCAAATTGCAGGCGTGGCGCCGGGACTCTTCCCTTCTCTGAGTTGCTGCTGGCCAAAGGGGGACCCAGGCTGGTTTTAGACTAGAAGAGCCCTTTAGGGTCATGGATAATGGAGGACAATGGGACGCGAGGGGGGTTGCCTGGGAGGGGCAGAAGGAGGATATTGCCTCGCTACGGGTTAGGAGCGCACAGCTTCACCATTCCCTTCTCCCAGCGCTGAGACGGGCTGATGCCCGAGGAGAGCTGGGGCTGCCTGGTGCTTTCCAGGCTCTTGGTTACGGGCAAGAGAGCTCCTATAGTTCAGCTGCAACTCTCAGATCTCTTTCATAGGTGCAAACATTTCGGGTGTCTTTTTGAAAGACAGAGCGTCCTTCTTAATAAGCAGAATACGCTTTAGATGAAGAGCATTTGATCGAGTCAGGTGTCCGGCTGGCGTCTCCTCACCACGACCCCTCCCCTGTAAAACGCCCACCCACAAACGCACGTTATTTTGAATGGTTTAACATGGATTAACAGTTAAATTTTATTATGTGGCTGCCCCTTGCAATACCTTTTATTTTTTTAACCCATTAGGCGTATTAGCTAAGATTTTCAAGTGTCACTTGAGTATTTATGCTTATGGGGAAAAATTCTTCGATACGGTTTATGACTTTTATTACATGCTTCACACTGCTCAAGAAATGGAGTTTTAAGCAACATACAATCAAATCTATATTGCTCTTTGGAGAGTGGCCAAGAAACTCGGCAATCTATTAGTTTAGATCCTTTGATACTTGTTGCTAAAATCAAATTATGTAACTACAACAGTTAGATATAGCTGCTTTACAGGTTTTAGTTTTTTTTTTTTTTAACTCGGTCTTGTAGCAACTACATAGGTACATAACTACATATATATTTGCTGTCTCCAAGTTTCCTTCTGAATTCTTTTGCACATATGAGTCTTCAGTACTTAAGCATGTTTCCCTTTGTGTGGTTTCTCCTCACTTGTTCTTCTTCTATTATTAATTATGAACTTTGTTGCTTGCCATACCCTGTTCTTCTCTACCTGCTTTAGTTGTTTTTTTTTTTAAAAATAAATTTACCTTTTAATTTGTATTCTTTGAAAATGAGTTTTCCGGTCTCCACTTTTTCTCCCCTTTCTTCTAGCCTGTCATGGAAAAGGGAAAGCATGTTGTTTAATAACCACAATAATATGGTGCTTTCAGACAAAGGCAAATTATATTCTTTATGCCACCGCAGAAAGGGGGATTTCTCTCTCTCTCTATCTCTCTCAATAAGCAGTTTTTGAATAAACTCCCACACTAAACATAACCTGCCACTCCCTTGAAAATGCCCCCATTCCCACCTCCCTAGCTGTCTATGGGGCAATCCCCACCAGGGTTGTCTGCATGCCTTTGGCTGTGCTCTTGGGAGTGGAAAGGTACAATGCTGAGGAGTTTGCTTCACCTATATGTGGGCTGTAGAAGCAGGCAGATGGCAAGTCCTGAAGATAAAATGCTAATGTATTAAATAATGTTCGCTTTCTTTTAGCATCTTCTCCCTGTAGCTCCTGAAACTCCTAAGTGGGGGAGGGCAGGGGCTGGGCTGTGCATCCACAAGCAACACTCGTTTCCCCCCTCCCCCCCACACACCTCATTACTAATCCTAATTAAAAAGCCCCGTGGCTTTGGGGACAAGCAGGCCAGTAGAGGAACTGTCATGTCCAGCAGGATGAAGTGTCTGGAACATTCCTTCCTCTCCAAAATGGTTCTGAACTAAATGAAGTGATTGGTCATGGAGTGTCATCAATATCCCCTAAAAGCAACCTTTTTCCTCACTGGGAGGGAAGACTGAGGGGCAGGTGGGCCTTTCCCTCCACCAAGAGCAGGCACCTGACAGGGTCACATCCTCCCTACAACAGCCCCATATAGTTGTGCCATCCATACGCCTCTGCCTTAATTGTAACCAAGGTCTGGGAAACATTTTCTCTGTGCTAATTTTATATTTCCCCTTTTCCCCTTCCAACATTAAACATAATTTTGCCCTGTCATTGTCACTAAGATTGTGGTTTGCTGATGCCTCTGCTTGGAAACACGACCCTTTTGCCTCCAATGGGGAGTTGTCCCCAGCTTTTGTGCCACCCCTTTCTCTTTTAGAAACTACAGGGTTTCTGTGACAATGGGGTGTGGGGGGGGTGACAGAGAGAGGAAGAGGAGGAGGCCCACAAAAATTCCAAATCATCTTAGCAACTCTTAGCCTATGAAAGAAGAAATGTAATTTTTTGATGTATGTTTAGTTGTTGGCTTGTTTGTCTATGTAAACTGTGTGTGTGTGTGTGTTAATGTCTTTGTACTTTCAACAGAGATTCACTTTTAAAATTTTCCCTTTTGCTTGTTTCTGTGTCTATCCTCTTGATCTTCTCTGTTCTTCAATCTCACCACCTTGACCCACTGCATTTTCTCTGGCTAAGCAGAAACCCGTTCTAGTCTAGTAGCAATGTTCCTAGAGATAAAAACTCATTTATGCCTGGTGTGGCCTCATAGAGGCCTGGGTATTCAGGGCCTTTGGTAGTAGAGTAGAGCAAAATGAAGATATTTCTTATTCCTTTGGTCTTCCAGCACCTGCCCTCTCCTGTTCCAGCCCCAAGGGGCTCTGAACTTGAACATGTGTAGCCCACATGGACAGGTTTGCTTTCTGCACCTGATTACAGTGCTTTTTTGTTTGTTTGTTTGTTTGTTTGTTTACCTTTTCTTTGCCAGGAACTACTGTTACTCTCTGCTGCCCACAACAGTGGCTCAGAGGCTGCATGTACCAAGGCTGGTAGGTTTCAGAGCGATTATCTCATGTCCCTGGTGCAGAGGGAAGCTGCTGACAGCCCCTGGGTCAGACATTCAGTGAAGGGCCTGTGTCACAGACCCTAACGGAAGGTTAATGTTCTCTCATTAGCATCTCCATAGTCTGCCCCTTCCACTGGGTCTCAGATCCAGGCTACTTTTTGCTGTTCCCCACAACTAGCTTCCCTCTCAGTGTTTCTGGCTCCTCCTCCTCCTTCTCCTCCACCTTCTTCTCCTTCTTATTCTTTCCTCCTTCTCCTTCTCTCTCTCTCCTCCTCTTTTCCCCTCCTCTTTTCCCCTCCCTTTCTCCACTAAAACCCATTTCATCAATTTCCAACTGATTTAATTGTATTTATCTTGTATTATATTTTTCCTCCATTCTATCTTTCTCTCTTCCTAATGCACTTCATCTGCAAACATATTCTGCTTTACTGGATTTAATACATTTCTCTTCTTTTACTTTCCCTACCTCTCCCTTATTCTTGCAATGACTGCTAATAAGAGCAAAAGATACAAAATGCCAATATGTGGTGGGGCAGTGAATGCAAATAATCTAAGCTTCCTAGAAATAAACCAACCAAAGGTTTGTAATGACAAAATAAATGAAGAAAAGAGAAGTGCATTTGTGTTTTAAGTGAGTGAATGTGTTTGTCTGTATCTTTGAGTGTGTTTTTAAGATTTCTCTGAACCGCTTTTGTGCTGACTCCACAAAGCATTTGCTGAAGCCAGTCACAGTGTAGGAACTTTGAGTTAACCTCTGATATCAAATGAATCTTTTCATTTAGAGCCCAATAAATCTCAATCTCTAGCTACCTTTTGTCGACTTAGCCTGGCTCGATGAGACAAAATCGGAGCTTATAATAATGACTGGATAAAGTTTGCCAAAGTTAAGGTTATCCTTTTTTCGCCATCTCTCTTTTGTTAACCAACCTTAAAATTTCCCTCTTCCAACAAATATAAAAGTTCAGTGAAGTATCAGGTCTTCCTCAGTGAGCAGAAAGATGGGAATTCCTTTACATTTTCACAATGAGTCTGTTGATTGAAATGATGTTCTAACCTCTGATGCTGACATAATTTATAGTTTTTGAACAAGTCATTATTTTGGCATGCAGCTTAGGTGGGGCTAAAATAGTCCAATAATCCATGTAAAAATGGATGTGTATGTTGGGGTGAGGGATTGTCTAAGACAGAGAGCAGAGATGACACCAGACACATGAAAGCCTATTGGGTCTCCAGGGATGGAATTTGGGAAAGAGCCTGCACATGTCTGCTCCTGGGCTATAAAGAAATACATTGTTAACAACAACAAAACAGACAATGCCTTGAGCTTTGCCTGGATTCAGAGCTGAGCTCCTCTCAAGATATTTTAGCAGCACTGTTCGTTTTGATGGGGTTTCTGGGCCATTTGAAATTCAACCTTTAGCCGTCTGCTCATGGTGTTTGGATACAGAATTTATTTTCTGATTTACTAGTCCTCCTTCTATAGTTTATTTCTTGATAGCCTCCCTTGGGGTTAATCTTTTTTCCTTTCTTTTGTATTTTCCAGTTTTGTGCTCCCCACAAACGGCTCAGTGTTTTTCTGTTTCTGCTGAGATCAGTCATTTGCTTCCTTTCTCTTTCCTTCCTTAAGAGACAGAGGACAATGAAAAGAATAGTAGGGGGATTTCCAAATGAGCAGTATTAATTACTGTTACAAGGCAGGTGATTCTTAACTAATAACAAAGTTGTAAATTACTACTGACTCTCAGATATTTCTCATTTCTCAGCTCTGATGGATTCAATTAATATTCCACTTTTTGAAATAAATTCAGTTGCACTCAAAATCAAATCTATCCATGATACTAAGAGTGGACTCTCTTATCCATGCATGGAAGCTTGTGTGCTTCTCAGGAGTTTGGGTTCCTATCTTGAGGCCCCTGATTTTGACCAGGGAGCAGCTTGGACACAATGCAGTGTTTAAGGTCATGGCTGGTGTAGTCTGGCAAGTCTTTTGTATGCTGTTATTTTTGTGTAAGTTTGAAAACTTTATGGAGGCACTGAAGTATACAGAAGGAACAAAATATTGTTTCTGAGGACTCCTGACATTCTTTAAAGTCCATATTCAAGACTGAAGGAATAAGTGTTGAAAGAACTCTTAAACCCATGACACTAACCAAATTCAAACCCTAATTCTCCCTCTCCTGAAATGCTCCATTTCTAAAAAACAGCAGGTCTATTCATTCAGACAGATCCTGGGTCACTAATTCTGTCTTGAGGTAGCAGGGCCAACGGATGTCAGAGATGGGCACTGGGAAGACCCCACTTTTGGGGAAGAGGGTTAAATTTACCCAAGGTCCTATTACATCCCACCATCTTATCCAGAATGCAATTTTTGAAGCTATCAATAGCCATTGCCTCCAATACCTCTGGAGTTTTAATCTTAATTAGATTATTAAGTGAAGTACCCTGCTGTCAGGACATTGAACATGATTTATGATGTCTGCCTATTTAAAGGATCGATTGTGAATATCGCTGCTATCATCTATCAATATTCTCAAGCCCAAGGTATTTCTAGTACCATGGTTATTTGTAGAATCGGAACGAATGACTGCAAGAAAAGATGATTTCTTCATCTCAGAACTAGCTTCCCAGGTGCAGCAGGGAGCGGGCATGGGGAGCTGGTGGAGACTTCGTGAGTTCCTAATGCATCTCACATCTAGAGAGAGTTTAAAGTTTTTTTTTTTTTTTTTTAATGCTAAAACCAGTGAATTTTCCCTGGGGTCTTGTAGAAGAAGGAAAGACAGAGTCATTTTTAGGGAAAGAAGTAACACCTGCGGGTCGATATCAAGGACGAGCATTTCTGAGCTGCCAGGTGATTTGCTGTGAGCCGAGTAGGAAAAAAAAACCAGCAGTGAGGGCCCCTTTATAGGAGGATGACTGGCTAGGTACTGGAGGAGCGCTGGGGGCAGACTTTATATTTCTGGAGCAGATGCCCTGCCGTGCAGTTGATGCCTTCAGACTCCGAGGTGTTCAATTTCAGGTATCAATAAAACTTCTCTGCCCCAGCCACCCCAGCATCGATGCTTCCACTTGCTCCTGCCGCCTCTGCAGAGGTGGGAGCAAAAGACACAGCTTTTAGGCCTACTGGAGCTTGCTAGCCAAGGCCTTTTGTCTGGAGACAGAGCAGCGCCTGACTTTTTTTTTTTTTTTTCCCTACCTTAGGGGCAAGACACAGGTTACCAGAAAGTGTCATGCCCCAGCTTTAGGGGGATGGGATAGACTGGCAGAAAATAGAGCAAAACTCCTGCCCTGTCTGCCAGAGGATTGAAAGCTGCAGTACTCCAGGAGATGGTGTGTGGAAAGGCCTGAGTGTGGCAGAGGCAGCCCTGGTCTCTCTCCTCTTCAGGCAATGCACCAGGCAGAGAGTGAAGACCCTTCCCTGGCTGATACTGAGCGGTTATCAGTCAGGTGCCCCCGGGCACACAAGGGAAGTGCACCTGGGTTGGAGCAGAATTGTCAGGACCTGGGATGGAGATGGAACCTGCCACAAGGTCTAGGGCCTGCCTGCAAACCTGGCCCCCTTGCACGTAGCAGAGTCCCACCTATCCAGGCCTGATCTCAGGATTCCAGTGTGAAGAAGGAAAAAGAAAGAATTCATTGCCTTCCTGTCTCTCTCAGGCCAGAGGTTTGGGGCCAAACGAGACAGCCCACTTTTTTTTTTTTTTCAGAGATGGATCAATTTCATGGAAAGATGTCTCCTCAGCCTTGATCATGAATGCCCACAGTACCCTGCCACCGTGGTTCTGGCCAGGGAGTGTGTTGAGGGACAGAAAGCTTGAGCCCTCCAGTGATACAACCCTACTTACCTGGCTGACTGCTGCCCTAGTCTCCTCTCTTCCAGACTTTACTCTTGGCCAGCACTGTTCCTGAGCATGGAACACCCACAGTGGCAGGCCCATAAAACTCTCAATAAAATATAGCAATTGTTATTCTTAACATCATCAAGCTCATCTGTTTTCTTCTATGAGCAACACCATCCCTTATATACATTTATCCGAGACCAACCACCCCTGGTACATCCTCAGGCCTACCCTCAGCTTATCCCAAGGGCCACCAACTGCCTCTACCCCTTCCAACATGCTCCAAACCAAGCATGCTGGGAGAAAGGCAAAGGCCCTATATCCTCCCAGAGGGTGTTTATCTAGGCTTGGTACACCAGAGTAGAGTATACAGAAACCTGAACCAAGTGCTACCAGATCCCTAATGTGTCCTGCCTTGGGTCAGCACCAGGGAAGGAGAATTTTAGTTAAGTAAAAGCAACCTAGCAATGTGGGGAGGGTGAGGATATATCTGTTTAAAAGGGGAGTTGGGATGTTTTCTCCTGTGGAATGTCTGTTTAGCAAGAGCAAAGCTCTGTGTTCAAGCCCCCACCCCATTCCTACTCCAAGGAATCCAGTGTAAAAGTGTGGCAAAGGGAAGGATGGGAGCACCTTGGAGCAGACTGAGGCAGAAAGGAGAAGCACCGGGACGCCATTTCCTTCCTGATTAGTTAAGTAAGTTTCCAAGGGACAGCTGGGAAGTGGACTGTGGGAGATAGAAAACGTAGGTACAATGTCCATGTTACCAGATTTTAATCATTGTTTGACCTTAACAAATCTAACTCTGCCTTCCTTTTTCTTTTATAAAATACCATCATTATTATCATGATTATTACTATTTTGGAACGCTGTTTAAGTCCCCATGGCCCTTGAAGCAGCTGCAAGAGCCACACCCAAGTTGACAGTTTTCTGATACATGCCTCAGGTCTGCCTTCCTGTGCTTATCTCTTCTCTGTCCCCCCACTCTTCCCCAGGCTAATGGATAGTCTGGTCTGGGTTCCTTTAAACATGGCAAATATTCTGATAATGCAGACCGCTGGTGCCCTCTTGATCTTTAACTATTTTGAGGTGCAAAGCGAAATCCAGGCACACTACTGGTGGCCCGTGTCTCCAGTCTGAATTAGTACCTTAATCACCAAAACTGTGGCCTAATTTGCAGCAAATTGATCGGGAGCAAGGGAAGAAGAAAACAGTGCCTCAACATGCTGGATGTAAGCTTTGGGGGAAAGAAAAGGAATTGAAGAAGGATGTGATTCAGCATGTTCCTGAATGTTCTCCTGCCCTTCCTCTCCCCCACCCCCAACCCCGCGTCCCCATGTCTTCCTCCCTCCCTCTCCCTGGACCGCGGTGTGCCTGAGCTGCCTTTAGCAGGGACGAGACCAGCAAGCTACGCCTGGCTTTGCCTAGCCCCCGAGAGGAGGCGCTGGTGCCCGGGTCGGCCTTTCCTCCCAACCGGCGTCCGGAATCCTTCCCCCACCCCATTCACAAAGCCCCGTTTGGCAAGAGGGGACACACACACACACACACACACACACACACACACCACGCACTGCTTGGAGGGCAGTTTGATCTTGTCTCATTGGCGTCTCCAGCCTGAAAAGAAAATCGTTTGGGTAAACAGCCATGCTTCCAGGCTTAACGCCGGGCTCCCGCCTCCGCCCCTCTGCCCCCTCCCGCCTCCCCCACTCCCCTTCAACCCCACCCGCACCCGCCACCCACACTCCGCTCCGCAGCCCGGCCCCGAGTGAGATCAGCTCGTCCGGGAGGGAGCCAAGGGCTCCCCGGGTTCACAGGGCCGCGGCCCCAAGGGGATGCTCTTCTCGCGTGCCCCGGGGTGCAGAAGCGGACTGCAAGGGCGGTGGGACCGGCCTGGGCCACGGTAGGAACCTCGAAACCTCAAGCTTCCCTAAGTAGCTAGTCCCCGGGGAGGGCACCGGGGAGTTCCGAGCCCCAAGAGACGTGTTGCCAAGATCCAGCGCAGGCTGAGCTGGGGAAGGCTGGCGGCGCCTGCGGGCTCCTCCACCTCCCCATGGGGCATCTTGGGCCCCATCACGTTGGCACAGATATTTGTGCATTGGGGTGCCCTAGTATTGGCGCAGGCTTTAAGTTTCCGTTATCCTCTCTGGGCTGCATACGCCCTTGGGTGATTACCTGCCTCCATCCTGCTTCTAAAAGGCCTCAGACCAGGAACAAGTTCTAATCTAATATTAAATGATTTCCAAAGTTTGATCCATTCCAAAAGGGAGTTCTTCACTTAAGTATAAACATAATTAATAAGTATTAACATGCAAGAAATTCTTTGTGGTGTTTAAAAGCATAATAGTTTCTCTCTAGCTCTCATAGGCAGAGAAGACCTTTAAACGTGAAAATAGACTTATTAGATTATAGGCCTGAATCCGGGACGATTCCCCTTGCTCTCTAATGAAATTCTCTCCCTTCCTGTCTCCCGTTCTTTCTTTCTCCTTCTCCACTCTCAATCTCACTCTAATCCAGTAGTCATTAGCAGCACCCTCTGGCTACATGTTTTGCATCAGTGAAACATTGTGACATAGTTGTAATACAAACTCGGCTGCCTTACACTGCATCTTGTGGTAAGAAGTGTAATAGCAGTAAAAGAAAAAAAAAATCATCTGCAGGCGTTATTGAAGAGGTTGGGGGAGATTGTCAGAAAACCTCAAGTTGCAAAGAGGGAGGGGTGAAAGAGAGAAATCAAGATAAGAGACGTGAAGGTGAGATAGAAAAGCAGTTTATGAATTAGAACTCCCCCTCTCCAAACTGTAGGCATGCAGATTTAAACATATTATTTCCTGTGATTTTTCTCCCCTCTCTCAGTGGTCCTTGAACCCTCTCTGGAATTGCAACTTAGCTTCCAGGATGTCTCAGCAACTTTCTCCACATGTTAACACCCTCTCCTTCTAGCCCCAGAACTCCCAGGGGCCTGGTCAATCCTGGCTGGTCCCACTAGGAAACTGGGCCTCTCTCTTTTGTGGTCTCTTAGGAATCTTTCCTAGCCTGATGGAAAATGGACAGGCCGGCCAGAAAGCTAACCTGGCTATTTTCCCGATGCAGCCCTGTAATTTCAGAGCAGGGGCTCTGAGAGCTTTCTAATCTGTACAGAGGAGCCCCGGTTGCACATAGAAAGACCACTCACACCATCCCCTGCCTTGCCTTGGGAGACGCACCCTGCCAACTCACACACAGCAGCTCAAAGTTTCAAGAAAGGCTCTTCAAATTCGATTTTCCTAGGCAGGCGGGGAAATACATTCCCACCCTCACACCCTGCCTCCACCCTTAGCCCCCAAGTCAGCCATCATTTTATGTGTAGTGCCTATTGAGCACCTTATAAAACACACATATTAAACTCGTAAGCACAACTACATGAGAGCCAAGTTCTGCTCCCTTTCAAAACAGGTGATCCACACAAACCTTCCCGGGAACACAAGTGGGAAGTCCTATGTCCAAAACTGCATTAGCTATGTGCAATGAGCTTATACTCATCACATCCATCAGAGTTGTTGCACTTTGAAAAGAAAACGAAACAAAGATTCGTAGCATTAAGTGAATTAATTTTGAGGATATTTTATAGCCCAGTGGAAGGACGTAAGAGTGAGCAAACATCTTAGGGGACCAACTGAATAAAATAGGAACGAATGGAGAAAAAAATACCGTGTAACTTGTAAATTTTGCCCTTGATACTTTCACTGGCTGGTAGACGGACATGCTGGGGAAAAAATATATATATATATATATAATTTTTCTTTACAATTTTGTCTGCACGCCTGAAAATGGAGGCTAACAAAGTTCCAGTGGGCTGACCGACCTCTAGTACTGTAGAGCCCCTCTGATACCTGACTGATTAGAAAGATTGCGTTTTAGTTGAAACGGTAATCGAAAGGGGATGACATCATAGGCACCTGCCTCGTGGGAGATAGTTGTTGGCCACAGCTGAATGTCCCCAAACACACTGGTATCCCATTCATTTTACCATTTTTACGGAGCAGTTTCATAACTTGCTGACTTCACCCTAGGTTTGGGGAAATTGTGCTGATGCATTTTTCTTCTCCAGAACAGCCGCTTTGAGCTATGTCGGTCACAGATAGTGTTTCTTAACTCGTGGGAAGAGCGTTTTTGAGTGTTTTAGTGTTTTGATGAAGGAAAAGTCCGGGGGGAGGGGGAAGACAATCAATTTAGGCTACAGGAGGCTTGGAAGCTGGGTTGTGTAATTCCAGTTTCCGAAGCGAGGTGGCGCTCCAGGGTACTGCAGCGAGCCTGGGTTTCCGCAGCCGAGTGACTGCAGCGTCCGCGCTACAAAGCGACGGCCACCCAGCGATATTAACGTTGAGTTCCCCAAACCCGCCGTTCAGTCGCAGAGCGTTCCCGCCGGACCGACCCGCCTGGGACGAGGGGTCCAGAGGGTGGGAGAAGGCCCAAGGCCACCGTCGAGCCAGAGAGGCGCCAGCACAGCCCGCCGAGGCCCGGGCTGTTTCCGTGTCTCTGCTCGGCTGGAGCCGGCAAAGTTGCACCGCCCGGCGGGACCCGAGCGAGCGAGTGAGCGCAGCCCGCGTGCAGCTGCGGCCCAGGAGCTCCGGATTGTGCGCGAACCACCCTTGCCGGGCAGCAGGCCACTACCCAGTGCCCCTCACCTGGCCACCGCGGCTGCGGAAATCTCACCCCTTCCCTTCCCTTCCCTTCCTTTCCTTTTTTCTTTTTTTTTCTTTTCTTTTCTTTTCTTTTTTTTGTTTTCTTTTCTTTCCTTTCCTTTCTCCCTCTTTTTTCTTTCTTTTTAGAAAAAGGGTGAAGGGCAAAAAGGAAAGGAAATCTAATGTGCTTGACTTTTTTTTTTTTTTTTTTTTTGGTTTCCTAAACTAGGCAATTTTGCTAGAAGTTCTTTTAATTTAATTTATTTTCTTCCCTTTTTCTGTAATTTTCCTTTCCTCTCCTTTCTGCTTCCCATTGCTGAGAAGAGATGGAGATACGATAGATAGATAGATAGATAGATAGATAGATAGATAGATAGATAGATAATAGAGAGAATGACTAACCCGTATTAGCGAAACTAGTATTGAACAGTGAACAAATGGGAGTAACATTGAGGAAGAAACGATTTCGATTTATTGAATGGACTTCAACCCATGCGACTGCGTTCCGACTCTCCTCTCCCTTTCCTGAGAGTTGGTCTCACAAGCGCTAAGTTAAAGACCACCGGGAGGAATTGACCCATACTCAGTAACTTATGGTCTTTGGGACCTTTGAATCTATTTTGCAACAATGGTAGAAATAAGAGTGGTAAAAATCGCTCTGAGCAGGCTGTCTGTCTGCCATGAATTTTGAGTGGTTCAGCTACATGGTCCCCCAGAAAAGCAGCGGTTCAGGTGCTGCGCTTAGTCGGCTTCCCCCTTCAATTGCTGGTTCCTCTGGAATCTGCTGACCCATAAATTGTCCCCTACCCCTTAGTGGCTTTTGGTACCCTGCTTGGGCCCTCTGAGGCTATTAGGAAACTTTGTTTCCTGGGCACCAGGTTGGCAACTTGTAGCCAGCTCCAGTTCTTTTAGACTGCATTTCCTGCCATTCACCTTCTTTGAAGTTTTGTAGCATAAATGGAGGGATTTTCGACCCAAATTAGGAGTCTGCACAAACTCAGAGGGTCAGGTCATTAGGAATGTTAACGCGGCGACCAAGAATTATAAACATGATCTGAAAGTCTCTTCCAATTCATTTCTTCAAGTATTTATTTGAGCTAAGTGATGAAAAGTGACAGTTGTGAAATAGACAGCTTTTAAAAGTAATGAAGTCAGATGAGCCTTTAACCTGTCGATTGCTATAAATCAACTTTGAAAAAGATGAATGGGGAATGCTATTTGGGTACCTAACCGACAGTGTTTGCTGTTAACATCTGATTGCCTGGGAGTGGGCCTGTCAGTGCCATAGAGGTGCCAGCACTCAGCCAGGCTTTGAGTTTAAAGTTCAGCCCTAGAGTGACCAAGAGGGCCTAAGTTCCAAAACGTGACACTTTGGTATGTGTGGGGACCTCCATTTCTGATTAGATAACAGCTGAAAGTTTGGTCCACTGCAATGTGTCCAGGCCAAGAAAGTGGGAGCCTTTAGGCCAGCGGGAAATTCCGAGTGTCCAACAACTAGGAAACTAAATGAGACATTATAGATAGAGCTCAGCCCAGCATCACAGGCACTCAGGGAAGAGCTTGGTGTACAAGACACTGAATGTTACCCTTTGAAAAGGGTGCTAGTAGTGCCAGAGGGTGGGGGTGGAGTGAGCAGGGTAAATTTCCCCAGGGCCCTGAGAGGGGGCATGGGATTCTCAATGACACCAAATGCTTGTCACCTTTGAAGGAAAGCCTGAAAAGGGGGAGTTTGGGAGCCTGAATGTAGCATAGGGCTGTCCAGGGGTCTTGGGGCAGGAGAGAAGGGTCCTAGTTCTGTGCCGGCACTAATCCAATTATCCAAAAATGACTCCTGGAAAATGGTGAGGTGATTGTGGCGCTTTAAAGTAAACTTTACAGGAGCTCTTGGAGAGCCTCCCCTCGACTGCAATTTCAATCTGAGCAAAACTCTCCGTGTGTGTGTGTGTGTGTGTGTGTGTGTGTGTGTGTGTGTGTGTGCTAACGGACTGTCCTCTCGCCAGGGACTTCTACCCACTCTTCTCACTTCCCACCCAGTCACTATTTCAAACCCAAGCAGTGGAAGCTACCAGAGAAGCTGGCCTCTGAGTGTTTTTGTCTCTCCTCAAACACCTGGAGGGGTGCAATGTTCCCTTTCTGTCTTCTTAAAGAACGACTGGGAACAAAGGTGAGGGACTTCACCAGCAACAGGTCCTACTGAGCTTCTTATCGGGACACTCCTTCTTTCCCTCCTCCATCCTAGTTTCTGGGATCTACTGGGCAGAGGGAGAACTGCTTGCTCCTCCCCCCCTTCTCAAAAAGGTCCCCAGAAGGCCGTGGTGGGTCTTTGGGTCAACACCCAGACAGGAGGTTCTAGTGACAGTTTTTGGCCTCCCACACACGGAGACGTAAGGCCAGGACTCAGAGTTCTCCTTTGAGGGTGATGCACAAGAGGTGCTTCAGGGGAGAAAAGCAAAGTGGACCAAGATCATCCGGAGGACAGCCACGGACTTTTGAAGTTTGGGCTCCAGTAGTCTCCCACCCTTGCCTGGGGGGGCCCATCTCTCTTCTGGCCGGGTGGCCTGTTGTGGTCCATATTCTGGTCCTCTAGATAGTTTAGATTTGATTTTTTTTTCTTCTTTGGAGACCCGGGACTCGGGAAAGGAGGAGCCCAATATAGGCGTTCTAGCTGAGCCCAGCCGGCCCTCAGGGTCAGCTGGAGCTGGAATCTGCGGGCCTGGGCATCCCGAGCCAGGGCAACCAGCGCCCTGACCTGGGCAGCCAGTGTAACCCAAGCCTGGATAGTGGTGGTAGAGAAATGGCAACTTCCATTTTCTGTCGGGGAGGAGGGAAACTCATCGAAGGGGGTCGGTAGAGGTAGAGACTCCTCCTCCACTCCGCCCCGAGGCAGCCGGGGCTCTGCGAGCAGTGCTTCTCCGCCCGCCCGAGCGTTTCCATAAATCAGGCCGCTGGCAGGCTGCTAATTAGCTCCGGCCGAAAAGAATGAGAGTTCGGTAGCACACGGTGGGTTGGGGGTAGGGCACAGTAGGTGGGGAGATCAGAATTCAACAGGACGAAAGGGAGACTCCTTGGGGGCATCCCAGCATCCCCTCCTGTCACACACACACCCACACCCACACGCACACACACCCCTTCTCCTCCTCCTCCTCCCAAGCTACTTCCGAACAGAACATCTCCCCCCAGCAATGGTCTCCTAGCTGGGGCCTTTCGCTCACTGGGGTCCTGCACTGCGCGCACGCCGATGTTGGACCTGGCCTGCCCACCCAAGCCGAGGCCCCCTTTCCCACTCGCTGTGTAAGCCTGGCGTTAATTAACTCCCCCTTCACCCCATGAAGAATGAGAAGACTTTCAAAACCCATCCCCAAGTGTTTCCCTTCTCAAGCCTGAAGCCGGCATATGCAATAACTTGCAAAAGAAGAGGCTGGCTGAGTTTAGAGGAAGGGTCGGTTACTTCAGGGTTTGGGGATAACGAGACTTTCCCAACGATTATGTGAGCTTGGGGCTGGGATGCTGCAACCCTCTCAACTCCACCCCCAGTGAAAAGGCAAGACTGTCCAGCAAGATTAAAAATAACATTAAAGTTGGATTATTGATTTCCATGTAAATTGCAAGCAGAGAATCCAGCCAGCAAGCATGTCTTCGGTTTATATTCTCTTTCCCTAGCCCACCCCTCTCCTAGCCCTCGGGGCTCTGAGCCCCTCCCAGCTCTTCCCGCCCTCGGCAGGGAAGGGACTCAGAGATGACATCACCACAGAGACCCGCGGCCTCCCCGCCCCCAGCCCCAGAACCCCAGAGCGGAGATTGACAGGTGTCTCTCGAAAGGACAATGCCTTCCAGGTGTTCCAGTCGCAGACGCATCCCTCCAACCCGCCCCCTCCCCTCTCTCCTTCCAACTCTTGTACACACCCACTCTCGGAGAATCTCGTTCCTACCGCTCTCCCCCCCACCCCATCCAACTCTCTTCGCAGCATCTGGCCTCGGGTCTAGAGATTCTGGCAGGGGGCTGGCACCGCGGGCAGGAGTGGCGGAGACCGTGTCTACGCCTGCCGCGAGGCCGCTGCGACCTGCCAAAGGCTCGGGTGAGGGTCCTGGCAGCGGTGGCAGGCCAGGAGTCGGGGCCAGCCGGGTCTCTAGACTTCCCTATCTTAGCTCTTTTCCGCTTCCACACACACACACACACACACACACACACACACACACACACACACACACACACACAGCAGACGCTAAGATAATCCTGCCATCTGCCAAATCCCAAATTTGGCTGCCAAGTTCGGAAAGCAACAGCGACATCTCATCCCCGGAGTAGGTAGCTGGTCCTGCCCGGCTCCTATGAGCTCGGGCAGGGGCTGTGGGCTGTGCCCCATCGCGGCCAAATCCCTGCGCTGGGATGCAGCTTCTTGCTAGCCACTCTAAGCATACAGAATAGGAGAGATGCGGTTGTGGGACATCACTCTAGTACCACATCAATAAGCTAAAACCCAAATTCGGCTTCATTATGTACAACCCAATGCAATTTATAGCTGGGCGGCCTGTCTGCGATGATTTAGATCATTTGGCGATAAGGATCACACTTATTAGATTTCTTCAAAGCCGATGGGGGTTTTCTATCTTTTTTTTTTTTTTAAAGGAGGGCATTTGTGCTAAATTGCCCAGTGCTGGCGTGATAACTGTCAAAAGTTTGACATCAAAGGAGCTAATATTATTCAGTTACCAGAGAAGCTGTCTGTCTAAATAAGAATATCTTAATTACTGCATCACAAAGGTAGAAAAGGGGTCGAAACTGAAAGGGGGAGAGGTATTCAGGCATTTCTTTTGATGCGCTATCTGTATTAGACCAATGCGTGCTCTTAATCAGGCCTAGCCCGATTTCCTTTCCTCTCTTGGTCAGTCCTCTGAACTTTGTAACTATATGTAAACACATTGTCAGTGGGGACATAATCTTCCTGGGTTCTTATTAGGAGAAATTTCCATCCTCTCCCGTTCTAGATTAGGCAGTGGAGTCGCTCCCTCAATGAAGGGACTAAGGTTTCCTGGACAATAATGTGGCAATTGTTGATGGTTTGTGACCCATAAAATGTGGAGGTGACTGTTCTGGCTTTGGTATGTAATTATGCAAAACACTTTCCATAAAGACTTGCCATTCGATCTAATGGCAGTCCCTGCGGTCTATTTCAAAAAGGGAGGGTCTATGTATATAGAGAGGAAAGTAACATTTGTTTTAACACAGGTTTTATGGGTGTACGTGGGGGGGGGGCTAAATCCAAACACGTCCCATCTCTGCCCAAAGTATTTTTTCCAGTCAAATTAAAATAATTACAAGGGGTTTTAATAAGTTAATCATAGCAACAAGGCCCATCCAAACATGGGGGGTGGGTGGGTGGGCCTGAGTCCATCTCCTCTCAACCTGGAACTGGTAGCTCCTGAGGATGCACAATTCACTCAGGAGTCTGCAAGGTCTTAATCTCACCTTGGCTCATCTGGGTGACCTGCTGGGCACTAAAGCTCTGGTTTGAGGTTGAGATTCCGGGAGGTTTGGAGGGTTGGGCAATAGCTCCACCCTAATGACTTGTGGGTGGAATAGTTGGCAGAGGGCATTTTAAGTGAGTGGCCCTCTCCCAAGATGTTTTCCATTCTCTTTCCTCCTACTGCCCTCCAACCCCTGGGGGTAGCAGACCAGGGATGACCAAGTACCAAACTGATTTGGGGTGGAAAGTCTAAACCTGAAGCCCCAGGCTGAGAGATACCCCACACCTGGCCTGGCATGCTTAGAGCAGTGAAAGCTACTCTCAGCACCTCCATAAGCCACCTTCAGTTTTTGTTTGTTTGTTTGTTTTCAATAATAAACTGAATGTAAAAGACCTGAAGATTTTTAAAAAAGAAAAAAGAAAGAAAGAAATGCGATCTGAGGGTCATGACTTGTCCTCAATCAGCTCTGGCTGCTGGCTAAAAAGCTAATGTTTTTCTGGTATTCCAGTGCCCCCCCCCCCGACCATGCCTGAAGATGTGCTACGGTGCCCTGAAGTACTATGTGTCAGGCTCTGTGCCCTGGCTGACCAAAGCACTGGAACATTGCTATGTGAGCACTGCAGAGACTGAAGACAGACAAGGGAAAATGAGGATGGAAAGAGAAAATCATCTAACTATCAAAGTGACATGCAGGGAGACCTGGAAAAAGTATTTAAGCTAACGAAAAGCAAATAACGAAGCAGACACTTAGGCTGGAAAATTAAATATTATGTTTAAGATGGTGCTTTTGTGTGGGCTTGAAGATTTCTGATTCATGTACACATAATAAACACTCAGGTTTGTCATCTGGAGGTGCAAATCTGAAAGATATTCCAACAAATGAAGTGCTGGCAGAGAGAGGAATGAAGAGATCGCTGCCTGTCAGGGGTCAGGCAGCCCGAGATTGCTTCTAGAGATCTTTTGAAAATTTCACACGATTGAAGGCTTAGGGGCTTCACTGCGTTCGCATTTCAAACTCAGATCAGGGGATCACAATCAAAAATAGAGGTCTGGAAAATTTTGATGCAAAGATGGCCATGGCTGTAGGGCTTCTTTCAGCTAGCTCTCTCTCTCTCTCTCTCTCTTTCTTTCTCTCTCTCTCTCCCCTCTCCCTGTTTCTCTCTCTCTTTCTTTCCCAGGCAGATACTCTGACATGGCTGTGATGCTGTGGATGACAGAGTTGTCAGAAAAGGAAGAGAAAATTGCATCTTGTCTCATAACTTCCTTTCAGTCAAAAGGAATTTAGGGTCTTATTTCCAATAAAAGAGAAAAATGATGGTTCATTTCTAGCAAGCAGAGGAAGCTCAAAAGAGTTTTGGATTTCATAATTAATGAGTGATTCATAAATGCTAAGACTTGCCTTCACTCTTCATGTATCCACATTAACATGATTTCTTATTCAGTTTACACTCTGGAATTAGCATGGAAATTCTTCTGAGACAATTTCTTGCCATTGTCAACTGTATGCATATTCAGAGGAACTCACTTCGACATGTATAGCTGTATGCACATACAGTCTGAATCCCCAAACCTGGAGATTGGCCAGGCTGCCTCATATTTTGTGGGAGAAAACACTCATACTTGTGCCCCATTTCCCAGAAGCCAGTATATCTTGGTTCAAATAAGGCACAGAAAAATCAATTGTCTCTGTGATTGATCCACCAGGAAGGGGGGGGGGGACGGAAGAATGCAAGGAGGGAACTTCTCTAAGACTAGAACAAGGAAATCTGAAATGGATAAAAATGAGGTGACATGAAGTTTCTTAACTGGACAGACAGAGGGAACAACTGGGTACCACTTTGGAAACGACTGGAAATAACCACAAAGGAGCAAAACAGTGAATTGGAAAATGATAATTACATTTGATTTGGCAAACTTTAAAAACAGGAAAACAGGTATTACTTGGCCAGTTTTAAATTTTCTCAATTATCTTAGAAAAATGAAAAAAGTATTTTTGGAAATAATCTGAAATATAATTGAATATTTGTAAATCGAAAAACAAAAGGAGCAGAAGTGAAATTTCTGAGAACTTTCTTTGAAGACTCTAGCATCTGATGCTCCTGGCAGCCAGGGGCCAGGATTGGGACACAGAGGTGGAACCATGTAGGTAGGCTGGCCAGGTCCCTATGCTGCTGATCCCCTGGGCCAGACCATATCCAGAACCTTCCAAGAGACACCCAACTTGCCAATTCGTGTGTGTGTGTGTGTGTGTGTGTAACTATCCACTCTGGAAGTTTTGGAGAGTATGACCGCAGGGCTACTGCTGCCCCTCAGACCGACTTCTCCAAATATTTTTCTCCAGATCGGCAGGAAAAGATTAGAGCCCAATTCTAGGTACAACTTTGAAACACCAGGACAGGGACTTAAGTGTAAGGGAGATGGCTGTTTGGAGAAGGGTTGGGGGCAGTGAATTTGATGGGACTTGTCCCTAGTGTCCAGTAAACGCGCTTGGGACAGAAAAGGGTCAGGTGGGAGGAACGCATGGAAGTGGGGAGAGGTAGAAAGGGGCTCTTGGCCAAATGGGAACTGTGGGAAGAGCGACCTGACTCAGCGGGATCCGCGTGTCCCCAGGCTAAGGCTCTGCTGAGGTCTCCACCACGATATCCTCCGTAATTGGACAAAGAACACATTTCTGCTCAGTCCCGAATCTGAAGGTCTAGGGGTAAATCCTCTGGCAGAAGTAGAGCTGGCCAGAGCCTCCTTAAACACTTTAGTGTAGCAATTTCAAGGCAGTCCCCTTTGCCCACAAAAAACGGGAGTTTTCACCGCCAGGGGAGGTGAGTCCCTTGCAATTTGGACCCCACCAAGGATGGGCAGAGGATATCCCTTCGGAAACTTCTTAAACATCAACTCCAGAGGCGGGGGCGAGGGCCACAGCATCTTCATTTTTAACCGTCTCAAGCCCAGGGAGCGGAGGAAAAGCCACTGATCTTTTCCTGGGGTCCCACTCTAGCCGGGATGGAAGGGGGAGCAGAGCTCAGGGGAGCAAAGGAGGAGGAAGGAACACACACACACACACACACACACACACACACACACACACACACACACACGGGGGGGGGGAGGGGAATCCAGCCGCTTCTCTGAGCTCCAGATGAAATGGTGCCATTGTACTTTAAAGCAAACAAAGCCGAAGCAATGCAACCGCCTCTGATCGTCCACAGACTAAGACTCCGTCTTTTGCCTTTGGGCCAGAAGTATCACATCATGGGGGCTCCAGGCCCATCAGAAACCAAACCTTAGGCTTGAGTCTGGTACATCTCTGCCTGATGGCCCCTAATCTGGAGACCCAGAGTGCACTCTTGTGCCTGCTCAACCTCTCTCTAGGAGTTGGTGGCCATAGAGGGACCCAACCCACAACCCAGAATGAGGTGGCACTGGTAGAGAACTAAGGGGCATCTGAGGCTGACAGCTCCTGCCCCATCTGCAGCCTAGCAGAGTGTAAGGAGAGAAGGAAACCACCCCTGAACGCAGAACAAGGTCTTGTGTAATGGAACTCTCTTGCTGGTAGGCAGTGGTCAGCCTGGGAGAGTTGGAACGACATGCTGGCACCCCTGCGTGGCCATCTTGGCCTTCAGAATGGTGTTATTTTTGCTTAAAGTTTCCCCAAAACTCTAGGCGAGGCAACAGTTTTCTTTTTAAAAAAATATTTATTTATGTGTGAGAGAGAGGCAGATAGATGGGCAGCTGGGAGGGGGGCGGAGAATGGGTGTGCCTGGGCCTCCAGCCACTGGAAATGAACTCCAGACGCATGTGCCACCTTGTGCATCTGGCTTACATGGATCCTGGGGAATCGAATCTGGGTCCCTAGGCTTCACAGGCAAGCACCTTAATCACTAAGCGATGGACCGAGGCAACATTTCTCTTATTTTGGTATGACGCCCACTAAATAAAAAAAAAAAAATCCACTTGATTTCCCTCGAACTTCAGAGGGGAAATTCTACACTTTACTTAACCTATTGCCAAAGCAGACAAGGTGAGCTGAACCCTGCCCCCTGCAACTCTCCCTTTGCATTTTAACCTGTTCAGTGCCCTGGGAAGGAAGCAGCTCCCCTTTCCCCTCTCTTTGCTTCATTTGGTTTCTATGAAGTTCGTGGACATTGTTTAATGTTTTGCATGACATGCATGATATATAATTCTTGCCAGTTCCCACTGACTAGGTTATCTGCTGTAAACTAGGAGTGGAAACATTTAGAGCTGACTTAACCTTTCCTGGACTTTAGAGACACTCCTCTCTGGTAGTAAACTGTCATTTAACTGCACAAGTGGGCAGCTGAACCACAGGGGCAGCTAGATGACCACAACCTTGGGCAGTTTTGCCACTGGACACTAAGGTTGGCAATCAAAGAAATGGGGACACTTCAGGAGATCTTTCTGAGACCTGTCCAATTTTTACGATGTCTTGCCAATTTCTCAGTGTGTTTCTGTCCAGATAGACTAAGCTCCTTGGAGTTAATTAACCTGTGGCCTAGCTTCCATTAATATAGAGTGAAGAAAAAATGGAAAGGGAGGCATCACAAGAGTGTGTGGGGGGAAGTAACTTGCATCTAGTTGGATTCCTTTACAGTGGCTGATCACAGTTAGTTACCGACTTTCCAGCTGCGAGGATGATGCACGCCATTTACTGTAATTGAATTGCTGTTATAACACCTTTCATGGGGACAGCAATACATTTCAAAAAAAGTTATGTTTTTGGCCTGAGGCTGCCCATGCTCCTGCTGACATCACTGGCCACACTGGCACCAGGCAGAGCTGCCTCTTGGGAATGGGGACACCACTTGGCAGGCCTCACATGGAACTGACAGAACCTGGTCCCAGGAGAATTCATGCTAGACAGCAAGTGTCCCTGGTTTTACAGATAGACTGGAGAGACTGAGAATTCATCACAGGCAAGGACTGGATGAGAGACAAGGAAGTAAGAATTGGAATTGCAGATTCAGGAAAAAAATACTTTGGTTGGTAATCATTCCACGTCACTTGAATGTTTGCCTTCTCTTTGCCATTTGATTTGAACTCTGGAGCTGCCTACTGGTGGCGTGGCTGTAGACCTTCATTTTTTTCCCTACTCTTCCCCACCCCAACCCTTGCACCTCATAAGAAATAAACTCTTCTGTCACAGGGTTAGAGTCTTTGGTTGGAGCCCCTTGCTGAGTGCTGAGTTAGTAGCCTTGCTCATTGTCCCTTCTTCACTGAATCTACCTCTCAGCCTCCATTTCCAGTTTGCTAGCAGGGAGGGACTTTGGTGAGAGAGAGTGCTCACCTGCTTTTCAGCTTCTGTCCTCTTTTTTTTTTTTTTTTTTTTTTTGGTCTAGCACATAGAACCTTTACTAATCTTTCACACCCTTCCTCCTGTCACTCTTCTCCTTCTGCAGAGCAGATGTTTCCATAAGAAGGATTGGTTATTTTCTCTGTCATCTTTGTCCTCATTGGCCCCTTCCTCCAAGTCTAGGTGGTTTTCTAGGCACAAAGCACTCCTTGAACTCTTTGGGTCTGCTATGACAGCTACAGTCCCCTTGACCTTCATCACAGCCTACAGTCCATGACAATTGTAGGTGTAGAGAAGGGGAAAGAAATAACCAGGTTCTCATGGCCAGTTTAAGGCGACTTCAAAGAAAAGGCAAGGATTGGAGGTTGGAGACAATTCTACTGTCCTTGGAGGGTGTCCAGGATGTGGCTGGGACCAGCCAACAGAGATGGCAAAATACAAACTCAAGTGGTCACCTTCAGTCTTACCCCCCTTCCCCAGACGTATTTCATCCCACACTCAATCTCAGGTGTCTGGGTACATGTGGGAAAGAAGACAATGTGTCTCCAATGCAATTTGGGTGGGGTTGGTACTGCCACCCTATGGCAGAACAGGGGAGAAGGAGGTAGGGAGCAATGAGAGGAAGATTCAGCATGGAAACCAGTGAGTACTTGGCATCCATCACCCATCTGCATATGTTCATTTGATCTCTGTTTTCTGAGCTCTTACACTAGTTGGGGCTTGCTGGACACAAAATTTACTCTAGAATAAAGGTCTTTTGCTCCTGGAGGTGCCTGGTAATCCCCAGTGCAGGGATAAAATGCATTTACATCTACTTTTTTTGAAACCTGGACCTGTTTCTTTTCTTATGTGTTATGGACATGAGAGCAGGAGGATTCTCTGCTTCCTGGAACTGTGGAACTGTGAAGGAAGAGAGCTGGTTGGAGGTGCTGTCCAGTAGAGCAGGAATGACTGCAAGGCTAGGCACTTGCTTGCATTGATCGCATTGATCAGAAGTCCTGAAAATGGTGGGGGTAGATTGCATCAAGTCCTGCCCCAACGTATCTGGATCTAGTTTTCTCTGTGGGGAGTCCCAGAATCTTTGATTTGCACCTCAGCATCACCAAGACCAGACAGGCTTGTGCCTGCCTCTCTGTTTAGAGGGAGGACTGGAAGCGCCCAAGGGAGAAGGGGCTTCAGAGTGTATTAAGGAATCCAGGGCAAAATCTTCTTGGGTTTGCTCAGGATCAGTAAGTAGCAAGGTGGCTGCATGCCTGGCTGATCTAAGACCACCCCCCCCCACCACTGCACAAGGAACTGAAGCCAAGCCTGGGCTGAAGGTCAGTGACCAGGCTCTGGTTTCACTGCACTGCTCTAACCTGCCTCACCCCCTAGTCCTAACGGAATTCATACCCTTGCATTTTTTTACTTTTCCATCTCTAAACTTGGCTCTGCAGCAATTTTCACTGTGTATTAACCTTTGTGAACAAAATTGATTGCCAGCAACTACAGAGATTCTTTTGAAAAAGACATGCAGGGAAACAAACACCAGAAGCCCACTCCAGCAAAACCCTGCACAAATAAGAGCCTTACCTGCACTCCTTTTCTTCCCTTCTCTTCTCTTCCATTTCTGTTCTTTTTGCTTCCCTTTCCTTTCTTTTTTTCCTCTCCTTTCCTTTCCCTTCCTTTTCCATTTTTATTTTTAAGACAGGGTGACACACAGCTGTGGCTAGCATGGAACTCACTGTGTAGGAGAGGATGTCCTTAAACTTCTGATCTTCCTGCTTCCAAGTGCTGGGATTACAGGCATGTGCCACCACACCCTGTGAATGTGGTGCTGGAAATCTAATCCAGGGCCTCATACATGCTTGGCAAACACTCTGTCAGTGAGCTACATCCCTAGCCAACCTGTATAACTTCATGACAGTCCCATCATACACAAAATATCTAAGTATTACTCTGTCTCCTTTTTGCTGCCAGGGAAACAGTCTTGGGGAGGTGAACAGCCATACTAAGCTCAAGCAGCTGGAAACAAGTCTCTCCTGAGTGCATCAAGGCTGATTCAGCTACGGACTTCAGTCCCAGACTGGATCAGGGGAGAATTAGGTTCACATGCACAGTTTCTGTGGACAGAACAGAACACGTTCCTACAGAGCTATCCTGTGCTTCAGGGAAGCAGCAAGGACTTTGTTGCCTCAATGGGCTGCTCAGCTAGGAAATAGACTTGTGGGCGAGGGATACCCTTGAATGGCACAGGTTGCAATGCTGCTCATGGACTACAGGGCCAGCAATGCTTTATGGGAGCCCATTACAAGGTCACTTATAATTGTAACAGAAGAAGGAAGAAGTAAAGGAAACACCCGCGATGTGGGGCAATTCTGTGATGTGTTTTTCCTGGCACATGAATGCAGGTTGGAGGAAGGCAAACAATGTGACTTGCAACATCAAGACAAGTGATTACATTTCAAACACCTCCAATGTACTCCCAGTGATGATGGGGGGGGGCATACTGATGGAAAAACACACATTTTCTTGTCTGAAATAACTACCGAGTTTCATACAGGACCTCGGGAAAATATTTTCAGGGTAGGGCACAGAACTGTCTACTTATGTCATCAGGTACCTGTCTGAAAGTACTAATGAAGGGACAATTGGCAAAGGGAATATTTTCACTTTTAAAATCTTTTATTTATTTATTTGCAAGGAGAGAGAGAGAGAGAACAGAGAGAGAGAGAATGGGCACCCCAAGGCTTCTAGCCATTGCAAATGAGCTCCAGATACATAAACTCCAGATATATATGCCACTTTATGCATTTGGCTTTACATGGGTCCTGTAGAATCAAACCACAGTTATTAGGCTTTGCAAGCAAATGCCTAAACGTTGAGCCATCTCTCTGGACCTGTTTGCACTTTTTCTTTTTTTCTTTCACAGTAATTGCAAGAGAAATTAAAGACTTTAAAACTTGTTTTTATTTTTAGCTAGGAAATCAGATAATGTATTAATAGTATCTACCATAGATATAAGTAAGTGGCAATGACAGAAACCCAGTATTTGCTCTACCAACCTGGTATGAATACTGTTTGGCATAGCCTTTTATTTTTCCTTCTTTGAATTTTCTTTATTGAACTTCCTCATGAGGTTGTTTTCTTAAGCTAAGATTTTCCATGATTTTCAGAAAGGAACTCCATATGTATCTATGGATCATATGACAAAGAAAGACTATGGTTGTTCTGACATTAGTCACATAGTCGAAGAAAAAAATGGCTTCAAACAAGTGGCTAATGTCAGCTGATTTCTAAGATTAAGATTTGGAGGGCTGGAGAGATGATCTACTATGTGCATCTGGCCTATGTGAGTTCTGAGGAATCAAACCTAGTTCCTTAGGCTTCACAGGTAAGTTCTGTAACCATTAAGCCATCTCTCCAGCCCTTATTTACTCATTGAAAAGGTAGGAAATATCCATTGTGGAATGAGAGAGAGAATGATAGTTGGAATTACAGTGCATTTTAGTAAGCAATGTCAAGAACTTTGGGAAGTGAGAGAAATACTTTCCTCCATGGAAAACTGCCTGAAAAAAACTTCATGGTATAGGTGATTTCAACTTGGAATGTAGAAGGCATGGGTTGTAGGGACAACACAAGAAAAAATATGAGTGAGAGGGAAAGAGAGAGAGGGAAGGGAGAGAGGAGAAAGTAGTGCTGCTGAGAAGTACAGAAGAAAGACAGAGGAGATCAGACCATGTCTTAACTCACAAAGTCATTGTGCCTTAGATTATTTGGTTTACATAAAGAAATTACAGTTTTCCACAGTTTTTAAAAAGGGGATGCCTTCTTTGTTATTTCTTCTTTCTTTTTTCTTTTCTTTTTGAGGTAGGGTCCACTCTAGCTAGGGCTGTCCTTGAATTAACTATGGAGTCTCAGGGTGGCCTTGAACTCATGGTGATCCAACTACCTCTGCCTCCTGAGTGCTGGGATTAAAGGTATGCATCACCATGCTCCAGCTTTTTGATATTTCTTGGCTGGGGAACTTAAAATAGAATTAAAGAAGCCAGAGCTTCTTTTTAGTCAAATTTAGATAGGATAAATTCACTTCCTTCTGTCCTGGATATTTACCTGAGGGCTTAGGGTAGGGAGAAGGATTCTGTAAAGCTAGATTGTGGAAACAGTGGAGGAGATTAGTACATAGGAAAGTGTGGCCAAAAATATTCCTGCCAGAATGTATTGCTAACTTCTCACATGTGCCAAAAATGTTGGTACCTTTGGCTTCCTTGTTGGTGCCTGTGCCTCCATCAGAGCAGATGAAGCACACTGTTTTTGTTAGTTCTCCATGGGTCTCTCCCTCAGGGTTATAAGCTACTTGGAGGCAGGGAGTCTGGCTAATTCACTCATGTTCTCAGCTGTTGGCACTAGACCAGGCTCATAATTAAAGCTCAGTACATTCTGAATGAATGAATGAATGAATGATGCAAATAAAGAATATAGGTTTTTAATTTGTGTTAATGGTGGTTGGGGTATCTGAATATCTTATTTATGTCTGTCATCTGGAGTTTGTCATTATGACTCTGTATTATAGTCATTATCAATTGATTTTTGTTTATGGTGGGATCAGCCTAGTAGAATGGAAGAGCATGAGTACAGATATTAAACTGTATACTTGACCTTGACCTTGGACAGTCACTTCTAAGAAACTCCAGTGTGAAAACCACTATTCAAGAGACTTCAAATCAGTGTTTTCCAATGTGTTTCTTGCATCATATTCTCCTCATATTGGTCCTTCTACCAGTCAGAGCTATGGAAAAATCATACAAGATTGAAATGTACCATTCTACAAGTTTCTTATTATCTATTTTTCACATTATACATAGTTTAAGAATCTTTCAGGAGGCTTTATTCACTGGAATAAGGAGTAGGCTAATAAGAGAATGCCTTCTTTGTCACATGACTTCCATATAACTTTGGATGACTTAAGAAATGGCATAATCTGGATTTCTGGGACTGGAGAGATGGCTTAGTGGTTAAGGCATTTGCCTGAAAAGCCAAAAGGTCCTGGTTTGACCCATGTAAGCCAGATGCACAAGGGGGTACATGCATCTAGAGTTCATTTGCAGTGGCTAGAGGACCTGGCATGCCCATTCTCTCTCTTTCTCTCTCTCTCTCTCTCTCTCTCTCTGCTTTTTCTCTCTCTCAAATAAATAAGTAAATAAAATATTTTTTTTAAAAAAGAAATGACATAACCTGGATTCTTAAAAGCTGTGGTCATTGTCCCATGAAGAGGGCAAGATCCATGCAGGAGAAGGAGTATATCTAGGAAGTTTCAATTTCCTTCATTGATGTCATTGCTCTATGTTAACATTTCCCAATGCAAGCATCAATTAAAGCTTGGAAACAATCTTGAAGAAAAGCATTAAATTAAATCAAAACATGACCAGCTCCCTCTGAATTCTACCTTATGTTTTAGCCACTCCACTGGCTTGCTGGCTTGGAGTAATTTCAAATTCCCACTGGCTTAGTGGCAAGACATCGTCTTATTTTTCTTTTCTAAATACAGTCTCCCTTTAAAAATTCCTCCTACCACCTCATCTCTCATGTGAATTCTCTCTTAAGAATTCAAATTGCAAAGGACTTCACAGGTGAAATAGAATACATTTCTGAACATTATGCTTACTGGTGTTCACAGCTCTAGGGAGCAGTTGAAATGTTCCATAAGGAAGCATATAGATTTTGTTTGTATTGAGTTGAAAGGCTGTGTTATCCTTGATAATCATCCTTCAGACACTGGCCTATATCTTTGTGTCTAGGCAATTGAAGAATGGTACAAATACCGGGCCTCTACTATATGACTTAAAGATAGGCAAAATTTGGAGATCTATGTGCTATTGGACAGAAGCCAACTTTCTTACTATCAAAATTACAGTATGATTCTAAACAGAGATTTAGATAGAATTGGATGATATAACAAGAAAGCAAACCCAGCTTTTGGTCATTTTAAAATCTTCTGTGTTCTGGTGGTTCTGTGCAGACTAAACATCAAGCAATAACTCTGCATGGATTCTGATAAGAACTTGCTATAGCTGTACTTTGCCTGTTCTCTACAGTTCCCTGTGTGAAAGGCTTGTTCCCTAGGATAGCACTATTGGGGTGGTAGAGCTCTTGAGAAGTGGAGCTTTGGGGGAGGTCTTAGGCCACTGAGGCTTTCCCTGGAACAAAGCATTCACTCTTTTTCTTCCCAGCTGTGAAGATTTGCTCTGCCACATACTTCCACCAGAATGTGCTGGCTCACCACTGGCACAGCACAGTGGAGCTGACAGATCTGACTAGAACCCCCAAGCTGTGATTCCAAATATAACCCTTTTCTCTTTCTAAGTTAATTATCTCAGGTGATATATATGAAATACTATATGTTTAGTAACAGAAAACTGAAACACAGAACACAATATAATTTGGTCTACTACCTTGGAAAAATATACTGATACACAAATGGTACTCCTAGGTATCTATATAATTATTTCAATGAATGTGTCATTTGAGTATTCTCAATGCAAACATTCCTAATACAGAATGAGAAAGATCTATAACTTCATTATAGAATAATTACAAACAATATTCTTCAACCCATGATTGTATTTATTAAATGCAAAATAGTTGGGAGGAAAATAAAATTTCATTAATCATTGAGTATAAATTATAAATGTCTGGATGTCTGGTATGTTCTGTTTAAACAATGAAACTTTGTTCCTACATTGCAAGCATTGGACTGTCCTTGTACACATTGATCCAATCTGTTTTTCATCCAAAGAAAAAACAAGGAACGAACTGGTACTAATTCTATCTCTTGCTGAGAATGGAAAAGCTGAGAACAAATAGTTAATATTTACCAGCCAAGAAAGTAAGCATTGCAGGGCACTGCACTATTACTATTAGATATAAATCTAAAACTGAAAAAAATTCAGAATAGAGTGAGTTATAGAAATACAATTTTTTTGTATATACCCTGTTAGAGGAGGATGAAGTCTATACTCAAGTTGGAGTATCTAGAAAAGGTTTAGGTATGAAGGGAGAATTATTTAAAAAACTGACATGATCAGTCTATACACTTATACAACAGATAAACATTATGTTTATTTAACACCTAAGATGCTAAAGAATATTTCCTCATGGGTTTGAATGCTTGAGGAGTCTTGCACAAGCCTGCCTTTAGTAATCTACCATGGTAGTCAATGAAAACTTCTTCCTGTGTTGCCAATTTAGTGAGCATAAATTACTGGGAACCTTATATGGAATAAATTAAGTTCTTAAGCCTTCTCAGATGTGTGGCCAAGAGAGATTTTAAAGCAGAAAACGAAATGCAAAATTTAGCTTGAAGGGGCATTGGTGTGTATTTGGAGCCCTCTCTGGATTTGTTTCCTCTCCACCCCTGTGAGGGGTTACAGGGCTGCATTCCAACCTGGGGCTTTCTTAGCCACACGCAGCTCTTCAGAAACCTGCATGTGGTTTTCTCCTCAGATTTAAATACAGTAAAGAGTATTACAATGTGGATGTGGCAGTCAGTCAGATAGGGAAAAGAAATGAAGAACTCCGCCTCAGTTATAGACAGAACAAAGAGGGATAGTATCACCGACCCTAATGAGCCATTACCTGACTTGCATGCCTTTGTTGAGAACCCTGGACTGCCATCTCTTTTTGTAAAACCATTGTAAGTGCAATTCCTGAGTACTCATAAATGCAAGGTGAGTTTAATTGATTTGCGGCTTTCCACATTGCTGATGATGAAGTGGTACTTCGGCTGTTGAACTTGATTTCAATGCAGAGATGAGATGCTGCATTCTCTAAAATGACAGATGGAATTTCTGCTTCAGAATTCATTATAGGATGTGAAGGACAATGGTGAAAATCTTCATCTGCTAAATGGTTCAACAGGTCAAAATACAGTCATACCATTAAAAGTTATATAAATTGGGACATAAAAATTCACCGAGTACATTTATATGCCAGTTTTCAGGTTTCCTAATAATCACGAATTTCTGTGTCATCTTAATTTTCCACACTCTCTTTGAGTCAGTAAGGTCCCCAGACCTACTAGAACTTTGTATGTTTGCAATATCTTGACATATGAATGAAAATGGGACTCTTCATGTAAAGATCCTAAGCATCTTCATGAGAAATTGATGTTTTCTCAGTCTTCTATAGAGAGTGTGAGAAAGGCCAGGCTTGCCCTTGATCCAAGTCTCTCTTTTATCCCAAGTACATGACTATGTAGAATGACTATTAATAGAAAATTAAGTCACAACACATTGATTATAGTTAATATAAATATAAAGAAATACTTGAGGAAGAATTTAACAATTTCTTCATTCAATTTCATAGTTTAAAAATTATATCCACTGATTCTCTGATGGACTTCCATTTAAAAGGTGATGTCTACTTCTTGGATGTGACATTGTACTACTTTGAAGACTAAGTAACAGAAGGTCAGTAATAGCTTCAGGATAGGGTGTACGCTCTTTCTCCATCTCTTCTGCTTGAATCGCTGGCTGTGGACACCTTGTAGGAAGGTCCATGTCCAGGGGAACTGAGGTATATGTCTGGCTAGTGAGGATCTGCGGAGGCTGCCAACTGTGAGAGCAAACTTGGAAGCAGACCCTTCACTCTACTTGATGCTTAACATGATGTCAACTATACCCAACAGCTTGATGACAACCTTGTAAGAGACTCTAAATGGAAATCACCCAGCAAAATCAATTTCACATTTCTGGTGTTTAAAAACTGTGAATTAATAAATCATGCCTTGTTTAAACTTGCCATGTTTTTGGTTAATTTGTGACACAGAAACAGATAACTGGTAGATTTATGTACAAACTAGTACTGTATCTGGGATTGACTAAAAACTGTCACTTGCTAAATGTTCATTCACTAAAGACATAAATTAAGATGCACAAGTGCAAAGGTTGATTAATACCTTTCAATAACTTTCTCTATTTTTATAGCCTCTTTTAAAGCAGCTTCATGAAAGAGTAATCTGGGAGAGGATGTCTTTAGTTATTAAAAGTTCAGTCATTCAAGAAATATTTATTGCTGCTATTATTTGTCCACAAGTCACTCTCCTCAATTGGGAATTACCTGTGAGTTCACTTGAACATCTGCCAAGCTTTTATAAAAAGATATTTATGAATCTCTGTTTGTAGAGGTTAAAAACCAGATGTTGTGTTAGGTAGATATAGATGACCAAGAAAAGTGAAGGGGATTTTACCAACATGCTCAAGATACTCATAGGGCAGTTGAGACCAGTCACTGAACTAAGCACTAAAATTCTGTGGCTTATCACAGAGGAAGTTCTTTCTCACTCACACCACATATCAACTACTGGTTGACAGGGGGATTCTTTTCTGCATACAGGCTGGTGAGCTGAGGGGAAGAAGGCTCTAATTTCAGGAACTGGACCATTTCACATCAGCAATATCTTCTATGATCCTAGCAAAAGAAGAAAACACTGGAAGGTTCTCCCCTGGGCAATGAGATGCCAAGATGTAACACACATATCCTCTGTTTATGTTTTTTTTTTTTTTTTTTGGAAAGGACTAACTATGTGGTCAAGTATAAATATAAGTGGCCTAAGAAAAACAGTTTGCTATTGCCTGGGAGAGAGAGGAGAGTTAAATCTAATTGAGTCCAAGTGATGACCATCATGTTTTACATTGCATTATCCCATCTATGCATTTTGTAGGTAAGAAAACAGAGCACTAAATGAAGGTGGCATCCTAGATCACAAATGGCAGAATCAGGGCTAGAACCCAGCTCTTGGATCCTAGGTATCATTTCAATTGTGTGACAGTAATGAATTCTTGACTCATAATGTTGTGGACTATGCACAATGACAGCATCACCTCACCATGAGTTCCAGGCTGAATCTTCTTAAGCCGTGGTAAGGAAGTTTCTTTCACACAGGCCAATGTGAATTTCTGGCAGTCCTTCTATTGGTAGTCATAGTAACAATATCTTGCATCTATCTAGAGCCTTACATTTCTCAAAGCATTTTCAAATATCTTTTCTGATTTGTTCCATGCATAATTTATCCAAGATGAGTAGATTCTGTGTCACTAGTTTAATTTTACAGGTACATAGGGTAATGATGTGATGTGCCCAAGCTCACAAGGCCAGTTAAGGGTGACATGGAGATTAGAATCCAAGGCTTTGATCTTCAAGACCAGTGCTAGAGCAGAAGCCAATCATTTCCTCTGTGAGAGGAGTAATTAGGTGACCTTCCTCAGCTGCCAGCAGCTTTGGCATGTCAGGATGAGTAGCATAATCTGATTTTATTTTTTTTATGACAGGTTCTTTCTATGTAGCCCTGGCTGGCCTGAAACTTGTTATTTTGTCCAGGTTGACTTCCAATTTGCAGCCATACTCCTGCCTCTGTCTTCTGGAGTACTGGGATTGAACAACAACACTATCACACTTGGCTATAATCTGAGTCTCAACCTAGAACGTTTTTGCTACATTCTTAAGATAATAAAAATACAACTTATTTTGATACCTGGATTGTTTGAATCAAAGCTCAACTTATATCTCCAGTGTCTGGATTTATTTTGAAACATTGTCAACATTTTTTTTTGCTGTTAAAATATGGATAATTATCATACCAGAAACACATGACTAGAAGAGTGCTTGTTATATTGCAGTGTTCTATGGTGATTGCTATCAGTGTGCTGAATATTCTGGGAGAGTAAGCAAAGAATGAAAATGAGCCAGGCTTGGTGGTACACACCTTAAAAGAATATTTATTTATTTATTTATTTATTTATTTATTTATTTATTTAAGAGAGGGACCTGGAAAATTGAACCTGGGTCTTTAGGCTTCATAGGCAAGTACCTTAACTGCTAAACCATCGCTCCAGCCCAGTGCACATCTTTAATCCTAGTACTCAGGAGGCAGAGGCAGGAGGATCACCTTGAGTTTGAGGCCACCCTGAGACTGCATAGTGAATTCCAGATCAGCCTCAGCTACAGTGAGACCTTGCCTCAAAAAAAAAATAAATAAAAGGAATGAAAATGAAACAAAAAAGAGTAAATTCAATTCTAAAACTTTACTATCTTCAGTTCTTCCTCCCAGTAAGTTACTAAAGTCCTGACAGAGCATACACATAATACATGAAAAATTTCTACAACTTATCAATTTCTCTGGGTAAGGAAGATTGATTTTAGTTGCATGAGGAATGATAAAAATAGCAGTTGTGGGCTGGAGAGATGGCTTAGCGGTTACGGCGCCTGCCTGCTAAGCCTAAGAACCTAATTCCAATCTCCAGGTCCCACGTTTAGCCAGATGCAAAGTGACACAAGGGCACAATGCTGCAGTTGCCCACAAGGCAGGGGGGCACACATCTGGATTTCATTTGCAGTGGCTGAAAGGCTGCTGGCACTCCCATTCTCTGTCTTCCTCTCCTTCTCTGTCTCTCTCTGTGTCTCTCTCCAAAATAATAAAAAAAAAAATTTAAAAAGCTTTAAAAAATAGCAGTTGTACTGATATAATTAGGGAAAAAAGAGAATGTATTAGTGCTTGTAACAAGAATGGCCAGGGGAAGAAATAAATGACAAATGACACCATCATAAAGCTATCTTTTTAACTGTTTGGCTCTGCTTTCTTCTGTGTTGGCTTCATTCTCTAGTACATTCTCTTCATGTGGTAGTGAAGAAGTCTCCTGGCATCTGAGATATTGCATCTTACTTGGGTAAACTCTTTTCAGTAGTTTCAGCAAGTGGCTAAGTATTACTATCCACAGATCTGGATTGGGTCACATGCCCAGTCTTGAAAAAAATCACTATTTTTGTTGACTTGGCTTATGACACCTGACAACAGTTGGAGACAGTGAGTTGGTTCCATTTCAACCTTAAGGACTGAGAATGGTGAAAAGGGATTTCATTAAAAAATTTCTGGGTACACACACAAGGGGCATGGGTGCTAGACAGAGGCAAATTTTGGATATGTATTCAAGTACTAAACTATATGGGATGAAACAATCCAGGAAACAAAATCACTTCTTATAGTTAAGGTGCTACTCTGTGTAGAAAGTGAGGAGAGTTTTGATGCTATGGACATGTGGACAAATCTGATAGATACAATGTGCTCAAGTTTCCTTCTATTCAGCACATTTTCCTCAAGCTTTGAAACTGTCACAGAGGTATTTAAGATCTTTTGTATTTTAATTTTTTATAGAAAAATAAATGTACAGGCTATAAAACAAAATTTTATAATTTTGGTGGTCTACTCTTTAGATGGAATCTGTTTATTTGTTTGTTTGGGACAGGGTCTCATGTAGCCCAGGCTAGTCCTGAACTCACTATGTAGCCAACTATGACCTTGAACTTCTGATGCTCCTGCCTCTGCCTCTTGTGTGCTGGGTTACAGGTATGTGTCACAATACCATAAATCATGTTTTACCCCTTAGGGAATCCCTGTTACTCATTTTCCCCTAATCTTCCAGGAGTGATGACTGTAAGCATAGCCATGTTTGGAGTGGTAACTTCATGCATGTGTCCTGTTTTCCCATGGTTGTCAATTACCTGTGTGTATGTTTATGAAGCATCTAGTTCCTTCAAGTGACACCCATTTGTGTGAGTGGACAAGTCCACCATTTATATTTGTTTATCATTCTTGGCATGGGTGGAATTCATTTTTAATTTTCACCCAAAATACTCCATAAGTAACAACTAAATTCATACAATCCCATCGAGACAGTGTTTTTAAGTATATTTTATCAGCTGGTATTTGTGTAACACATTCCTCCTTCCCAACTCTTGCATGTGAACTATCTCACTTGATTATCACAGAAGCTTTGTAAGGACAGATAATAGTATTATTATTTTCATATCATGGATGACAGAATAGTGATCTGGGGAGATGGGGTGACCTACCACAGATGATATGAGAAATAATTAAAGCAAGTCTTCAGATATGGATCTTTGGTTTTCCTCAATGCATATATCATTATCTGAGTGTGGGTGAGAGCAGCAGCCTGGCTAGAAGCTAACAGGAAAGAGTCTGGAATCAAGTGAACAAGCAACTGCTTCAGGCTTGCCATTGTTGATTGTTAAGTTATGTGACCTTGGAAAATTTTCTTACTCACTTAAACAAAAATTACTGTTCTGTCTTGCTAGGTCATTCAATACCTATAGTATACTAACAAGGATTGAAGGCAATAATGCCAGGGTAGCCATTACCAGGGGCTCTGACCATTGTTCTTGCTTAAATATGCTAGTTATTTTTATTGTTGTTATCATATGTTTTGTAATTCAGATTCAACTTGCATCACAAAGAGAAATAAAGAACTGACTCATTCCCTTGGATTGGGCCACACTTCCTCCTCTACTAACCATATCTTTCAAGCCTGGGTACAATGCCAGGAGGGTATGCATTGCCTCAATTGGCAGTTAACCTCACTATGCTTGTCTTCTAGTTCTTTTCTCCCCATTATTACCTACTACCACAAAGCTAGGCATTCAGTCTCCTGATTATGTGGTTAATTATGTGGTTAGAGTACACTATTTTAATGTATTCTATGAAATATTTGTAAACTCTGTAACTTGATTAAATTTAGACACATATGTATAAAACCCTCACAAAACCTAATTCAAATCATTTTTTACATTTTAAATAAACTTTAAGGAAATAATTTCTGCCACTTTGTTTGGCTTTGAACATTTCCAAATTATTGCAGTTACCTTCTCGTTGCTGGGACAAAACAAACAAACAAACAAACAAACAAACAAACCCCTAACAAGTAGCAGTTTCTTTGAAAAAAGTGTTTATTTCATCTTAAAGTATCGAGAGGAACTCTCATCATTGCTTGAAAAGCATGACACCAGCAGGAAGCTGTCCAATATCTGGGTGGAAATAGTCTATCTATTGGGCTTGGAGTCAGGCTATATTACCTTGAAGCCTACCCTCAGTAACACACCTCCTCCGTCAAGGCTTTTATTTCTCAAATTGATACCAGCTGGGGATTGAGTGAGTATGCGGTTTAATCACAAACACATGAGGCTATGGGGGGCATTTCACATGGAAACCACCATAACAATTCATACCATGATACAGATTTTCCCAGTGTTAGTTTCCTGAAAGATGGACATTTGCATCCTTAAAGCTTCAGCCCTGATTCTTTGAAAACTCTGGCATTGAATGTAAGGGTCCAAGCATCTCCATCATTTGGGGTAGACCCTGATCCGCAGGAGGTTTACAGAGTAAGGATAGATGAAAGGAAAATAAACATACTTCAAGAAGGCAAAGCCTTTCCTGGTGAACTTGGATGTTTCTATCATTTACTCAGAACCACTGAGCAGCATACCAAAATTGGAGCTCAATGATGGGGTTGATGAGCTTGCTCAGTAGTCAGAGGCACATTGCCAGCTTGCTGGCCAGACTTTGGAACTCTAGCACTGAAGGAAAGCCACATGTAAAGTGGTTCAGGCATTTTTGATACCAATGGGCCTATTGCATCTATGGCAACAGGAGGGAGAATTAAGAGAATATCTTAGCTATAAACTTTCCAGAAGCAAAATAAGAGATTCAGTCTCCAACAGGTATAAGGAGAGGATCGACACCTCGAGGTTGTCCTCTGATCTCTACACATGTGCCGTGGCAGTGGTTGTTATGTGGGGATGAAAGCATACTCCTGAACACATATACAAATATATACATATATTCACACACATTAAAAAAGAAAAAAAAAGAAAGAAGCCAGGCATGGGGAGGCAGAGGTAGGAGAATGGTTGTGAGTTCAAGGACCCTTGAGACTACATAGTGAATTCCAGGTTAGCCTTGGCTAGAGTGAAACTCTGTCTCAACAAATAAGCAAACAAACAAACAAACAAACAAACAAACAAACAAACAAAAGAAACAGAGCAAGACCAGCTTCTTACAGAAACAACAAATAAAGAAGGTGATGTGAGTATACAGGAGGGCTTTCAGTGGGCGTCAGAAGAGTGACTAACTCAGACTGAGGGGATTCTTAAGGGTGGAGACAGCTCAGCAGAGTGCTAACTCATGAGTATACTCACCCAAGGTAGAATGGTGGGAGAAGGGAAGTGATGATTATCTCAGACATAGAGCCAAGAAGGCAACAGAACAATTGGAAGGAGTGACACTAGTTGGGTCATGCAGTGGAAATTCAAAGGAGAAACCTGACAGACACGGGGCCTAGGGAACAGTAGAGGCCAAGAGAAGAATCAAATGTAACAATGACAACTACTCTGATTCTTTGTGTGCCCTTCTCATCCCTTAACAATCAGGCTTTCTGGAAATGACATGAAAATAGCAGCACCTGAGCACTTACTATGTGCCATGCACAGTTCTAGATGCTTCATATAGATTTAGACGTGGTGATATGGTTCCGCTCATGATCCAGGTGAGGATATTGAGGCAGGAGTGTAAAGTCACTGCCCTCAGGAAGTCAAGCTGATGAGAGAATCCAATCCCAGGAATCCCCATCCACAGATTGCCCTCCACAAAGGTCTATACACTAGGTTTCTATGGGTTGGCTCTGGAATGCCTTGTTCAGTTTTCAGCACAGTGCTATCTCCTCTCACAGTAGCACCCAAACATCTATCTTTATTAATTTATTTTTGGTGGAGAGGGTCAGGATAATGTTTAAATGAGAAATATTTACAATACTAATTAATTAATTTGGGTTTTGAGACAGGCTCTTGCTTTACAGCTTTATCTGGCCTAATACTTGGAAATATAGCATTGGCTGACTTCAAAGTTGGGGCAACTCACTTGCCTCAGCCTCCTGAATGAGAAGAATACAGACATTTTCCACACGCCCAGAGGAAAAGGTTCTTAAACTCTAAGTTGTAATGACTTCTTGCAAGTTACCATCATTTTCCATGGGAAACTGTCAGACACCTTTTATCCACTTTTGCTTTCTTTTTAACATGAATAATAAAATTAGACAAGTCATTGTACCTTGAAATCTGTAGCACTTCCGGGTTCTGAAGAGATGACAACTATGCATTTTTTTTTTTTACATTTTCAGAACTGCAATGCTTTATATTTGTTTAACATAATGATTAGGTTCTTATTTGAGATTTAATTTTATTTTGTAATTTTTAACAGCAAAATTTCTTTTTTTTTTTCTTCCGAGGTTGGGTCTTGCTGTAAACCAGGCTGACCTGGAATTCACCATGTAGTCTCAGACTGGCCTTGAACTCACAGTGATCCTCCTACCTCTGCCTCCCAAGTGCTGAGATTAAAAGCATGCGCATCATTGCCTGGCAAATTTCTCTTTTTACTTCAAGTTTTGACATGCTTTTATGCCCAAATTAAAATACCAGCTCTTACCATGTCTGACATACCTTTTTGGTGTCTCAGAATCTCATAAATTAGAATGCCAAAGGTGCAATATTGCTCTTGATGCATCTGCAATAGCACACAGTGAACTTCTGGAAGCTACATCACATTTTCAAGAAAGGCAAAAAAACAGTTAAACAGGTTGAGGAGGATAATAGCTTTTTTTTTTTTTTAAAGGCTGAAATTAAACCATGATAACTTTATCAAAGGCTTTTATTACTGACATCCAACGTGACAACCTCAAAATTAACACTGTCTTACTAATATTTGCACTATTCTCGCAACTTTTCAACTAGACTCTGGCCTCCCTTGGGGAAAGAAAGCTATGCATATTAACTGTTTTGACATTTTTCAGATAGACTCCAAGAATGCTGATCAGAGAATGAGATTTGAAAAATGACAAACAGGGCTTGGATTGTGTCTCCATGGCAGAGTATTCACTTGCTTAGCATGCATAAGACCCTGCTGGCCTGGATTCCTAACACAGCAAGGACAAAACTAAACAAGATATTCTGCCTTACTTATATTGACAGGGATTTTTTTTCTTTATAATGGTTTTAGGAACATCATTCATTAATTCCTGGAATTGATATTTATATGTTGTTTACTTTTTTTCCTATCAAATAATAATTGCTACATTGGATCAGATTATTTGGTCTTCATATCCTATATCCACTATACTTCAAGGACCTGTAAGTATGGGCAAATACTTTTTAATTATCCTGATCAAGTGCAGGGGACATCCTTCTGCTGACCCCACTTGTAATCAACCATGCTCTCCTAGAGGCAAAGTGATTGCCTCTCTCCTCCCCAACTAGCCAGTAGAGTGGGTCACATATTTTCCTGCTCCCTTGAAAAATCCAACTCAGTGACTGGTTTTATGACTGCCTGTGGAAGCAAATTCCTCAGCATGAATTCCAGTAGGTGAAGAAGTATTTCCTATAACTTGGTTTAAATTTCCTTAGCATTAACTTCTCAGAGTGGCCTAGTCTTATGGGACAATGGCATAAGACTCTATCAGTTTTACTGCCTAGTACATATATATATATAATGCTGAAGTAAATTTCTCTTATTTCCTGTCTCAGACTTAGTAATTCTAACTTTTGAAATCTCCTGTCATGAACAAATCTCGACAGCACCCACTTTCGTGCCTGTCTCTGAAACTCTGACGTCCCTGAGTTACAAATCTTACAAGTCTTATGGTGAAGAAGGACAATCACCTAAGTGAACATAGCTAATTCTATTCCAGATGCTATGATTAAGCTCTCCTCTTTCCTTATCTTTTTGAGTGTACAAAAGTGGTGAGAGTCATTGAATGTAATGGAAACTTTATTTGAATGATTTGTTCTAGTTCATCTTCATGTACAGTGTAATATGACCCCTTTATAGCACTGCATGATCCTCAAGATTTTGTATATGTCCTACAGGGGATAAGACCCAGAGACTTGGGCATGTTAGGCAGGTGCTCTGTCACTTGGCTACATTCCCAACCCCCTTTTATGGAAATGTACCAATGTAATTTTGGCATATGTTGGATTCAGTTTTTACATCTCTTATGGAGAGAACTGAATCGTATTTGCCTTAAATAGAAGGAAACAAAGTTATCTTATGAAGTAGATGCCTCATGCACTGGTACTAATGAAATAAAACTCAAATAAAACCTTTAGCTAGCCAAAGATCACATTTTCTTTAGAATTTATCCCAAACAGACCTCTTCTCCATTTTTCACCCCCAAATGATATTATTTCTCATATCTTTTTCACAATGTCAGTGTCAAGATAAAAATATTTGGTTATATAATACAACTTTTAGAACATTTTAAACCTTAATCAAAATATTGTATTAATAAAATACATTTCTCCATTTGTTCATTAAGATGTATGTGAGAGAGGCTCATATTGGTTGAATATTTATTTCATGCTTCTTGAGTAAATTGGGTGTGGACGCACATTTGAATTTGTGGAGTCAGGTTATAGAACAACAAAAACCAAAACACCCAACATATATACACAAAACAAACAGAACCCAAAACATGCATCAAACTGGGGGGGGGTATGATGATTCTACCTTTAATTTTGGAGTATCTCTGGAGGAAAAGTGGGGAAGAAAGAAGCAAGGAAGGAAGAGGCCTTGTTTAAGAGAAAGACAAACAGGAAATGGCTCTGTGATCCTATTCTCTTACCTTTCCTTTCCTCTTTCTTCATTTCCTTTTTTCTTTTTCTTCTTTCTCCTTGCCTTCCCTGTCTGCCTTCTTTTTTACTTCCATCAAAAATTGCTCAACAGCCCCCCCCTCTCTTCATATATATATATGCATTGGACAAGGCATAAGGATGCAGTGAAGGCAGACATGGCCTTGACTTTGCAGAGCAAGACCAGGTGGACAAGAAGTCATTGTCCTTATCTGACCTTAGAGCACCAACAAGTGGCACTGATGAGGAAATCAACACATAAAGGACGGACAGAAGTGAGGGAGGATGGTAGAGAGAGAGAGAGAAAGAGTGAGAGAGAAAAAGGAGGGAATGAAGGGAGGGAGGAATGGAAAGGAGGAAAGAAGGGAGGAAAGAAGGAAGGATAGGTGCAAGGAAGGAAGTAAAAAGAATGCAGCCCTTAGAGCAGTGCTTGGAAAGAAATGATAATGTGGCTGATTGGTATTGGCAGAGTGTTGACTTAGCATGTGTCAGGGTCTGGGTTTGATTCTAAGCACAGGGAAGAAGATCTGGGGGCAAACAGTATTCTTTTTTCTAAATCTAATAGTGAAGAAAAGAAACAAAGGAAGACAGGAAGGAAAAAAGACAAAAGAAATTCAGGAACGTATGAAATATTTTCATTTATTTCTTCTTTCCTAAACAGGTACCTGAGAATGTGGTGTGGTAGTTCAAGTTTAGCTGGGAGCAGTGAGGAACTCTTTTCTTGGCATCAAGCTTCTACAACTTGGAGATGGCACAGAAAACACTTTTCAAATACTTAATATTCCTTTTTTAAAGCATACTGGGCATCAAACTCAGGATCTTGTGCATACTGAGCAAATATTATACGACTGACATACATTTCCAGCTTTGGTCTTCAAAGACAAGGCCTCACTCTGTAGTTAAGACTGGCCTTGAGTGCACTATGTACCCTAGGCTGGTCTTGAATTGACAATCATCCTTTCTCTTCATTCAAAAGCTGGAATCATGCATATGTTACACCATGTCTGGCTCAGATACTGAACACGTTTAATACTGTTCTCAAAAGAAATGTATTCCCTCCTCTACTATTTTCCTCCCCCCTTTCTGTAGTTAGATACATAAAATCAAAAAGTAAGGAATTTGGGATCCAACCATCCTCCATACACAGAGAATGTCTCTGCTGACAATAAGAGGACATTAAGGTTGGGGTAATAGTTCCCCCTGCCCATCCTTCTATTGGTGCTGAGAGATAATTGTGTGGCTCTGAAGATAGAGGCCCCAGACCTCCACCACAAGTCCTCCCCTATGTCTCCAGAGATGAAAGCAATCAAAGGACATTTTGTTTCAAGTAGGAATCAGTGCTTGTTGGAAAAGGCCTTTGCAGAGCTAGGTATATCCCTGCGAGTTAGAGAGCTGACTCACTGTCCACAAAGAATGCAGTCTGGGCCACTCCCTCCTCTCAAAGTACTCTAAGTCTTTCAAGACCCGTTTGACTACACACCTTTATAGGCTTATCTATTTGCAGACTTATCTATGTTGGTTGAAACTATTGTGTTTTTATTTTTTTCTTATTTTTGTTTGTCCTACAAAAGAGGAGCTGTTAGGAGTGATGCTGAGGATAAAATATATCCTGAATCTTGAAACTTCTTTGGAGGAGTCAATGTAGGGCCCCTGATTCTTATATAGCTTTTGGCTTAAAGTCCTTTTTAATTTTGTTTAATTTAACTAATTAGCCTATTTTTTGTGTGAACATGTGTATATGTTGTGTGTATGTGTTTATGCATGTAGAGTCATATATATGTGCAGATACATATGCACATGCATATGTTTGAGGCCAGAGTTCAATGATGGGTGTCTTCTGCAATTGTTCTTCCCCTCTTTTTTAGACAGAATCTCAAAATCAGACTCACAGATTTGGCTTGATCAGCTGGTCAACAAGTCCCAGGGATCCTCCTGTCTCTGCTTCCCCAGTGCTGGGATTATAGGCAAGCATCACCACACCCAGCTTTAAGTGGGTTCTGGAGATTTGAACACAGGTCCTCATACTTGCACTGGCAGAACTTTACCACTAAGCCATCTATTCAGTCCCATCTTTTAATTTTAATTAACCTTTCTTATGACCCCATTCCTTCAACACCTTTTTATAACCAGGTTCCCAAAAAGTTGAAACAGATGATAGGCACCAAGTTACCAAGTAGCCATGATTAAGTCATGTGGCATACAAATATCATGGACAAACAGCTTTCAGTAATGTCCTTATGCTTCAGGAAAATTTGCTGCCTAAAATTTTGGAGGAATATTTTATTCAAGGGGAATATAGGACAAAACTATTTTGCTTAGGCATATTTCAGAGCAATTTTAGAGACTATTTTAAAAGATTTTAAAATTGATATCATTTTATACACTGCTATATATTTTAGTAAGCACAAGACTTAGAATAATATGTACCTTATCCTAACTCTGATTTAAAGATGCTAATCAGAGGGCTGGAGAGATAGCTTAGTGGTTAAGGCGCCTGCCTCCTAAACCTAAGAACGCTGGTTCCAATCTCCAGCGGTTCCAATCTCCAGGTCCCACGTTTAGAAAGATGCAAAGTGACGCAAAGGTGCAATGCCACACTTGACCACAAGGCGGCTCATGCATCTGGACTTTGTTCTCAGCAGCTGAGACACTGCTGGTGTGCCCATCTCTGTCTTCTCTCTCTCTCTCTCTCTCTCTCTCTCTCTCTCTCTGTCTCTCTCAAAAAAAATTAAAAAATAGATGCTAATCATTTATTTTGGTAGGAAATTTTGTTTGCAAGGGAATGCTACATGACAGAATCTTTAATTGGGCATCCATGGTTGTGGCATATCGCTGGGAAAACACTGTGCCAGTCAGGTGGGGATAATACTGTCTTCACATCTATCCTAATACTTTCCCTGGGACTCCTCATGGAATCTTCTATGGAGAAGGAAATGGAAGTAAATGGCTGATCTGGTACAGCTGGTGACATAAAAGACCCTGCAATGCCCAGCTCTGGTGTCCATGCCTGAACCAAACTATCAATCTCTTTTCTGATGGTTTTCTTTTTCAAGATGGAACAGTTTTCCATAGAAGGAATAGTTAACTCAGAATAGCAATGTTGACATAAATCATGCAATAACAACCTAGACTGAGGAGATAGATTCCTTTGAGTGTTTCTCTTTTCCAGTGAAAGAAATGGTGGCTTAGAGGTGTAAGCAAGAAGTAGTACCAGGATCTCAAGTCAAGGGTCTAAGTCTACATTCTATGCTGAGTTAATTGTTACTCAGATTAATCAAGTTGAATCAGGCAGCAGCACAAAGAGTTTCAGAAAATCAGAGATACTTCCCTGGGCCTTGGCATATCCAAAGCAAATTTAGAGTCAGAGACTGTCTTTGGATTAATTCTTTCCTTGTCTCCTTTGTTTTTCCTTCCTTTTTTCCTTTTAATAACCTTCTTTTTTCAAACAGGGTCTCATATTGTAGCTCAGGCTGGCCTTAAACTTGTAGCTATCCTCCTATCTTAGCCGCCTAAATTTTGGGATTACAGGACTGTGTCAGTGTATCACCATGCTTGGCTTTTAACCTGTACTAAGCTGTACCAGGAACTATTTTATATCCATCAGTGGAGTGAGGGAGATGAACAAGAAACACCCAGCTTGGCTCTGGTCCTCTCTACTTACTTTCCTTCCTGTAGGATATGGGCCAAACGGCCCTAAAACCTGGTGACAGCCATCATTAGGTGGGGAGTCCATATCTCCTATGGTTCCACTTTCAAATGGACTTTGTCTTTCAAGGCAGGAGTCTGAGCTCTGCTGATACATTTTTAGATGCACAGTTGTACAAAAATATTTTGATTTAAACATGTGCTTTAATATAGTGCTTTATTAGTGTAGATAAGACTCTTTATTACTGAGAGCCTGCCTTATAGCTATTTGCCCCACCTAAGCTATCAGGTTTCATTGTTTACTCTTAGTTTACAAAAAAAAATTCCACATGCTCTCACCTCAGGACATTGAAACCCTGCTCATGCAGTTAAAACAGGAAAACTAGTTATTTGATATCATGAAGACAAATCAGCTGGTAGACACCCTTGAATGTTTCCATTTGCACTAGTGCATTGACACTGTGGAAAGCCATAGATTATTAATTAGGAATGCACAGGAGAGAATTTGTCTTGTTTGTTAGTTTCCAATATACATCCAATAGAAGAAGCTGTAGCTACAGTGCATTTGTTTTTTCACTGTCAAAACGTATCATTATGTCATCATGGAAGAATTACCCAAAGAATTTTTAAAAAGTGAACACGTGGATTGCTTAATATGGCCCTCCTCCTCCCGGGTGTAGGGTGAGGAAAGAAAAGGCATGAACATTAGTCAGGCCCTCAGGGTGAGGAGTCTGCTCACATGTGAGAATGCCAGTTTGCCAGGGTGTTTGCAGAGCAGGATTTGGCAGGCTCCCAGAGAAAGGGTATTTCATAATTTAGGACTTACCCAAGATGATTCTGAGCCAACAAGACACTAGTTAGAAGCAGGGCTGAGAGTAGAAAGAGGAAGAATATTCCATGAATAAACCTCGAAGGAGGAAGCAATGTCACTTACCAAGGTTTCTTTGCCAATTTTGATTCCTTTTTTTTATTTTTGTTTCCACATAGTGTCTCACTCTGTCCCAATCTGGACCTGGTATTCACTATGTACACTTAGGGTTGCCTCAAATTCATGGCAATTCTCCTACCTTTGCCTCCCAAGTGCTAGGATTAAAGGTGTGTGCTGCCATGCTTAGCTGATTTCTTTTTATTTTAGCTGTCATAAATTTTTTCCACTCCAGATTTTCCTAGTGTATCAAATTGTTTTATCTTTGATGTTTCTGAATATAGTCATACAAATTCATTGCCAAAGAATGTGAGCGAAGATTAGCAAGGGTAGAGATGCTGGTTTATGTAACAAGACATCAAAATGACTAGCATTTATTGAGCACTTATTTATAACAAATGTGCAAAGGCCTGCATGGGATGCTTTAGGTAACTCTTGGAATGCTGGTATCTGGGCACTTTTACCAAGCAAATTTACAGTTGAGAAAACCAAAATACAGAAAGGTTAAATATTTTTTCAGAAGTTACAGAGCAAGTTAATCCCAAAGCTAAGAATGAAGCCCTATTGCCTGACCAAGTGCATCTTATTTTTTAAAAATATATTTTATTTATTTATTTGAGAGAAAGAGGGGGAGACAGAGAGGGGGGTTGGTAGAGAGAGGAAGGAAGGGAGGAAATGAGCCCAGGGACTTTAGCCACTGCAAAAGAACTCCCGACACATGTGCCCCTTTGTACATCTGACATACATGGATATTCAGGAATTGAACCTGTATCCTTAGGGTTTGCAGGCAAGTGCCTACACCACTAAGCCATCTCTCCAGCCAATGTCCATCTTCTTAAGAGACCTTGAGTTCCTCCAATGGAGACAGCTCTTGCCCCAGTGTTCATCAGGAGCCATTGGCGGAACGGGAGTCTCCATCTTTGTTAAATACTTGTTAATATGTATGCTAACATGTTCCTTAAAACCAGCAAAAAAGGGCACTGGGTAGAAAGATAATGTGACACTTTCTTACACACAGACCATATGATACAGCAATCATGCTCTCGGATGTTCACAGAAACAACCTGTCCATGCATAATTACATTTCTGTTACAGTTTGAATCCTTTCAATCTGTACTAGCTCATGTTTTGAAAACTTGTTCCTCAGCCTGTGGCACAGTTTTGGGAGGCTGAGGAAACTGTGGGAGGTAGGAACTAGCTGGTGGAAGTAGGTCACTAAAGGATACACTTGACAGCTATGCCCAACCTTGTTTCCTGCATCACTCATTGCTTCATGGTCCACTGGGGTGTGAGGAACCTCTGCACCACAATCCTCCTTCATGAATTGAGCAATTCCATCCTGCCACCCTCACGATGAAGGGCCATGATGGACCAAACTCTCTGAAATCATGAGCAAAATAGTTTCTTCCTTCAAGTCCCTCCTGTCACATTTTGTCAGTGATGAGAAAAGAAACTAATATACTGTAGTTTTATTCATTGTTGCCAAAACTTGGGGGTGGGAATCTACATGTCTTTTGGCTGGTGACTAGATAAAAAGTAGTACAGCTAGATAACAGAGTGTAAGTTATTGGTAAAGAGGAATGTTGGAACAAGACATGAAAAGACATAGAGGAAACTTAAACACATAATGCTAAGTGAAAGAAATCAACCTGAAAAGGCTAATAATGTATGATTCCCACAATGACCTTCTCCATAAGACAAAACATACAACAGGGATAGTAAATGATGAGCATTTTCCAGGGGTTAAGGGGAGGGAGGGATGAACAGGCAGGACACAGAGGTGAAAGAGCTCTGTGTTAGTGTAATGGAAGATATATGGCATTACACCTCTGTGAAAACTGTGGACTGGACTACACTAAAGTGGTCCTTATTATCCACTATACACTTTTGTCAATAAGAATGTATCAGTAGTGGCTGGAGACACATCTTAGTGGTTAAGGCACTTGCCTGAAAAGCTTAAGCACCCAGGTTCAAGTCCTCAGTACCCATATAAGCCAGATGTCCATGGTGGCACTTGTGTATGGAGTTTGTTTGCAGTACTAGAGCCCTGGCGTGCCCATTCTCTCTCTATCTCGTAAGTAAATAACAATAAATGTTAAAAAGAGAATGTATCAATAGCTAGGTGTGATGGTACATCCCTTTAATCCCATTACTCAGGAGGCAGAGGTAGGAGGATCATTGTGAATCTGAGACCCGCCTGAGACTACATAGACCATATAGTGAATTCCAGGTCAGCTTGGGCTAGAGTGAGACCCTACCTCAGAAAACAAAACAAAGAAAATGTATCAATACAGAATAGTGCATCCATGGTAACAAATACACTAAACTATACTAATATAAAATGTACACAACACGGAAAATGAGAAGAGGATTCATGATAACTCTCTATCCTTTCCATTCAAGTTTTCTGTCTGTTGATCCTGCTCAAAATTAACTAATTAACTAATTAATTTATTACTGTTATACTGGGGAATCAAAGCTAAGGTATCACATAAGCTAAGTATGCATGCCACCACTGAGGGACATCCCCATTCCTAATTATTATTATTATTTTTAATAAGGCACTGGCAAACATGGATGAGAGGGGTTAGGAGGTAGGACTAGAAGAATGTTTTTCTCCCCTTTATACCTTTTACAAGTTTCCTTTATTTATTCAGTAGTAGAGTTTTTCAGTGGTAGAGTCTATGTTTAGCATGGGTGAGGCCTTAGGTTCAATATTCAGTACCAAACCAAAATAAACAAGCAAAAAATACCACTGTGTGGGATATTATGCTTGACCCATTTTTTATGATGAACTCTTTGTCACCTATGTTTTTGTTATATTAGGAGCACTAAGCTTAAGAATGGTCCACTTGGTAAGGAAGTAGTGGGTAAGATCAGAAAATTCATCTGAGTTGCTCTTGGCACATCTACTGCCTCCTGCTCTTTCCTACATCATACCCTTTCATTTCTTCCTCAGAGGCTCTTGAAGAGCTCACTCTGGTGGTCCAGTTTTCATTCTGAGGTCACTGATTTGAGACAGTGCTTGAGAGAATGAGCAGAAAAGGAAGTGAAGAACACATAAAAATGCAAAGAATAGAAGGGGGAGTACAAAGGAAGAAGAGAGAAGAAGGGAGAGAATGAAGGTAATTTTGGTGGGCCAGTGTGGAAGCTGGTATGACTTCTCATGAGAACGTTGTTAAATGATTCTTGAAAAAGAAAATATACTTTCAAATTTCCTAGCAAAGAGGGGCCAGAATTTTGCCCAATTCTTCCTTACTTCAACATTGGAAAGAGCACTAAACCAGAAAAAAGACTAGTTCTGATCTGCCACAGATCCTTGCATCCTCTCCACCACGTCTGGTATACACATTAATCATACAGGGTGCCCATCTGCGTGCCTGTCATTTGGGCTGCTCCCCATGGTCAGAAGAGCAGCTGACAGGCAAATGCCCGACACTTGGCTCTTTGGGTCTTGACTGGAGACTGGGAAGAGAAGTCACTTCTCTTTGCCTATATTTTAATATTCCCCAAATCCAATTTTCTGTTTGAGATTGTGTCAGCTATGCTTGGAGAAAATGGAGCAAACCCAATTCCATTTGGCTTTCTTGCTGAACTTGGGTATCAGAGGTTTTAACTATTACTGGGCATTGTTGATACTGTTCCCCCCACCACTCAGGCAACAAATTTGAAGCAACTGGAAGTTATTTGGACAATTTGTTTTTATACCTAATTTGTTAATGGATACTTGGTTTTAAACACAGAATTACAAAGCAACAGAAGTTAATTTCCACCTAAAGGTTCCATCACCTCTCAATAGCAGTGCAGGCTGGCCACCAAGCTTTTAACAAGTGGCCTATTGAAGGGCACTCACCCAAACCATAGCAGAGTATAACCATGAATTTTGACATATGGGGGAGTTTACTACAGTACCCAATGTTATTTACTCCTTTAGATATTTTTTTAAAAACTATTTATTTATATATTATTTACTTATTTGTATGTGTGAGCATGTATTCATGCCAGGGTCTATTGCTTCTGCAAATGAATGCCACATGCTTGTGCCACTCTTTGTATCTGGCTTTATGTGGGTACTAGAGAATTGAACTGAGGCCTGCAAGCTTTACAAGCAAGCATTTTTCACTACTGAGCCATTTCCCCAGGCCTGTAATATTATTTTCCATATTAAATATTGGTTTAAACTATATTGACTCACCTCTAAAGCCCCTAGTACAGTTGAATTATTGGCTCCTAGGTAAGTTCCTTAAGACCAATAGCTGTCTCCTTTCCAGATGAAGGGAACTTCCACAGATGTGTCAGAGTCTCTCTGTAGGTTCCAGAGGTGTCAGCTTCTGGGTTCTATCAGGATGAATCTTTAAATGGTAATAGTATACTTTTTTAATTTAAAAAAAAATCTTTTTTGAGGTAGGATCCCACTCTAGCCCAGGCTCACTATGTAGTCTCAGGTGGCCTCATACTCACAAGGCTCCTCCTACCTCTGTCTCCCAAGTTCTGGGATCAAAGGTGTATGCCACCACTCCCGGCGACAGTTCATTTTTAAATGTATATCTCTAAGTTTGATTCTATTTCTACAAGTGAATTAACAATATCAGAAAGTAAGTAATAATACTCCAACTATCTTCATTTGTCTTCAGGTTCCAGGACACCTCTTTGAGTGAGTGTAACACATACTTTGAATTTTATTTCATGTATTTACCTTGAGGTAAAACTGAGAAGTCCTGTGTCATCCATTCTACTGAAGGGTTTTTTTACCACCACTCAGTGGTATGAATGCCAAAGGATAAAGAATGAGTTCATGTCACAATATAAAGGAAGCTTGTGGGGTGTGCTCAACACAGGTTTCATTCATGTTCACCTTTGTCAACCCAGTTTCTGAATCCACACATGAGGAACTCTTAATCAATTTCCTTCACAAAGTAAGTATTTCACTCATTTCCACAAACTGTCTCCTAATTTACAGAAAGGATGCTCTACTTCTGCCACTGTGACAGAAACATTACAAATTTACCTGACTTTATTATTCCTGACAATCCTTTGGGTATCAGTATTTCAGTTTCACAGAGGAGGATATTGACATCAGAGACATGGCTACCACAGTATGACATCATGGCTGTCCTCATCACTAGCTACAGCAGTAATGCAGCTTACCTCTGAAGCACAGAAAACAGGAGATTCCAAAAATCATTGAGGAAATTTGTAAACTAAGGACTATCAACATTCCCATCTTACAGACTGAGAAACTGAGGCCTGAGAGAGCTAAATGATGTACCCAGGGTCACAAACTCCATCATATTGAGTTGCAGAAGTTGGCCTCATCAAACCTTTTGCTATCATGATTGGGATTTCTTGTAATGCACTAGAGTGTAAATGAATAAATAAGTGTCAGGTTTGCACAAATTGTTTTGTAAAGATGAGAGGAGAAATGTTAGGACACAGAAGAACTATATTCTTGCAGCTGGAAGTAAAACAATTTAAATTGTGAGAAACTAGACATTCTAAATAATTGAAGACATCCAGAACACAGTCCCAAATGTTTTCAGTGTCAACAAAGCTTCAAAGTCAGAAAGTTTTTTTTTATTATTGTTGATTTTATTGTTTTTACTTTTGTTTCAAAATTTAAAACCACCTTAATATTTATGAAAGTAAAGGTAAGATAATAAAGGGATATCAGACTCTAGGGTATTACATTACTTCTGTTTTTATCTTTTGTTTGAAAATGGTCTCATGGAGACTGGCCTTAAACTTTCTATGTAGCTGAGGATGACCTTGAATTTCTGATCCTCCTACCTCCTGAGTGCTAGGATTGCAAGTAGGCCTTACCATGGCTTGTTTCTACAATGCTGGGGATTGAACCCAGGACTTCTTGCATGCTAAGTAAACACCCTGCCAACTGAGCTACATCTTTAGCCCCAACTTTATTTTGTTCTTAAGCATAAGCATCATGTGTTGCTACATAATAACACCCAGAGAGTAAAAGTCAACATGAATAATTGAATTATAAGGATTATGTGTTCAAATAGAAGGAGACATAAATAGTTCCATATATCTGATGATATATGTCATCTTAGGTGTTATGTGATGAAATGTGCCGTTGTCCACTCAGAACAAGAGGGGATCATCCTATGTGAACAAGGTATTCCCACATGTGACTCTCATAACCACTTCCTCATATTCAAGCACATTCAGTTTACCCGAGGGGTGGAAAATGACACTTTTTTTTTTTTTTTAAGAAAGAAAAGATGCCTAGAAATCCTGCTAATTGCATAAGGCTTGGAAAAAAAAAAACCCTTTGGCTTGATTAATTTTATTTGGTGAGATTGATAAAGCATCTCATGGAAGATTAAATGATTCTCATCTGTGCACTGAGAATGCAAGATGAGGTCCAGAAGACATGCCATTGCATATGGCACTGCTTGCAAGCAAAGGGTTGCAGCTCCTTTATGCTTCATGGACCTGTGTCAGTCTTTCTGCCCCAGCACCTCTACTGCTCCTCCCTCCCCACTGCTGCACTCACATACGCACAGTCATCATGGGAGGGATGGAAGTTTATTCTCCATAAACAATTTGTTTGTTGGCCATCCTATGAGCCTGCCAACCAGGTTGCCAATTCTGATGTCGACACCTGTCTATTTGGAACAGGAATGAAAACAGCCACTCATTTCCTAGAAATCATCAAACACCCTGTCTGTGAACAACAGCTCTCCCTTCATTGCAATATGGGCATGAGACATGAGTGGGTCACATAGACAGACAGTTGTCTTTCAGATCCTCCAACCATTCAACATCCTTGAAATCAAAGTTCCTGATCCTTTCATCACAAAGTAGGCTGAGGAAGGTTACTGTTTAACAAGCTCAACAATGAACTGCTAAAACCTTATCTTTGTTATGCAAATATATATTTTTTTAAACAACACTGTTGAGAACTGTGGGTAAAGTGCTTGCCTCACAAGAATGAAGACCTTACTTCAGATTCTCCAACACCCATGTACAAGCTATGTTTGGCAGTACACACCTATAATTCCAGTGTGGAAGGGAGGCAGAGACAGGAGAATCCTTGGGGTCTGCTAACTAGCTACTCTAGCCAAATGTATGAGCTCCAGGTTCAATGACAGACTCTATCTCAAAAATTTAAGGTGGACAGTGATGGAGGAAGACAGTCAGTGTCAACTCTGCCCTCCATACACAGAAGCACACATGTACACACACACACACACACACACACACACACACACACACACACACACACACACACACGATCTTGCCCATAAAAGAACAAGACCAATGCATATTTCCAAGTGGCTTCATGAATGGCATTCTCCTTGTTGAAATAGTAATGAAAATGATTTACAAACACATCACAACTGGATTCTGGAATATAAAGAAGCAAGTATCTCCCCAACCTCTCTCTCTCCCTCTCTCTCCCTCTCTCTCCCTCCCTCTCTCTCTCTCTCTCTCTCTCTGTGTATGAGCACATGCATGTGGGGGGGGGGAATGCATGCGCACTACAGGCCTCTTTGGCATTTCACCTTGTTCTTTGTCTTACAGAACACTACCCTGGTCTTTGTAATATGACATCCTCATGAATCTTAGGTGGAAAATATTTTAGGTCAATACTGCCTACTACTTACAGATGAAATGTTACCATTGAAGTGAACTTTCAGAGCAGGCTGGGTCCTGCCTTTGGGAGCTCCTGCCTGGTGGATGCTGGGGACTAATGTGGGTTTAATGTTGTTATGAGCCAGGCGGCTGAGCTGGGTAACAATACGAGTCTGTTGGACATGTCTTCTGGGTTGTCACGTTCAATTTGCACATGACCTCCTGGCCAAAAAATGGGAAAGAAGTGGTAGAATGTGGGACTGAAAGCTCATATTATTGCTTTGACAGCTTCACTCATCTAGAAGTAATGCAAAATGCAATTTATATTTATACACTCTGACCTCCTGCACAGAGAGGGAAAGTATCTAATGATGGGCCGAGGTAGTGGAGGAAGAAACAGAGATCTCAGTACAGCTGGAATTTGTCTACATTTCTGCTTTTCAACCATTCAATTACAGTCAAAAGACAAATGAAGCAGGGACAGTGCATGGTGAGGTAGTGACACAATTATTTTATAGTGACTGGGTTCTGGCTCTGAGTCTTGGCAAAGGGGGCTGCAACACGCCTTATTTCACTGGAGACAGATAATCTGCCTGCTCCCACTGGACAAAGGCCCTCTGCTTGTAGGTGCATCATTATGCCCATCAGAGAGGAAAAAAGACACCAGCCAGTCAGGGACACTCCGGATATGCACTTGGGAATTCTTGAGAGAGGCTGACACGTTAATCCTATTAACCAAGATAAATCAAGTCAGGCCTGGTGGTAACTGGGGCATTATTCACTTTTGAGTGGAAATAGGCAGTAGGCAGAAAGCATAATTTTCTTTTGTGCATCAGGAAATTTACTGGCTTTTACGTGTCCCCAAATAGCTTCATTTTGAATAGAATCCACTAGCTAACTGGGAGAACGAGACCATCATTGTCAGAATCCTCAAATATGTCCTGGGTATTCTGACCAGTGCTTTAAGTGAATGTGGCTTCTACAAAGCAGGGTTCACGGGATGGGAGGGGTGGTGGTGGGAGAGATATTGGCTTTTCCTAGAGACTGAAGGGAATAGAAGCAGTCAGTCACTTTCATAAAGTCAGAACGATGCTGGCAGAATGATGGCAAACTATTGCTGTTGGTCTGCATCAAGAGCCTTGTTTGAAACCAACCCACAGATCAACCTTGAGAAATAAACAGACAGAAGTGATGACTGTAGGTGACTATGCCACAGAGTGCTCCTAAACTGACTGCTCAAACTCAGTGTGTTTTTCTACAGACCTACATTTTCTTATATTTTCCCTTATATTATCCCCTTTGGGGCATAAAAAGCCTCTGCTGCTTATGTTTCCCTGGATATTAAACTTCTCCCTACTATATCTCTCTATTATATCCCACCAGTGACTTCTAATACAGAAAACAAATGTGTTTTTTTTAAAATAAAATTTAACACAATGGAATCTGTGGAGGACTATTGAGTAACCCCTACTCTCAAATAGAATCTTTCTACTTTCTTTTCCTTCTCACAGTTTAGGACACAAAGTTCCCCATCTTCTGAAAGGAAATCATTTGCAGAGCTCAGCTGGCCAATTTCTCCAGGTTCCCTGGGTTTTGACAGCATTGGTTATTGACTTCAAGTTCTTAGTAGCTTCCCAGTGCAGGAACAAATCAGTAGCGTGTGTGACCCTAGAGAAGCCAGCGAGCTTCTCCTTGAGGGACACCCTGAGAAGGTAGGAGGGCCAGCAGAAAGCCAGGTGAAGGTGGGCTGTTTCTCTTTTAGTGGCTCGGTGAGGACAGGGTCAGGCTTCTCCCTCCTTACTTTGGGAATCTGCAAGAAGAGTTCTGGGATTGGAAGTGGGAACTGCGGATGAAGAGACACTTCTCCGGGTGGGGCCAATGAATCTCCTTATGAAACGAATAGAAGACAAAACAGTGGCAGGCTTTCTTGTTTAGCTCCCCATTTCCCCGTCACCTTTCCTCGCTGACCTTCCTTCGTTTCCTAACTCTCCTCCCCCCAGGCGACATTACCACCGCAGGCTCAGTAACTGCACAACTTGTTTGAAGACAAATAAACAATGTCTGGGAGACTCACTGGCACCCACCAGTGTCCTTAGGCTATTCTGTGACCTCTCTGAAGGGTTGGTAAAGTAAGTAGAAGAGTGCAGGGTTTCCTAAATACATCATGTAACTTGAGGTTCTCAGGCTGTGAGGCCAGGTAGCCTATGGGATGGGAAGCCTAATGGTTGCACCATTCCCAAGGGGGTGAGAGATTCGGGGCCCCACCTTCATTGTCCCTTCATGTGCACGTGTGGGGCAGAAAATTGGGGACTGTTTTGACTTCAGGATTATGGAAATATTTTTGAAGACGGGTTTGACTAAGTCAGAAAACAGTTTAAACCAGTTTTGGTAACCGACCAAAGGAAAAAGTTCAGCTCTTGTAATGTTGACCTATGTGGTATTAGCATCATTCTCCCCCCCCCATCTGCTGGGTTCCCTTTGGTCAATTTCACCTCCTCTAAAAGAGTAAGGGCGGGGGGGCGAAAAGTCAAAGCCCCAGGGCTGCCTCTCAGCAGCAGGTGTGCAGGCCAACAAACCACAGAGACCCAGAACTTTCTCCCCCAGTGGCGCTCCTTTTCTGCGCAGGGCCGGGGCAGAGGAGGACGCTGCACCCGGGTGATTTCGGGGCGGGAGGATCAGCACCTGCGACCTGGCCGCTCGCGGGTTGCCCGGGGGCGTGGGTCGCCGTCTCCGCAGCCGGCTCCGCAGGAGTTAAACCCCGAGGCAGACAAAAGCGAGGCCTCCGCGGCTCCTTTTCGCGGCTGTCAGTTGAAAATAGAACCGCTGCCCTCTGGACTTTAACTCCCGACAGAAAGGGCATTTTATTACAGGCTATGACAAGTTGCAGGGAGACACGGAGAACTCAATAAGAGGGAGCGGCGAGTGGAATCAAAAAATGCTCGAGATGTTTGGAAGACCGAGCGAAGATGGCTTCAAATGATAGGTGTGAGCCGGACTCGAGATATCATCTGCGGGCTCGGCGGGGAGGGAGCCGCAGGCGGGCGGGCGGGCGGGCGGCGGCGGGGACGGGCGGGCGCAGCGACGCTGCTGCCGGAGGCTTCCGCCTGCCCGGCCACCCCCGCGCGAGCCTGCTCTGCAGACCGGCGTCCCACAAAAACTGTGGCCGACATCTCTGCCCAAATTGCGACTACTTCGTGTCCCGCCCCCTTCCTCCACAGGCAGAAAATGGCACTTTGTTGTCTCCCGGGCTGTTTCTGTACGGTCCTCTGTGGGGTGTCTTACCACAATCCGCGTCCTGCCTCAAGTGACCTTCCCCTAGACTTTCCTCCTGTTTGTTTTGGTTTTCCTCTTTTTCTTTCTTCTCATCAAGTTTACAGCCGAAGAAAATGGCCCAGAGCAGAGACACATTTTCTGCCAGAATCTTTTTCTCTACTCAGTGAATCTCAGCTGCCTAGGGTTCCTCTGAGTAGGTGATTTTGTATGAGGGGGAAAACATATCTTCTTCCCCCTTGGCAGTTTTACAAATATTTTTCATCAACTATAGCCAGTGTGAAACACATCTGCCTAGAGATTGCCCAGACCTGTGGAACCTGCCCTGCCCTAAACTTAACGCGGAGTAGGGGACCCATGGCAGGAACAGGGGATCTGTAGAGCTTGGAGGATTTGGGCTGGTGTGAGGGTGCCAACGGAGCTGGGGAGGGCTTTTATTCACAGAAAAGCAGGTTGGAAGAAGGTAGGAGGAACCTTGTATTCCAAAAGTTGTAATGGTTACCCGGTAATTCCGTTCCCATAATATCTGCCTAGGAAGGCAGGGTTAGAAGTTTCCAAAACAAGCCTTTCTGACAAGTTCTTATCCTTGAAGGGTTTGAGCTAAGTCTAAATCCCAAATTAGAGAATCTTCCAGTAGAAATATTTAGTCCACTATGCAAATAACAAAGAACAAAATGAAAATTCCCCGTCTTCAACAACAACAAAAAATCTACGTGAGCGAAGTGTGAGCAAACTTGTTTAGTTTTATAACTGAAGATGCAGAGCTAGTAGATATAAGGCAGGTATGTATTTGGTTTATGCCCACCACCGTTTCCCACTCCCTCCCTCCTGCCTGGGTTTTGATAAGTGCCTCAAGTTCTTGGTTGCTGGTTTAAGTTGATATATTAAAACCCCTTGCAGAATTTTAAATATTGGTCTTAAATAGGATATTTCTAAGAGTGAGCATCTTAGACATATTGTACCCCACTGTGCAACCAACTAGCATTCTCAAACTTTGTTTTCCCACCCAGAACCAAACTTTAATGTTTCTTTTAGAATTACATTTTCTTTCTGTCAAAGTTTGTCTGATAAACTTTATTTGTTCTCCCTTGGGGGAAGTCCGCTACATCTTCCTCCAACAACTTAGATCTATGAACAGACCTCCACCTCCATCCAGTCTGTGACAAAAATCGAAGGAAGTTCATGTTATAAAAACTGAATCTGAAACAATGCCTTGGGCACTCATAGTGTGCACAACCATGGCTGCAAAGATGTATGTTAAAATGAAATAGCCATGAAACTAAAAGGTAAAAAGACTTCAGAAAATAGGGAGTTTTTCATAACATTGAAGTCATAAAATAAATGCAGTGGGAGACAGAGCCATTATTTCTTTTTTCTGTCATGATGTGTCATGAGGATAAAATTGTATTCCTCCAAATATTGATTTATTTGTATTATTTTTTTAAATCTTTTGGAACCAGACTCAGAACAGGTGTTCTTCAAATGGCCGTGTGCTTGCTACCATCAGGGGGAGGTCTGTGAGACTGCAGGGTTCTCTTCTCTGAACTGTAGATGTGGAGAGTGTAACCCTCCTGTTAAAAAACCTTTTATCTAATATTTTAGTTTTGAAAAGATTGGAGAGAGCAATTGCAAACGAAATTGCTCCCTTGGCTTGGTCTCTGTAAACTGGGGTCCTTACCTATATGAAAGAGTAATGGGACAATAGAAAAATGCAAACCAGGTCGAGGTTCATGCCCCTCTTTGCACTTGGACAAAGTAAATGTACACTTCAAACTGTATTTCTTTCTTTTTTTCTATTCCAATATGAGATCTTGTAATTTATCAATTTATACTCCAGAATTGACTTCAGATATGCTTAACAATTCATTGATTTTTCATGTTCTTGTTATGTCTATACACATGTCCTCTCTCTTCCTGGAAAGAGCAAACTGGTGAAAGAAGGAAAAAAAAATAGGCACACGTGTCCTTCCAAAAAGAAAGCGATTAGGGAGCATTGGAATTGTCAGCAGCTATGCCTCTGAAGAAAAGAGCTCAGCCACACAAAGTTAAACCTAGAATCATCATCTGTAAGTGACCTTGCTCTGGAAATGGGTAAGAAGGAAGGTACTGGGAAACGGGAAAGGGACAAATTTGTAAAGAGAGGTAAATGAAAATAGAAAAAGTCCCCTGACATGTTTTTTTAAATCCCCAATTAAATATTTGCACATCTTCCAGGCAGCTGGTTGATGTCTTGAAAAGCAAGCAAGGGGACACCGGGCATTCTGAGGAAGGGGTGAGCTGCTTTACCTCCTTTGGGAAGAGAGTGTGTGTGGTATTTATGCTATGTGGGGGTATCTATGAGTTTCCCTCTCTCTGAGGCTTGGAATAATACAATTGAGTAGCCGCCCCTCAGTCCTTGCCATCTTCTTTAGCAAACTTGACATTGTGGAAGAAACATGACACGTGAATTATTAAAGAGGAGCTAGTTGACTTTTAACCCTGGTTGCTTTTCTCAGACCCTATTACCTGCAGATTTATCTGGCATTGCATTGCAAGAATTATAGGGTATGTGAGCCAGGATGGAGAGAGGAGAATGCAGAAGTGGGAGGTTGTGAAAACACCAGAGGAAAGCAGGCTGCTTTACTTTACCATTTGCCACACTCAAGTGGATGAGTAATATGTTTCAGAAAACCAACTGCTCCTTTAAGAACAGTTTCTATGTCCAAAAGGTAAGAGAAGGAATTCGTAGGACATTCACCATTATTCTGTTTCCCACCTCCTTTGGGTAGAGTTTCTTAGCATTTCAAATTTCTTTAACTTAATTGAACCTGTAGCTTGATGAATAAAACGTATATCAATGACTCTATCCACTTCTCTCCTTTTTGATACAACTCCTGCTTTCATTCAATACCAAACACTTCTCCAAAGAGAACAAGTTTTCTCTGTGTACTCTGAAAAATAATCCAGGGATATTTTCTAAGTCAGAAGTTTGCAAAACTTTAACATACATTCAGGGTATTTAATTTGCACAACTGATATTATTTTTAAAAATCAACAATTATCCAGGCTTTCAAATAAAAGCCTTTATGCTAATTATCCTGTGGGTTTATGCCACTGGTTACAGGAAAAAAATAGGAAGGCACTCATCAAACACATGGGGATGATCTTTCAAAGTGAACAAGAAAGGGAAGTCCAATAAACCAATAGTAACTATTATGATTGCTGCTTAGTCCCTTGGGTGCAGATTTGTATATCCTGTTGCCAAGGTGAAGGTAATAATTGAATCTACCTAAATAGGAGTGATGGAGTAGTCAGAAATGACTCCATATAACAGAAGAGCCAGGAGGCAAGTGATGGATACTATTGTGCAAACGTGACCCTCCGTTAACACCACCTATCAGCATCTGGATCCTGTCACCAGTTCCCATCCCAGAGCCAAGAGCTCTGCCTGACATATTCCAAGGACTTGGAGGGTTTCCTTGCTGTGCTCTCAACCCTACACCAACAAACGGGTGGGAGACTGATCTAAACTCCGCTGCTCCCTCTATCTTCATTGGCTTTATTGCCCCCCTCCAGGTCCATTGTTTGACAGGTGCTGGCAATTTGCTCCAGATCTTGCCTCTGTTTATGAGGGCTTTTTTATTAATAACAAAGGGAGAAATGGTATTAATATTAATTAACACAGTAAAATGAAACAGTTTTGGGAATCCACCCAATGCATAATCTCATCTTCTAATTGGAGCTGAGGAGAAAGGGGTGGAGGAGGAGAGGAGAAGGGGAGGGAGGATGGGGGAGATACAGATGACCTACTGGGTGACAGGCACAGGTTGGAAGGGTGACATTTTATTGTAAGCCTCCCAATGAAAGGAAGAAAAGGAAGGGACCAGTCAATTTAATGCAGGGACCAAGAGTGCAAGAGTGTTGCTAAGAGACAGAGATGCTGGAAAAGTTCTATCACAAGCCCTACTCTGACCTTATGCAAATAGAGGCGGCCAACTCTTTGTGGAACGACTGAAAATTCCACCCCCTGTGTCACCAATACCTGGCATCGAGCCTTTTATTCAAATGTTCTGTAAAAACACACACAGAGGATGTGACAAAGCATGACACATTTAGGGGCTTTAACACACACACACACAAAACTCACAAAATATGGGGAATAATAATAATTTTTTTTTTTTTTTTTAGACTCTGGGGAAAACATCAGATCCTTGGGAAGAAATGTCACCCATCTTTACCTTCTGGCACTGTCATTTTTTTTTTTTTTTTTTTAGCTAAAAAAGTAACTTAAAGATTCAAAAATTGCCCTCTCATTGCAGAAATAGAAGCTTATTAAGGCATCACAGTGGTGTTCAAAGTACTGTCATTAATTTGCACCAGGAGGAGTGATGTTATGAGGGTGGGTGGATGGCATGAGGAAGCTTGGTGCAGACTAGAGAAATCACATGTCCTGTCTCCTCCCCCCCAAGACAAAAAATGCCTCTCCTTCCAGGCTAACTACCCATTCTAGAACAAGGTTATTTCCCAAAATAAGAAACTTGGGTCTTTCTCCCAGAAGTGGAACATCCTTGAAGTGGGAAGGCAACGAGACCCATCCCAGTGAGCCCTCAGCAGGGCTGTGGAAAGATCTTGGTCCTCTTTAGAGAGCAAATAGGTGGGTGTGCACACGCCCTGGTGTCCTCAGGCAGTGGCTTTCTTGGGAGGTGGCTCTCTTGGGAGGAGGATGCTTTCTATGTAGTCCTCTGTGGAAAGGTACAGCCATGAGTTGAAGCTGGAAGCTGCAATGCACTTGACCCTGAGCCCCTCAGAGGGGCCTTCGAGAATCCGAAGAGAGAAACTGGCTCCTACCCCTGGGGGTACTGGGCTTCAGGAACAGGATTTCTCAACCTGTGGGTGGTTCGCAAGGCTGGGTTTTGTGCAGGAGTGCTAACCCAACCCCATCTCTCCAAAATTGTCCATCCTTGGGTTACACATAATGAGATTCATTCTCTAGACCAGTCTGTCTCCTAAAAACTTCCCAAGGCACTAATCCAGAAAAGTTGAGTATTAAACGAAGAGTATTATATGAAGAAGAAGAGAACAGATGATTTTTCTCAGTGCTTATCTAAGTTCATTTTCCTTTGAGGCCACATTCAGGACTGCAGCGTGGGATCTTGAGGGCCTGAAGCTGGAGCTACGGAGATGGTAGACTGGGAACCAGCAGTGTTGGAGGGCTTTTTCTTAGCTACCTACTTCCCCTTCTGCAGCCCCAGGAGCTTACTTAGGACGGCTGGCAGTCAGCACCCCACTCACCCTGGAAATGTCTGGCTTGTTCCTTAGTATTTTCTCTTAAAGACGAAGTACAGAAACATTTTCTTTATGTGAGGGCAATGTGTATTTCACACACAACTTGGAAAAGTCGATTTAGCCAGCCTTTATTATTATTATTAATTTTTTTACGAATTCCACTTCTACTTCCTCTCTCTTTTGATTTCAATGTTGATAACATGACTACTGTTTCGTTTCTTTATGATAATACTTGCAAATGAATACGTTTTTCGACTTGGGGACGTTTCAAGCATTCATTGGCGAGTAACTTCCCAGGGCAACTTCTCCCCACGATCCTCCCCCTCCCATTTTAATGGTGGGACTTTTCATAATGTGCACAATACTATTAAAATTTCATATTAGCAGTGTGTATGGTGAACTTTGTAATGGGAAATTCAATAGCGCCTGTAAATATTAATGGAATATGAAATGAAGCCTCAGCCCCGACCAGCCCTGACAGTAAAACCGAGTGGGCATGTGGCGGCCCCGGGGCGAGAGAGGCCTTTCCTCTTGTCGCTCTCGCTTTATTACATTAGCACGGGCCTCACTGCCTCGGTGTGGGCTCAGAAGCCAAGGTTCCAGGTCACCCATGACAAATGTCCGTGTCTTGCCAACAGGCCCCCGCCTGGCCCTGCCACTCCATCTGCCCAACAGGCCCCCAGAGAGTACTTGCGGGTGTCAGTTTCAGGTAAAGAGCTCTTGAAAACTTAAATTCTCCAAAAAGGTTACAATTATTAGGATGTCTCCCCCTCGCCGCAGCCCCAGTCATTCCTTGGGGGGTGGAGGGGGGAGAACTCTGAGCGAATTTCTAGGACTGGAAGTGAGATTTTCGGAAAGCTAGTCTTCCACCCTCTCCTTGACCCATCTCCATCCCCCAGATGGCGAGACTTTGTACAGAACTGGCCTTGGGCTCGGATTTGAGAGCAGGTACCATTATCCTCCGGAGACCTGGGAATCCAACTGTACCACAGGCTCCGCCCCCCAGTCATAGTTAGGGATGGGTGGGACTCTGGTTTGCAGTGATCTGGGGGCTGTCAAGGCTTAGCACCCCGGGGGTCATCAGCTCAGCTTTGGTGTTGGACTGAAGATTCCAGAAACCAGAGGGAAGGGTGTGTGGAGACTGCGGAAGGAGCAGGGCTCAGTGAGGCCACCCGCTGTGGGTGGGGTGGGGGATTCGGGGGTGGCACAGACTAGATCTGTTTGGAGCCTCGGTGGCCGACCGAGAGCATCCAGGACAGCGTGCTGACAAACGTGGCCCGTCAACACCTTGCGATGCCGGGACGAGTTATTTCAACAGGCTGGGAAAGATCGGTATTTGAGTGGCAAGGCTACGCCTCTCTCCGCTCCCAGTATTTATGTTGTCCTGGCGGCACTTGGGAGAGCTTAGTTTTAGATGGGACATTAATCTTCACTTGCTAAGAGATAGGCTGTCCGCGTTTACCAGGGTCCTTCCCGCTGCCTGCCGAGGAGGCTCTCCCTCCCAGCGCCTTGCCGCTGCGCACTTGGGCCGCCCCGAGCGCGGGTCCACTGCGCCTGGGCCAAGGAGCCCCTGCAAGCCGCCGCTCACCAGCCGGTGAATGATCCCAAGAAAGCCCAGCTTGGGCGACTGCTTAAGGCCCTGCAGGCATCTCTTCCACCCCCTTCCATTTTGACCTCTTTGCAAGTGGGGAATGGAGTACTTTCTCCTAGCCAGGCATTACTTTGAAACCACGAAGCACACCTGCGCAACCTCCTCGCAGCTGTCAGGGAACATTCGTTCTCCCATTTCCCTGCCACCGACTACCAAGTTCTACCCGTCGCAAGTCATTGCCATCTCCCTCTTACCACCAGCGCTATGGGGACACTTTTCTGTTCAGAGTACTCCTTTTTATAAATTTCCTGCCCAATTGCCTCCACATCAATCCACAAAATTATGTCGCTCCCCCTCCCCACATCCTACCTCATGCAATCAAATCCTAGAGCCCAAACAGATGAAATGTAAACGGGGTTGAAACACACCAGGGGATTCCCCGCCAGGAATTGTTTCAAGTGATTCCCATTTTTCTAGATCGGTAGCATCAGGTGTGGTATGCATTCCACTCGACCCTCCCCCAAGCGCTTGCCTCCCCGCCCCCCACCCCCCACTTAAACAGTTGTGCCTTACTGTGTCCTGGCGGCCTCGCTAAATTCGCTACTTTCTCCCGGCCCCCTCCATCAGTATCTTGCAGCTTCCTCCCCTTAGCCTTTAAAAAGAGTTACACTTTCTAAGAAGACTTTAAAAAAAAAAAAAGAAAGAAAAAGGACAAGAATTGGATATAGGTTTTGTAAGTGTTAAATAACTTTCCCAGCGTGTATTAAAGGAAGGTTGTATTTTATCAGCAGCTGACTGTGGCAGCCCTGCGATCCTATCGGTTTGTCTATAGTATCATATTTATTTAACCTGCTGGGGGACCGTATGCAGGGGCAGCCTGTTCACGCTGGCAAGAGCACGCACATTACACACTACCCCAGGTATTTTGATTGATTGTTCCCACCCCAAAGCCTTTGGTTCATAATTTAGCACAGCGGGTTCTGCATCACAGGCTAGGTTAAAAAAAAAAAAAAAAAAACTCTAAGAGATTTCAATGAACAACTACTGGTGACAATCCTTTCTCCACCTGCCACCCACCCCCAAATATTTTAAACACTTCTGTGGATGCTACAGTTTCTATAATTAATAATTGCAGGACTGGCAACTTTTATTTACCCCACTTCCCGGAAGTAGGATCATGATTCATTTGAAATCTGTTACGGAACCAATATTCCTTTAACTTGGAGTTGTAGAGTCTGTGAGGACAATATCAAATTGAAAGGGGCTCTTTTTCTTTCTTCCCCCCCCCCTTTTGCTCTTCTGCAATGTAGCAGACTTGGGGTGTAGACAGTAGCAGGCAGACCAAATGGTTCTTTCCCACAGAAAGTGTTCAGAAGTGGTTTTGGAAATTTAGTATATAAAGTCTTCTGTCTTCTGGTAGTTGCCTGGAGTTTTATCAGCATTATTTAACTCCATAAGTGAGGAGATATATATATATCAGAAGACACATTCTTCAGTGTACACAGTAAACATTCAAACATTCAAAACAAGTGTGTTTTTTTGTAAGGCAAATGATTTCAACAGTCTGTTTATCGTAGTAATTTTGAAAGCTATGATCTGAGTTTAGTATTACCTAGCTCAGAACCAAGGAGCAATTTCTTCCTATGAGATTTCTAAGAAGGTGGAAAAAATATTAGCACTAGCAGAACACACATACATTTATGTTTTAACTTCATGTGTTTATTCATTGCTTTTATTGTAAAAAATGGGACATCTTTTTTTCTGGGCATGTCTTGTCCTACTGTTATTGTGGTTAGTGATCTTTTTTAGTATGTATGCAAAAGCAAAGTTTGAAATGAGCTGTTTCAAGTGACAGAAATGCTGTACTTGGTGTTTGGTGTTCTTTAAAAAATTTTCATTTGTCTTTCACAGACTCTTGAAGCCTGAAAAGGTCATCTTCACACCAGTACATATCTCTGCCCATAGGAGTTTATTTTTTTATTATAGGTCAGATGAGAAGGTCTTTACTAAAATGGTTAATTGCCCAAGTATCCTATGCTACAGGTAAGGGTTAGAGATTCACAGCATTAAAGAAAAATGTCAAGGGCATAGTTGTCTACATGTAAGTCTATATATCTAATGCATGTTTTGCCCATTCAAGCTCTTAGATTAATATAGGAGGTGTCTATATATCTGGTTATGGTAGAGAATAACAATACCATTTATAAAAATTTTCATTTTCATTTTCTCATATAATTCACAAAACTATCTTTTGGCTTAGTATGACTTTTATGAGGACAAAGATATTAAACACCTTTGATGCACTTTTTACATTCTAGTTAAATTTTCTTTTGTTCAGTGCTTCTTATTTATGTTGCCACTAAAGCCTTTCTTGTGTCTGGTATTTGGGGTGGGTTGGGAAGATCACAACTGAATGCCTTCTTTGCTTATAATATCTATTGTGTTCAGCAACTTTTTATGTCCCTAGATGTTGCTATTTATCCTTAGATGATATTCAATGATGACAAAAAAAGAACATTTGTAAAACTCCAGGAGATGCATCTTTCTGCTGAGAAAACAGCCATTATCAAATGTAAGTACAGACACAACATCCAGAGAGAAAGAGAAAGGGCAGGCTGGCAAAGGAAATATTTATCCATGCCTCCCTGGCAGCCAGGGGCACTAATACAGACAGAGAAAGGAGAAGCAAAGGAGATATGTTTGTAGGGAACAAATTCTACACATTTTAATCACATGAGGCAAACAAGGTTTGAGATGCCATAAGTGATTTGTGGTCATTTTCTGGGATGTGTTTAGAAATCATTGGTTTGCACTAAGAAGGAACCTTGAAGATCCACATACTATTGGGTTTCTCTGATAGAATACTATGTGCATTATACATAATTATGAAAAACATTTCACATCTTGTTTCCTGGGGAATCAAATAAATTGAGTGGAGTCTTATTTATTTTTGAGGGGGTAATTTGACTATTTTTAAATACATATTCATTCAGACATACACATAAAAATGAACTTCTTTGAAGTTTGCTTCCTCAGGTGTGTATCCCTGGGAAAGTTAAATAATTTCTCTGTCCTTGAGTTTATTAATACCCATTAGCAGGGGTTGGTGTGTGTTAACTCATGTGAAGCTTTTAAAGCAGAATTGGGCAGGTAGTCATTCCTAGTCATCCAATAGCATCACAGTAGCCCATAGTTTGCATTAATGTCTTATTTATATTACTATGATAATGTTTTTGTAATTGCCATCCATAGTGTTGTGGTCAGACCTTAAAACTGATATTGAATTGGTTCCAATGACTTTTAAAAAAAAAAAAAAAACAATTCTGACCTGCAGTGAAGTCTCAGAAATCCAAAACTTCTGAGTTTGCCCAAGGGGCAAAGCAATCATTGTCACTAAGGCAAAGGCACTCAAAAATCATCTTAAATTTAAAGTCTAAGCCCCCCAAAGTGGTGGGAATGCCAACAAAATGCTTGCACACCAAATCACAGAGAAATTCAGCCCAAATCCCCTAAGAAGTAAAACTATTCTTTTTTTTTTTTTGCCATACTCTTTATTTGGTAAAAATGTTGCAGCATGCTCCTTCCTCATGCACCCTTTCCACTAAGTACCTAGTCCTCCAGAGCATTTTTTTATACCTCTATTAATGGTATCTAACCTGTCAGTGACATTTTAGTCTCTTTTGTTAAAAGCATCCTGTTAGAATGTGCTCTGTATGTGCATTATGAGGTTGTTTGAGCCCAAATGTATTTTTAGTAGACATATATCTCAGAAACATGTTGGAATATTGATTATAGCTATCATTTTGATGTGAAAATCAGTATATTGAAATAATGAAAAATTTAAGGACTGACTTTTTTCCCTCATCCATGGGTTGAGCTTAAGGTTATGATAAACTCAATCTCCACTGGAAACTATAGCAGAATCACCTCAAATATGTAGTATCTTTCTTTGCATTTTTGAGCTGGTCATTTGCCACTATTGTCAGTAACTTGAGATCAGAGCTCTAGTAAAAGCAGAGTGTGTAAGAGGTGGCAAACAGGATCCCTTCCTCCCCTCCTCTCCAGGTTGCCCTCTGTGGTCATAGAATATGCCTTCTTTTGTTATAGTCACTCATAGCACCCCAGCTATGAGCAGTTTTCCTTTTATTGCCCTCCCCAACACATGCCTGGATCAAGCTGAGATAGGAGCTGGCCTTGTCTGACATGTTAATGCCAACCTTGCACTTGAAACCACACCCTTTTCTTGCAGTGTTCCCTGACCTGCTCACTTCTGTTCTGTGCAATCTGTTCTAGTCCTTATGCATACCAAAAATCGAGTAAGACCCAAGACCTGGAAGATCATGGAGGTTAAGTTGTCTCACACCAAGGATGAATTTGCATACCTGATGAAATATTTCTGCCCAGATATCATCCATTTCTGTGTGACTTGATATTAAAAGTGAGCTTCATTGTTTAAAATCAGCTTTAATATTAGACATTTTCTCACTGTTTTCTTTAAAAACCATTTATTTGTTTGTAAGAATGTATGCATATGGATGCACTACTTTCTTGTTGCTGCAAACGGACACCAGATGCTTGCAATTGCACTTTTTTTTTTTTCTTTTTTTTTTTTTTTTTTTGGCATCTGGCTTTACAACAGTACTAGGGAATTGAATCCACACTTGTAGGCTTTGCAAGCAAACACCTTAACTACTAAGCCATCTATATAGCCCCTCCTTTTGTAGGTGAGGGTAAGGTAACTTTACTGAGACATATAGCCTTCCTCCTAAACTTTTCACTAATATTTTGTAGGCCTATAATAAATCTTTGTTTTTCTCATGAGCAGAACAATGACAATTTCAAAACTGCATTAAAAATACCAAAAAGGGCTGGAGAGATGGATTAGTGGTTAAAGCACTTGTCTGCAAAGCCAAAGGACCTCGGTCCAATTCCCCAGGACCTATGTAAGCCAGATGCACAAGATGGTGCATGCATCTGGAGTTCCTTTGCAGTGGCTGGAAGCCCTTGTGTGCCCATTCCCTCTCTCTCAAATAAATAAATAAAAATAATAAAATATTTTTTAAAAATTAGCCAAAGAATATCTAAAGATATTAGCATATCTGCAGTAGGATAAATCTGTTGTTTCCTGTAGTTGAATTGCTGAGAATTAAGGCAATGTCATGGCTGTCCTTTAATTAATTTATAAATTACTTTTTAAACATCACTCCCTTTGAGATTTAGCAAATAGTTAAACTAGTTTACACAGTTCTTTTCTCTTCCCTTCCTTTTAAGTACAGCTCATAAGTAAGCACATAGGTTAACTGGCTTTCCTAGTAGACAGCTTTCTCTTTATTGCCTTTTCATAGCATAGCTATCAAAAATAAGATAATGCCCAAAGATCTGGGACCTAATCAGCTTTCTAGCTGAGTTTAAAGTCTGAGGCTGTTTAAAGGTAGCTCTGGTTATGCATGCAGGCCCACTGTAGAGTTTGCTCTGCCACATTTTGATGGAGAGGGTAATGTGTACGCTAGATAAGGCAAAAGGGACCAGCCCAAAAAGCAAGGCTCTGCTTGATAAACCCTGACATCATTAGCTATTTTTCACACACATGAAAGGAAGCTTTAAAACCCCAAGGAAAATAGAGGTGTCCATTCAAGCACACTCATGTTTATCAAGACAAAAAAAGTAAATAAAGAAAATTGGCATCTTGTAGTCTGTTTAATTAATTAGCTCTCAAGCTTATCATTAAACTGAAAAGGTGGATAACATGCAAGTCTATTTCATGTCATGATTTAAAATGAAAGGTAAGTTCTTCAAGTTCATGTATAGTATAAACAGTTATTTTTGTTGCTTTGAGTTGCTCTAGTAGAACTTTTTGGTCCTATATAAAGGAATGCATGAGTTGAAGTTAAAGTTTTTGAAAGCTGATCTGCATGTTCTTGAGAAAAGAACATTAATTGACATAAGTTCTAAATTACACAGTAACATGCTTTGTAAAGCAACTTATAGGCTGAAAGAGATAAAAACAGAACTGGAATAAAAAAAATCCCCTGGAATATACATAAGCATTCCAGATTGGTCTGCTTTAAAATATCTAGTTAATATCTGGGTGTGGTGGTCCATACCTTTAATTGAGCACTTAGGAGGCAGAGGTTAAGAGGATTGCTATGAGTTTGAGGCCAGCTTGGGACTACATAGTGTGTTCCAGGTCAGCCTGGGCTAGAGTGAAACCTTACCTTAAAACAAACAAACAAACAAACAAACAAACAAACAAACAAACAAATCTAGTTAATAGATGTTTCTTCCTAAAAATGTTTTACAATGCTGGGCCTGGTGGCACACGCTTTTAATCCCAGCACTTGGGAAGCAGAGGTAGGAGGATCGCAGTAAATTCAAGGCTAGCCTTGGACTACATAGTGAATTCCAGGTCAACCTGAGCTAGAGTGAGACCCTACCTCGAGAAAACAAACAAACAAACAAACAAAAAAGTTTTACAATAAAACAATTTGGGACTGGGCATGTACTTCAGTTGATAGAGTTCTTGCCTAGCATCAATGAGGCACTGAATTTGATCCCAGTGCCACATGCCTGGGTGTGGTAAGACATACCAGTAATTTCAGTGCTTGGGAAGCATAGGCAAGAGGGTCAGAAGTTCAAGGTTATCTGCTTATATATAAGGAGTTAGAGGCCAGTCTAGGCTACATAAAACCACAACAAAACTTTACCATTTGGAAAGATTTTAAAATTTCCGGGGACAAACTAGTTCCTGCTTTATAATATTTTCTCTTGTCTTGAACAAATAAAGTAAAATACATCAGAAAATTTCACTAATTAAAGCAATTTCTCCAAATAAGCATTGTAATTATTTTATTATTAAGACTATAGTGTAAGGCTCAACTCTCATAGTTTAATGACAAGTTATTTTAGAAGAAAATACCAATAATCTCCATAATCTAGTAAAATTTTCTAATTTGTTTCTTAGACATGTTACTTTTCTGGTGTCTTCTAAATTAAAAATATTCAATAAACTAAAGAAATGACCTCCAATGATTAGTTTATGTATAGAATACTTAAGGATATAATCACTGGAATGTCTAGAACTGTGTTTCTTTTATATATTAATCATTGTAAATATCCTTATACTTTGGTTTTAATAATCTATATGAGTGTAGAGTTATAGATTAATTTAATGTTGACTAGGGATTAATGTTCATTAATTAAATTCACTGTATCTCCTTTAATGAGAAGAGAAGGATTTAGTTTTAATACTGATGATCTTAATAAAGCTTGCCTCTACTTATCTGTATTTTCTCAAAGTTAAGAATTATTTTTATTAGAAGGTAAATTAATTTAATATTAGCATGTGGCAAAACATAAGTGCATCAAGTGACTGCAAACTGACTTTGTTTTTATATGGAGGTTTTATAATCAAGCCATGTAACTTTCAATTTAAAAGGAACCAGCTTGTGTCAACAATTTAAAAATAAAAACATAAGTTGGGGCTGGAGAGATGGCTTAGTGGTTAAAGTTTGATTCTCTAAGTCCCATGTAAGCTGGATGCACAAGGTGGTACATGCATCTGGAGTTTTTTTGCCATGGCTAAAGGCCCTTTTGTGCCTATCCCCCCTCTCTATCTCAAATAAATAAATAAAGAAAAATAAATATTAAAAAACATAAATTGGTCTTCATATTTAATTTTCTTTTGAGTATGATATAAAATGCCCAGCCAGTCCACAGAACTTTACACAGTAGTATCTACTGTTTAACATGCTTATTATACTGCTAAGTAATGCAAAAGGCACATCTTACCAATGCATATTAAGTAAACTTCTTGCACTCAAAGGTATAGTACATACAATAAAATATTAACAGAAATCTGTGAAGTTTCCAGGGTTATTTTAACATAGTTTTCTATTCATAGTTTTTTATTTTTCATTTGTTAGAAAGAGAGAGACAGAGAGAATGGACACACCAGAGTTTCTAGACACTGCAAATGAACTCCAAACATCTGTCACTTTGTACATCTGGCTTATGGGGCTACTGGAGAATTGAACCTGGGACCTTAAGCTTTGCAGGCAAACACCTTAACCACTGCTCTTTCCAGCCCCTATTTTATCAGTTTTGACAAAGATACACACTACCCCAAGCATCAATTGGGTGGAAAGTGCAAACTATGTCATCATGTATCCAGACCCTATATGGTATAAGATATAAAAAAATGATATATGCATTTGTTGAGTGCCCCAGCCCATCTGGAAGCATTGAAGTTCTCATCCTCATTTTTTTTTCTTTCAAACAGGTCATTCTATGTAGCCCAGCTCAGGCCTAACTAATCAAACTAAAAATCAAAATTCCAAAGCTGGGTGTAATGGTGCATGCCCTGAATCCCAGCACTCGAGAGGCATAGGTAGGAGGACTGCTGTGAGTTCCAGTCACCCTGAGAGTACATAGTGAATTGCAGGTCAGCCTGGACTAGAGAGTGAGACCCTACCTTGAAAATCCGCGCCCCCCCAAAATCAAAATTCCAGACTCATTTCCATTTTTTCAGTCTCCTATATATAGCCCATGCTTTATTTATTTATGGTGCTGGTATTGGGGATTAAACCCCTGCTAGACAAGCATTCTGCCACTGAGCCACTACTTCCGTCCCAGCTCACACTTTTGTTTTCCCCAGCCCACATATTATAAACTATTCCTGACATCTTTCACCCAATCCCCCTCATGAAGGTTCCTCACAATAACACTCAGTTCTCAATCCCACCACCCCATTTTTCATGACTCTTGTCATGTATTTAAAGGGTAAAACAAACTTCTCTCTCAATATCCCATGTTAACAGGGGACCAAGCAATTTTCTTTGGCAGGTCATTGTTGTTTACCTTGTAAGGTTCCTCATTGGGCCAGTCAGAAATGAGGTTTTAAACCTGGAAATGGGGGAGGGGAGGTCTAGACCATAGGCTTCTAGTTTTAAAGAGGTTTTGTTCAGATTTAAACATGGTGCCTCTGCTTAGCATAGCTTGTGTTAGAATGACTACTTTATTTCTAGATAATTCAATCCACTGTTCTGCCTTGTTGAGGCTATGTGAGAAGGGAGACAAAGTTCTACACTCTCTGCTTGGTATAGTAAAATTAAGATGGTAACAATAATACTTCTCAGATCAGACACCAACTTATCAAAAGAACAGTTGAGAGACAATTATATGGGGATGTTCAAAATGTCCCCAAAGGTTTTCAGAAGGAAGCTGAAACTGTATTTTAGTTAAACAGGAAACATTTAAAAAGATGATCCTGGGGGAGGTGGCTGGAGGGATGGCTTAGCAGTTAAGGCATTTGCCTGTAATGCCAAAAGATCCAGATTCGATTTCCTAGGACCCATGTTAGCCAGATGCACAAGGGGACGCTCATGTCTGGAGTTTGTTTGCAGTGGCTGGAGGCCCTGGTGCACCCTTTCTCTCTCTCTCTCTCCCTCTTTCTCTGTCAAATAAATAAATAAATAAATAAATAAATAAATAACAAAATATTTAAAAAGATGACCTGCCATTTGTTAGAGTTGTCAGAAAAATGATGCTTGGATTGTATCAGAGTTACTTAAATCATTGCTTTCTAGTCCTGTTTGCATAAAATGGACCTATCTGGGAAACAAAATATCTGTATTACAAGAACCCAAGAAATAACTTTCTTTATAGAGACAAACATGCCATTTACAAATGTAACTTTTAGTATTTGTTAGAAATGAAATACTTTGGCTATGCAATATCACTATTGCATTGGTCAATGGGAAATAAACAATTTATTTGCTTTCTGATTATCTCCTTTAAAACTTATCAAATTACATGGTCTCTCTCCTTCCAGAAACATTGTAAAATGTGAGGATGAAAATGGACATCAAAGATAGTGATCAGGGAAGATGAGGCAGAACCACACTAGAGAAAGTATGCAACTAGCTTTCTGGTCAAAATTATTTTTCTTTTCAATAACTGACATTATAGTAATAGATACCATTTATGTAGTTGATAATTCAGTTTTCATCTTGCTTGCTGATTTTGCTTTTCTCTCTGACTCCAAGTGCTACCTTGGGTAGAATGCAGGGGCTCACACATTCTAGACAAGTGCTCCTCTGCTGATCTACCGGGCTAGCCCTTTTCTGAACGTTGGCGGAGTAGTTGACCATGGTCAACAGTGGCCAAGCCAAATACCTACAAGAACCTGCAGGGAGGAGGGTAGAGTGATATGGACCAGGGATTGGTTCATTTGAACTGGTGGGGATCTCAGCCAACTGGAATGTACAGGCCTGTTATAAAAGGGAAAATGGCTGGGCATGGTGGCATATGCCTTTAATCCCAGCACTCGGGAGGCAGAGGTAGGAGGATCGCCATGAGCTCAAATGTCTTTATGAAAATGCAGATTATGTTTTATTGGTTTTTCCTGTGATATTACAAGAGAATCTGGTACATACATTTTCAAAATGGGAAAACAGCCATTCAGAAAATCATTTTGTCATTCTATATTCATAATCTTGGAGGTGAATCTAGCCTATGGGTCATCATCCTGTTTTGTTGGAACTATCTGAGGAGGCTGAAGGTATTATTTAGTGTTAATAATATCCAGTAGTACTTGAACTTTCAAGTGCATAAGAATGATCCAGGACAGAGCTAGGGATATAGTTCTTGCCTAGAGTTCAAACCCAAGTACTGCATAAACAAAAAGAGAATCACTTAGAGGAGCGCTTGTTCAGCCACAAATTCTGGGGTTAACCAGGAAGATTCGGACTTACTTTCTATAAGTTCCAACTTAATCCAAGACTGACCTGCTAGTGATCATGCAGTCTGGCAGCTAAGTGTTTGGTAGTCATAGGCACTCACTTGACTATTCATTCAGGGGCTATTTGGCCCCAGTTCCTCCCTTCTCCATACCAATATCATACCTGCTTGTTAATTACAAGGTGTTACTTTTGCAGTGGGGAAGTATGGGAGGTTGATATTGCTGGATTCAGCTTTGTAGACCCTGAAAAAGCCCAGATGGCCTGTTTCATGTTAAATATTGCTCATGCTACATTAGTGGTGTTACTTGGTCCTTGGTGGATAGAGTCTTTTTCCTAAATCCCGGGTAAATAAACTAAATCTCTGACAGGTGAAACAACTTGTCCTAAATGTCTTAGGAGCTAAATATCTGATGAAGGATGTACAACAGGACGAAAAGCCTGGGCTGGTGGCTGACACCTCTAATTTCAGCACTCAGAAGGTCAGTCTGGTCTACACAGCAGAGTTTTAGGCCATTCAGAGCTATGTAGTAAGACTGTTTCAAAGTAAATAAACAAATGAATTATAACAAAATCAGAATGAAATAGGATATAGTTATAACCCAACACTTGAGATTTTGTGGCAGAAACATCAGGAGTTAAAGCCAACCTGTACATACTGAGACCTCTTTTGGTTCAAAGCACAAAATAAAACAATTCAAAAACAGGCAATATTATTGATAAAATCATATATAAATTATATGATTCTCCATAAAGAATTCAAAATGATCAATAAAATTCAAATCATATTGTTAATCAAATAAATTAGAAGAAAATAAAAGTTGACAATGAGGAAAGGACGATGGAGTATAAAATGCATCCCATACTACTCTTCCCTTGCTAGTAGTAATGAACTTGATTCAGAACTGGCAAAGAATGAGCAGGCTATAAGGGCATCATATTATGTGCTTGTTGATATGGATCAGGTGAAGGAAGAGAGGAGGAAAAAGTGAATGAAGCCAGGTTACATCCCAAAAGAGTCCAATCCTCCTTTCCAGGTCAATGGTACCCTCGTGAGCTTTTGGGACTATCTCACATGGACATAGTAGTGCTCCCTGATCTACATGTATCTATGAGCTGGAGAAGACAACAGGCACCAGCCAGGAATGCTCGCTACCATTGACCCGATCAAACATATGTGGAAATGCAAATCTGGACTTGGGATTCTCCTTCATTTAATTCCATCCATACACTATTTGGTCTGGCACCACAGACAGATAAGTTCATAATGAAAACAATATTATCAAGTTGATAATAATGTTTCAGATGAATTTTACTAAGTGATGGTCATGTCCTTCATACACTAATACCTAAAGCCATTCCTTGCATTTCTAGTAATTTTTAGAGTTTTGGTACCTTTGATTGGTTGAAACATAACATGGAGTTTAAAAAAGATGATTTCAGAAAGAAGAACCAATCATGACTCACAGTGGGGTTGGGGGTATAGTTGGTGGTAGATCATATGATTAGTAAGCATGAGCCTGGAGCTCAATCCACACCACCCGAAGAGAAAGAAAAAAAGTCATAGAAAGGAAATAAGTACAAAAAGTTTTCTTACTTAAGGAGGAAGTTATATTCTATTTAAATCATTTCCATCGGCTGGAGAGAGTGCTTAGTGGTTAAGCTGCCAACTCTAAGGACCCAGGTTCACTTCCCCAATACCCACATGAGCCAGATACACAAGGTGGCACATGCATCTGGAATTCATTTGCAGTTGTTGGAGGCTGGGGAGCACCCATTCTCTCTCTCTCTCTCTCTCTATCTCAAATAAGTCAATGAATAAAATATTTAAAAAAAATTTCCACAGAACCAATATACAAGCTTTTTTTTTTTCAATCTGGAAACGAGGGGGTTTATTTTTACCAATCTCTAAAATCCTTTTTCGCTAGAATGCATGGCGACCATTAAGTCAGACAGCAATTTGATGGACTCAGAGATGGGCGAGGAGTTAAAAAAAAAAAAATGTAATCCTCAGAGTACCAGAGCAAGCATTCATCTGAGATGGAGTCAAGTGGCTTTTGAAGCAGCTGTGTAACTAGCGAGATGGCATGACTGTCATCCCATAGCTGTATGCTGTGAAAGCCATCAGACTAGCTCAAAGCAGAGCTCTCGCCCAGGCTGGAAGGCACTTCCAAGGAATTCAGATCTTCTGCCAAATGAATCACTTGAGGCATCTTTAAACATCATATTCCAGTCACAGTGCTCTTGTGGAGTTATCAGGCATCCCCAGGAGACTGGCCTGTGTTGGCTTTGTCAAACTTTTCTCCCTCCCTCCCTCCCTCCCTCCCTCCCTCCCTCCCTCCCTCCCCCTCCCTCTGTCCCTCCCTCCCTTCCTTCCTTCCTTCCTTCCTTCCTTCCTTCCTTCCTTCCTTCCTTCCTTCCTTCCTTCCTTCCTTCCTTCCTTCCTTCCTTCCTTCCCCTTCCTTCCTTCTCCTTTCTTTCTTTCTTTCTTTCTTTCTTTCTTTCTTTCTTTCTTTCTTTCTTTCTTTCTTTCACTTTGCTTTTTTTTTTTTTTTGATAGGGTCTCACTGTAGCCCAGGTTAACCTGGAATTCACTATCTTCCTTATGCATCTTTAAAAAAAGTATTTTATTTAAAAAATGTGTGAAATGGGTGTGTGTGTGTGTGTGTGTGTGTGGAGAGACAGAGAGAGAGAGAGAGAGAGAGAGAGAGAGAGAGAGAGAAAGTGGGGGGGGGAATGGGAATGCTAGGAACTCTAGCCACTGCAAATAAACTCCAGATGCATGTCACCTTGTGCATCTGGCTTAAATGTTTACTGGGGAATTGAACCTGGGTATTTAGGCTTCACAGGCCACTGCCTTAACCACTAAGCCACGTCTTAGCCCATGGCTTTGTCTGACTTACACATCTGTGTAGCAGAACATTACCTGGGTCTTAAGAAAATGTCAGGTACAACTGACTCCATCAACGTTTGCTTTTGCTATTTACAGCGATGACTACATAGTCATGTCCAGTGTTCTGAAACTGTATCCTTTCCTACTTTTTGCTTAACCTTGTTTGACCTGTGCAAAAAAAGAGAATACCCTTCCCTCAAAAAACACCAAATAAAGCCAACCCCCCAAAACAAAAACAAAAACAAAACAACAACAGCAAAAACCAACAATAAAGCAAATACCAGGTATAAGAGTTCAGGAGGTTGGCTCCTCTGACAGCCAAGTTGCATTCTTCAGCAGACTGTGCTCTGAGACCTTTGTACCACTGGGTAGCTGTGGCTCTTTTATACACTTCTGCCTAGGTGCTGTTTGCAGTTTGGAAACTATAAGCAACTGGATAGATAGCAGAACATGTTAAGCCAAATATGTTTTCCCCACTTGCAAACCATATAGTTTCAAACATAAACAAATCAAGGCACATGCAAGTTCTAGGCTGTTCAGTTCTGGAGCTGTATGGGTGAGGTTAGGGATGTGCTGTCTTTCATACTCATTCTCTCTTTAATGTCTTTTCCATATAGCATCCTGACTTTCCAGGGGAACAGTCCATAGTCAGTTCTGTGGCTCTAGAGAAGCCTCTCCCCCATCTTTGCCTGGCTATAGTGTTTGTCCTGAGTCCTGGCAAGCACCAGAACTCCTTGCAGTTGGCATCCATTAGGACTAGGAGTGGTGTTCAGTAAGAAATTCAAACTAAAAATGGTATAGAAACATTTCACTCTTCCTTCATGGCAAAATTCAGCCCTGGGCTAACCTTTAGGGCTTATATAGTAGATTGTCCCCTGGTTCTTTTATTTTAAAGAAATTGATATGAGGATATTAAAATGCATCTTTAAATGCAGAAAAGGATAGTATACACATGATAAAAATAGAAGGATAGAATAAGTAGGCATGACAAAAATAGACAAATACACCCAGTTGAACAACTAGATCTGAAAGACAGACCCATATATGTATAGTCAGTTAATTTTCAATACAAACAAATTTAGTTTCAACAAAACAATTTAGTGACAAGAAAAAAAAATCCTATAAATGGACTGTAACAATTGGATATCCAAGTGAAAACTGTGGTGCTAGTATTGTACCAATTTGAACAGTAGTTCCAAACTGACTGTGTAAAATTATGCACTTCCATAAATAAAAAAACAGTATAGGCAAAGAGTTCTTAGCCATGCAGAAGCATTTAAAAGGAAAAAAAAAGCATTAAAATAATGTATACCTCGTGAAGAAAATTAATAGGGTTTGATTTTTGCCATTTTAAGAAGTTTAGAATGATTAGTATACTAAAATTTAGCAAGACATATAGTTTTTGAATCTTTGAGAAGATAGGGTTCACTGTCAAAACTTGCTTTCACTATGAAAAACTTCTTTAGCTTTCTTTGTCACCATAAATCATAATGTTACTCTGGGGCTTTTATCTCACAAACCCCAGATATATTGACTTCAGTTTTCTCTGGAATAGTGTTTGCTTTCATGCATGCACAAGGAATTAGAACCAATTCATCCCATCTATGTCATTCCCTCTCCGCCTCTACAGATGTCTATTGGGATTTCCTTGGAAATAGTTCAGTGATAGCTTCATTTTTGCAGACAAAGAAAACCGAGTGAATAAAACATTTCCTGGAAATGTGACAGTTTCGGTGTTGAAAACTTAAACACTGTGAATGTAACAGATGCAAACAAACTCTTCCTCCTAATACTGAAATTGGAACATTCCCTGAATCCCTTTTTGATTGTTGCCCCTGGACAATCCTCTTCCTGAGCAAGCACTTCCCAGCTTAGATTCCTTCTTTGAATTTCTGGAAAAATGCCAGTTGTTGGGAATTTGAATGTAGACTGCACCCCCCCCCCCCAAAGCCTCCTGTGTTTGTGATTAAATCTCATACTGAATCCTGGATGGTTGAGCCTTTGGGAGGTGGAGCCTTGCTGGAGGATGGCTGTCACTGGGGGTGGGACTTACGATGTTACAGCCACCCCCCACCAAGCTCTTTGCTACTCTACTTTCTCCCTGGTGCTGTGGAGATGTGACACCTGGCTCCAGCTATGCTTTTCCCACTATGATGACGCGTACCCCCAGACCTTGTAGCAGACAGCTTCAGGTTCACTAAGATGAACTTCCAGACCAGGGAAAGTTATGGAGGAAGGAATATTTATTGAAGATTACAGATCCAGGAGAAGTTCCATAATGGCAAAAGAAGCTGGCCTGCTCTTACAAGACCAGGCAGGAGAGAGAAAAAGCAAAAGCCAAAAGCGTCACAGCACAGAAAACTTCAGGAACTCTGTCTAGGCACACTTTTCATATCTTTAGATAGAAATCTCAAACCCACCACCACACCTTAAGATCCACCAAGTGACACTGCCTCCAGCCAGGTGGCTGCAGATACATACTACAAACTCATAAAACACTGAAGAGATTGGGAGCCATCTATTCAAACTACCACAGACCTATAGGCCAGAATGAAGCCTTTTCTTTCATAAGCTGCTTCTGGTCAGGTGTTTTGTCCCAGCAATGAGAAACTAACCAATAAAGCAATTAAACCCGGAAGGAAACTACTTTATGAGTACTTTTATATACAAGAAAGTGTGTGTGTGTGTGTGATTAATTCTATTTTTGTTTTGTTTTGATTAAACATGACTTTGTGAAAGGGAAACAAGTTGATAGATGGGGATACATGGGTTGGGAGAAGAGAATGTCTTATCTGCAACTGGTTGCATGTATTTTAATGGATATTTCTAGATAATTCTCACATTTTATAATCACAGGGTGTTATAGTCAGGTTCCCACTGATGGCAGAAATCATCTGACCAGGAGCAGATTTTGGGAAAAAAGGGTTTATTTTGGCTTACAGACTTGAGGGGAAGCTCTATGATGGCAGGAAAAACGATGGCATGAGCAGAGGGTGGACATCACCCCCTGGGCCAACATAAGGTCGAAAATAGCAACAGGAGACTGTGCCAAACACTGGCAAGGGGACACTGGCTATAACAGCCAGAAGTCTGCCCCCAAAGTACACTGTCTCCAAGAGGTGTTAATTACCAAATCTCCATCACCTGGGAACCTAGTATTCAGAACACCTAAGTTTATGGGGGACGCCTGAATCAAACCACCACACAAGGTATACTGTGTTTTATAATTAGTATCATTTCATTGATATGGTATTATTTCATCCTAAATGGTGTGGCAACTGTTCTAGATTATAATTATATTCTGGATTCAGATTCTTTAAAAAATTTTTATACTATTTTTAAAATGTTTATTATTATTATTAACAAGATGTTTCATATGGATACATCATGTGTTGGTTGTTATAAGTGTGGGCACATATCCTAAGCCTTGCACATACGTATGAATGATAAAGTAAGGTCTATTCTCACCAGAGTCTATTCATGACTAGGAGGTCATTTCTATGATGTAGGTGGTCCTCAGGAGTCCTGGTCCTCTCAAGAGAACTCCTGATGTGCCTTCTTGTCTAAACAAGACTGATGTCCATCCTTTGGCATATATGTTCCCAAGATTATGCCAACAGTTTTCCTTCAGTTTATGTTATCTAAAGTAATTTATTAATTTCGTTTGCTTCTCCTCAAAAGGCCCATCTATACAGGTCCTCTGAGGCATGAACCCATACCATCAGAACTGCTTTGTTGAAGTAGTTTTCTAGTGAGCCTAACAGAATTTTTATCAGCAATGTCCTGATCCTTATAGGAAAAAGGGGTAGTTTATTGGAGAAAAGAGCTCTGTAGGACTTTATTCAAAAGAAGAACATGCCTTCTTCCATTAATACATTTTCTCTACCAGTCAGAGATCAAGTAGGTCAGTTGTATAAAGGACAACAAAAAATCCTCATTTAATATCATGTTATCCAATTACTAAACTAGCTACTTAGTAATTGTGACTAGGCTTTGCTGGCTGTGAAGAGTTTGGGTAAGTGCTATCCACATATTATCATATTTAATTATGGCAACAACTTGTGGAAACAACACTGTTAATATCTTTATTTTACTGATGAAGGAATAGGCTTAGAGAGGTTAAGCTATATACCATAGCTGGTAAGTGGCAGAGCCGATATTCATACTAAGGAACTGAACAACATCAACTACTCCATACTGATGTAATAATTATGCATTACACTGTAAAACCTGTTTTCTGATTATCTAGGTTGTAGAAATAGGTAATTTTTATTCCTAATGTTTATCTTAGCTGCAACCACATATTTAATTAATATATTTCATATTTATTTCATTTGTTTATAAAATATGGTTCCTTGTTATGAATAAATAACTAGGTGGCAGAGACTATAACTTACTTAATTACATATTGCTTAATTATTGGGGTATTAGTTAATTATATGGCATTAATTTTAAAAATTAAGTAATTACATTTTATAACATGACTATTTTGATGTCAATCACATTTCTTTGTTAACTTTGAAAATTTGACTTAAGCATTACTTAATGTGTAAGTAGTTAATTTTAACATGGTTTAAACTAAAATTAATACAGGCATTAATATAGGCTATTAGTAAGACTTTATGTGTTTTATACACATATATGCACAGTGTACACATAGCCCAAATCCTTATACATTGTTTATTAGGATACATGCAAAATAAATTAATATTAAAAAAAATGTGTCAAGAACCTCTAAAATTGAGTCTCAGCTCTGAGATGACTTAGAATTTTATCATTCCTTGGTCTTAGTACTTGTCTGATCGTTTTCAACTGCAAGTGTTCTATGCTGAAAACCTACTGTGAGAAAATGACTTAACTATGCTGTCAGCTGCTTCAGGACAGGGCCATTGTTCTGTATTCCTCACATGGAATAGCTCCTGGCACAATAAGTGTTTGTTGAATTTGAATTTTGAATTTAAGTGAAATGATGCTGAAAATTTTACATTAGTGACAGTCATCCATCTGAATTTATGCCAGCACTTGCTATCTTGTGCAGGAGAATCATCAATAATGTGGTTTCTGTTGAGGTTATTTTAGTGACAGAAGAAAATGAAACATTTATTCTCTGAGTTTTCTGTTTCAATCATGCATGAGGTCTTTAGAGTAGTATTTTTGGCTCAAATAAAAATTATGAGATATATTATCATTAAAGTTTCTGATATCTTTTGGCAACGGAACTTAATAAATTTAACTCCATCATCTAGTTTTGAAAGTAAAAGAAGGGAAGTCCAGAGAGGTTGAGTGATTTGTCAGTGTCATACAGGTGTCTGCTGTCAATGGGTCTCAGTTCAGTATTCTTTCTAGTATACCTATTTCAGAGCTTCTTATTCAATGATCAAGAATGAATTATTAGAAGTCAGAATAGGGCTAAATAATTCAGTACCTGTTTATTGTTTTTAGATTCTTATTCAATGTATATGTGCAACTAAAACAAAGCCAGAACAATTTTAGGATAATATTTTACTGTGCTATGTATATATGCATATATATTTATATGGTGTTTACTTCTGTGTGTGTGTGTGTGTGGTGCTTGCATGTACATTTATGTATTGAGGCCAGGAGTTAGTCCTCCACATTTGCCTTTTTGAGACAAGGTCTGTCATTGACCTGGAGCTTATCAATTAGGTGAGACTGGATAGTAAGCAAGCCCCAGGAACTGCTTGGTTTTACCTATCCAGCATTGGAATTACAAGGACCCACTACCTGGCTTATTTTCTTATGAAGTATTTAAGAGATTCCTTCCTTCCTTCTTTCCTTCCTTCTTTCCTTCCTTCCTTCTTTTTTTCTTCTCTTCCTTCTTTGTTTCCTTTCTTACCTCTCTCCTCTTCTTTAGGCTGGCCCTCTTCTTCCGTTCTTTTTTTTCTCTTTCATTCTTTGAAGAAATGTCTTGACCTCATTATCCTCTGGCCTCAGCCTCCCAAGTACTGGAATTAAAGGTGTGTAGCACCATCAAGAGATTTTAAACACTCAGTATCAGAAAACTTGTTCTGCAGCATACTGTTGTGGAATGACACATTGGTACAACCTTACCAGGAGGAGGTTTTTTTAGGGATATTAAAGACCTTGAAAGTATTTTCCCTTTGTCCCAGTGGTTTCCTCCGTGGGGTATGCTATAGGAAATACTGAAGCAATACCAAGCAACTGAAACATATGTATTTTACACAAATATTCATTGTAGGCTTGTTTAAGACAACAATAAATTAGAATTATGCTAAATGTTCCTCAAAGGGGCTTGAAGATGACACATATTTACCATAGATACTCAAAACATGCAGCTCTTTCATTTCCTGGTATCTGGTTGGATTTAAAAAAAATTGTGTGTGTGGGTGTCTGTGCAAATATGTGCACATGCATGTGGAGGCCACAGGCAACCTTGGGTGTCATCCTCACAGAACTTGTCCACATGCCTCTCTCATTGGCCTAGAACTCACCAAGTAGGCTACACTGGGTGACCAGCAAGTCCGAGGGATCTTCCTTTCCCCACTTCCTCAGCTCTATGGTAATACGTAATATCATAGTTGTCACTTATGTGAGCTTTAGTTATTCAACTCAAAGCCCTATGTTTTTGAGGCAGGGACTTTCCCAAACTGAGCCATCTTCCCAAACCCTCATCGGGTATTTTCATATTTCTTATGGGTAGGTAGGAGTTGAGGGTCACTGAAACTTTATCTTGCCTTTTTATAGAATTCTATTTGCATCTGCCTAGAAAACTCAGCCTCTTTTGGGCTAGTACTCAGTCTCTGTGGATTCCTTTATTTGCTGTGCCCCTCTCCACGGTGGTCTAAGATTAACTTGTGATGGCTACAGATGAGGGTTTTGACTTGGTGTAGCATCCTCTGTGCTTGCACTAGTCTGTGCCTTAGAATTGCACAGTCAGGATACAACTGGTTCAATCTTGCCTTTTGTGGGTAATATTTTTTAAAAATATTTTTAAAACATTTTTATTTATTTATTTATTTATTTATTTATTTATTTATTTAAGAGAGAGAGAGAGAGAGAGAGAGAGAGAGAGAGAGAGAAAGAAAGAGAAAGAAAGACAGATAGAAAGAAAAAGAATGGTCATGCCAGGGCCTCCAGCCACTGCAAATGAAGTCTAGACACATGAGCCTCCTTGTACATCTGGCTTATGTGGGTGCTGGGAATTTGAACCAGAGTTCTTTCGCTTTACAGGCAAGTGCCTTAACCACTAAGCTGTATCTCTGGCCCTGGGGTAGTATTTTTATATTCCTTGCTGGAATTTATGCCATCAAACATTTATCTCTACTTTCAGAACATGTCCAGTATTCGTATCATCTTTGATGGCAAGCAAGGTAGACATGTGGCTCTGCAGTTGGACACCACATTTCCCAGTATTTTCTTGCCATGAGATTTGGCTGTATGAGTGATGGAGTGGGACTCTAATAATGGTGTCCACTTGGTCACTTCATGCTCAGGCTTTAAAACCCTGTACCTCACATCCTCTGAGCCTTTTAGCTCTTTCTATGACCTAGAAAACTGATATAGTTGTGACTGTGTGGTAGTTTGAATATATGTCCCCCAATATATTCAGTATTTTATTAGTTATAGTTTGCATCTGCAATCACCTTGCTAGAGGTAATGTCACTGGGGGCTGGTCTTAAGGTGTGGTGGTGGGTTTGAGATTCCATTGTAAAGACATGCAAAGTGTGCCTAGCAGGAGTTCCTGTAAGTGTGCTGTGTGACTTTTTGGCTGTAGTTTTTGCTCTGTGTGCTGTGTGCCTGGTTGGCTTTTTTCTCTCTCTGCCTGGTCCTGTGAAAGCAGGCCAGCTTCTTTTGCCATTATGGAACTTCCCCTGGATTTATAAGCTTCAATAAATAATATCCCTTCCTCCATAACTGTGCCTGATCTGGAAGTTCATCTCAGTGAACCTGAAGCTGTCTGCTACAGACTGTTTTGGTCCTTTTTCTGTAGAAGTGACATTGGGACTTTTTTTTTTTTTTTGTAGCTATGTGAGTTGGGGAGGACTTCTTGAGATTTAACTTATTCTGATACAAAGTGTGTGTGTGTGTGTGTGTTTTTTTAAGTTAGTGGGTTTTTTTCTCCCTCTTCCCTGACTCAGAGAAATCTGGTGTCACCAGGGATGCACCCCTTGAGCCTCATTGTCATAATGTGTGCTATGTCACTGGTCTCCCTGATGTTTGGTTTATGACTGAGTTTTCTGGGATCTGCTATGGGAGCTTCCACTCCTTTGATCTTGTAGATTTATTTCCATGTAAGATATGTGTATGTTCATGAAATATTATTTGTACAGAGATTAAAATGATTCTTATGCAATGTCTCTTCTTCTGGCTTTCATCTCTTCCCTTTCTACTTCCTATTTTGAGACAGTCTCTGTTACTCAGGCTGCCTGGAACTCACTCTGGAGTCCAGGAAGGTCTTTAACTGGTGATCCTCCTGCCTCAGCATTTTAAGTAGCAGCCATTATAGGTCTATGATACCAAGCCTGACTTTCTGATGTTTTTCAAAAGAAAAATGTTCTAATTAGTGAGTGATACTACTTAAAAATCATCTTCTGAGCCTTCCAGAATCTGGCCCATAACATCAAGTATCTACAAACAAGGAAACATCAGATTTACCTTTCTTGTGGAAGGAGAGACTATATGTAAAAATGTTTTCAAGTAATACTTCAATATATAGAGATGCAACTCTACATATTAAATGAACAAAATCTTCCTAAATAAAAGTATTTATAAATCCAGCTGGAAAGATGGCTTAGTGGTTAAGGTGTCCGCCGGCTAAGCCTAAGAACCCGGTTCCAATCTCCAGGTCCCACGTTTAGCCAGATGCAAAGTGACGCAAGGGCGCAATGCCGCACTTGCCCACAAGGGGGCGCACACATCTGGATTTCGTTCTCAGCAGCTGAGACTGCTGGCGGGCCCATTCTCTGTCTCCTTCTCCCTCTCTGTCTGTCTCTGTCTGTGTCTCTCTCCAAAAATAAATAAAATAATTAAAAAAATATTTATAAATCCAATGTTGTCAGGAATATACATGTATATATATATATATGTATACATATATATACATATGACAAAAAGGTCCCTTTATGTCACACAATGTCAACAATGATTGTATGAGTACTTTGTTCTTTATATATATATATTTGATGATCTTGTTTCCCCAAAGGAATCTATTTTCATCATTAAGAAAATGCTGTACATGAATATAATTTTTTGTCAGTCTTAGTCTGTACTTGTTACTGAAATCAAAATATCCAGTGGAACTTGTAAATAACATAAATGTATTCCTGATAGCTCTCATTATTGGGAAGTCCAAGGTCAGCATCTGGGGAGGGTTCACTTTCTACTTTCAAGATGACTCCTGGCTGTTGGACTCTCCAGCAGTTCTAAGTGTATGTGTGCATGTAGCAGAAGACAGGGTCACATGAGCTCTGAAGCCTCTTTGAAGATGGTCTTAATAAGACCATCCTTCAGTGCACTGCCCTTACAACTTCATCTCCTCCTCAAAGGATACACCTATTAATTCTGTTGTTTTGAGAATTAAATTCTGGACACAAATATTCAACTCCATATGAATCTTTAAGTTCTTTTCTATTTCAAATAGGATCCATATTTTAAAAATCAAATTAGAAATGAACAATTTCTTAAAGCCATTATAAGTTTCTCCCTATTTGCATAAGATTTTGTGTGTGTGTATGCGAGAGAAAGAGAGAGAGAATGGAGAGAGGGAAAGAGAGAAAGAACTTCCTTATTATCTTACTCTTCCTTCTTAAATCAAGAACTAACTAAACCCAGGTAGCATAGGCACATCTCATTGACTAGATGGCACATGGCATTGTCCTTTTTTGGTGACACTAAGAATCAGTGCCCTTGGTTACACTCAGGGCTAAGATGGCTGCCAAGATCATCTCTCTACAAGAGAAGACAAGATATTAGCACCAGATTAATCACGTGGAACATGAGAATACAGAGAAGTTGCCCAAGGCCTCATGAGTACTTAGTGATCCTGTCAGTGGAGACATCCCAGTATCTATTATTGTCACTGAAATAACATATTATTCCAACATAACTATTACAGGACAGGGGCTACTCCTTCGGCCCTTACCTTCCAAGTACAGGGATTAAAGCAGTGCGTCACTATGTCCAGTTGTGGTACTGGAGATTGAAGCCAAAGTCTTTGTGCATGACAGAGAAGCACTCTTCCAACTGAGTTATATCCTCAGCCTCTCTAGCATCATTTGAAAAGCCTATTAGATGATTCCACAAGTAACTGTTCTATATCTATATCAAGTGATTGTACTTTGATTGGCTTATTTGCTGAGGTTTCAGATCAATAAGGACTAATGTGTTTTTTTAAAAATTTTTTCAAATATTTTAATTTATTTATGAGAGAGAGAGAGAGAGAGAGAGAGAGAGAGAGAGAGAGAGAATGGGTGCACCAGGGCCTCTTGTTGCTGCAAATGAACTCCAGATTCATGCCACTTTGTACATCTGGCTTTATGTGGATGGCTGGGGAATGAAACCTAGGTTGGCAGATTTTGCAAGCAGGCAAATTTAAGCACTGAGTCATCTCCCCAACTGCCTGACCTATTATTTTATAGTAAAGGAAATATCCATTTTCTTCAACAATGTTTTCATTATAAAAATGTAAATTAATCTGAACAAGCTCTATCATTTTAAGCATGTGAGCTGTGAGAATGTTCACTATATCACTTACTGTAGATATTTTTAGATTCCATTGCATTGGAATATGGGGCTTCAATGCTGCTATTAACTATATCTGAGAATGAGTTCCTTTGTACATTATACTGATTTTTGCTGTGTGTGTGTGTATGTGTGTGGTACACATATGTGTGCGTATGTGTGAGTCAGAGGACAGCCTTGTGTATCATTCCTTCAGGTGTCATCCACCTTCTTTTTGCATGGGTGTGCATGCCGTGTATGGGTGAACCGTGTGTGTGTGTGTGTGTGTGTGTGTGTGTGTGTGTGTGTGTAGCCCAGAAGACAACCTTAGGTGGTATTCTTTCAGGCACCTTTTTTGGTGACAAGGTCTATCATTCTGGAATTCTAGAATCCATTAGGTAGGCTAGACTTGCTGGCCACAAGCCTCAGGTTCTCCCTGTCTTGCCCTTCCCAGTGCTGGGATTACAAGTATGCATCACTATAGCTGGCTTTTTAAAATGTAGGTTCTGGAGAGTAAACTCACATGTTCTAATGCTTGCAAAGGCAATCCCTTTACTGACCAAGCTATCTCCTCAGCTCCATTTCTTTTGGACTGACTTGTATTAAAATACTTCTGATTATATTTAATTTTGGGACCTTTGAATTGTTGCCCAGTGTTTCCCATAAAGTGACTATATGAACTTGTTCAAGTTGTTTAACTTCCCTGGATATCCAATGATAAGGTGCTAAATAATCATCATTTAAAAATGCTTTATATATAAATGTGTCACTTAATGACAACTTGGGTTGATCAATGGAGACTAAGTTTTCGCAAGATAGCAATAAGAAGTTCTGGCATGCTATTGTACCATTGTGAGTAAGCACAACCTATCTCAACAAGCCAGAAGAAAGGATTTTGCACATTTTTATGATAAAGAAATGGTAAACACTTGAGGAGTACCTGCTTTCACAATCTGTGTATGTATCAAAACATCCCATAGTACCCTATGAGTCTATAAAAAATTTGTGTTTGCATGGGCCAGTTAAAAATACACTTAAAGTCTGGAAAGATGGTTTAGTGATTAAGACACTTGCTTGCAAAATCTAATGACCTAGGTTCAATTCATCAGTACCCATGTTAAGCCAGATGCAGTGTCACATGCATTTGGAGTTCATTTGCAATGGCTGGAGGCCCTGGTGTGCCCATTCTCTCTCTCTCTTTCTTCTATCCCTCTCTGCTTGCAAATACATAAATAAAAATATTTAAAAGTATGTTTAAGAGAGCTGGAGAGATGGCTTAGTGGTTTTCTTGTAATTAGGGTCACTTAATTACTATCTTCCCAAAGTAGAACACTTTCAGTTGTGTTTGCATATTTCCTGGCATACCCACCACTTTTTCCTTTTGCTCCTGTATCCCTAACTCTAGAGTTATATAAGTAGCCATTTTCTTTTTTCTCCTTAATTGTTTTGGGGTGTGTGTGTTTGTGTGTGTGTGTGTGTGTGTGTGTGTGTGTGTATAGTATATGTGGTGTATGTAGATGTGTGTGTGCCCTGTACACAGATATGCAGAGGCAAAAGGAAGATGTTGGGTGTTGTCTATTGCCCTTCTGTCTTATTTCCTTGAGGTAGAATCTCTCATGGAAACTGGTGCCTGCTGCTCTTTGGTTACATGGGCTAATCAGTAAGCCCCAGTGGTCCTTCTGTTTCTATCCTCAGCACTCAGGGGTTACACATGAGTGTGGTCACACCCAGCTTTTTAAGTGGGTGCTAGGGATTGAATTCAGGTCCTTATGATTGTATAGCAAGGATGTTTACCCACAGAGCCATTTTGCAGTCCAAGTTGTTATGATCTAACGGATTAGCACTGGGTGGAAGGCTGAACATCCTTAGAAACAAGATGGAAACACAGGTGGAAAAATACAGAAACTCTCTAGACAAGGAACAGCTGAATTGGGGAAAGCATCCAGAGTGAAAACTAACCTCTACATTAGGAGCTACAGGCTTGCCTTACTCAGAATATCCCCTATTTTCTTTACAGTTGTGCAAGTGATATTAAGGGTTAGGGTTGGGATACAGTGGGCTCGGGGGAAAGAGAGAGAAGGTGGAAACCCTGCCAGGTGGTTTTTTAAAGGTGCTGGTCCAGAGGAGTCACAGATCCTTTATTTGTACAAGGGTGTCACATGGATTGGTAGGAGTTGAAATAAACTTAGTCTAAATTTCAGTAGACTGTACTGTAACTACTAACCAAGAAAGAACAGAAGTTTCCTAGATAGTTTGTAGTAAGATTTGACATTAGATCAGGGTGGTAACTCGGGAAGTTTTGAAAGAATCCATGGCACATTGTTCCAAGATGGCTTTTGGTCAACTGTCAGGGTTGCTTTAGAAACCCCACAGATGGCTGGGAGTCACCACAGCAGGACTCCAGAGGTGTTTTTCTGCTCTTCCCATTTGCTTGACTATGAACGAAATGGTGCTCATTATTGAAACAGTAGAGTAACAAGCATTCCAGACAGCTCACATATCTAAAGATTCTGAGATTTACTGGCTATGTGATGCCATGACAAGATATAAAAATAGATGTAATTAACTCTTTCTTCTTTGGCCTTCCTGAGTGACATTTGGTGGCATTTTCTCCTTTCCTTTATCTTTCTGACCATCCTTTGGCCCAGTTACAGGCCTACTGTCATTGTGAATGTCTCGTCTCACTTTCTATCTGTCTCTAATCTAGAAAAAGGGCCCTGGATACACTTTAGTTAGGAAACAAACAAAATCAGGTCAAATAGAGGTCAGGCTAAGGTGGGCCGCAATTCTTACTCTCATGCATTCCAAATTAAGAGGGAAGGTAAGGGTTAACTATAAAGTATGCCACCTTGAACCGCCGCCCTCTCTTTATCTAGCACACCATAATAAAAGATCAAGAGTTCCTGCTTATTATCTTATTTTTCCTGCCTGCTCTACCAGGCTAAGGCCCAGTCTGGTTATGGATTAACACAGTGATCAATAGTAAGCCTGCTGTCTCTCTCTCGGCAGGGGAAAATGAACTCAAAATGCAGTCAAACTCTTATTGATCAAGGATATAGGTCTCACTTTCATTACCTCTGTCTCCTGATAACCCACAAATAATGTGATGAGTTGCTAATCTCTCTGATTTTCAATGGACCCTTCACCCCTTCTGTCTGCACATTGCAGCTTTTATTTTCATCTTGATATACACTCTGTGTAATTCATGTAGCACTAACTCTCACTCTCTTACCGTCAGACCTGGTCAATCAGAGCTAATAACACCACTCTTCACTGAGGGTGGAGGCTCCAGCGAATTGAGTTCAACATACACTGTCTGAGAATGTGGCAAGGAAATGCAACTCGCCAGTGGCTGCTTCCGAGGGTAGATGGTTTTGGCGCCTTGTTGGTGATGCTGCTCTCAAGTTGGCAGCCATGTTCTGCCAAGTAGACAAACTGAACCAGTCAAGTTGCTTCCAGGCTAACCCCACCAGGGGGCCTGCATCAATACAAATGCCAGGCTTTTAATCCAGTGCTGTTCTAAGGGCTCCATTTTAGTGCTCAAAAGACCAGCAATTTTTTGTAAAATAGTAGACAACAACATTAAGTCCTAAAACAGTGAGTGTATCTGAAATATTATAGTGTGTTAATTCTTAAAAAAATAACAGTTATGTGCGATGATAGACTTCACATGGCTTTGGAGTCAAAAGCTCTACAAGTTTTCCCCTTCTACCTATTCAGGCAGGGAATTGAGGATGCTATACTTGAAAAAAGCATGTGAGTTCACTTTTGTCTAGGGGATGGGAAAAGAGTTCAGTGGGTAAAAGAGATTGTTGTACAAGCATGAAGGCTCCAGGGTGTCCGAATTTGATTTCCCAGCACCCATGTAAAAAGGCCGGTGTGGCTAAGCATGTCTGTACCTCCAGTCCAAGGGAGACAGATATGGAAAATCTCTGGGGCTCCTGACTAAAAACGGCAGCTCAAGGTTGAATGAGGGACTCAGTCTCAAGGAAGCATGCAGGTGAGTGACAGAGGTCACTTGACATTCTCTTTTTCTCTGGCCTTCTCATGCATGAACACATATTCATATACAACAGACACACATACACAAACAAATATCACATCCCCACCTAACCACCCATACACCAAAACAATATATGTATCTACGTATATATACATATATGGTTATATGAATATCTATATCTATGATTTCACTATTATCTAGAAAATTTTTCCTCTGATTTAATTTATGAGGCTAAAAATGGACCCAAATCACTTTTAGGAAATTGTTTATTTTCTGGTGCATAGTTATTTATTGGTTTGTTCTGGACTCTTAGCATGATGTCACTACCTGTTGAGGGGTTGTGCAACTTAGTGGTTTTTTAAAGCAAGCAGAAAACAAAGCAAAAATGGTCCAGCTCCAAGAAGGTGTGATGTCCCTTTGGCAGCTAGGATATAGGGAACTCTCAAACATAAGGGTGACATTGAACTTCAGCTCAATTTCAGAGTTGAATTAAAACATAAAATCAAGGGATGCTCATCTATTGGATCCCTTTTGTGAAGGAAGTAATAATAATTTTTCTGCCACAAATATGATTAAAATGCATCACAACCAAATACATTCCTTTGTTTTTAAACAAAATATGAGATGACCAGCAGCAACCAGGCAGATGAAGCACTCTGCTTGGGTTTTCCCCAAAGGTCCTGCCTGCTATTTTTCAGCTCTAGTCCAAACAATCTGTACACCTGTTGAAGAGAAAATAAAATATGACAATGGTACAAAGTCCGGGGGATTACAGTGATTTGCACTGAGCCCTTAAATCTGAGGTAATTGCACGTCTCATTTTCTTCTTTTGTTCAGCAGAGCTGTGTGTGAAATATGACAACAAAGTCCTCATCCCTTCCCCCACTCTTTTTTTTCTTTTTGCAAAAGACTAGGTAGGGACTTTACCAGCTTCTTCCTTTCCTCTTTCTGGAGTGTCCTTTGAGTTTATTTATTTATTTATATACTTATTTATTTTGGCTTCATGGAATGAGATAGGGAAAAATCTGATCAAGTAGAGACTTTTTGTTGTTGTTGTTGTTGTTGATTTGTCAGGTTTGGGACTTCCTTCAGAGGCATGCTAGTTTAGCTATTCTTTTCTCTTTTTTGGCATGTGTATGTGTGTGGTATGAAAATGTATATATGCATGACAGTGTGTGTGTGTGTGCGTGTGTGCGTGTGTGTATGTATGAAGGCTAGAGATTGACATTGGTTTTTTGTCATTCTCCCACTTATTCTTAGAGATAGGGTGTCTCACTAAACTTAGAGCTAGCCAGTTAGTGTGGTAGATCCACTTGTCTCTGCCTCCTCAGCTCTTGGGTTAAAGATGTGGACCACCATGTCTGGCATGTACATGGGTACCAGGAATCTAAATTCAAGTCATTATGCTTGGGTGTGGTCAAGAGCTTTACTCACTGAGCCCTTTTCCCATTTCATCTTCTAGGTATTATCTCTCTCTCTGTCTTTCTCTCTCTGTAATATATGTGTGGTGTGATGTATGGTGGTGGTGGTGATGTGTGTGTGTGTTCCTAATGTGTGTGCATGAGGAGGCCAGAGGAGAATGTCAGGTGTCCTTCTCTTATTGCTCATCTGTTTATTTCATTTCTTGAGATGGAGTCTATTCCTCAACCTGAAGCTGCTATTGGTCAGTAAACTCCAGTGATTCTCTGGCCTCTGACCCTTTACAGATTGAGGTTACACACTTGTGTGGCCATGCTCAGCTTTTTATGTAGGTTTTGGAGAGACTAACTTGGCAATCTTCAGCACAAGAGACTCTCATGCTTATACAGCAAGCCCTTTTAAAGGCTGAGCCATTTCTCCAGCCTCTAGCTATTGTTTTAAAAGCTCAAGATCAGTAAACACTAACAACAAGAGGAAAACGTGCTTGGTTTGGGCTGGTAAATCTTACCTGCTTTTGGTGAAAATGGGAGTGGAAGGCACCCAGCAAGTCCTTCTCACAGCTCTGTGTTCTCAGGGTGTGCAGTAACATATACATTTAGGCCCTGATTTGCTGTATTTCTCAGGCTGAACATATGTTGTAGAATACCTTTGATGCTGTCATAATTGTGTGTGTGATCTTCAATCACGGATGTCATAAAATTTTATTAAGCTTAATATAGATAAAACCAAGACATTATTGATTAGTTCTGCCATGTGAAGCTCAGAGGCTTCCTCTTAGAGTGGTTTTCTTCTGGGGAAGCCGTCTTTATCCTTTCCATAATACTCATGCCCTCAGAGCCACGGTGCCTTCTGAGTTTTCTTTTGAAGCCTACATCAATCATATAATTAAGATGTCTTCCTACAACTACAGCCATCTCACCATATTGCAAGGCATGTCCTCTGGTGTGCTGCTCTAGTTTTAATTCCTGCCCTCCTTTCATGTGGCCATAATCACTGCTGATCTTTGTTTAGTGTTCTTTGTGACATACTTGCTGTTGATCCAGATTGAACCAGATAGACTCCATTTGGACTTAAACATTCCTGCCTTAATAATAAGATTAATTGGATTTTGACAATTAAGCGAGTCTCTTTCTTCTTCCTAGATATCTTCTTAGCCATATTCTCCATGAATTATGGTGGGTGTTAACCAAATTGTCATATGAAACACAAAGAATTCAGACACTCTCCGAGATGTGATGAGGTATTTGGTATCATGTAGGCCACCCCTTTCTTCTTCCTTATATTTATCCTGCAGGTCAATCTTAGTATCTGAGAGGAAAGTGTGGGCTGAGGCAGGTGGAGGCAGTGTGGGGTACCTTGGGAATGACAGCTGTGTGGGTTCCATTCCTGGTAGGAAATCTAGTTATCCATGGTTAGACATTAGAAGACACATAGCTTTCATTCTCAGCCATGTGTCTGTATTGGAAAACATGGGATCTAATTTCCAATAAAAGATTGCATTTTTCCTGAACAAAATGTCTTTGCTTTTAAGCTTAAACAGGGTGACCTCCTGCTGAATTCTGGGGAAATCTCATCTCACTCATAAGATGCATTCTGCAGATTAATAACTTTTTCCTTCTTCTTGTCTGCTGTTTAAAGCATATTATTGTCAGCTTAAGTAAGATGTAAACTACAGGTTCTTATTCAGAAATTATTTCTTGAATTGTTGGCAATTCAGCATCTGTTAGAGCTTTGTTCAAACACCTCATATTCATCTACAATGTTAGCTTTTTTATTGTAGCATTCCTGGGCTAATGCCTTCCTGTGTGTATCAACCCAGTCACAATGAATTTGTGCAGAGTTTTCACAACAGTAGTATATGTTAGCAGTTTTTTCATAAAACCCTCATGGAAAGACACTGTCCTACTGTCTGACTTGAGTTACTTGCTACAAATTTGGTTACTGAAAAATGAGTACTACTTCTTAGCAGAAAAGCAAAACTGTTCAGTGCATGTTATGTTTGCCTTCTGGAAATCTTTCCTCAGCAGTGTCGTGTATCTCTGGGGTCTGAGCTTCAGTTCTCTTTGCTGCATCTACATGAGTCATTTTCATCTCACAGCATTTTGACATGATTTGAGCAGGTTTTCAGAAAGCTATAGAAACCTGATATCAACTTTCATAAATTCTGACTTGATTGAACTCTGGCTTCTAGCTTATTTGGTGAGTCATTTTGGAAATAGTTACATTTGATATACATAAGGAAAATATTGCACATTTGGGTTAAGATAGACTATAAAGTAAATGTGTCCAGAACAGCAAGAATTTCAGCTAGAAGTGGGCTCTGGACAAGCCACTTAGCCTGGCTGGTTTGACTTCCTCATTGTAATCACCAAATACTGTTCTACTGAAGGCCAGCCCTGTGATCTGGGTTTCCTTGCCAGCCTTCCTCAGTCCTTGGCCTCCCATCTCTCCAATTGGCCCAACCTTTTGCAGCTCAGATAATCATTTATGCCTGCTGTTTCCATTCTGCCTTTCTCAAGGCCCTCCAATGACTTCTCATTAGCTTCTGGGTCATATTCAAATTGTTGCCTATTGGTTTCAAGACCTTTAGTCAGGCAATCCCTTTTTATGTCACTTCTAATCTCTCCCCTCCTGCTCCCCTTGTGGCTGTCAGAACCATCTCCACCATACAACCCTTGCTAGTCCCTCTCTCTTCTTCTGAGCCCTGCTTCCTTCATCCTATCAGAGGACACTTTCTTGATTATAACTATGTGACATTGAGCCAGTGTTTAATTCCCCCACTAACCTCAGCTACTGACTAGTGCTTATCACTATGGAAGCAGTTCAGTGACCTGGGCAAAGCCAGAGTCACCAGACAGTTGTCAAGGGACAATTTCACATAAACCATATTGAGGTGACCAAATAGGAAGCATTTTGAGAAAATAACTGAGGATGTCATTTGTATTCTTGGCACTATATCCAGGTTACTTAGTGGTTCCCCAAATCATTCATCAATAAATCAATTGTCTTCTCTTTCTTCTTGCTTATGTTTCCTTAGCACTACTAAGTAAGTCCTTAAAATGGAAATGGAATCTAATGGCCTGGACTTGGGCTAATGTGATTAATTTCTTTTTGCAATATCTGTCAAGAAGGAATGCAAGAACCAAATTGTTATTTTACACAAATTCAGATCTCCTGAGATGGATTTTTATAGCTCCCAAATGCAATTTATAATGGGTCACCATGTCTTCTTTTGAGTTAATTTTCTAATTTTCCCTTCGAAAAGGAAGACAGAAATCCATCTGCCATATCCAACCATCTTCCTTGACACATACTAAACATTTAACACATATACTTTTTGGGTAAGGTAAAATAAGCCTTTTCAAGCTTTTAAAATATTTTTATCTTTTTTGGGCTACATGTAACAGAATCAGTGGTTAAGGGATTTGGATCTTTTTCTCTCTTTCCTTTTCTCTCTCTGTACAAAGAATTGCCTGTTTATCACCATAGATTTATTAAAATTTAGCAAGATTTGAAAATCATTGCCTTATGATCATTCACAAATATTCATCCAGCATTCAGAATACATCTGCTTTGGTAAAATAAGTTTCCAGTGAGGAGACAAGAGGTTTTCCACCCCCCCCCCACTTCCTAAACCTACACTGAACTGAACATCTTACCATGTGCAGCTAGTAAGGCTCTGGCAGCACAATTTTGTCTCCAAATATTCTGTTTCATTCATTCATCAAATTTTAAAAGTAAAATCAGAGTTAATATCAGTGTAGTTTAGTTTGTGAATAAGCTACCTTTTCTGTTCCCTTTTGTTCATCTTAGGATTCCATCCTTAGCCATCCAATTAAAAAACAAACAAATGAAACAGTAGCATTTTAAACCAGATATTTTACACATTTTTTAATTCCTGGAGATTTTATATTTAAAAATGATATTTAAAAATGGCTATACATGCAACTTTATACTGACAGAGCTAAAAATCCATCCACCATCACACAGTAAGAATTAATGTAAGATGGGCATAAACAGATATCTGAATGCCTTACCAAAATGTTCCTTTCTAAGTTATTCCCCATCTTGATGATACCAGGGTAGCATTTTTAGGAGTCTAGGGAGCAATGTTATGCTGATTGCTTTCCAGCCCATCTATAGGATAGAAGATGTCCCTATTTGGGGAGAAAAGGGAGCCAGAAACACCATATTTACTTTCAAAATGGTACCCATGACCTCACTGAAGCTTTGCATACCTGAGCAGTTTCTATAGCTTATGCCCTAGTAACTGCCCTTTGTTTTGGTTGCTTTTACTTAAAGTCCTGAGGCAGGGTGACTAACATTTTTGCTATGAATTTACATTGTATATTGACTATTCAACTGAGAAACTTATAGTTCACTGCTGACCTTCCACTCTATAAATGCCAGTGTTGTTCAAGGATGTTCAAGTCCTTGAAAAAAGTGAAAGGTAGAACTAAATAAGAGAGCTTAAAATAAAAGTGTTTAATGTCTATTTAACAATTTTTTGCATGAGGAATCAAATATCTATCTAAATATCATCTACCTATTTTTTACAATGATATGCATATGGTGGGATTACTGTGAAGGTCAGTGAAGGTAAGTTAACGTGAAATGCTTATCAAAGTAACTTTTTACTATATTTGTTTTGTTTTGTTTAGTTTTTTTGAGGCAAGGTCTTACTCTAGCCCAAGCTGACTTGGAATTCACTATGTAGTCTCAGGGTGGCCTCAAACTCACAGCAATCCTCCTACCACTCTACCTGCCAAGTGCTGGGATCAAAGATGTGTACCATGATGCCCAGCACTTACTACTATATTTGATGCTACTTCTATGCTCAACTCCTTCTTCATGTATTGTATATACAATATTAATTAAAAACCATGTGAGACTGAATGTTTGAGAATTTGAACAATTGGCTTTGAATGGAATCCTGGGCTAGAATACCATTGTTCTGAGCATGTGGTATAGCCCACAGGGCTAGCCATCCTTCACAAAATTGATAAAAAAACAGTAGCTTTCTGTAATTATAGAAAGAGGCAGAGATCTGACAAGGTGGGCAGAAAGATCTGTTTGGGGTCTGGGTCCACCTGGTGGAGATGTGATTGGCCTTTGGTGTGGGAATAATCTCTGAGAAAGCTTTCTAGTTTTAAGGAATCCTTTCTCATCTTCCTTTGTTTTTCTTTCAATAAGTTGTTTTCATTTTTATCAACAAACTGTGCCATTTACCTCAGTTAAAAAAAAAAAAAAAACAAAAAAAAACTCCTGTTGTTGAAGGTCTTTATCAGAGTCCCTACAAATCAGGTTAATTGGTGATCACCAGGGCCTTTCTGCTTTTAATGAGGCCTAGTAGCCCAAGGCAAGGCCTACCTCTCGATAAGGGACTCTCTTTCTCCTTATTTTAAATTCTTTGATCATTTAAAAAATATCAGGAAGAACAACCACGGGGAATGTCATTGTTTTTAAATTGCCTGATTACCAAATGTTGGAGATAAAAGATAGATGTTCTCAATTAATAACATTTACATAGATTAGCATCACTAACAAGCCTCATTAGCAGCAGGCTGATTTTTGTTTAGATGGTGTCCCATGTCATTTCCTCTCCTCTCTGATTGTGCAATGCACCTTTAGTATGACAAAGCATCTCCTTCTAATCTATTTCGATTAATCAAAGTGTAAGGCATTATAAACTCACAGCTAAGCTTTTCATTAATTAAAAGTTACTATTACCAAAAAAGGTTAATATTACCTAGCGTAGATTTAAAGAAAGGTTTCATGTGTTAACTCTTTTTAAACTTTGGATATATTTCTCTGAGTCTAAACACACTCATTGGAATAATCACAACACAATCACTTCTTAAATAAAACAGAAGAAGCACTGTAAAATGGTCCATAGAAACACCTGTCTTGGGCTGGGGGGGTGGTGGTGGTGGTGGTGGTGGTGGTGGTGGGGTGGGGTGGGGTGGGGTGGGGGGGTTGCTCACTGGTTAAAGGCTCTGGTTTGCCAAGCTTGTCAATTGAGGCTAAACTCCCCAGCATTCATGTGAAGTAGCAAGAGAACAAGGCATGTACCTCACCCATATAAATAAATATAAATTAGAAAAAAAAAAACCACATATCTTTTTTTTTTTTTTTTTTTTTTTTTTTTTTGAGGTAGGGTCTCACTCTGGCCCAGGCTGACCTGGAATTAACTATGTAGTCTCAGGGTGGCCTTGAACTCACAGCGATCCTGCAACCTCTGCCTCCCCAGTGCTGGGATTAAAGGCGTGTACTATCACGCCCGGCTCAAAAAAACCAGATATCTTATGCTTTGAATCTTACATCTAAAATTAAAGTATCATCTTTTACATCTTATATAGAAAAGTACATTTTTAATATTGTGATGGATAACTTTAGGCAAGAACAAAACATATTTTCAGAGCCTGTAAGATACCAATTTAAATTTTTAGAAATATAAATAACTATGAATATGAAATTCTGAGTCACAATGGATTAAGCAATCAGTAACTGATTAAAATTTCAAGAAGGAGACACATGTTAAAGACCCAAGAAAGTCATTTTCGTGAGGGAGGGTAGAGTTAGAATGACTCGACACCTGAAGGTAAAATGGGCAGGAAAATTTGCACTTGCTAGAAATCCAAGACATCTGACTTCTTATCTTTTTGCCTAGTTCTTTAGAGACCTGTTTTTCCACAATCAGGACCCCTCCTGGGAGGGAGGTCTTTCATAGGATTTAAACATAGTGGTTGGTCAAGTTCAGCCTCCCCTCCCCCCAACTTGGTGCCAGAGCTAATCTCTTCCTGAGACAGCCTCTAGCCCTAACCAACCAGCTGGCCCTCTGGTTCACCTGTGCCAAAAGACAGCCCACCACCCTATGGTTATAAATACCTTTGTAAGGGGAGGGCAGGCTCTCTCTTTCTCTCTCTGATCACTTGGGAACTCCCAGCTGTGGGTGAGTTTTTTCCCTTGTCTGGGTTTGGGTTGGCTGGGCCCAGGCTCAGGCCAGGACCAGCTGGGAGGGGCTCAGCCTATGCCCTAGGTCAGGTCCGCCAGGGAGGGCCCCCTAGCCTTTACTCTCCACATGGGCTCCTTTATCCGCTCCAGCTCCCGACATGGCAGGAGCTCCTTGAACTTCCTTTTCTCTTTTTGTTTCCATGTTTTTCCCCCAGGCTCTCCACGTGGAATCTCTAGCCATGTGGGTGCCTTTCCTTGGCTCTACTTCCCTCAATAAATATAATAATTTAATAATGACCCTTCTCAGTTTTCTTTTTTATTCAATTCTTTGACTAAAATTAGAAACGAACCTAGGGTTTGGGGTGCAAGGACTTTCCTGGACCTTTAGCACCCTGTTACAGTTACATACCCAATTTTTTAATTTTTTTTTAAATTTATGTATTTATTTTGAGACAGAGAGAGAGAGAGAGAGAGAGAGAGAGGGAGAAAGAGAGAGAATGGGCATGCCAGGGCCTCTAATCAATGCAAATGCACTCTAGATGAATGTGCTACCTTGTGCATCTGGCTTACATGGGTACTGGGAATCCGACCCAGGTCCTTAGGCTTTGTAGGCAAGCACCTTAACCACTAAGCCATCTCTCTAACCCTCCCAATTCTTAAAAAAGAAATGTTTGTAATACAAAAAAAAAAAAAAAAAAAAGAAAGGAAGAAAAGAAAAGAAAGATGCAGATTTTCCCAACACTTTTTTTCATGTTTTTAAAATATATATATTTTTTATTTATATTATTCTGATTTTACATTCATAGTATCAGTTCCATTATCCTCCTCCCTGTCCTCCCTCTTTCAAAGGGACCCTCATCAATGGGGAATGTGGGTCATGCATTGTGGGGGTAGTCAAGAGTTCTGGGGGGGTAGGCCCCAGTCTCTGTGCAAAATGCCCCAACTTGTGACTTTAACAATCTTTCCGCCCCCTCTTCTGCAAGTTTCCCTGAGCCACATTGGGGTCATTTTAGTTCTGCTTCAGTGATGAGGTTTTGGGAGCCTCTGTGTCTCTGGATATCTGGCTTAGTTGGAGTTGGATGTTCTCTGTGTTTATCTCCTTCAGCCTTTTTCTGGTGTTGTGATCATCATGAACACTGAACTCTTGCCCTTCCCCTGCTTTGTTCTTTGGTTTCAGATGGGGCCCTGGTGAGGTGTGGTTAGCTGATCCTCCCTTCAGGTTTGTTGTCCACCTGAAAAAAGATAAGCAAATTCTCCAACGAAGAGAGAAGTTAGTACTAGATAGAAGGGATGACCATCTATGTTTTGGAGGGAATTTTATATGCGTTGGCTCTCTTCTAGCCCACATTTGGTGGTATCTTGATCTTGGAGACTGAGCTCATTTTTTGTACCTGGTTTTGACTTCCCAGTTCCAGCAATGAGTTCCATTCCACTGAGTGGATCTATTAGCCAAATCAAGAGCAGTTGGTTACCCACCATGGCTGTTTGCCACTACTGCACTTGTATGAGCATTGCATCAGGTTGTTACCTACTGGGTATCTTAGACTGCAAGTTGTTTGGGCCAATGTCGGACATTTTCCCCCAGTTGCTCATGTAGCACCCTCTGGTACTAGACTAGCTAACTGTCTGGGGACTGACCCTCTTCCAGATTCTGGCCGGTCTCTCTGTGTTTGGTCTCACACACATATGCTGTCTTCGACAGTAGGGTCTTACCATTAACCTTTGGTGGGTCACCAAAGGACAGACAGAAGTCTGTCTTTTTTGGGAAACCTTGTAGGTGTCTCGGATCAACAGCTCATTGTGGAAGTTAATCCTGTGCTGGCACTGGGAGTTATATGCCTGCACCTAGGAAGGTGAGGGAGGAAAAAGATAGATAATGTAAAAGAGAAAGTGAGTATAGAGAGGAGAGGGAGAGAGAGAGAGAGAGAGAGAGAGAGAGAGAGAGAGAAAGAGAAGAGAAGAGAAAGAGAAGCAGGGCAAGATTAAGGTTGGCCTTCATGATGCTCTCTCCAGGTTCCTGTGGTTTGGGTGTTCCCTCTGTGGGCCTGCTGAAGGATCAATGTTTTAGCCTGTTGTTCAGAGTAAAGGGTTTTATAGTATCTTTTACTTTTGGGTCCCAATTTTTATCCCCCCCTTGTCCTCCCTCCCACCCTCTTGTTCCTTCCCACCCTTACCCTCCCTCCATCCCACCCTACCTCTTGTCTGTTCCTCAGAGTGTTTATTAGGTTTGGCCGCATGTCACATGGATTCAGGTTAGGAGCGACACATAAACGAGACCATGCGACGATTATCTTTTTGTGCTTGGGTGAGCTCACTGAGGATTATATGTTCCATGTTTGACCATTTTTTTTTCAAATTTCCTTATTTCATCTTTCCTTATTGCTACATAGAATTCCATAGTATAGATATACCACATCTTTGTTATCCGTTCACCTAGTGATGGACACCTGGGTTGATTCCAGCTCTTTGCTATTATGAATTGAGCAGCTATAAACATGGTTGAGCAAATGACTCTGATCTGAGGCTTGGGGCCTTTAGGGTAAATGCCCAATAAGGGAATAACTGGATCCATTGGTAGGTCTATGGTCATCCTTTTCAGGAGTCTCCATATAGCTGTCCATAATGGTTGAACCATTTTACATTCCCACCAGCAGTGAAAACTTGTTCCTATTTCTCCACAGCCTCGCCAGCATTTGTTTTCATTGTTTTTTTTAATGTTAGCCATCCTTACTGCGGTAAGGTGGAATCTCATTGTTGTTTTAATTTGCATTTCCCTGATGATTAGGGATGTTGAACATTTCCTTAAATGTGCATTTGCTATTTGTATTTCTTCCTCTGAGAATTCCCTGTGCAGTTCTCTGCCCCACTTTGTGAGTGGGTTGTTTGGTGATTTATTGTTTAGGTTTTGGAGTTCTTTGTAGATTCTAGAAATTAGGCCTCTGTCAGTTGTATAGCTGGTGAAAATTTTCTCCCATTCTGTGGGTAATCTGCTGGCATTGGTTATAGTATATTTGTCAGTGAAAAAGCTTTTCAGCTTCATGAGATCCCAATGGTTGAGTGATTGTTTAATTTCCTGAGCTGCTGGGGTTTTGTTCAGGAAATCTTTTCCCACTCCTATGTCGTGGAAGGTTCCTCCTATTTTTTCTTCCAGTAGTAGCAGAGTTTCTGGTTTTATATTAAGGTCTTTGATCCATTTGGACTTATTTTTTGTGCATGGAGAGATGTGTGGGTCGAGTTTCATTTTCCTATATATGGTTGTCCAGTTTGTTCAGCACCATTTGTTGAAGATGCTGTCTTTTCTCCATTCTGCATTGGTAGGGCCTTTGTCAAATATCAAGTAGCTGTAGTTACTTGACCCAAAGTCTGGGTCTTCAATTCTGTTCCATTGGTCTATATTCCTGTTTTTATGCCAGTACCATGTTGTTTTTATTACAATGGCTTTGTAGTATAGCTTTAGATCAGGTATGGTGATGCCTCCAGAGGTGTTTCTTTTGCTGAGGATGAACTTGGATATCCAAGGCCTTCTGCCTTTCCATATGAATTTTGAGATAGGTTTTTTCTATCTCATTGAAGAAGGAAGTTGGGATTTTTATAGGCATTGCATTGAATCTATAAAGTGCTTTTGGTAAAATTGCCATTTTCACAATGTTAATTCTACCAATCCAGGACCTCCTCAATTTCTTTTTTGAGAGTTTTTGTGTTTTCATTGTATAGGTCTTTCACTTCCTTAGTTAATGTTATTTCAAGGTATTTTATTTTCTTTCCAACACCTTTAAATACATTTTTAAATAGACAATCTCACCAAGTTGTCCAGGCAGCCAGCTCAGTTCACCATGTCTTATTTCCTAATGCTGTTTTAACAGTACCATGGAATAACCCTCTGACTCCATGTAAAAAAAATAGATAAACTTTCAAAAGGGCTATGGAGAAGAAAAGTTTTCTAAAAGAATTGATATCATTTGACTCAGTAAGTCATATTTTTTGGTAACGATGAGCTGAAATGACAATTCCTAAATCTGACACAATCTTATCCCTGTTGTCCATTTGAGATTATGTAGCCGTCTGTACTAGCACAGCTTTAATGAGAAGAAAGCATGGGACTCAAAGTGAGTATTGGGCCTATTGTTTCTTTGAGAGTTTATTAAGGTTAGAATGGTTCAAAGACCTTCATGTACTTATCCCTGTCGGTAGTACTCATCAATGATCCCCCTAAAATAGCTTTGTCTTCATAACTGTCCCCTTCCTTCCTTTCCCTGCCACGCTCTCCTGGCACTGTATTCTGCTCTTCAGATCACTAATTGAAATTAGATGGCAGTGAATCCAAGAACCTGTTCCTCCACTGTATGTAGCCAGCTACTAATTGTATTCCAAACTCCTAATTTTGCTGTGTATTTTAGACATAATTGTGATCTTGAGAGACATATATATTGATACCTAAAAATAATGTACAATTTTCTGATTATAAATATAACATGTTTTTAAAAATAACATATGAAAAACAAATGAGCATATAAATCTTTTGATTATTGAAGTTACACATAATTTCTATAGAAGATTGGAATAGTTCACAGAAATGAACATACAAGTTATCCAGCATTCTACTTGGCATGACTATTATTCATGTTTTGATGTGTGTCATTCCAGATATTTGGCTATATAGATTATATATAAGTTAATAATAACTAATGATGTGATTATACAATACAAAGTTTGATACTATAGGAAAGAATATTTTCTTTTAGTCTGGTGATGATTTCCCTTTCTCTCTTTCTCTTGGTACTAGGGACCAAGCAAAGGGCCTCACATGTGCTAGGCAAATGATCTATTAGTGAGTTACATCTCCAGCCCTTCTAATGATTATTTGTGGCACATTTTCACAAGTTATTGAGGCATTGTAACTTGTGGGTCTTTTACAATATAAATTTTCTCATAAAACTATAAGATGTATTATATATCCTTTTTTTGTGAGTGTATGTGTATGGTGTATCTACATGTGTGTATGTGTATTCATATGTATGTGGGTGTACAGGGGCACACCTGTGTGTGTATGTACATGTGGAGTCTAAAAGACAGTCTCAAGAGTTATCCTGAGATATGCTGTCCATTTCTTTTCTTTTTTAAAAAATATTTGTTATTTGTTTGTGAGAGAAAGAGAAAGAAAGAGAGAAAGAGGCAGAGAGGGAGAGAGAGAGAGGGAGAGAGAATGGGTGTACCAGGGCATCCAGCTACTGCAAACGGGCTCCAGATGCATGTGACACCTTGTGCATCTGGCTGACTTGGGTCCCAGGGACTAGAACCTTGGTCCTTTAGCTTTACAGGCAAGCACCTTAACCACTAAACCCTCACTCCAGCCTGCTGTCCATTTCTTTTTGAGGCAATCTTTCACTGGCATGAAGATCACTGATTAGGCATGACTGGCTGTTCAATGAGCCCCAGCCATTTATCCATCTCTGCCTCCCTATCTCACCCAGCATTTTTGTGGATACTGGGGATTGAACTCAGTTCTTCATGTGTGTGAGACAAGCATTTTACTGAGCTGTCTTCCCAATTCCACATGTATTATATTTTAAAAATATTAGAAAGAATAATCTCTGAGATAATAATTGGGTCATTTTCACTTTTATATTCCTAAGATTTATTCCAAGCTTGGTTCAACATGTATTTCCTAAAATAAATCAATCAAACATGACATTTATAAAGTATCTCTATAAATTTATTGTACTTTTGAAATGATAAAATTAAAATTCGCTGGTTGTAACATTTCAAACTACTGAAACACGTTTAACTCAGAGAGCCAAACTTCCTATCAATAACTATGAATGTCTTTGTTTCTTTCTTTCACTTTTAGGTCCATGATGTCACTAGAACACTGCACACCTCAGGAGTGGATTTTCCCTTTAGCTCGGACTAAGCTTCTGGTTTTCTGTGGCTGCCCAAGTTCACCAGCAAGATTTGTGGTTGAGCCCACTGACATTGTATTGCACCCAGGGACTTTGTGTCAGAGAGAAGAACATTGTCAAAGCAACAGGGAACTTCTGGCTCCTCCATGTGATCTGAAGACACACAGTGTCAGATTCTCACTGGCTTTGTCGGACCTTAATTTTGTGTTTACCTTGTATATATACTCTCTTTCTGCTAAAGAGAAAGTATTATTTTTCAGTCAGTGTGCTTGTCAGTTATTTACTCTATTATATGAACATATTGCATATTGGTCATAATCCCATAGGGTTATACTTTTATGATCCTTCTCCTCCACCCTCATTCCCCTGGGTTTCTCCTCTGTGGGGTTATTGGTATTCACTGTGGTGTTATAAATGTAGCAGTCCATCTCTGTTGGGGATTCAAGGCCTCAGGATACTCCTTCCCAGCCTGTGGCCCTTAAGTCTTTCTGCTCCCTCTTCTGCACTATTCCCTGAGCCCTGGAGGGCATATTACACATCTCCTTTAATGTTGAGCTCTATGCAGCCTCTGATTTTCTGCTCCAATGCATTTGGAATCTCCTCAGTGTCTATTGCCATCTCCCTGGAGGATGTTCTCTGATGAGCAGTGAGAGCAGCACTCATACTTAATTTATCACTTCCTTTGTAATGTCTTCTAGGCCCTGACAATTGTGATAAAGATGACTGGTGCTAGGTAGTCATTTTCTTTTCCTGTACTGATGGATATTGGGTCTCCCAGTGTTTGTTGTCATTTGTAAAAAGCAGATTCTCTAACCAAGAGTGAGAGCAGCAAGGAGCAAAGGAGATAATTGTATACATTTAGAAGACTTTTTGGTGGGCATACCCTCTCATTTTAGCCAAAGAATGGGGGTAGCTTCCTGCTAGATTCTATGATCTTCTAAGCCATAGACTTCTGACTTGGTTCTCAGTACCAGTATGAATTCCTTCATATCCAATCAGAAATCAGTTGATTACTACATAGCCCATGTGCTACTATTGCACAGGTGTATAACATAATATATTTATTTAATTAATGAAGGATTTTATGTAGAAAATTTTGTTAAATGAAATAGTTCATACATACTCATATGATTTATAAGCAGAAGTGAGCCTATTTGAGGGGAAGTGAGCTGGGAAAGGGTGTGAATGTGAGCAAAATGCAAAGATGCATGAAACATATAATGTATATTTATTTATGAAATGCTAAAGCATAAATAGTTTTTTTGGTATATATTCATAGTTTCTATGTACTGTGAAAACAGGAATACATATGATGAACACCCTAACACTGGAAATGAGCTTCACCATTAAGTTACCCAACAAAGATTGCAACCCTTTCTTTGAGACTAGAATGTCAGAGGGGATACTACAAAACCTCTCTTCTAGTTACCTTCCTTTTTGCTGGGACAAAGCATTCAACAAAATGCAGCTGATGGGAGGAAAGTTTCTAGATTAGCTTATAGTTTCAAGAGGAAGCTCCATGATGGCAGGGAAAGTATAGTATAAGCAGAGTTTGGGCATCACCTCTGCCATGGCAAGTAGGAAACAGTAGTAGAAGAGTGAGACAATACTGGCAAGCTAGGGCTAATAAACCTCAAGCACCATTCCCAGAAACACACCTCCTCCAGCAAGGCTCCACCTTCCAAATTGCTACCAGCTGGGGTTCAAATTCAGAATACCTGAGTTTACCAAGAACATCAGATCCAAATCACCACAAACTCCTTTCAAATGACTGACTGTTTTACTGACTGATAACCAGTTGCTAAAACATTGCTTCATTAAGAAACATCTTTCTATGAAATAATGCCATAAAATCTGTTTATGCCCAAGTGGCTAAGTAGCTAGCTAAAAACCATCCACTCAAGAATAAGGCCAACTTTTTGCTTCCAGACAGCTGTTCTGCCAACACTACCATTCAGCTGCTTGCATTTGTAAGTAACTGATAATTACTGCTCCCAGGATTCATCATTGGGGTCCCTCATGAAAGCTGTGGTCTCTAAGCTAAGTATTCTTATAGAACTATTTGGGAAAAGAATTAAGCTGGCTGGCAATTTTAATGCTGTTAAAAGTATTTCTTTTGTTAAGTACACTGCTTCCCTTTGTATCAGTGCTCAGTATATTGTACTACTTTTGTCATCACTGGCTATCATTAGGTAATCATAGAAACACCTTTTTTATTTTATTTATGAGAGAGAGAGAGAGAGAGAGAGAGAGAGAGAGAGAGAGAGAGAGAGAGAAAGTCAGATTGAATGGGCATACCAGGGCCTTCAGCTGCTGCAAACTTACTCCAGACACATGCATCATCTTGTGCATTTGGCTTAAATAGGTCCTTGGGGAGTTGAACCTGAGTCCTTTGGCTTCACAGGCAAATGCCTTAACTGCTAAGCCATCCCTCCATCCCTGAATACCTTTTGATAATCCTGGTGTTATGTTATAATCCAGAGCAGGCAGGTCCTTTCTTGAACCCAACTAAAGTTTGGAGGCCTCAACAATGAATACAGAAATACAGTGAAAAGCAGAAGTAGCCACTTTATTCTTTTTTTTTTCCAAGGTAGGGTCTCACACTAGCCCAAGCTGACCTGGAATTCACTATGTAGTCTCAGGTTGGCCTTTAATTCATGGCCATTCTTCTATCTCTGCCTCCTGAGTGATGGGATTAAAGGCACGTGCCACCACGCCCCAGGCTGCAAACTTTATTATTTAACTGCAAGCAAAAGCACCCTTCAAGAAGGGAGGGGCCTCAGAGCTGGGTATACAGTGGAGCAGGCTCTGTGACTGGCTCTTGCAGTGCATGGGTCTCCCTCCTCCCCCTCCTGTCATGGTAATGAGGGATGGGGGTTTAGATCATTCTTTCCCAAGACACATAAGGTAAGTGGCCTTCATCACTGACCATTTTAATTTTTTTCTCTTTTCTTTCCTAACTTCTGCTTTTATAACTTTCTGCCCCTGTGGTTAATTATAAATACTCTCTGGATTCTGATTGTTTGCCTTCCTATTCTTCTGGGTCAGCAGTCCCCTAGACCCTTTCCCTATCTGCCTAAGGCCCTCTCAACTCCTCACACAAGCCACATCCCTGGAAACCCTCTGACTCAGTAATATTTAGATGCATTTTTAATATTCTCTATTATCCAAGCAAGTAGTTAATTATATTATATAAATCATGACTCCAAAATGTAGACTGAAATAAAAATTAATTGAAAAAGAGTATGAGAAAGTGCAAATGATGAAACAAGTGCTGATCTCACTGAGTTCTGGTGTGATGCATCAGTTTTCTCCATGGTCCTGGCCTTCTGTTTGATTTTGGCTGTTTGGAGATGTAATTTTGTGTTTGGAAGTCAGATGGACTTGGCTTTGACCTTCCAGTTTTTGTTTGCTTCATATAGTAGGTGTTGTAGTCAGCTCCACATTGGTGGGATGAACATCCAAACAGACACAGTTTATGGAAGGAATGGGATTTGTTTCAGACTGAAAAATCCAGGGGAAGTTCTGTTGATGGCAGAAGAAGCTGGACTCCTTTCAAAGATCCAAGCAGAGAGAAACAACCACACAGACAGCACCACAAGCCAGCAAGCCAAAAAAAAAAAAAAAAAAAAAGTGGCAGCAAACAGGAGGGACCCAGGAAGAGCTGAGACTTCTTGGCATCCCTTTGGGCTAGAATTCAGATCTGCCCCCAGTGATTCCTCTTCCAGCCACACAGCTGGAAATTCAAGTTTTAACAAAACACTTGAGTCTGATGGGGGACATGTATTCAAACTACCATAGTAGGGCATGTGTTTATTTATTTATTTTTCTTTAAAAAATATTTTATATTTATTTATTTATTTGAGAGATAGACAGAGAGAGAGAGAGAGTGGGAGTGCCAGGGTCTCCAGCTACAGCAAATGAACTCCAGATGCATGTGCTACCTTGTACATCTGGTTTCACGTGGGTACTGGGGAAATGAACGTGAGTCTTTTGGCTTGGGCATGTGTTTATGATGGATAATCTCAGTTATGAATTTGACAATATTTAGAATCATAATGGAAGCATATCTGTGGGCATGACCATGAGAAATATTCAAGACTAGGTCAGCTAAGGGGGCAAGATTCACCCTAACTGGGTAGCAGCATTCCCTGGGGTGGGGACCCAGTCTGAACAAACAGGAAAACAGTGAGCTGAGTACCAGTATTCATCTTCTTTTTCTTCCTGACTGAGGATACAAAGGAACCAGCTGCTTCATGCTCCTGACATCATACCTTCCCCAGCAGGATGGACTGTGTTTCCCTCAACCTTTAAGCCAAAGTTAAACCTTCCTCCTTTAAGTTGCTTTTATCAGGTATTCATTACAGCAACATGAAAAATACCTCATACAGTGTTCTGAAGGAGATATTCAGCTTCCCTGAGCCTCAATTCCTCATCTTCAAAGGAGAAAATACCTATCCCAGAGTGCTATGGTTAGCATTAAGATTAATATAATGCACAAAATACTTAGCTCACTTCCTTTCATATATAATTCACCTTATAGAGAATAGCTACTAACAAAACGATGGCCAACTTTATGTAGTCAATAGCAAGAGTTAAAAATATTAGTTATTTGGATATGTGAGGCAATTCAGACAAGTTATTATGGAGACACTAGGGAAACATACTTTTGACTGAAACTGATCATGGGGTCCAGTTCCCAAAATAACTGTGGTGGGATTTATGATGTGTGTGAATAGTTATTGTTTCCTTTGATGAACATTGATTTCTCTATAAGACTCACTTATTGTTTGAAATGTATAGAATCTTAAATATAATTTAAATTAGCTAAACTATTTCATTGTCATTCTCTGGGCATGGCAGTCTCCTGCTCTGTTCTGCTGTCTCGCCACAAGGGTTCTTGGCCTGTCCTTTCTTCCTTTTGTCTGATAAGTGTATTCAGTGATGCCATAAGATTTTCTGGCTGGAAGTCCTGCCTCAAGCCTTAGAGCCCATTCTCATTTTTAAAAATTTTATTTATTTATTTATTTATTTATTTATTTATTTATTTATTTGAGAGAGAGAGAGACAGAGAGAGAGAATGGGTGCACCAGGGCCTTTAGCCACGGCAAACAAACTCCAAACTCACATGCCACCTTGTGCATCTGGCTTATGTGGGCACTGGGTATTGAACCTGGGTCCTTAGGCTTCTCAGGCAATCACCTTAGCTGCTAAGCCATCTCTCTAGCCCAGAGCCCCTTCTTTAGAATCCTTCGTTTTATTTACTTATTTAGTTTAAACACTTGGAAAAGCATTGCTAATCTGGGAAGTTTTAGAAATTAGGTTTTTTGGGCTGGAGAGATGGCTTGGCAGTTAAGGCACTTGGCTGTGAAGGCTACAGATTGAGGTTCAACTCCTCATAACCCATGTAAGCCAGATGTACAAGGTGACACACACATCTGGAGTTTGATTTTAGTGGCTGGAGACCCTGTCATGCTACCCCTCTCTCTCATAAATAAAAAAACAAAACTGAAGAAATTAGGTACCTTTAAAGCATGGCTTGGAAGACTCAGCAATTATTTAAAAAAAGCCGAATCACTCAGAATGTCCAGATATAACCCCACCAAAGTACAAAGGTCTAATTTAATTAGGAAATTTCTAACTAATGATGGTGTTAAGGATTTTAAATTTCCCAACTACAGTCTAACTATTCTGATTAACCCTGTGGGGGAAGTTTGAACCTTAAGACATCCTTTAGGTAAAAGCTCAAATGCCCATTTTATGAGACTGGAATGATACCAGGAAAGACAATTATAGCAGGAAAGAAACCTTGTGTTCTCAAAGTAGGCGCTCAACCCTATTGCAAGGTCCCATCCATATCTCTTTGCTTGTGCTAAAGAGCACTGGCAAATGGACAGCCCAAGTATAAAGCACAGCCTTCACTTAATATTTCCTCTGGGCAATTAAAGAGGCACTCCCTTACTTTTCTGTGGGTATTGTTTAGCGACTTCCTTTTCAACTGACTCAACCATGGAGGGCAGAGGAGGCTGCCTTACCTCTACAACTACTCTAGGCTCATCCTCCAGTTGTAAACTTGGGAAGGATACATTCTGCTCACTCAGGTTTGACTGTGGAGTGCAACAGATTTTTTCTAGGAAAGCTATTAGTGTTGGGGGAGCTGATTCCACGTCAATTTACTCATTTAGTATGATTTTTTTTTTTTTTTTTTTTTTTACTTTGGGTGTTAAGGTTATCAAGTCTTATTACTCTGTCATTCTGTCATGTTGGGGATTTCCCCTAAATTATACGTAAACTCAGTAGAAAAGATGTCAAAAAGACTCAAGAAAAAAAAATGGCTTGTAATTAAAAAGTTGGTGCCTGATGTGTGTCCATACAGTGTTCTATAATGTAAATGTCTTTTATAGAAGTGCACTTATAAGAATTTCTGTAGTTATTTTCTTAAATAATTTCCAGGTTACAAATTAGGATTTATGCCACCTGAAGTCTTTATTCATCAAAAAGTTGCTGTGAAATTCCTAAGCTGACTTTAACTAATTATATATCAAACATGTTTATGCCCACATGAACTTGTAATGATATTTTAGAAGGCAGAATTTTTTTTAGACAGCCTAAGTTTTAGTGACCTCATAAAAATTGAGTAACAGGTCATCTCAATGGTGACAGCAGTGGGACCAGGACCATAACAGGTAATTTCAGGTTTCAGTGCTGCTATGGCTATGGAGTTGTCAGTATGGAAATAAGAAAGGCTCTGAGTGGAAAGAAACCATTTGTAAATATTAGATGTACATATCTTTGTATGTTATGAAAAACCTATATTTATAGATTATTTTTGGATAATGACAAAAACTATTCATAGTCTATAAAATTTACTACTGTCCACTTGCTTGATAACATGCTTGAGAATTATGTTTTTTTTTTTAAAAAAATATATATATTATTTACTTATTTATTTGAGAGAAAGAGGAGGAGGAGGAGGAGGAGGAGGAGAGAGAGAGAGAGAGAGAGAGAGAGGGGGAAAGAATAGGCACACCAGCGAATCCAGCCACTGCAAATGAACTCCAAATGCATGTGCCCCCTTGTGCATCAACCTTACATGGGTCCTTTGGCTTTGAAGGCAAATGCCTTAACCACTAAGCCATTTCTCCAGCCCCTAGAGAATGATGTTTTATAGTATCACTTATTCCCCAAAGACTGCCAAATTCTGGAATCACCAGAGACAATGTTCTGAAGTTCCTGAGTACCAGGTAACACATGTTCTGCAAATCCTGATTGAGTAGATGGATTAATAATGGTAAGATATTTTTCTTAGAAAGTTCTAAAACAGCAACATGGATCTGATGTTTAAAGTCCATCAGTTCTGGGGTCTTGTCTTAAATAATTCAGAACTAATTCAAGCAATTTAATTCCATACAAGTAGTTATGTTTGCTTAACCACATACTTTTATTTATTTTTAAAATATTTATTTAGTGGTTTATCATTTGACAGAGAGAATAAGAATGGGCATGCCAGGGCCTCCTGCCACTGCAAACAAACTGCAGATGCATGAATCACTTAGTGCATCTCACTTTATGTGGGTACTGGCAAATCGAACTCAGGCTGTCAGGTTTTGTAAGCAAGTGCCTTTAACCACTGAGCCATCTCTCCAGCCCAAGAATTTTTTTCTAAAACACTTGAAAACTTTTATTGAAAATGATATACATATATACCAGATTGTGTGTGTGTGTGTGTGTGTGTTTGTGTGTTTGTGTGTATTATCAAGTGGAGGACAGAGGATAGCTGCAGGTTTCCTTCCTGTTATGTGTCTTCCAGTTTTTAAATTTTTATTATTTTTTTTAAACAGAGTCTCTCACTGTACCATGATTTCTTTGCTGAGTTTTGCCCTAAAACTTAATTCACTTATGGACTCCAGGTGTGAGTGGTTTAATTTACATAACCATGGGTGATGATGATATTCAAAACATACCTTGGTTTGAAACTTCCAAAAGGATTTCAAATTCTCATCTTTATTATGGTGTATAGACAACTTATTCTTTTTCTTTCTTTCTTTTTAATATTTGTGAGATATTATCATGGTTACCTCATGGGCTTGTTGTAATTTTCACATTTCCTTTGATAACTATGCATAAGTTATGGTTCAAATGCTTGAAGAAGTCAAGACATTAACTAACATAGACATCATTAAAGACAAAAATATTATTATTTAATTAGATGACTACCCTTCCTATTGTTACTTTATTTTCAAGTTCTGTGGAAATAGGCTCCCTGCTGGTTGCAGTTTCCGGCTATCTTTATTCCTCTCATTACTAATTCCTTTTTTACCACTCTGCCTGCTAATCAGTCCATGTCATGTGTTTGGAAGCTTAGCCTGGTTCTACTGTGCCTTTCACTTTGGATTCCAGCATGACTAGTAGATCCAGGCAAGGACTCAGCCAGTAGCCAAGGTCAAGAGTGTACCTTGTGAACACCACTGCCACATTACACCTACTGTTTATGCAACTGTTATATTTCAGGGTCAGGGTTCATGGGGAATTTCCATAAATCTAATGCATAATGTGCCAAACGAGATTAGAGAGGGCATCATGTGATCACGGACAAATGAAAATATCTTATGTTAATTTCCCATTACAAGCTAGAGGCAGGTAGTTAATACTTCTTTGTGAAGAGATAGGGAGGAAATAGAAGCCTTTGTCCAAGTAGAAAGCTGAAGAAGGAGGCACGTCTTGTACTGAGGAATATGGAGATGCTGCTTGAGCAGAATTTTGTTTTCAGTCTTTTCTCATCTTAAATTTATATTGTTAACTCTTATGTGAATTTTCTACCCTAAAGCAGATTTTTCACTTAAATCAATTTGACAGGTTGCATTTATGTGTTGAAATGTCAAAGAATTTTTCAAGTTATTTTGTTGCAAAATAGAAACCAAGAAAGACAACAATGCATTAGCAGGTGGAAAGCTGTTTATAGAATTAATCTCTACTTGTCCTTATAAGTAGTTTTATTTTAAGTTTGATGGGAATCAAGTGATAAGACAGTCCATTTTGGAATTGATACAAAAAATACACTAATTTTGAAAAGAAAACTGCACTAATATTTTAAAGCAATTGTAGGAAAAAGATTTAAGAAAACAGACTCATCAACTATTTCTGGCCTTCTAGTCATCCAACAAAGTTGAGAACACAAAATCTTAAACTTGTATGTTCATTGACTTTACTGAGAAGCCCCTTGATGCAGGGGGCTGAATCGCGCATTACTGATCATCAAAGGATGTTTGTTAGCATTGTGAAAAGTCACTTCAAGTTTGCAATGACTTTTTGAACATCTTCCCTGTCCCTCATAAGACTTCTGGGATAGACAATATTAGGAAACTCTTCTGAAGAATCAGTGGGCAACAGCAGGAAGCCTATGAAATCTCATGATGGGAACAAAGTTCCCATGAGAAACAACACCAGAAAGCATGACATTAGATGGTGAAATAGCAAATACAGGCAAAATCACTGATATGTAACCAGAAGCGTTGAGTGTGATTACTTAGTGGATGAAATTTTTGAGTGGCTTTGTAAGAAGTACCAGGATGGTGATGGAGGAATTTGGGTAAGAAGAGAAAGAAAATAAAGCACATTTAGGTGTCTAAAATAGCATGAGGTCAAGTGGGGCCTTGGGCCCAGTTTGAATAAACTAAGTAGGTAAAAGACCACAGGAAGCAAACCATGAAATTCCTGCCCTGCCACTCCCATCCCATGGGACATGAAAAATGTAGTTAACCTATACTCCATTAGAGAAAGGAGAACATTAGAGTGAGTTCTTCTAGGCCCTTCCTGCCTCCAAAACTCAGCAGACTTTGGAGTAAGTTCCATCTCGGCTTCAGCAAACATGAGAATGAGCTTCATAACCATAGAAAGTACCGAAAGATTATGGAAAATGGTGAGCATGCTTGGTTACAGCACATGCTTACGCTAGGTCAGCAATTCTGGAAAACTGCCTTTTGTTTTCTCTTTTGCATGTGGATATGTGTGCAGTGTGCATGCATGTGTGTATGAATTTTCATATGCCTGTTTGGGAAATTGTTTTTACAGATGTGTATGCACATGCGTGAAGGTGAGATGGAGGCTGGAAGTTGATGTCTGTTGTCTTTCTCAATTACTCTCTACTGTATTTATTGAGGCAGGTTCTATTACTTGAACCCAAAGGCTGCCTATTCAGCTAGGATAGCTAGCCAGCTTGCTCCGAGGAACTCTTGTTAACACCTCTTCACTACTGGGATGACGGGTAGACCACCATGTCTACCTGTCATTTAGACATTTATATGGGTACTTGGGATCTGAATTAGAGCCCTCACACTTTCAAAGAAAATACTCATTCACTGACTGCCAATTTTGTTCTTTTGAAAAAATAAGCCTAATTGGAGTTTTTGGATGATATTGTTTAGTACCTACTAAACAACATTAACTATTGATCAAAAAATATTGTTCCCTCAGAGGTCAAGGTAGCATTTTTTTAAATCATGAAGACCTTGCTATCAGGACTAGATATTTGGGAATGAGAGTAGGATTGGGAAATGAAAGTTCCTGATGGATTAGCAGTAGGGGTTTCTTATGGTTTATATCTGCAATGTCCCCAAAGCCTCATTTGTAGAAGGCTTCGTTCCAGCTTGTATTGCTATCGAGAGGTGATTGGACAGTGATTGATATCATTGATGAGCTTATAGCTTAATGGACTATTTGGAGATGGGGCCTAGTTAGAGGAAGCAGTTCAGTGGAATGTGCCTTAGAAGTCTGTATCTTGTTTTCAGTCTCTCTCTGCTTCATGACTGCCAGCAGTGAGCAGCCTTCCTCTGTCACAGTCTTTCACAGTGATTTTCTGCCTCCCCACAGTGCTAAAATAGTGGAGCCACAGGGAAACTCACAGAAGAGGGGGCGGAAAGATTGTTAGAGTCACAAGTTGGGGCATTATGCACAGAGACTGGGGCCTACCCCCCAGAACTCTTGACTAACCTCACAATGCATGACCCACATTCCCCGTTGATGAGGGTCCCTTTGAAAGAGGGAGGACAGGGAGGAGGACAATGGAACCAATACTATGAATGTAAAATCAGAATAATATAAATAAAAAATATATTAAAAAATAGTGGAGCCAGCTGACCATGGACCAAACCTTCTGAAACCATGAGCCAAAATAAACCTTTCCTCCTTTTAGATTGTTTCTCTCACAATAAAAAGCTAACTCATGAAGTTGTTAATAAATGGAGTGAAGCTTTAGGAAGCTTAACTCAGAGGCAGTCTTTCTAGGTGGATTCATGCTGCAGGAAGTTAAAGTTATTGGTGAACTCTATGTGTGTAGAGGTGCCATATGTCATCACTGTATTTTGTCGAGACATGACCAGAGACAACTTAGTGACCATGTTGGTGACATCAAGTAAATATGTACTCATGATTCACAGCCCTGGCAGAAAAGAGAGTGGTGGGGACAGGTATAGCAATGGGCAGGTATGAATAGTTACTGATAATGGCTCAGATAGGACTGGGGAAGAAATAAACTCAGATGAAAAGCCACTGAATTTCAAGTAAAGGCTAGTCTGGTGACTTGCTTCAAGGGACAAAAATGTGGCACTGATTAACCCTGTGAAAATAGGAGAGACCTAAGATGGATGTCACTGGCCTCCATAAACAGGCATTTAGTAACAGTGAGTAGGGATGGGAAAATACAGAGGCAGTCTCCCCAATATGGCTGTGAGTGGCCAACATCTGGCTGGTGTTTAAAACATTGATGTCTTGGCTGGGTAGATGACCAAGATGGCAATGTTCTTGCTGTGAAAGCATGTGGATATACATTTGGATACCTAGAATGTATGTAAAAATCTGAGCATGGCAGTGCATGCTTATACTGCTGGCACTGAGGAGCAGTGACAAGAGGACATCTGGGGCTTCCTTGCTAGCTAGTCTAGCCATGTCAGTGAATTACAGGTTCATTGAGAGGTCATGTCTCAAAAATAAGGTAGGGGGGCTAAAGGGATGGCTTAGCAGTTAAGGCATTTGCCTGCAAAGCCGAAGGACCCTGGTTCGATTCCCCAGGACCCACGTTAGCCAAATGCACAAGGTGGCAGATGTGTCTGGAGTTCATTTGCAGTGGCTGGAGGTCCTGGCACGCCCATTCTCTCTCTTTCTCTCTGTCAAATAAATAAGTAAAAAAAAAATAAGGTAGGAAATAACTGGGAAAGACACCTTACACCTACCTCTCGCCTTTATGTGCATATACACATATACATGCATGTGTACCTACACACACATATTTTGCTATACAATATTAAATAATAAGAGGAATGCAATTTCAGAGAAGTCTGTAATATTCATTTAAGGACAAACTATTTGAAATCACACTGGTTAATTCACATAGAATGGTTTGATTGAAAGGAAGTATAAAAATATCACCAAATAAATGAAACATCAAAAGAATGATTGTAAACACATGGATTTTGTAGAGAGGATCCTGGGGTCTTTTCTAGAGGCCTGGGCCCCTGTGAGTTAGTTTTGAACTCCGTGGGCAGCATGGTGGAGGGGAGTTGCAAACCTTGAGCCTGTAGAGATGCAAGCAGCCCTTGTTACGATGCACACCTGCTCTCGCTGGGCCTCGGATGCAGCGGGTGTCATGTTCCTGAAACCCCGAGATGGTGATTATGACCGATTATACAAGATGCCATGTTCCTTAATCATATCACTTGCATTGCTGCAAACAGTGGTGACAAGGGATTGAAGGGAGAAGATCACAGCTGTCTAATAAAGGAAATCAGATAAGCTGACAGTGTCTCAGGCAGAGCATATACCAGGCTACAAAGGAGGCTGGTATGGTGAGGTTCTGCCTGCTGTCCTTGCCAGGTTGGCCCGCTCACTCTCTTTCTCCAGCTTCTCAAGTTTTATACTGTGAGTAAATGGGCAGAAAAAAAAACCCCATCTAGCTGGCTATGTACGTATGCATGTATTTGTGTGTGAATTCATTTATTTATTATTTATTTATCTATCTATATTCAGAGACCTTGATCCCTGTTCTGTGAAGTGAACAGCATCACTTTGGTAAATTTGGCACTTGTCACTTCTTGCTTTGACACAGCTCTTGCGAATCAAAGAGAAGCTCCATGCACGCCCCTCACTGCCCTTTGCTGAAGCAGTTCTGAACTTCAGACGCCATCTCTCCATTCTGCCACTCCGTGTTTAATCTGTCTTCAAAGGGAGAGCCAACTGTCTTGAATTAAACACCAGGCCGTACTTGAAGTCATGTGTGATGAAAGTGATTAAATAATTAATTCAAACAAAGGTGATTTCTGAGTCAGGTTGAAGGTTAGAATGGAAAAGAAATAAAAGTCTGTTCTGAAGCAACATTTACTGGGCGAGCTGTGGGAGAAGTATTTAACATAACAGGAACTCACCACGCTAGAGGGGATGAACCTGCTTCCCCTGCTTCTGCTCCAGGCTCTTTGACCACTGGCTACTCCTTGAACACTGAGGCTATTTTCCCTGCCCTGAGGCCTTCAAACCTCGCTGGAAGACTCTTCTCTCTGTCTTTTATCAGGGTCACTTCTAATCCCTTATAGTCAATTATATATACTTCAATTGTCTGCTCCCCAGAGGCCATTCCTAAAAGTGCTCCAATAGGGTCCCTTCCTGTATTGTTCCCTTGTCTATCTCTTTCATGGAACCCATTATGTTCTGCCATGTTTTTATACATTAATTCTTTGTATTTTCACTAATCTCCCCCACCAGAATGTAAATTACTTGAAGATGGCACCCTTCCCTAGTTTCCCTAGTACTTACTATTTATGACTTGCAGGAAACAAACCATTGTTCAGTGAAACAATGAATGAGTGGATCTCAAAGCTTAACTGCTTCAAACTTATCTAAGATCAAAATTAGTTCTCAGTTGATAGTGAGAGGCACCATATGCATTCTTTTAATAAAAAACACACATGCTAGAATGTTATATTCAGATATAGGCACCTACTTCATTCTTAAACAGAAAACAAAATGAATGTGCTCAACTGGCTGTTTGAAAGGAACCATTGGCTTTTGAGGTTCCTTCTCCCAAGAGAAAGAAGTTTTTGTTAGGGCCTGGGAAGAGAGCTCAGTGGGTAAAGTGCTTGCTGCTCAAGCATAGGTATCTGTGATTAGATCAAGGCAGGGTGACAGAGGCCTGTAATCCCAGTCCTGGAGAGACAGCAATAGGGACATTTCTAAGACTTGCTGCTTAGCCATTCTAGCCAAATTGGTGAGCTCTAAGTTCAGTAAGAGACTTTATTTAAAAAAATACTAAGTTTGGGAGTGACTGAGGAAACACCTGATGTCGATACATATGAAGATGCATACATACACACACACAGAGAAAGAGGGAGAGAGAGAAAGAGAGAGAGAGAGAGGGAGAATATGATGTGGAAACTACATCCAAGAAGGAGCCTTCCTCCCAATGGGTTTCACTGGGTGTGTCTGCTTTAGGGCAAGTTACCTGAAGTAGACAGTTCTTCAGCCAAATTGTGTCAGAGAGAGAATCATGCATGTGAGCCTGACTACGTGGGCTGTCTAGATCTACTTGACACTTCTGGAAACCCTTGGTCTTCACCTGTCCAAAGTGCAAGTGTGTCCATCCACTTGTAATGGAAATGACTCTGGATGGCTCCCGAATCTCACCTGATCTCTGAAATATCTAGACAATTTGTAATTTTTTCAAAGACTTCAGTTCTGATGATAAAATTCAGTCTCAAATGTCTCTTAAATAGATGCATTGAGAATAGTCCTTCTTCCCTTATATTGTTATATTTAATTTTATCTTTATGCATTTTATGTTATCTTTTATGTACTGTAGAGTATCTCTTAGCTATACATCTTGTTACAGCCCTGACATTTAGAGCAGAGGTGAGGAAAATCCAGGTTGCAGAGTCAGACCCCCAGGTTCCAGGGTACCAGGAGCATGCTGAGCATAAGGGTGTCAGCCTGTGGGTAGTTGAAGTTCAAGTCAAGGAAACTAAGGCCAGAAGTTTGTTAAATACCTCTATGACCAGCATGGGATCAGGCTGCATTGTAGGAGCTGGAAGTCTCCTCTACGGAAAAAGTGATATGTCTTCCTCACAGGAACCTTTGGTTCTGAGCAGTGGAATCTATTTGGTCAGAGCCTCTTCAATGCAATACAATACATGCAATGGCAATACATGTATAGAGAAAATCTGTTCATCAAAATTGCTGCTAAGTTGGATCTACAGGGGACTATTTCTTGGGATGATTTAAATGTTCACTAAATATTTATGATTTTTAAATGTAACATGACCTATCAGAATTAAATAATTAGATTTAGATATTATGTCTTAGTTATAATTGCAAATGCAATTAAGAGAATAATTAAAACTTTCAGTACTGATGAATAAGATTTCTTTTAAAGTCTTCTGAGCTTAGGAGAATTTCAAATGGAAATGGTGTGGTTAGAAGGGGCCAGTTATTGTATGAATGTTATGATATATAGAGACATAATTGCTGTCAATGTAAGTGATGTGGCTTTGCTGAGTAAAGTAAGATGATTGCTTAGGGTTTTCCAAAACCCCCTAAAATTGCTTCTATACCACATGTAACCACATGTGGTATAAATAAAATGTGAGTCAAAGGAATGAGGAAAGATAAACATATAATTAAAAGCAGCTCTGTATATACGTGGGCTCATTCATTTCAGTGATGGCATCTGTATTTTATGGCACTGTTATAGACCCGCAATATATTGGAGTTGACTACATGCCATAAAACACATCAGTGTAGCTCGGGCCTAGATGATTATACACAAACAATAAATCCATCCCGTTAACAGGATAAATATGATAACCGCTGATAATGTTAGAGAGTGGCATGGTGTGATCCTTGAGTAAATAGGTTTGTGTTCTGAAGAAACAAAGATTACTTTGGCTTTTAGTACCTTCCATGACTTCCGTTCCTTCTCCTATCTGTATTTTGAATTAAAAGACAGATTGTGGCCTTGAAAACGTCTACACTAATTATTGTTTGTGAGTCTAATAAAAGACATCAGCTCAGACAGTTATTTGTGAACATGAAATCTTCCTGTGTTGAAGGTCAGTGTTAGTTGAAGTAATATAGCAAGCACAAGTCAAGGTTCTTTTGCCATTACAGTTACTCACGGAGTGAATCTTTGGTATTCTACCCTTAACCTTGAATCCTGCCCACTATCTTGTAAGAAAAACAGTAAGTGCCTGACACAATCCAATGATGGAATCAGCATGGCTTTGAGTTTTCTCCAGGAGATAGTTATTCAAACAGATGGAAAAACCTGTTCTCAAACATTGTTAAATGAAATAGGCAGGTACACTGTACCTGGATGTGGATTGAGTGTTAGATTATTCATCAGTCTCAGTAATTCTTAGTGTACCCAAAACATGTAGGAATCATATTCTCCTGAGTGATAAGTTATGTGTGTTCTGCTATATCCATGGACAGGTGGTAGACAAGCACTTGAACTTTATCCACCAGAGGCTTATCTTCTTATGACTTACTTTATTTGGGGGAATTGGCAAGTCATTCTTTGTTGATGTAAGTTTATTTCAAAAAGTCTGCTTGTGAGTGTGTGTACTGTGTAGATATATGTAGCTATATAATTTTTATTAGAAGATATTTCAAACCCTTTTGAAATACAACTTACATGTTTACATATAACGAAATCTATTTAAAGAGAAAACCTGGTGGATTTGGACAAAAGCATGCATTCCTATGACCACTATGAGAATCATGATTTGCCACATTCCCATCACACTCCACTGTCTTTAAACTCCTTGATTTTGGCAAGCTCTGATATGTTAAAAAATTATTTGTACTGTATACATTTAAGGAATGTAACATGATGTCTTGATATTTGCATATATAATTAAATGATTACATTCAAGCCAGTTCACGTTTTCATCATCTCACAGTCACTTTTCTTTTCATTTTCTGGAGCACTAAAAATCTATCCTGGGAACATTTCCAGTATATAATACTCTATGATTAACTATAGCTCTTGTCCTGTCATCTTTATCACATGAAGTTCGTACCCTTTGGCCTACCTCTTATGCCCCTCCCTACCTCCACTAATGGTTTTTGTACTCTCTATTTATATATATTTGACCTTTTACAAAGATATTCCCTATGAGGTACCATGCAGAGTTTTAATTTCTGCATCTTATTTCCTTTAGCATACATTTGTTCAGTTTCATTTCATTGGTTACAAATCACAGAATCTCCTTTGTTAAGACCGAATAGGATTTTGCTATATGTGTATGTCCCATGTTCTTTATGTAGTCACCTATCAAGGGACATAGGTTTTTGTTTCAGTAATGATACTGCAGTGAATGAGGGTTGAAAGACTCTGCAGTGTAGTGTGATTCATTCCCCTTGAGTACACATCTACAAATACCATCTGGTCATGTGGTAGCCTGCCCCATATTTATTTTGAAGGACCACTATACTACTTTCCACAGTGACTGTACCAATATGTTCTCACCAACACATTTTATCATACCATCACCATTTCATTTTTTTTTGATACATCCTATCCTAACAGATACAAGGTGATATCTTGTCATTGTTTTGATTTGCACTTACCTGCTGATTAGTGTAGTTTCTGTAGCTACAATTTAATTATTCTTATAATTTCATTAAAGTGGGATGAAAGAGAGGTAGTAAGAAAGTCCCATATACTATTTTATGTTATACCAGAAATAATTGACATTTCTAGGTATTTAACATCCTTGTTAACTCTCTGTGTTGTTAATTTTATATTCATTCCTATGAGTGTGTAGTTGCATGGTGCTGTGGTTATCATATACATTCACTTCATAATGCTGGAACTCTTTTCAGGTGTTCATTTGCTATTCACATGTCTTTGACTTTTGATAGAGTTTTAAATTGTGTAGGTTATCATCTTACAGTTGAATTGTGAAAGTTCTTACATACATTGGATAATAGTTCTTTGCTTCATATATGGTTTGAAATATTTTACATTAGACTATCACTTGTCTTTTCAGTTTTTGAATCATCTGAAGAATATTTAAATTTTTCTTGAAATCTAACTTAATATTTTATTTTATTTATATTTATCTATTTATTTTTGCTGGGTGTAGTGGCACACACCATTATGAGAGAGAGAAAATGAGAGAGAGAGAGAGAGAGAGAGAGAGAGAGAGAGGAAAGAGAAAGACAGAATTGATACACTAGGGCCTCAGCCACTACAATTGAACTCCAGACACGTGCACCACCTTGTGTGCATGTCCGACCTTGTGCGCTTGCATCACCTTGTGCATCTGGCTTATGTGGGAACTGGTATGTTGAATATGGGTGCTTAGGCTTTGCTTATTTATTTTCTGGGAGAGAGAGAAAGAGAGAGAGAGAGAGGCAAAGAGAGAGAGGGAGAGAGAGAATCAGCAGTTGGGCACATCAGGGCCTCTTGCCACTGTAAACAAACTCCAGATGCCACATTGTGCACATGGTTTTACGTGGGTACTGGGAATTTGAACCTGGACTGTCAGGCTTTTCAAGCAAGCACCTTTAACCACTGAGCCATCTCTCCAGCCCTTAATTTGATATATATATTTTTTAAATATAAAAGTAGCACCTATTTCTTTGTCCTGTTTTTACCTTCAGTTTTTTTAAAATTTTTTAAAAATTTTTTATTATTTACTTATTTATTTGAAAGTGACAGACAGAGAAAGAGGCAGATAGAGAATGGGTGTGCCAGGGCCTCTAGCCACTGCAAATGAACTCCAGATGCATGTGCCACCTTGTGCATCAGGCTTACATGGGTCCTGGGAAATCAAGCCTCGAACCTGGGTCCTTAGGCTTCACAGACAAGTGCTTAACCGCTAAACCATATTTCCAGGCCCTACCTTCAGTTCTAATTGGATATATTTTAGCTATTTTTTGTTTGTGGTTTGAAGTAACACTTGTGGGTCATTTTTCACATATGGCTGTCCAGTAGTTCCAGTGGTATTTGTTCTTGAGAACATTATGGTTTTCATATAAGTAGTCTTGGTATTTCTCCTGAACATTCATTTTATATGTAGATGAATTTTTCAACTGATTTTTATTTTTTTTTTTTTTTTGGTTTTACGAGGTAGGGTCTTGTTTTAGCCCAGGCTGACCTGGAATTCACTGGGTAGTCTCAGGGTGGCCTTGAACTCATAGCAATCCTTCTTCCTCTGCCTCCCAAATGCTGGGGTCTATTTTTATAGCCTCATATCAATACCATACTGTATTGGTAATTATATTTTTTAAAAAATAGTTTTATTTATTTATGTACTTGTAAGCAGAGAGATAGACAGAAGAGAGACAGACAAAGAGATGGGTGCACCAGGGCCTCCAGCCACCACAGACTAATTCCATATTCATTCACCACTCTGTGCATCTGATTTTTACGCAGGCATTGGGGAATTGAACATGGGTCTTCAAGCTTTGCAGGCAAGTGCCTTAACTCTTGAGCCATCTCTTCAGCCTGGTAATTACAGTTTTTTGTATGACTAGAAAAGAAGCAGAATAAGCTTTCTAATTTTACTCTTTAAAAAAACTGAATATTCTTAGTCCCTAGAATTTCCAAATAAGTTTTAGAGTAATATGAGTATTTCTTCAAAAATGCACTTTCATGTTTGAAGAGGTGACATTTTAACAATGCCAAGAATATGAATGTGCTATACTGCTTGATTTATGAAGGAATTCCCAGTAATGTTTTGCACATAATTTGTTAAACTTATCTCAACAAATCTTCTCTTTTTTTTTGTTATAAAGGTGATGAGGAAGGAACTATTGTGTGCATGTAGATGTACAGTAAACACTCTATCACTGAGCTACAGACCTATAATATTGTCTTTATGTTCCAGTTTTCCATAGATATGGTGGCATGTTGTAGTTACCTTCCCGTTGAAGGGACAAAATAGTTGATGGGAGGAAAGTTTTAATCTGGCTTACAGTCTCAAGGGGAAGCTTCATGATGGAAGGAGCAGAGGCTGGACATCACTTCTGCCACAGCAGGTGGAAGATAGCAGCATTCAAATGTTGTATATATTGTTATAGAGTTATTGTTATATTCTCTTACTAAAACTTCAACATTTATGAGATACACCTATAGTGAAGTCCCTTCTTTCAATACTGAAAGAAGTAATTTGTGTTTTCTCAGTCTTTTCTTTCTGCTCAGTCTAGCCAGGGCTGGTTATTTAAAGCAAACAGATGTTTTAAACAAATATTTTTCCGTTTTCCTTTTTTATTTTTTTTTTTTTTTTTTTGGTCTTGGTTTTTTTCTTGCAGGGTCTGCCTCTAGCTCAGGCTGACCTGGAATTCACTATGTAGTCTCAGGGTGGCCTCAAACTCATGGCAATCCTCCTACCTCTGCCTCTTGAGCGCTGGGATTAAAGGCGTGTGCCACCATGCCTGGCTCTTTTCCATTTCTTGATCACCGGTTTCTAAATTTCATTTCTTCATTGCTTTATTTTGAATTTGGCCTTTAAAAAGTCTTTTTAAGGCTATAGCATAGATAATGGATTTGATTTCTTTGCTATTTTCTAATAGTAGTGTTTAGTAGTACAGTTTTCCCTTCGAGCATTGCTTTACTGACATCACACAAATTCTGATATATTTACCTTTCATTTTTTAACAAGATTAAATTATTAATTAATTAATTAATTAGAAACAGAGAGAGGGAGAGAGTGAGAATGGGCATGCGAGGGTCTCTAGCCACTGAAAATGAACTCCAGATGCATATACCACTATGTGCATCTGGCTCACATGGAATCTAGAGAATCAATCCTGGGTCCTTAGGCTTCACAGGCATGTGCTTTAACTGCTAAGCCATCTCTCCAGCCCCTTCCTTTCATTTTTATGAAGTTGAATATTTTTCTAATTTCATTTTTTCAGGTAAGTGTATGTGTGTGTAGTATGTTTGGTATGGTGTTATTTGTGTTTGCAGATGTGCATACCCCATACTCATGGGTGAAGAGATCAGAGGAGAACATTGGGTGTCCTTCTCTTATTGCTCATTTAGGTATTGATTGAGATCCGGTCTCTCCCTCAACCTGGAGCTGATGTCAGTGAGCCCCCCTATCAACTCTCCATCTCTACCTGCCACAATAGGATACATGATCTTTGGATGGGTAATGGTGATCCAAACTTAGGTCCTCAAGCTTGCTTGGCAAGTACTTTACCTTCTGAGCCAACTCCTCAGTGCCTGTCTGTTCAACTATATATATGACATTTATTCTTTGTGTATATGTACATGGTTGTTTCATTAGAGGTGCACATGAGTGGGTGCATGCATGTGGAGAACAGAGGACAACCCTGAGTGTCATTCTTTCAGCTGATGTCCATCTTTATTTGAGACATGGTCTCTCAATGTCCTGGAGTTTCCCAAGTAGACTAGACTGACTGGACAGCAAGGTACAGGGATGTTCCGGTCTCTGTCTCCCCAGCGCTAAGATTACAAGAGCACCACATCAGATTCAGTGTTTTTACATGGAATCTAGGAATCAAATTTAGGTGCTCATGCTTGCAAGGGAAGCACTGTACCAGCTAAGACATCACCCCAGACTTGTTGTCATATGACTTTAGTTTTTTTTTTTTTTAATTGCTAAGGGAAAATCATCAATGTGGTTTTCTTTGGTCCTTTTTATCCAAAAAGAAAGCCTTCTCAGAAACTACAAAACAAAACAACCCTTTATAGAAGCATGGCATGAATGGACAAAAGTGCCTATCAGTGTGCAATTTAGTGATTTACACACATTGAGATATATACAGGTAACTACTTTCCAGATAAAAAAATCAAAACATAATTAGTACACCTATCACTATATTTGAATTCCTTCCAGTCTTATATATCCCCAAATGGAAAGCATCATTTTAACTTCCAATTATATGGATTTACTTTGCATGTTTTATTAATTTCTATAAATAGAATATTCCACGGTTTATTCTTTAGCATTTTGCCCTTTCACTAATTATTGTTTGTAAAATTTTTCATATTATTTTAAATAGCTATAGATCACTCATTATCTTATGATAAAATTTTCCTCTGAGCACACTTGTACAACTCTTGGGTTTTGGCTATGATTATAGTACCAATAGAACAATGTAGGTAATGTATTTTTTTTTTTTGTGAACATGTGTACACAATTTTCGTGAGCATATACTTAGAAGTTTAACTGCTCAGTCATAGGATGTGTATATTTCTCTTCATCAGATACTACCAAAGACTTTGCAAAGGCAATTTTATCCATTTTTCTTTTCTACCAAAAGTGGGCAGGATTTTTTTTTCCTTTGAGGGAGAACTTATTTTTTAATTAGTTAATTAATTATTACTTTTTTATTGACAACTTCTTTAACTGTAGACAATATCCCATGGTACCTCCCTCCTGACCCCCACTTTCCCCTTTGAAACTTCACTCTCCATCATATCCCCTCCCCCTCTCAGTCAGTCTCTCTTTTCAGTTTGATGTCATGATCTTTTCCTCTTATTATGATGGTCTTGTGTAGGTAGTACCAGGCATTGCGAGGTCATGGATATCTAGGCCATTTTGTGTCTGGAGGAGCACATTTTAAGGAGTCCTACTCTTTCTTTGGTTCTTACATTCTTTCTGTCCCCTCTTCCACAATGGACCCTGAGCCTTGGAAGGTGTGTTTGAGATGTTTCAGTACTGAGTACTCCTCTGTCCCTAAAGGCTAACACAGGTTCTATATTTTTTGAAAATATAAAGCTTTAGTGAGGAGACCAAACAAGGGGCAAAGAAATCATGCATCATGAGTGCAAATGATGGAAATGTGCATAGGTCAACGGGGATGAAGAAATGTAGTAAAAGCTTTATAGCCGAGACTTTTGACTCATGCCTTGAAGAATGAGGTTCTCCTAGAGGCAGAGGAAGACATTTGGAAGGTTATAGGCAGCACGACTAGCATAGGACAGTGGCTGAGATGTGGTTCATCATGTTAATTGTATGATCCAGCTGTTAATTTCTTCTTTATCTCTGGACTTCCTTTTGAGTAGTGGGACTTGTCTTAGACTCAAAGCAGAGTAAGATAGTCCCCACCTTCAAGATACGGTCAGCTTACTCAGGATGCCAATAAGTATGTCACAGTGTTGGGCAGTGTTTTGATGTAGATTTGTTATATGTAACACAAAACTAACGGGTAGTCTTAAACTCCCAAGACACTTGTATAGGTTATAATAATATCCTAACCTTGTGACATAATAATTATGGTCATGTGACTTCTCCCATCTGCCCCTGTGACACTCTCTTTTCCCTTAAGCAAAGAGAATTTACCATTGTGGTCACTAAAGTATGTGGTGTTCAGCTGACTGCTATTACCTTTTCCTGTTTATCCCTTGAGGCTCAGGAAAGCCATCAGAGTTAGTGGCTTTCTCCCACAACCACAATAGACACAATCAAGATTTGCTCCCACAAGATCCTCTCTGGGATTGCAAAAGCCCCCACTTCCACTTACACAGAAGTTTCAGTTGAGCAGAAAACTGGTTTAAAAATGACTTGTGTGAACAGGCATCAGAGTCACATATGAGCTAGGTCCATAGTCCAGTTATGCCCTCATAAGCTTTGGTAAATTTTTGATGCTGTCAGAGCCTCAGATTCCACATCTAAAACAAAGATGTTATTAAACTTATGGAGTTTCTGTAAATATCAACAGAAATAATAAATATAGACCACTTGGATTGATGACTACCTCAGGATAAGCATTTCATAATTTTTTCTTACACTGAATATTTACCCCAGGGCCTCATACATGCTAGACAAGCACTCCACCACTGAGACACTTAGCTAGGTCATCAGTTCTATTTTTTTAAATTTATTTTGAGACAGAGTCTCGAATTGTTATTATTCACTTTTAAACTTAAAATATTCTAGATCAAATCAAAATACTGGAGAGTAAATGGTATCAAATGTACTACCTCCTACTACATGCTATATGAATGTCTGTAGAAGAAAGTAGATTTCCTGCTAATATTTTGGGAAATGTAATGAAGCTGTAAGCAGGAATCAATCCCTCTGTGATTGGCTGGTATTGATTATCAACTTCAGAGGACTCAGAATCACCTGTGAGGGATTATCTTGATTTGGTTAAATGAGATAGGAAGACCCACTTTGTGGATGGCAGCATTCCATGGGCTGGGGTTCTGGGGTAGATACAAAGGAGAAAACTGGCTGAGCACCAGATTTCTTCATTCTCTGTTTCCTCACTGTGGACTAAGTGTGACTGGCTGTCTCAAGCTACTGTCAGTATCCTTGTCCCACCATGACAAAACATAACCTCAAACTATAAACTGAAATAATCCCATTTTCTTTTAGAATGATTTAGTCAGGTATTTTGTCCCCACAAGGAGAAAGGTAACTAATACAGATTAGAAGAAATAGGAACATATTGCTAGTAGAAGTACATATTAATGTAACTTTCTTGTACTACTTACTGTCTCTTATTTCTTCTAGGAAATTCAGAAATTTGTCAAAATTCCCATTTTGGAAATATACTTTCATTAAACATTGTTTTCAACCTGAAGTTGTACAGCTTCAAGTTCAAAAGTTGAACAAGTCTATGTTCCCAGGAACTTCCTATGAAATAACTAATATGTAGACAGATTTACTCAACTATTTTAAAGTAGACTTGCTGGACATTAAATATACAGCTTACTTCATTAAAGGAAGACCTGTATTTTGGGGCTGGGAATATGACTCAGTGCATAAAGCACTTGCCTCTCAAGTCCAAGTACAGAAGTTCAGCTATCTAGACCGCACACTAAAAAAGAAAAGGAGGTGGACATCATCCCACAAGATCATGCCCTGAGGATGTTCTATGGCATCAATAAGCACATGAACACATACAAAAAAATAAAACTGTGTTCCAAAGCTGAAGTTTTAGATGCGATTATACCCCAAGAAATCTAAATAAATTTGTGTATCATTAAAAACAAACAAACGAACAAACAGGAGATGGAGAGATGGCTCAATATTTAAGGTGCTTGTCTGCAAAGCCTAATGACCCAGGTTAGATTTCCTAGTACCCACGTACAGCCAGATGCACAAAGTTGCACATTCATCTGGAGTTTGTTTGCAGTGGCAGAAAGTCCTGGTGCACCCATCCTCTCTCTTTTTCTTTGTCTCTCTTTCTCTCAAATAAATACATAAAAATATAAAAATAGGATTAAAAACAAAACAAAGCAAAACAATAAAAACAATAATCCTAGAAGCCAAATCTGTAGGTGTTCCATATTTCTGCCCATGTCTGGTGGTAGACAAGGGATAGAGGGTTTTTTTTTTTTTTTTCTTGCATATGGTTTCCCTTCCTAACTCACCCTGGACAGCTCTTGTATCTAACTCCTTGTCTTATTTCCCACAGTCTCTTTCTTCTACATAAAATGTGTTCAATTTTTCTACCTTAGTGGTTTCACAGATATGGTGGGAGGCTCCCAGAAACTGCAGAGCAGCAGCAGTGCCTCTGTACCAGCTGAAGAGATCCACTCTGAGATGCCCACTTCTTCCTATTCATGGTTTATTCTTTCCTGGGTCATGTATCCCCTGCTGAGAGATAATGACGTCAAAAAGATGTGGACAAGGTCTCACCACCAAAGGCTTCAGATTGGTGTAATATAATAGCAAAAAGTGTTCTTGACTTGTCAATCACTGGACAGTTGATGACTATCTTTTGGCCAAGAGTGGAATGGGGTGAGGAGCCAACTATTATTTGAACTCCAGGCAGCAGTCCAGGTCTGAGGTTGCATTTTGCCAGTCATTTATTCAACAACTGGAATAGAATTGTGTGGCTACTGATGGAGTTATGAGCCAGCTACCATGATAGGCACTGAAGACATGGCAGGGACCACAAAAGACAAGATTCCTGGGCTTAAAGAAGTACCTGAGCTTTCACAGGTGACTGTAATTAATAATAACACATTGTGCATTTCCATGAAAGAAATGACAGGAATTTTAATAGTGACACCATAAAGAAATGATAAATCCTCGAGGTGATTGATCTGGTAATTACCCCGATTTTATCATTATAAATGCCAAACACCACATTGCATAAACATGTACAATTGTTTCTCAATTAAAAACATACCCTTGCTATAGCCTACCAGTAAGAACAGTCAATAAACAAGATAACTATGTGAATATCTACACATGCACACATAACATATTGAATAGATTTATGATTGCTGTTAACAGCAACTTGTGAACAAAGAAGAAACCATGGAGGTCAAGATTATATCCAAGGTGTTTATACAGATAATGTGGTCAGTGACTGAATATATCTTTATTTTATATTAACAAATTTTTACTTCCTTTTTCTATGGCTAAAAGCCACAAGTCTTGCTGTAAGAACAAAACTAAAGAAAACATCAAAAATAACAGAAAACAAAATGAATGCTTTCCTATCTTGGAAGACTATAATAGCATCATACTATGATGATATAAGGCAGAAAGATATCAGGACCAAAGTGGGATATATGAATGTCCCCAGGTCTTGATTATTCATGTCTTCATTAGCTCCGACTGCTGAACTGCTAATCATGGTACGTGTATGAATGTCTGTGATATAGCTTCTGATATTCACTAAATTATTTTAGCCTTGTCTGTGTGTGTGGAGCCAATGGCAAGATCTTGGGCAAAACGACAACAGTGACAGTGACAGTAGCATGCATGCTTCTCTTTTGGGTCTCAGTTTCAAGAGAAAATCTCAGGCAGGGGGATTTGATAGGGTTTCAGCTTCTAGCTAACAGGCTCTTCTCATGGTGGCTGTGCTCTCAGACCACTCCATGAGCCTGGAGCAGGGACCTGGCAATCTTTTTCTGGCTGCTTTGTCTTCTCACTGGAAAGTTGCTCATTCCCTCTATGACTATGGCAAGTGTTAGTAAAGCTTGATCCATGGCTTACTCCGAGAAATCATGGAGTGTTACTAGCTGCCCGACCTCTCTCTGTAACACTGCATGCAGGCAGGCAAGCAAGAAACGTTTTCTCTCTTCCCCTCTCTCTCTCATATTTCTAAACTTTTTTATTTTTATTTATTTATTTATTTATTTATTTATTTATTTATTTATTTATTTGGAGAGAGACACAGAGATATACAGACAGAGAGAGAGAGAGGGAGAGGGAGACAGTCTCTCAGCTGCTGTGAACGAAATCCAGGTGCGTGTGCCTTCTTGTGGGCAAGTGTGGCATTGCGCCCTTGCATCATTTTGCATCTGGCTAAACGTGGGACCTGGAGATTGGAACCAGGTTCTTAGGCTTAGCAGGCAGGTGCCTTAACTACTAAGCCATCTCTCCAGCCCTCTCGTGTATTTCTGCAAGCATATTTATATGTGTGCTGGCACACGTGTGGGTTTGTGTGTGTGTGTGTGTGTGTGTGTGTGTGTGTGTGTGGCCCAGAAGAAATCAGATGCCTTATTCTGTCACTCTCTATCTTAGTTTTATAAGACAGGACATCTCACTGAATGTGGAACTCACACATTTGGCCAGATAAACTAGCCATCAAGTCTCAAAGATCTTGTGTCTCCACCTCCCCAGCACTGGGATTATAAATATGCATGTCCATGCTTGGCATTATATGTGGGTGCTAAATATCTAAACATAGCTCTTCATACTTGTGGCAAGCACTTTACTCACTGAGTGTCAAGGGAAACTTTTCCCCTAGAGAGGCGTGAACACACATCTTCACCCCAGACCAAAGTACAATAACATCAAAACCAGTTCTGGTGAACCAATTACAAATCAGAGCAAGGGGTTACTTACAGGAACAATGGAGACCCCAATTTAGCCACAACATTTGGAAGTCACATCCCATCCTGGATAGCGACCTCCTTATAAGCCACTGAGGTGGAGCTCCCTGCATCTGGATGACTCCCCTGGTGCACTTCCCTCACTCTAAGGGGTAAGGGCTTTCTTACAGAGCGTGAAGTCCTCAAAACAGCCACACCATGGAGAAGTCTCATCTCCTTCTGGATGATGACCTCCCCATAGTCACTATGACTCAAAGGCAGAAAACCCCACCCCGTTGTAGGCAACAAATCATAGAAGCTGCATCTCTGGAGCCCACTATACAACCTGCAGGCAACTGGGCTGGTTGGAGAGGCTCAAGCACACTACATGACTTGCAGGCAGCTTAATCAGAGAGTCTCACCCCCAAGTGATCTTTCCTCAGTCTTTTGAGCAGCTGGATGTATAGGTATGAATCACACCACACCTGGCTCTGTTCATTCTGATACAGTTATAGAACATTGGACAGACATTGCTGTTTGGCAACCAATCACCGTTCTATCCTCTAGAAATGCCAGACATCTGCTTTCCCAGAATCTTTTGCATGGACAGCTAATGGAGTGTAAGAACTGAAGATAAGATTTTCTGTTTTATTGGGCCCAGTGGTAAAGGCTTCTCATCCCAGCTGCTTGGGAGGCTGAAGCAGGAGGATTACAAAGTCAAGGTTAGCCAGGTCAATTTTTGAGAACCAGTTCAAAACAAAAAGGCAAAATGAGGGCTGGGGATCTAGGTCATTTGTGGAGAGCATGACTTGCATGTGTGAGGCCCTAGGTTTAATCCCCAGTATTGTCATAAAGAGGTTTACTGTCTTATTTTTCTTTGGTGGATGGTGGGAGCTGGCATCAAGTGGGAAGAATGTGTTAGGCAGCTTCTGAGAAAAATTATTCCCTTTATCAGTCAGTGTCCCAGTAGGAAACAGATGGCTCACTCAGGCAGAGTAATTAAGGAGAATTTAATAAAGTGACTATTTACAAAGGTCTGAGTAGGGTTACCTACAAGGGATGGTGAAGGGAATCACTGTGGGGCTACAACTGGCAGGGAGTCATTATGCTGGGCCTGAAAGAGGGAGTGGGAATTGGTTTACAGAGCCAAGGGCCCAAGTCTAGCTGTCAGAAAAGTACTCCCAAGGAAGCTGTGGCCTTTTCTGATGGAGACAACTTAGTTGAGAAGGAGTCAAAGGCCACTGGAAGTCAGAGGGATAAAGGAGTCTGCCTTGGTCCAGAAAAGTGAGCCTTTGGCTAACAGAAAGAGGGAAAGTGTGGAGAGTGGAAATTGAAAGAAGGTGTTGATTATATTTGTGGAGAGGAGAAGGGGAGGGAGCAAAGGTGAAATAGAAGAGAGAAAGAGATGAGGGAGAGGAGATAGAGAGAAAGAAAATCAAAGAGAGATAAGAGAGCCTATCCTTCATCTTTAGCACTTGCAAAGGAGATCTGAGTAAAACAGAAATAATGATTTTGTACTATATGTTGAAGACAGAGAGAATGTCATGTTGGAACACCTAGAGCTAATAAGTGCTGGTACCAATTCCTCTGACCTCATGCCATGGGAGGAATAGAAATAAGCTGTTGTTAGTTAATCCCTTCTACTCAGGGATCTTCTTGTGGCCTGAACATCTGAATTGATACAATTCACTGAAGGAAAAAAGAAGAATAGAATTCTTTCTGAGTATACATGACATACTGAAGCATCTTGGCATAGATTGAATTTACATCTTCTCAGATAACAATCATTATAGCTACCAATTCCATCTCTCAGACAAGAAACTCAAGGCTGAGGGTGAGCAGAGCAAAGCAAATCCTGAGTTTAGCTGGCTCATGATTCTCCCGCTACTTCTTAGCACTCAGAGCCTTTTCCTTCCTTGTGCCTCAGAGGAAGTCACTCCAACATGGATGAGGTTGGGTGTGAACCATAATGAAGTCTATCTGGACTCCATCTTTTCCTCTCAGAACATTCTGAAGTCTTCACTGTCCTCATGAGGTACAGATACATAATACTACAATTCTACGTGTTATTCCATGAAGAATGTAGTCCTGACGACTCAAAGGTCACACAGAGATAACCCTACATGGGGCTAAACTACTTATGTGCAGGTCCCTGTGTTCTTTTGTACTTAACAGTTGCCTGTGGAGCACTGACTTCGTCTAGGCATGACTTTAGCTGCTGAGATTCTACAGAGACCAGGTGAAATTTCTCTACTTTTGTTAGATTAAAAACCAAATAAATAGGCAAACAGGAAAATAAGACCACTTTGCAATGATAAGATGTCTAAAACAATGTGATATAGTAGTGGCTAGGGGCAGAAAGGAGAGGACATTAAATATGAATGATGTTCAGGAAACCTGAGGAGTTGGCATTGGAACTGAGGTCTGACCATACAGGGGGATGTCCGGGTAAAGAAGAGGGTAGAAGGAAGGCCTGAGAAATAAGCTGAGCATGACCAGGGAGAAACTCTCCCATCCCCATGGCTGGGGTATAGTATATTGGGGGCTAGAGGTGGGAAGGACTGAGAAGTCAGGGACCAGTAGGGTAAGCCTTTATGACCATGGAAGGGTATATCAAGTACTTTTTCATGCTATGAACAAATACTTGACTGGAAATAGGGAATGAAAGGTTTTATTCTGATAGTTCCAGAGAGAGAATGCACCATTATCAAGGAAGGTATGGCAGGAGCAAGTACCAGCTCCTCACCTTGGAAGGGGGGATGCAGAGGACAAAGGGAAATGGAGCAGGGCAATAAGAGCACATTTTGATCACATCCTGACTATTGATATGCAGGACTTCAAATGAGCAATACACTTCTTTGTGGAAGAATCACTTCCTTTATGGCTACCAAGTGATTATAAGTGATATAATGCCAGTCTCTACACGATCAGCAGAATTGAGGTTGGGAAGTGTGGAATTATTAATTTATTATTATTTATTATTATTATTAAGATTATTAAGAGAATTTTAAGATTATTTGATAACATTTATGTGTCTAATAATAGGTACTGGGCTGAAGAGATGGCTTAGGAATTAAGCGTTTGCCTGTGAAGCTTAAGGACCCTGGTTCTAGGCTCAATTCCCTAGGACCCATGTAAGCCAGATGCACAAGGTGGAGCATGCAGCTGAAGTTCGTTTGCAGTGGCTGGAGGCCCTGGTGCACCCATTCTCTCTCTGTCTCTCTCTTCCCCTCTTTCTCTCTCTGTCTGTTGCTAACAAATAAATAAAAATAATAATAGATACTATATTTTAAATGTCTTTTGGGTGTCTATTATATGTTTTTTTTAAACTTCCAGTGCTGGTGATCAAACCCAAGTTTTCACATATACTAAGTAAATATTTTACCACTGAGCTATGTACCAGCCCTTATTCGGGCATTATATAACTTAACTCCTAAATATGATCTAAGTATGACAGTCATGTGGCGTGTATGAGAAAGGAATACTCCTCTCATGTCTTTTCATGTCACTGTGTATGGCTCACATTTTTTCTTCCTTTTTTTGTGTTTGACTAAGTAACTTGCTTTGTTCAATGGAATGTGGATAGAAGTGTAATTGCTGTCTTTAGCAACTGGGCCTGTGGTAGGCTGCATGTGTACCTAATTTTCATGCCACATGTGTTTGACTTCTTTCATGAAAAGTCTGTGATCTATCACAACCTACTGCAGACTTGTATTCAAAATGATCCACTGGATCTCCACTCTATGCCAGATCTGTGCCATTTGAGGTCAGCTAAATCTCAATCAATCTACGTCATGAATATGAAATAAATAACTCTATTGTAGACCACAGCGGTTTAGAGGTTGTTTGTTACAAAACATTCCTGAAGCAGTGCTGACCAAAATATGAAGTGCTGGCTGTTACTCCTTGTTACATATGATGAAAACAGTGTCTCAGAAATCTTGATGGCCTTCCACAGCTTACAGCATTGGAAAAAAGTTTAATTTATCCCCTTTGATTCTTGTACCCTATTTCTCAATAAAATGTATCACCATTTATCCTGTATATAAAGATAATTAAAAGTTTTATTTTTTGATCTGCTATTTTTATTTTTTCCATTGTTCATTTAACAATATTAGTTTTCAAATGAGGTTCAGACTGTCAAAAATGCTGAAGGAAATGCTGAATGTATAGGCTGAGATCAAAGGTTATCTATATAGTTTAGGTGTCATTTTTACATTCAGTTATATTGAGGACCAGGTGTGGAAAACAACTTTAATTTTTTCAGAAACATTGAATTTAGCTTCAAATATTAGCAACATACCTATTCATATTGTAAAATATCATTGAGAGAGGTGAAAATTATTCTCTTTTAGTTCATGGAGTAAATTAAGATAGATGGGTGATTCAGTTACTTATACTTCATAACAAGGTAATATATTGATTTTCCCCCTCTCTTTCCTTTTATATCTAAAGGAAAATTTCAAATAAAATCTAATTACACCACTCTCATTCTGAACTCTTCTGGAAATTATAGAGATATTGATATTAAATACTCTTTACACAATTTTAGCAATCTGTTATGCTCAGACATATGCCCAATGTCACTCTGTAATTGAGCTCTAAAAGGTGGCTCAATGTGGATTTTCTCTTTAGTTTATGGTGAGCTAGCTGGGATTTTCAACAAGTGAAATGTGAATTGGTCTAATTCTTAAAGGCAAAGGTATCCACATAGGAAAGTAGGAAGAAAAGCCAAGGCTGGTGGTCCTGCCCAATGAGACTAACTTGGAGGATGCAGAATTCCAGATAAAGCAGGTGTGGTTGTTTAGTGGAAAGTTTTATTGAGAATTTTCATGTATGACACATTGCAGTTTGGTTATAATCCCCTCCCATTATCTTCTTTTGTCACACCTATCTTCATGCCACAGAACCCCTCCATTTTCTGATTAGTCCTTCTATTTTGATGTCTCTTTCTTTTTGTCCTCCTCCATGATCCATGTCAAAATGTTAATAAGATCAATATTTTGCAGATTTTGTGAAGGTAATGACAGCCAGTTATAGGAAAATTTTAACCTGCCACCCACACAAAAGAGTGACCCCAAATTCCATTTGCATAGTACCTCTGCTTATGTTTGTCAAGGACAGAGTCACTGAGCATGCTTTCTGGAATTCTAGATCATGGCTACACATTCAATGTTTTCAGCCTCCATCTCTGTTTCACTTCCCAATCAGAGACACATAAAGAAGGAGAATGTGAGCGATGTCTGTAAAGAAATCTTGTGTGTGGCGGTTCTAGCAGTCACCTGTCATCTACAGGTAAAAGACGGTTGAGAAATGGTCATGACTCCAAAGGAGAAGTGACAGGCTGGACCCTCACGGTCTGCTGACTTCAAATGCAGACTCTGCACTGTCTCATTAGTAGACATTCGGAAAATCCCCCATTAGCTGGCCTTTGTGAAGAGAAGGAGGTGTCAAGAGACATGGCCTGACACCAAAGGCCCAGTTCTGAAAAGGGAGAAAGGGAATGTTGCCAACTATAGTCCTGTTTGTTTAGTGTAAGTCTGGAGTGGAGCTCTAGAATGAGTAGAACAGTTTGTGTGCTGCTGACAAACAAAGACAGTGGTGTTATTAAAAGCCAGGATGGAATCTCTGAGAATAAATCTTGTCAGATTAATATATTCATTTACTTTTAGGATATATAACAGCCCAAGTCCCTCCCCAAGCAGCATACCTCCTCCATCAAGTCCCCACCTCCCAAATTACCACCAGTTGGGGATTGAATATGAGTGAGGCAGGCATAATCCCAAACACTTGAGACTATAGGGTCATTTCATATTCAAACTACCACATCTTGTAAAATGAGATAAAAAAAAAATGCAAAGTAGGCAGTTATGATGTGTTTTTATTTTATTTTATTTATTTATTTTTTTGGTTTTTCAAGGTAGAGTCTCACTCTAGTCCAGGCTAACGTGGAATTCACTATGTAGTTTCAGGGTGGCCTTGAACTCATGGCAATCCTCCTACCTCTGCCTCCCGAGTGCTGGGATTAAAGGCATGTGCCACCACAACCGGCTGCAATCATGGTATTTTGACTGAAGGATTGTCTCTGGGAGGATGATGCAAAACTATTTTATCCATTGTCCTAGTGGAGTTTAGGTCAGGCTGTGCCTGGTTTCTGTTGGCGAGAATGCTAGAGTGGGAGAAGAGGCATTTAATCTAGAACTAAAGGCAAGAGGGGAGATCCTCAACAGTCATGTCTCCTGGGGGTTGGAGGACAGAAAAGCCCACAAAACTCATGATCAGCATGGATCAATTTGTTGTCCTTTCTGGAAATAGCTGCATTTTCATTTGCAGATCTAACTTGTCCTCAGTGCACATGAACATGGTCCCTGGAGACACACATCTTGTTTTAAGAAATGCCATGTGACCCAAGCGACTGACTAAAACACGAAATCCGACTTGACAGCAATTGGTTCAGGAATGCACACCTGATCCAGCACATGACTCAGAAGAGTAAGACACGTTTCATTGTGGTATGGGGGAATCAGACCTATGACTCACTGCCCAAGAACATGCACTGACTCTGGTAGTGAGAATCTGTGTTTGCCTTACCTTGCTGTTGAATTGATGTCTGAGCTGTGAATTCAGAACTAAATCTATATCAGAATTCTGTTCTATTTTAATGTCATCAAATAATTTTCTGCTTAATTTCTCTGTGTGCTTTTTGGTTGCTCATAAGAGGACTCCTAATAAATCCATGGGATCTTCTGAGCTTATCCATGAGAAATTTAAGACAAGGTGTTGATCAAAGCTATAGTTAGTGGGAACCAACAGAAATGCAAAGTATATATCATAGTGGTTGCTTTGTGGAAGGTTTAGTTCCAAAAAGAAAAAGGAAATATAAGGCAGAGCTAGGACTCCAGAGACGGTACTCAAGGACTTCCTGTTCTACCTCATGTTCTTCATGGAGAACACAGGAAATCTATACCCTATATTGTCCTCTGGTCTACACATGCATGGGTACACACACTGGAATACACACATGTACCCACACACCCACAAACATGCATACACAGAGGACTTACAAAATAAATGATTCCTGCTCTGGAATAATGTGGACTCATGATAAACCTCACACCATTTCCCATAGGAATGTCAGGGAATCCAACGGGAAACAATATTTACCTTGAAAGAAAGAAGTCATAAAAAGAGGCTGTCTCTAGATGGCTTCAGGGTTCTCCACTGAAAGACATGTTGGACTTGTTCTGCAGGATCTCGGCAATCAGAATTTTTTTCTTTTTAAAAATTATTATTATTAACAACATATTTTATATGGATACATAATGTGTTGGTATCCTCTTTTCCCTCATCCATGACCCTATTTCTCTGAGGACCCTCCACAATGGGGTTGCAAATATTCAATATGGGGTTGTGGGTTATGCTTTGTGGGAGCAGCAATCAATTATTTTTGGGGGGTGGGGGAGGGAATGCCTCTGTGCATGATATCTCAACCTGTGGCTCTTACAATCTTTCTGCCACCTCTTCTGAAAAATTCCTTGAGCCACGGTGGATGAGTTTTAACTCTACTTCAGTGATGAGCTCTTAGGAGCCTCTGGATCTCTGCTTTGGTAAGTATTGAGTATCCTCATGGTCTGTCTCCATCCTAACTTTTATTATTAGTTTCAGCATGAAAGCAGCACTATTGCTCATCTCCCCAATATCCCCACTGTTTTCAGCTGTGGCTTGGCTCAAAAGTGAGGGGTAGTTTATCTCCTCTGGTCTTGCTATCTTCCGAAAAAGAATAACAGATTCTCCAACTGAGAGTGAAGTCATGATAGTTTAAATGGGATAAACATTACTAATTTAGATTCAATTTGATGTATGTAACCCATCTTTTAGCCAAAGACTAGTGAGAGCTTGACACTGGAAAGCATAATCTTTGTCTCCATAGGATTCTGATCTGATTCCAGATATGTATTCCTTTACACTGAGCAGATCTCTTAGCCAATCAGAAAGCTATTGGTTACCCACCAAGCTGTGTGACACTACTGCACTGGCTTGTACATCCTGTCAGGATGTTTGCTTCTGAGTAGCTTAGACCTCTGGTTGCTCAGACTGTTTTTGGACACCTTCTCCCAGTAGCTCATGTAGCAGTTTCCAGCACTAGATGGGCTGTCTGGGGACTGGTTGTCTTCTGGATTCCATCCAGGTCTCTGCATGATCTGTGTCAGCAGCATATGGTACCTTCAGCAATAGGGTGTTACCCTTTGCCTCAGGCAGGTAATCAAGTGCTTTGACAGAAATCTGCCTTGATTTGGGGACCTTGTAGGGCTCTCTGATCTATAGCTCATCATGTGAATCTGGCTTATGTGGGATCTGGAGAATTGAACCTGGATCCTTAGTCTTCATAGGCAATTGCCTTAACCACTAAGCCATCCCTCCAGCCCCATCTACCATATAATTTATGCCTGGTGTCAAATGTTCCCTCAGGTTTGAGCATTGTTCTACCAATGACTTGGCTTTGTCTAGTAGAGACTGTGTCTGATGTTAGCCATTAACTATAGAGCTCAATTTATACTGTAATCCCTTTTTAATGTCTATGAAAGACTGTTTAAGGAGCATATCAGAATCCCAGTTGGATTGATCAGTAGGAAATGTGCCTATTTAGAATCTGAGCTGTGTCTTAGAACCTTGGACCATTGAGGTCAGACATACCATACAAGAGCTCAAAGGTGACATCGTGGGAACTAATTGAAGCAAAGGCCATAGAATCCTTAACTACTATTTGTGGTTTTCTAAATTTGGAAAATCTTTAACTCCTCTTTGTGGTTTTCTAAATTTGGAATCATCTGACTCAGAAACAAATAGACTTCCAGTGATGTTGAAGTTTGGTGCCAATGGTTGGAGATTTTGAGGTGTCACATTTGGGAATGTTCATTAAACCTCCTTTCTAGATGGCGAGATTAGCTCAATACTTAAAACACTTTATTTATTTATTATTTTTTGAGGCCTTCATTTTAAGGAATCCACACTAAGGAGACTGCCTTTCTGAGAAAAGATGATTCCATTTATCAATACAGTGTTTTCTAGCTCAACTATATGTTTCCTTGATAAGAAGAATTTTAGACAATCTTTTATCTTTAACTGACAACTACGTGATGTCTAGAGAGAGTAGGGGTCCTTAAAACCTAGGGTCACTTCCTCTTTCTCCCTGTTTTTTTTAAAATTTATTTTAATTATTAGATATGGACATACTTAGTATGTAAACAACACATATTGTTACCATCCTTTCCCTCATTCCTACCCCTTTTCTGAAGAGGTCCTTCTCATTGGGGATGCAGGTAAACCCCATGGGGGTTATTGGTCATGCATTGTGGGGGTAGCCATCAGTTATGGGGGAGAGACAATGTCTTTGTGCATAATGTCCCAACTTGTGGCTCTAACAATCTTTCTACACCCTCTTCCACAAAATTCCCTGAGCCATGTTGGGTGCATTTTCTGTGTAATTCAGTGATGGGCTCTTAGGAGCCTCTGGATCTCTGCTTTGGTAGGTGTTGAGTGTCCTCATTGTATATCTCCATCACCCTTGTGCTGGTATCAATTTCACCAAGAAAGCAGCACTCTTGCACATTTCCCCAATTCCTCTGTGGTTTCAGCTGGGGCCCTGGTGAAGTGTGATGGGCCATTTATCTCCTTAGGTCCTGCTCCTGTCTGAAAAAGATAAACAGATTCTTCATCAGAGAGTGAAGTCAGCACTGGTTAAATGTGATAACCATTACTAATTTAGAGAGAATTTAAAGGGTATAGACCTTCTTATAGCCCAAGATTACTGGGAGCTTGACATTGGAAAGCAAAATCATTATCTGGATATGTTTCTGACTTGTTTTCTAGTGCCAGATATGGTTTCCTTTCCACTGAGCAGATCTGTTAGCCAGTCCAAGAGCAGTCGATTACCCACCATGGCTGTATGCCACTGGACTACCTAGTTGGCTGAATGCAACAGTGAACAATGAGAGATCTTGCCTCAAACAAGGTGAAAGGTGAAGATTGACACCCATAGTTATTCTCTGACCTCCACACATGCACCATCGTCCATGTCTTGTCATTCATACACATGAAAATGTACACATATCCATCTCACACACACACATAAAAAAGAAAAGAAAAGCTGTACTTCTAGGGCTGGGGAGATGCTCATTGTGAAAAGAGTTTGCAGTGCAATCATGAGGACCTGAGTTTGCTCTCTAGAATCCCTGGGTGTGGTGACATCCACTTGTAATCCCAGCACTGTGTATACAGGCACATCTCCAGGGCCTACTGGCCAGAGTGTGGTCTACTTGGTGAGTTACACACACACACACACACACACACACACACACTCCATTATGCAGCACAGCTTTATAAATTTAGCTATCAACTAGCATGTGACATTCAGTGGCACCAGTGAAGACATCATACCCTCCTTGAAATGTTGTATCGCCTCTTACATTTAATCAGTCCATAGGATTGCCCAAAGGAGGTTTCTAAATCCTATTGCTAGAGGCAGTTGAATGAAAAAAACAATGGGCTGAGGAAAGTTCTTTTTTCCCATAGGTTAGGGTTTCTATAGGCAAGGACGCGGAATTTTTTTTCAAAGCTGAAATAAACTTTCATGTACTGATATTTTTTTTCTGATGAATATTGCACTATCTTCTTCTGAAGTAGGAAATGTCAAGAAAAGGGTCCAAGTGCCATCAAGATCCAATATTGTTAGATCTCTTCATGCCAAAGCCTCTTATTCAGCAGAGAATTAAACATATATATATTGTCATATTTTTTTATATGCATAAATCACAGATATAATTTGTAGGCATAGATTCACACAGTTTTCTTCACTTTGCTTTATAATTTTTCCAGAGGTGGTTATTAATAGGTGTCAGAACAAGGGTAACTTTTTAAGCTCACAATCCCTGCAGCAACACCTCCTGGCCCTTGATTGTTTAGGTCTGCTAATGTAACTACCCTGGAAAAATGTTTTAAATGCATTGACATTTCTAAACACCATTTTCTCATCAAAATATTTTCTCTTATTTGGTCCACCGAGCTAATGCATTTATGTGACATGTACATTAACACTGCCATCTCTTCACACCTTGACCCCTTCCTTGTAGTCAAAGCTTACTCCAGTATCTCAGAGTACAGGCTCATGAAAAAGAGGGAGGCAATTAGACCAAAAGCACTACCTGGGTTTGATGTACTTTGTTGGTTCATTGACCACCAAAGTGGTTTCAGAACTGCATGATATACTAGGCAGAAAGCAAGAAAACAGATCCCTGGGGTCTACACCTATATCAATTGCTAATGGGACCTTATGTTAATCACTTCAGATGCAAAGGTAGGAAAAATTCCTAGGACCCACTATTTAGCACCTTAATCTCACATGAACTTCATGGCATGGGGTTTATATCCACAAAATTCCCATTATTATTCCAGCAACCTAATTGAGGTAGGAAATTACAATGGCAAATGCATGTCTAGAATTAACATGTGATCAGAGAGTAGATGTATGAGAGAACCTAAGCCTTCATCTCTTCCATCTAGTTGGTGTTTTTTTTTTTTTTTTTTTTTTTTTTTGTGACTTTGCATTTGTACTGAGTGCTGGGATATTGTCAGTTTGCTTGCTATAAGCAAAAGGTCAGAATTGTCCAAAGGCAGGAAAAATAGAGAAGAAGAGAAGAAGTTGGATGTGACCAGGAGAGGAAAATGCTGGCAACTCATCCTCCGATTCTCCATAGCTTAGGATCTGTTGTATCTTGGGGTGTTAGAAGTACAAAGAGGAGTAAACCACAGACAAAAGGAATCAAAGTCTTGAGCACAGAAAAGTGATTTGAGTAGAGAAGAAAAAGTTAGGGTTTAAAAGGAATGGATGGCATTGAAGACTGTGGGGTTCTAGGAGCAGGGCTTTGATTGTTGATGGACATATTGGCTCACACAACTTCCCAGGTGTTTGGAGATAGAAACTCCTAGCTAGGCTATAGGCAAACTATCAGGAGTTCAGGGGAGATGAGGCTCATAAGAGTGGCAAGAGTGTAATACTGGAGATTGGTTGCATTTGAGCAGAGGGAGGACTTCTAGGCTGATAAAACTTTGTTGGGAAGGGATTTAGCATGCATTGAAAATAAAAATATGTACTCTAAGTATCTTAACATTATTAACCAAATTAGTAGATTTTTTCTTTTACTTAGTGTCTATGTTGCAAGTACAAAGGGTCAATGGTAATGCATTCTTTCCCACATACTCTGCCAGAAAATTAAAATACAGAGAAACAACATTATTTCAAGACTGAAAACTGTAAAAAAAAATAACCAGCAATGGACATGAGGATTCATCTGTGTGGTTTTATTTTTCAAGACATTTTCATAAGGTCAGGCAGCAGAGCTTGCACAGTCTACAGTGCAATCTAAGGGATCCTGCTGTAGCACAACTGAGATACGGATATGATGGTTATTATGGAGTAATAACCTTTTTCCTTATACTGTGTTTGGGGAGAGAATTTGTGAGCAGAAGTGGCCTAGAAATCTGAGAACAGAATTATCAAATACACAGGTACATCCTTTGGGCCTCCATTTTACCCCTGTAATCAGAATCATATACTCTTTCATTGCCTGGATTATTTTATGGAATAAATGAGACAATGCCTTGCCCATAACAAGTGCTCAATTAATGGGGCTTCTACCTCCCCTGCACATTTTTGTTTTTCTTCTTTCTTGCTCCTTATACTGGTACTTTAGTTTTTTTCCACTTGCACATATATGTATGTGTGCATGTATATGTAGGTATCTCTGCACATGTATATGTTTGTGTGCATATGGAGGCTTGAGTCAACGCTGGGTGGTTTTCTCAATCCCATTCCACCATACCTTTTTTGTTTTGTTTTGTTTTGTTTTGTTTTGTTTTGTTTTGTTTTGTTTTTCAAGGTAGGGTCTCACTCTAGCTCAGGCTGACCTGGAATTCACTATGTAGTCTCAGAGTGGCCTTGAAATTATGCTGATCCTCCTACCTCTGCCTCCTGATTTCTGGGATTAAAGGCATGTGCCACCATGCCCAGCTCCACCTTACCTTTTGAACAGAGTCTGTCACTGAACTTGTTCAAAAATCTGCTCACTTACTTGGCTAGATAAATGTCCAACAAGCCTAGAGATTCCTCTGTCTCTACATGCTCAGCTCTAGGATTATAGGTATTTACCACCACATCTGGCTTGTATGTGATTGTTTGGTCTCTGAGCTCAGGTTCTCATTCTTGTGCAGCAAGGATTTTACTTACTGAGCTGTCTCCCCAGCCCCATGATGACACTTTCTATCCATTCTTCTTTCCTGCAACCCTCTAAACTTTTCTTGCCATGTGTCATCTGGGTACCTGAAATAGTACCCTCGTGAGGCCTTTTGTCTTAGTTTGCAGATTAAAGTGAGATGTTAAGTCTATTCTTGTGTGTTCTGTAGTCTCAAGAACCTGGGAAGAATGGTGAGTTATAGAGTCTCCCTGGGAACTGGCTTTTTTCATAATGGGGGTGTGTAGTTGTCTTTGTCCTGGTGTTCCTCTCTCCTGACTCTTGCAGTCTTTTTGAATGATAAGCAGAGACGAGGACACAAAAACAAATGTCATGCTCTTAGAATCTAACATTTCTTTAATGTTTCCTTTAAAAAAATTAGGGCTGTTTTGAATACATTTTTATTGGTATAAATATTAGTTATTTTTTCTCATAACTGTGACAGAATACAAAGGAAACAGGAAAGGTAGAGTTTATTTTGGTTCACACTTTGAAGGTATCATGGTAAGAAAGGTTGGGTGGGAAGTCATGAAGGCAAAGACATGAAGGATGAAGGCTGGAGCCTGAGACAGCTGGTCCATTGTGTGTCCATTCAGAAAGGAGAGAGAGAGAGAGAGAGAGAGAGAGAGAGAGAGAGAGAGAGAGAGACAAAGGCTGGTGCTCAGTTTGCTTTCTTTTTACCCAGACAGGGATCCCAGTTCATGGTATGGTGCTACCTACATTCAGCGTAATCTTCCTTATTTTGTTAAACATTTCTGGAAACACTTTCAATGATATAGCCAGAGGTATGTTTCCATGGTGATTCTGAATTCCATCAAGTTGACAATAAAGATTAACCATCATGGTGTACATACATTGCACATATTAATAGATTTCATAAAAAATATATGCATGAATATGATGTGAATGTAAGGCTTTAAAAGCACAATAGGATGTAGCTATTGAGGTAGAGGAATTACTTTTACTAGAAAGATGTAAAGCTTTCTTAATAATTTGTTCAGATAATTTATTTTAACAAGAAGTAAAATAAAAGATGAAGCCTAGAGAGGTGTGCCAAGATGGGAGATAGTCTTTCCTTCTTTCTTGGCAGCAAGGAAATGAAATGGGAAGAGAGGTTGCTGGCACACCATGGGTGCCAGAGCCAACTAGCATTTTTGAGATAGGAGGTAGATTTATTTAGAAGCACTTTTAAAAATGAATAGAGCAAGATGTAAACACCAACTTTTTGCAAAAGATAGCTTGGCCTAAAGTAAAATCAAGAGAAACAGTGAAGTAGCTATAGTAGCCGAAAATTACTTTGTAAGTAAGAAAAATGAAGCTTACAGAGTTGATTTCACTTGTCTAATGCTACACTGTTAGATTGTAGTACAGTTAACACTGACCTTATTCATTTTTAAAAATATGTATTTTATTTATTTGACAGAGAGAAACAGAGAGAGAGAGAGAGAGAGAGAGAGAGAGAGAGAGAGAGGAGAAAGGGAGAGAGAGAATGGGCGCACCAGGGCCTCCAGCCACTGAGAACGAACTCCAGGCACATGCACCTGCTTGTGCATCTGGCTTACGTGAGTTCTGGAGAATCAAACTGGGATCCTTTGGCTTTGAGGCAAACACCTTAATGGCTAAATCATCTCTCCATCCCTTGACCTTATTCTTACGCAAGAGCTTGGCTGTTGAGTTTTGTGAATTAAAATGTTTCTTGTCTTCATTCACTACAATACATACATATGCACAAATTATAAACATTTTTAGACATTTCACGTAGCCAGAGTAACAGGTCTTATGCTGCATGATCCATTGTCTCAAGTATCACATTTGAGATTTAATGATACAGTTGGTTTTTTGCCATGTGTTACACTTCTCAGCAATGTGCCCCAAATTGTGGAGAAACCAAGATCCAATCTGTAAGTGCCAGATAGCCAGCCACCATTTGTCATTTTTCCTGTGCGCCAGTCACATCTGTATTTCATGTGTACTAAATCATTAACACTTCAGTTACTACATGACATGGTGGTATTATCATATCTGTTTTTTAGATAGGGAAAGATAATTCAAGAGGCTACTGAAGCTCAAAGATGAGAGGTGCAGGGGGGGAGATTGGACACCAGGCAACCTCATTCAGAGTACAGGGTGGTGATCTTCACTCACACTGCTCTTCCTTATCAACACAAGATGGCTGCTGGATTTCCTGGGTTAGTTGGCTGGTATCTTGATTCTGAGAGGAAGAGACTAGGATTTGTATTGGTGTGAGCAGGAAACATCCTGAAAGTAGACAGCAATGCATGTACTGCCCATAAGGGATGGTCACTCATCCATAAGGCAAAATGGGTAAGTGACATAGGACAATAACCCATAACTCTTCAGGTTTACTTTTGTTATTTCTAAGTCCAGGATATATATACATACAAGTATTCTTGTTTGTTTCTCTGATAAACTCTGGAGTACTACATTGTAGTGGAGGAAGTCTTAGACCAGCAGTGTGGATGGAAAAAGGACTGAGAAAAGTCATGTGACACTGATGGTAAATACACTATTCCTGCATGAGATACATTTTTTTAGGGTGGCCTTCAGTGGGGAGCTGTGGAGATTAAGGAAGAGGCTAAAGCCCTTCCCATCCCTTTTTAGGATATACACTGTATCTACTTGTCAATATTATTTCAATTTTTTTCTTTCATAAAATATTTCTGACTTTATTGGAAGACCATAGTTATATGTGTTGCATATTTTCAATTTGAAATATTCAATACAATATTTACTTCCATTACATGTGAGTTTTGTAGCTGTATCCCATGACCTTGCACAATCTGCTGCTGCATGGAATCAAGCCATTTTTGTTATCTATTCAAGTCTTTAAACTTGGTATTTAGGTTAAATACAAAATATGGTTCTTAGTATTATTCCAAGGTCACTGTTCACTACGGAAAAATGCTAAAAGCATAGAAGTTATGCATGAGAAATCCATTATTAAGAGTGTCACCCCCTTATCTACAATTGCAGTTACTTTAACATGATTTCCTTGCATTGTGGTGACATACTATAGCTAAAGCTCTGTTAATGTTTCCATTATATATCTCTATTTAGCATTTCAACTGGTTATAACTCACTGTATTCCTGAGCTAAATTTTGGTTTATAGTAATCTCAGGTTTAAAACTTCACAGAAGAAATTAAAATCATATGAATGAAAATGTTGCAGGTCATCTTTTTTCATACACTGGATAGCAAAACACGTTCTTGTTTGGGGGATTTGAGTGGGAAATTGAATTTTGTCTTTTAATCAGTTGTGGCCAGGATAATAATGTTATTAATGCAAAAGCATGCTGAACTAATTAAGAACCAGAGAACTAGAAAGTATTCTAGGAGGTCTCCAATAGGAAAGATATGCCCTACCCACCCACAGACAAATGGAGCTCAACATCCAAGGGAGCTCTGAGAGATCTATTCCACAATTGTTACTGCTAACTTGTTACATTGTTCAACAATCCCTATCTGTTGGGAATTTTTCCCTTATGTTTAGCTCAAATCCTTGCAGTTTAAGCCAATTTCCCCATGCTTTTAGGAGAAATGACAAACAGCTGTTCAACAATGTAGGGAAGATAGCTACGGTTATTTTACACACACCACTACTGGACCCTCCAAAGACCAACTTTCCCAACAGAAGAATAATGTCTTCCTGGTTCCAGTTTAAAAGCTATGAATCGTTGCCTCTTTCTTGTTAAAAGTTTTATCCCATATTGGGCCCTAATAAACTAATTTCTTTCTAAAAACAGTTTGTTTATTTATTTATTTACAGGGAGAGAGAAGAGAAGAGAAGAGAAGAGAAGAGAAGAGAAGAGAAGAGAAGAGAAGAGAAGAGAAGAGAAGAGAAGAGAAGAAATTAGGCACATCAGAGCCTCTGGCCACTGCAAACAAACTCCAGATGCATATACTACATTGTGCATTTGGTTTTATGTGGATACTGGAGAATTGAACCTGGGCCCTTAGGCTTTGTAGGCAAGCATGTTAACTGCTAAGCCATCTCTCTAGCCCCTAGAATAATAACTTCTTAATCTCTCCTTCCCATTAATGAAGAAAAATCTCATGACTTTCCCATGACCAATGAAAGTCTCCTCTTGTTTTGAAAGATAGATTATACCCTGCTTTTTTTAATTTGAAATTTCACAGGAAATTCAGAACACTCTCTGACTCATTTTTAAAAAGTTATTTGCCTTAAAAATGTGCAGGTCTGGATGCAGGAATATAATTTAAAATCAAGTCTTTCCATTGTCAAAGCCTTTCCCACTGACCAGTGGTGCTCCATGTCTATACAAAAGGGACAGAATATGGTTTGCCAGGAAATAAAAACCTGTCTTAAAGATACATTTACTTGGTAGGTATATAGATTTTATTTACATTGAGCATTTATTTTTACTGGTGTATATGTAATATAATGTAGTGCATGTTTGTGTGTGTGTGTACATGTGTATGTGTGGCACATTCATGTGTATGTGCTCTTAAAGTGCCCCATGTGCTTGTCTGTGGTGGCAGTGGATGGGGAGATGACACTCAACTGTGATGGTTACAACAGAATGTTGGGTGTCCCACTCGTTCCATTCTTATTCGAGCCAGATTCTCTTACTGATACCAGAACTTGCTATTGTTCTTGAACCCAGGTGATTCCTTGGTCTCTGTTTCTCTTTGTAGGATGGGATTACAACACTCTGTGGCCAAGCTCAGGTGTTTACATGGGATAAGTCAATTTGCGATCAGGTGGTTTCAGACCCCCTCAGGTCCTCATTTTTGTATAGAAAGTAAACAACTTCTGATCCCTCTCTCCAGCCCATACTCTCAGAATATTTTTAGGTAAGGCTGGAATAATAATGAACATTATAGGGCAATGGGAGGAAAGGCACAATTCTCTAAATTTGATGCCATCACTGCTATTACCCTACAAACCTACAAAAAAGTCTGTCTGCTGTATGACTTTTCCAGGAGAGATCTGGAGAGATGTGAACAAATATTTGTTTATCCTGGTTAAGGCACAGAACAAAGAAACAATTCCGCTCAAGCCTAGCTTGGTGAACCAGAGAGTTTGCTGGGCTTACATACAGGAGAATGGATAGTGCAAAGTGACACTGAAAAGTCCACCCCAGCATGAGTTCACAATAACTAACACCCCCTCCCCAATGCTCCTTGAACAATTGCAGGCAGGTGGACCACTCAAAGGGAGTCTCCTGCCCTTAGTAATTCTTTACTGCTTTTTTCTTTTTTTTTTAATTGACAACTTCTATACTTACATACAAAAAAACGCATGATATTTTCCTCCCCTCCCCCCATTCCATTTTAGAACTCCAATCTCCATCATATCCCCTCCCTCTCTCCATTAGTATCTCTTTTAATTTGATGTCATCATCTTTTTCTTCTATTATGAGGGTCTTGCGAAGGTATTGCTAGGCACTGCAAGCTCATGGATATAGAGGCCAATTTCTGTCTGGGCAGTTGCATTGTAAGGAGTCATATCCTTCCTTTGGCTCTTCCATTCTTCTGCAATGGTCCCTGAGTCTTGGAGGGTGTGACAGAGGTGTTTCAGTGCTGGACACTCCTCTATCCCTTCTTCTCAGCACTATGTTGTTTACTGCTTTTATTGTTTTAAGGAGGAACCTTGAAAATCTTGTCACTTTCAGGAGTTTCCTGAGTCTTGTAAGTTTAGTTAAGGCTTGTAAATAATGTTTATTTCCCATATGGGCCTCTGGATTCCCATTCCAATTCAGAAGAAATAGCTACATTTGTGTTTGTCTATAAACATTGAGTGATAAACTTACCCAAGGTTACAAAGCCAGTAAGTGGTACAGCCAAAATTTGAAATCAGACCCAGGAGTCTGTAGCCTTACCTGTTATGCCATGCCACCTCATCTTGATTGACACATAATCTAGAAAGGTTAAGTCAAGCCAGGCTAGTGCCAGCCCTTGAGGTAGCTCAATGAGACATTCAATTGCCACATCACAAAAGATAGGATACTAGGATGGAAATACCAGGAGAGAATTCTCTCATTAATCTAACTCTATAGCAAGAGAGATAAGAATGAAAAAGGAGTCATGAAATGCAACAATATGGAAGAGCAGAACAGGTAAAGGAACTATTTAGAGATTGGATGGTCTGGAAGAGAGGATCAGAGTGGTTAAAACAATAACTTAGAAATGAACCAGATGACATGCCTTTTTCCATGTCATCTTTAAATGGCTTTTTTGCTGGCTACACTTGGATGGAGTATGCTTCTGAAACAGAAGATATGGTGAATACTTTGTGTCTACCTGAAGAGAACTCTTTAGTGTCTGGGTTTCTGGTTCTAAGCTTGGCTAAAATGTCAATTTTCTCACTGAGGACATACATACCACTGAAGAGCTTATCTAGATCATGTGAGTGTGATGGAAAGCTGAGAAAGCAAGGTAAAAGGTGGACACAGCATATGGAGCAATGAGCTGAATTTTTCAAGTCCATGTTCTGTAATTAATATATAAATCTTTATGCAAAAATAGCAGATATATAAGAGAAAGAGGTCGAGAGCAACAACTAGCTGAGGGATTGGAAAGGAAGCAGATAATTTAGCTCATTCTAGGCTTAGATGGAGCCATTAGTTGGGGAGGGAGGGGGGAGAGAAAGAATTAGAATAAGAAATTTGAATGTATACATCATGAAAACTCAGATGAGCAATCATGATTCCATATGTGTGTGAGAGATCATGGAGCACTTGTCTTTCTGTGACTTGCTTATTTCACTTAACATAGTGATTTCTATTTAAGTTTCCACAAATGACAAGATGCTATTCTTTTTGTTTTTGTTTTGTTTTGTTTTGTTTTTATGAGGTAGGGTCTCGCTCAAGCCCAGGCTGACCTGGAATTCACTATGATGTCTCAGGGTGGCCTCAAACTCATGGTGATCCTACCTCTGCCTCCCAAGTGCTGGGATGAAAGGCATGTGCCACCACGCCCGGCAACAAGATGCTATTCTTTTTAGAGCTGAATAGTATTTTCCTAGGTATTAATTACATATTTATTTATTCATGTATTCAGTTATTGGTTGATGGAAACATATTTTGTTTCTATTTCTTGGCTATTATGATCATTGCTGCAATAAACATGGAGGTATATATGTCTCTTTGACATAATAATTTAATTTCCCTTGGATATACACCTACTTAAGAGATTGTTGAATAGAATCAATGATAATTCTATTTTCATTTTTTTTTTAATTAATTAATTAATTAATTAATTTGAGAGAGTGAGAGAAAAAGAGGAAGGGAGGGATGGAGGGAGGGAAGGAGAGAGAGAGAGAGAGAGAGAGAGAGAATGGGCAAGCCACAGCATCCAGCCACTGCAAACAAACTCCAGATGCATGTGCCACCTTGTGCATCTGGCTTAAGTGGGTCCTGGGGTACCTAACTGGGGTCTTTAGGCTTCACAGGCAAATGGCTTAACCACTAAGCCATCTCTTCAGCCCTATTTTCAATTTTTTAAAGACCATCCATGCTGTTTTTCCATAATGGCTATACTAATTTACAGTCCCATCAACAGTATTCAAGAATTCCCTTTTCTCCACATCCTTGCCAGTTCTTGTTATCTGTTACATTTTTGATAATGATTCTTATTGGGATGAGGTGATATTCCTTGTGGTTTTATTTACATTCCCTTTAATGATTAATGATATTGACCTTTTTTTCCATATACCCTTGGGTTATTTGCTTAATTTTCTTTTGAGATGTGTCAGTTTATGCCTAGTGCATTGGATCTATTGTCCATTTTGGTAATCTTTCCATAACTGTGTCATGTTTGGTATAGCCAGTTCTTGCCTTTTCAATTTTAAGCTAAACTTTTTGCCTAAGGTAATTATTTTAAGATTTTAGTTTTAGCAGTATTCTGTATTAATATCATGGAGATCATGTGAATGTTTGACTTATTTTAATTATCATAAGTAAACATGGTTAGTGTTTTCGTACGTACCTGGTTTTGGTTGCATTCCTCTCCCAAGCTCCTCTTTCTGATTTCTCTGATACTCTCCTTTCTTATACCCTTCAACTCAATATTTCCCTTCCCACTTTCATGTTACATGCAAATACCTTCCAGACATTCAGATGTACTTCCTACTTTGTTTATTTCCTTTGTACCTTGATATGCATCCATTGGGTCTGGTTCTCACCTTCCCTGGGAGACCGCTGTCACTGGAATTTCCTTTCATTGTGACTCAGACTCTCTTCACTCTACTCCTATGTTGGATCTTGCTTTCTCTCTGTCCTACCTCTCCTTTCTTAGTTTCATGGATGGTACACTTCCATCCTTTCTTACAAAGTTTATAGGGGGAAAATGTTTTTGAGTCCTGGGAATTCTGGCAACGTTTATGTTCCCTTTTATATTCATTCATTGATTTGGATGAGACAGAAATCTAGGATGAAATTTTCCTCTAATGTTAAAAGTATTGTTCTCATGGCTCCTGGTATCTGACACAAAGCCATTCTGTCCCTTCAGTTTTCATGCATGGTTCATAATCTACCATCCCCAGATGGTAAGACCATTCCTTTGTTACCAGCATTCTCAAATTTCATGATGACGTGTCTGAGTGTGGGTCAATTTTCATCTCTTCTGTTTGGTGAGCAATGGGCCCTTAGTATCAAGAACACATGGCCTTTAGTTCCAGAAATGTCTGTTGAATAATGCCACTAATATTCCCTTCAAATTATTTGATGTCATTGATTATTCCCTTCAAATTCCTATTTGCTTAATCTGAAGTTCCTGATTTTCAGATATTGAAGGTTTTAGATTGGAATTATACATTCTATTTTCTATTTATTTCTCTTTTTTAAACAAATATTTTATTTATTTGAAAGAGAAGAGAGAGAGAGAGAGAGAGAGGGAGAGAGAATGGGTGTACCAGGGATTCCAGCCACTGCAAACAAACTTCAGGCACATGTCCCACCTTGTGCATGTGTATTAGTGATTACAGAGGAATTGAACACAAAACAAGAGAGAGGGCTGAGGAAATGGCTTAGTGGTTAAGGCACTTTCCTGTAAAGCCTATAGACCCATTTTGTGTGAGGCAGGGTATCACTGTAGCCCAGACTGGCCTAGAACACATTCAGTAGCTTAGGCTGGACTTCAGCTCATGGTTACCTTCCTACCTTAGCCTTCAGAGTGCTGGTATTGAAAATGTGAGCCACTACACTCCATACTTTTCCTGTTTGAGAGATTTAAGTTCTAACTCTTCTTTTTAATATTTTTCCTCTTGCTAACATTCATTCTTTCTTTTAATCTCTCTTTCTCCCATCTTCAATGTATGTATATGTGTTTGTTTGCACATGTGTGCAAGAGTATGTGTACATATGTCTATGGAAGTAAGAGCTTGATGCTAGGTATCTTTTTCAATCACGCTCTGCCTTATTTTTTGAGACAGGGTCTGAGGTAATTTGAATGTAAAGTGTCCCTCATATCCTCTTTCCTTTCTTTCTTTCCTTTCTTTCTTTCTTTCTTTCTTTCTTTCTTTCTTTCTTTCTTTCTTTCTTTCTTCTCTTTCTCTTTCTTTCTTCTTTCTTTCTTTTTCTTTTTTGGTTATTTGAGGTAAGGAGGTAGGGTCTCACTCTAGCCCAGGCTGACGTGGAATTCACTATGTAGTCTCAGCATGTAATCAAGCGTGCAATGATCCTCCTACTGCTGGAAATAAAGGCATGTGCCACCATGCTAGACCACCCATCTTTCTTTTTTTGAGATAGGGTATTGCTCTGTAGGCCAGGTTGGTCTGGAAATTATTATGTAGTCTACAATGTCCTTAAATTTCTACCCATCTTTGACTTCCAAACTGCTAGAATTATAAGCAAGAGCCACCACATTCAGCTATATACTTTTAATTTCCAAAGAAAATTACAAAATTTGGTCTAGAGGATTTTAATTTGTTTTCTAAAATCCCTGAAGAAGTAATTCCCTCATTTTGGTCATTACTGATTTACTTTCTAATGTCTGTGGTGGGTAAGAAGGACAGTTTATTTGAAGATTTCTATCTGTCCAAACTTTTTCTGCATATGACTTCTCATCTCTGAATTCATGTTAGAGGTTCTCTAGTATTGTGACTTTTCTTTGTCACCTTGGTGTGCTGAAAGGCCAGGATGTAGGAATCTGGCCTCTTTTTAAACATTGGTTGACTTGGTCCTACTTATTTTGGTGACTGTCTTCTATAAGCATGTACAGAATCAGGGACAGCTCTAGCTCTTGAATCTCATGGGGTACTCTGCCATTTTTGTTCACCATGTGACTTGAAATTGTTCTTTTTCCCTGACAGCTAAGCCATTTCCAGCTTTTATTCAGCTCTGAAAAGTTTGGTGCTACAGTAGCATCTTCAGATCTTTCTATCCTTTGGATTAAGGACCAACAGGGGTTCCTAAAAAAAAAAAATCTTTTTGATGTCTATTAATGAAAACAGGTGTACGTGTTAATCTAGCATCTTAAACCTGAAGTATATCACATTATATTTACTTTCTTTGGTTAGTAAGGCCAAAGATAGAAGAAGAAGGAAGAGGAGGAGGAACCATTCCAACTTTTGGTGGTTTATCTAAAGACCTGAAGGTATATAGTAGGGAGGAGTTCGATTTTCTGTTTAGGAGAATCACAGTGCTTATCAATTTAGCAGTGACAGTTTTCCTAAAAGGGCTGAGTTTACTACATATAGAAAAGCCTATTGGCTTTTAAAAATATTTTATTTATCTGAGACGGAGGGAGAGAGAGAGAGAGAAAGGCAGATAGGGAGAATGGGTGCACCAGGGCCTCTACCCACTGCAAACAAACTCCAGATGCATGCACCACCTTGAGCTTTTGGCTTATGGGGGTACTGGGGAACCAAACTTGTGTCCTTAGACTTCACAAGCAAGCACCTTAACCACTAAGCCATCTCTTCAGCCAAGCCTATTGGTTCTAAGAACAGAAAATATTGCTTTCCTGTAGGTGACAGTTGGGCAGCCCTCAAACTGATAGCTGTTTGCTATATGCTCTTAGCTGTTCATTGGTTTCCTTTTCATCAGGTTCCCCCTCTGGAGAGTAGAAATAGCAGAACCTGCCACAGAATGCTCATGTAAAATTAAATTAGCAAATGATGATGTTTTATCAGAGTATGACACACAGAAAGTTCTATAGAACAGTGTCCCATCATTATTTTATGATCACCTATGGCCCTTGTGACTCTTGTTTGAATGACAGAAATGAGTTAGCTTGAGTGAGGATGGGAAAAGTGAATGGGATGCCCTGATCTTAGGCCAAGTGTCTTCTGGAATGGGAAAAGGGGAAGGGGCTTGTTTCCAGTATAGGTCACACAGCCTTTGGATGCCTGGCTGTCCTGCATCCCGTGGAAGTGTCAATGCTCACAGCAGTAGCCCTCTGCCATCCTGCTTTCCAAAGGCTCTGGGTGCACATGCACACTCCTGCCCAAACTCTTCCTCCATGCTTTTAGAAAAACAGCTTTAAGAAAAACTTGTCATGTCAAGCTGCAGAAAACCATGAGTGTACAGCTACAAACAGGAACCCAATATCAGGTGTCTCTCCTGGATTAAACATCCTGTTCACCAATTGGAAGCCATATTGGCTTCTTATTTCTAGTGCTGGTTTTATGCATTTACTTCTAACATGTTTGTTTTACCCTTCTTCTTACCATATACCTTGTTCATGTCATTACCTTCCCACCTCTTTGTGCTTCTCATGCCCATGGTCTCCCATCTTTAAGTGTGAGTGTCCTCCATTGTAAAGCCAGATCCTCTTACCCTTGTCCCTGGACCAGGAAAACTGTTTGGATACACATAAGCCGATTGCCAATCTGGAAGGAATGTATTTCATCTGCACAGCTCTCCAGGCTAATGCCTACCATCACCTTCCTCACCATGGAGTCTTGTAGCCAACTTATTGATTTACCTCCTCAGACCCTGACAGATCATTACCATAAAGAAAGCTTTAAGAAAAGATGCACACACTCTCCTCAGGAGGAAATGGTCCATGCATTTGGGCTGGCAATTCCTGAAGGAGATAATACCACTTCCATATGTCTTCTGCAAAGCCCCAGGAAACTCATGCTGCTCACATTAGGACTCTGGATATTATATGATTTGTTGCTCAGTGGGAGGACATTTAAAATTCCTGAAGGGAAGTACTTGGCATCAATAATCTTGAGTGTATCCTCCGCAGTGGGATGGATAGCTGAGAGCTGCTTTGCTCAGGGCTCTTGCTCGGCATGGTGTGTTCTGTGAGACAGTGCAGCTGTTGTCCACATTCCCATAGTTCTTTACAAAACATCCAAGGGGATGGGAAGGGAGTGGAAACACTGTGCCCACAGTGTTATATTCAGTGCTTGAAACCTTTGCTCTTAGATTTTCTCACAACTTACTCCATGTCTGGAGAGTCCAAATGGGGCCACTAGCAGAGTTTAGTCATTTTGCCAAGGTAGTTGTTGCTAGGTAGCTTCCAGCCACGGGACTTTTCCCTGCTAAGGAAGTTGTTGTGTCTGTGCACACAGGAGAGTCTCAGAAAGATGCTACAAGTGAATGTCCATCTCTTGTGAGCATCAACAGGGAAATCCTAGGAACCCCACTTGGACAATTAATAATCTTCAGGGGCAATATCTCATAGAGGAAGGAAGAGCCAAAAGTAGGAATAAAGAGTAGCTTACCTAACCCTTATCTTTGCCTATTCAGGCCCTATTCAGTGCCACCCTCAGCTACATAGGCCACTGCAGTTTTCAGTGATTTCTCTGTCAGGTTACATGCTATTTGAGGCTGGAATGACAAGGGGTTTACTATTCTGTCATTTGAGAGTGTCAGGTCTGAGGAGGCAAAGTGAATAGCTTATGAGCAAGCATCATAATGGTAAGATCATTTTGAGTTGTATGAAAAGCCCCAAGCTACAATCCCAATCAGAAGGGTTGTGGTCCCACCTTAGTCATTGCTGCTAAATTGGGCAAGTCAATTCTCCTTAGGCCTCAGTTTGCCCTGCTGTTGAAGTGGAAAAAAAAAAAAAAAGATTCTTCTAGTTTGGTTCAGCTCATGCCACAGGTCAAGGGACCTGGAGTTCCTGTTAAGTCCTGATGAGCAGTCATAAATATATCTTCTTAGTCTATAAAACAAGAGAGATACATCAAAGGTGGTGATGATTTAAATTCACACAGTAGTCCCTATGAGCAGGCACACATCACATTTCTGTGGCACAAAGCCAGTAGTTTTAAAGATAATGATGATCTTTAGCTATAGCCCTCCCTGCCATTCTCAGCTCAAGATTGGCTGCAGGCTGCCTGACTTCTCCACTAGATTAAAAAAAAATATTATTTATTTGTTTGAGAGAGAAAGCAGAGAGAGAGAGAGAGAGAGAGAGAGAGAGAGGAAGGAGCACATAGAGAATGGGAGTGCCACTGCAAACAAACTCCAGATGTATGTGCTGCCTTGTGCATCTGGCTTATATGGGTCCTGGGGAATTGAACCTAGGTCTTTTGGCTTTGCAGATAAGCACCTTAACCGCCAAGCCATCTCTCTAGCCTCTCCACCGGTTTTTGACTAGGTGATTTCTTGACTGAGGACTGTCTTCAAAATGAATTGGAAAATTATTTTCTCATTCTTCTCTCTCAGAAGTGGTCAACTGAGGTTTAGGGCTTACAATATGCTTGTTGAATAATGTGTGAGCCTGAGCAGATGGACAGAATTGTTCTCAATGGACTTTGACTTTCAAGAGCATTCCCATCTCTTCCTGCTTTGAGCTCACATGCCCTTCTCCACTGGTATCAGGGATCAGGAAAGAAAAAGCTGCATGCGTTTCCATCAACAGACCCACACCATCTACTCTGGCCTGTGAGGAAGGCCAAACCTTGATGATGGAGGCAACTTCGTAAGTCTCAATTGTATCAATTAAAGCACAGTGATGTGAAAGAGGTTTCTTCCTAAGGTCTCTTAACAGGTGAAACAGACCTTGCAGCGTGGCCTTTCTCTGGGCTCATTCTGTATCTCTCCTCTGTACCCTGCGGCATGGCCCTCCTCTGGGCTCACTCTGTATCTCTCTTCTGTACTGTGTATGTGTTTCTGTGACTGCATGCTTCATTCGGCATTTGAGTGATATGCCCCTTTGACTGTCCATTCTCTTTCCCAGGGGACAGTGCATTCCTAAGGGCAGGGAGTGAGTCTCATCTGCCTGATTGTCCCTCGTGCCTGCTCCGGCTCAGTGCCTGTTTATTAAACCGAGTTAATCCTCCCAACCGCCCCTACAATCATCTTCCAGAAGGCACTGGGGCTGTGACATCTTCTATAATCACCCTAGTTCGCTTGTACCTCCTAATAATTTATATGTCTGTGAGAACAAGAAATATATAAAAGGGAAGAAATAAAGCAGCAGGCACTGGTGTGGAATAGACTGGTTTTTGCTGGACAGTGTGTTTCAAGGGCCATCGGTGTTTCAGCTTGTAAGGATGCTTCTTCAACATGAGATTTTTCTCTAGTTTGATCTTCATTTCTAAGTTTTTAAAGTTTTTAAATGATTTCATTGCTCCAATTAATTCTAGGTTAGATGTAAGTGCTAGGCTTCTCTTTGTCATATTTTATAAAGGCAGACTTTTGTTACAAAGATTTAAAAAAAGTCCAAGTGAGTAGCCTTTTATTACACAAGCACCACCTTTTCTTATTTAAGAGTGGAAAGGAAGAAGCAGCATTTGGCCGCCAGTGCCAATGTGTCCCAAACGTCCACGTGAATACAGTGAGAGCAGGCGGGTGAAGGCACTGCTATCCCATCCTCTTGGAAGGGTCTGACAAACATGTGATGTAGAGGGGAGAAAGAGTTAAGTGACCATCACCAATTACAGCCTCGGAAGGGGTGATTAAGAACAAAATTGCAGGGAGGTTTTTAATTTAGCTGCCTAGAGGAGCCACCCCCAGTTGCACCAAGCTCATCAGATCATACACCTGGCTCCATCCTGTCACCCAGCACTGTCACTCAGAAAAAAATACATCAGAAAGGGCGCCAAAGGGACTGTGCCACTCCATTTCCTGTGCTTGCAAGGCAACAGAGCTCCTTTCCATTTCATTAGAGACAGCAAGAAGGGGACAATCAAGTAGAAATTAAGCAAACCAAGAGACCACACAGGGGAAAGTTTAAAGGATGACTTTGTGTCATGTGTGCCATTTGTGCAATTTCTTTTTGTTGCCAACACCTGACTATAGCTGGGGACTGTGTTGACCCAGGATTTGGTTTATGGCTGTGTGGATTTTATGTTGCAGCATCAACTCCCAAGTCTCTCCCATCCATTGTGTCTGAAGTTCATCTACCCTGCACCAGTTTCTTCCTAATGCTATATATAACCCTGCATGGTAATGCATATTATACTGATAAAATGTGTGGCTGATACCGAGGGAATCTTTGAAGATGTGTGCCAGTGAGTGGACTCACTTTAAATGATAATGACACAGGAGTGCTATTAGAGGAGAGGGACTTGCTAGTAATAGTGCTAAAACCTCCTTCCATCTCCACACTGTTTTCTGTGTGCCTGGCATTGTGCTAAGTGTTTGATCATATCATTTTGAATGCTGAAAGCATTTGTATGTGTGTTCAACTATTCCTTAATACATTGCACACAGGTAAAAAAAAAAAAAAAAGGACAAAACAATGTTTGTCTAGAAACAGACTAATGAATGTTATACATTATCTCTCGGGTACATATATAACAAGAACTCCATACGCAATATATATATCTGTATATGTGTGTGTTTACATAATCAACTTCATATTAGCATTATCCCAGTAAAAATATGTTTTAGTTCTATTAACCTGTTGGTTTAAGCAGGTTTCTATCAGTATGTAGCCAGTGATGCTGTAAAGTTTAGTGACTATGTAGATGAGTATTTGTAAAGATAATAAATCCGTTTTTCATATGCAAAAAAGTTAAAGCCAGTGTTAAAATCATTATCCTGTACACTTTTTTATGGCTCTCCTGATAATATGATCTTGAGGGTGAATGTGGGGCTCATAGTTAACTGTTCAAGGCCTCTTAATTAAATTAGGAATAATGAAACATTTTCAAGATTCTTATTAGGAACATTTACTGACAAGTACAATTTATTCTTTCTCAACTACAGCTTGGCTTTATTCAAAATTCAGATTATATCGCCCTGTCATAGTATCTCATCAAGATAGTGGTAATCCTTAATTCTGAACTTTGCATACAGCCAACTTTTCTCCTGGTTGAATAGGCTCCAAAATAGCAAACTAAATTAGTCAGAAAAGTGTTCTGATAAAGTAATGGTGTGTTTTCAATTCAAATTTTACACTTTGTAAATCTGTGTATTCATCATGTGAATATGCAAGACAATAGGGTCATTTCACTCCAGCATAGCAACATGTCTGAAAAGACCTGGTATTTCATGGAATCTTTCTTACTTTGTTGGTAGGTAAAATATTTTCCCTCTTTAAAAGCTAAAGGTTGTTAACTATTCCTGTTGCACGTGTGTATGCACACACACACACACACACACACACACATGTATACATGTAGACACACACACATGTAAGCATGGAACAATCAATGTTTTATAAAATTTTATATTATAACCCAAGGGGTTCCAGGAAATGTTTTCTTTCTTTGTTTTAATCTCAATAAATACCCTCTCTTTTGTATATTTTATTTTACTCTTTGGATTCTAAAATTTTCTCATTTCTTACTATATAATCTGTTTGTGATCAGATAAGTCAGACTAGTTTATAATGAAGACCACCTAGCATGAGGAAAGTGTAACTTCAGAAAACGAGTTCTTATTACTTTTTAAAATTGGTTTTTAAATGGAGGCTGAGCAAATACATGAGGCAATTTATGGTTAAAATTTATATTGTCTTTTGGCAAATATACAACTGTTTACAAAACACAATTTATATCTTGAATAAAGGAATATAGGGTTTGCCATGAGGGACTATTTAGTGAGTTAAAATTGCAGGATGACATATGAATATATACTTAAAAAATAAAATAAACCCAACATGAATTAGAATTTTAAAGAATACGAGTTGTGATCTTCTCATTCTTTTGATCATTACAAACAAAATACTGGTCAATAATTTCACATATTATGGGTGCTGGCCAGAGATTTTATAAGGAATTTGAAAGGTTTTAAATAAGAAGCAATGGAGTGCAGAACACATACAGGAAAAAAAAAAAACAATTTCAAATTTTGATACGGAAAACTATTATGTAAATATTGAATATTTTTTAAAGAGAGAGATAATTTAGATAAGACAATGTAATTTGCATCTAATTCACTCAAGAATGACAAGACTAAATGCACCTATAAAATTTTAAAATTGTACCTATGTCTTAAATCTTTCCAGTTAAGGATATGTAGTTTGTCTCAATTTGTGTTTTGACTCATGGCATAAATAAATGTTTCCCATAGTTTAATGCTGAAGAAACTTTAGAATTGGATTAAATTTGACAGGATATGATATTTCCATGTAAACGATGAATCATTTATTTTGCAGTTTAAATTTCAAGAAGAAATACAACTTTTGTTTTTGTTTGCATTTTGTCATTTTCCAATAAATCAAATATTACATTAAATACCACAATAATATTTATCTCATCATATAGGTATGAACCTTTTAAAACTTATAACCTAAATAAAAGCCCTGACATTTGGTTCCATATTTTAAAAGTCTAAATTATTTTCAACTACTTAAACAACTTTATCCAAATTCATTTAATCAAACATTTGATTAGACATTTATGATTTTTTGGATAGCATTAGAATAAATTATTGTGGAATTTGACACAAACAATGCTTATTTAATATTAACAACTTTATTTTCATTTAAAAATGTATTTTAATTTTAGAGAATGTTAATGTTAGAAATATTTGAATATGTTTTTGACAGATTACAGACTATAATACAGTAAAATAAATCTACTCTTATTCAGACATTACAGTTTTTCCATTGACAGAATTGATGATTTAAACATGATGTGTTTTTCACTCTAATTTATGAAAATGTCTTCAAAATTACAGTTCCTTGCAATAAATTTAAACACAAGATATATTCCAAGACAAATAAGAATATGGAGATAACTCATAATAGTTTAAGAAGGTAATTTATAATGTTTTAGAAATAGTTTGCGTCTCTCTATATAACAGCCATTTTGAAAGGCAACATCAAGAATTATAGACTAATTATTTATGGATTTTATTTTGGATTTATAAATCATTAAGTTTAAATCATGTGTAATATCAATGTGAGTTCTATTTCATAAAATTATAATGAAATGTCAGTTTCTATAGTCTGTAATAAGTAAGGAAAGTTAGCAATACTAATTTAAGAATACATGTATCCATTTCATGGAAGTCAGTATTTTGAGTAAAACTTTAATTTACTTATTTATTCATTTTTATCTGTTGGAATTATTTCTTTATCTGACCACACACCAGTTGAAGTGGATCCAGATTTAAATGCATTTTAAAATAGATGACAATATTAAAATTCTAAGTTAGCATCACAGCTAACAAGTAAACCTGCAAAAAAGTTTGGCATCTTCACCTTGTTTATTCTCAAAAATGAATACTGTAGCAGAAAGCTTTACTGGGAAGGAGAATGCTGAGCAGAATGAAAGTACATTTTCTGTTTCTCATTCTTTTGTGTCAATATTGTCCCATGTGTACTCTCTTTGACTATTTTCTTTAGTGAAAGTATTTCATGGAAGTCTGAAAAATCTAGATTAATTTATTTGTTATTGCTTTTCAATACCTACTTAAGTATCTCAGGCAAAATAAACATATGATTTAAAAAAAAACAGGCAGTAAACATTCAATAAAGAATGAAAATAATTCTTCCTTCAATTTAGAGAACTTTTACTATTTGCTACATAAAAGTAAAATTTCCAAGATAAATTTATGGGGTTTTTGACCTGTCCTTGTCTTTCAATTTAATTTCTTAGCATAAAAAATCAGTTTTTCTCATAAAATATATTTAATGTATACTTTTGTTTGATTGTCAGCATTTGCAATTTTTCAAAGCCAAATTATAAAACAAATAAATGACTTGTGTTAAATATGTTGATAATTTAACATTTAGATAGCACATTTATACTTACTGTTAATAGTCTAGTATGTTAATACTTTTTAACATAAAGTGAACATTTTATGCTAACAATTAAAAATCCTTAGCATCCTAAGACTTAAAAATTTTACTTACTTCTACATCACATCTATAAGCTTCAATTTATGAGTTCAGTTTCTGTTGCTCCCAGTGTATTTTTTTTTGCTAAGGTAATTAGTATAATTAATTAATTATTCAATAATTGAAATACAGGTTAACAAACTTCCATATATAAAAGTTAAAAAAGTCCTTCATTCAAACTGTGAACTCTAAGCCTATAAAACTCTTCAAAGAACCCCAAGATATCAAGCAATCTTTTATTTAGCTAAACCTACCCCCCACCTTCACTCTCATTCATACTTAAATAGTCAGTATGCTCAAAGCTTGGAAAAAAGCTAGAGAGCCTTAATGGATCACTGATTTTAACTAAAGAGGTAGGTGTATATCCCTTATAAATGAATTCAAACATTTTTTTTTTGTTTTAGCATTAATAGTTTTCATCAAATGAAAACAGGCTTCTTAGTGTAGGAGAGTAAATTGTTGAATAGGGTACCTATTAGCATATCTTTTATTTTAAACTCAAGGACAAACATTCTAAAACAATATCTATTACATGGAGACAATGGTACAGGGTTTTTCCATGTTCGGATATTCCAGGAGTGGACTTTTCTTTGAGCCAAGGGTAATATAACCAAAGTACAAAGCGAAGGACACAGGAAAAACAGCAGGAACATACAAAATCAATTTAAAAACAAACAATATTTAATCTTGTCAGAATTTCAAGCTAATGGAGTGAATGTGGTATAGCCTCTCTTTTTTTCATGGGATTTGTGTTCCCAGGATAGCTCTATGGAATTGAGAGTGAATTTATAATTAAGAATAATGAAGTACAAATTTGATTTTTGATTTGCCCAATGTAGAGAAGTATATTTAAAATTGTCCTTAAATTTTAGGTAAAGTTAAAATCATTACATAGCATGATGGTCAAGATCATGGTTAAGTTTTCTCAAGATTAGACATGGACATAGCTGGTTATGTGTTACTTCTCTGTTTCATAAAAATCTGCATTTAGAAGCCACACATGCTGTTAAACTTATGCCTTCTTCCCTGAATATTTCTAAATGGCAAACATTTCTGTTAAATATTCCCTCTAGCCTTCAGAAATGTATAATTTGCAAACTGACAATGAAATAAATTAAGTATCTTGCTGAAAACAGTGAGAAGGGTAATTTCCACTTTTAGCTAAAGGAGGAATTTCAATAGAGTTAAATCAAGAATGATAAAACTACTCTATTTTATGCCAGCATTAGTTCCCTTTTTTCTTTTCAGAACAGTGTACTAAAAGTCTTCAATTTTGGAAGCATTGAGCCAGTCATAAAGCCTGGCCATGATAATTTCTGTAGTAGTGATCTTATAATTACCTTTCTGCAAGGATAAAATGTTATCTTCAAATGCATGAATGTGAGGCGTTGTCCATAGAAAATTTTTGCAACAAGTGTCACTCCTCTCTATAAACATCTTCCATATTAACTAAGTGAGAATGTTTTGATTGTTGGATTGTGATAAACGTCATTCTTTATTTCAAAAATCTATAACATATTTTCCCTGTCATAAACAGAAGTGTTTTTCAGAAGCAATACTACTGACTACACTAATTAAAATGATTCTTCACCTATTTTCTCTACTTTCTTTGTGTCCATGATCTATGTTACCATTCAGTATTTTTGCTTTAAAGTTTACTCTATCCTCTTTATCCTTTCTCTTTTTAATATATCATCCTGAGGCATTGTCAAGTCCAACCCATGTATTAATCACACATCCAGCAAGACAGTAGTGGTTTCCTTTTCTAACTTGTTCTGTGAAAACAGGTAAGGACATGAACAAGTGTATTATGACCCCACTAGGTCAGTAGCTTTTGCGTCTGACATCTGTCAGATAGAAACAAGTGAGAGATGCTCTTATCAATTACAGGAGATCACTGATAGCACTGGGAAGCTGGAATGAGGAAGAAGCCTTCCATTTTCTTCTTCCTTTTTTTTTTTTTTTTAACAGAAACCATCTGTTTCTATTAAAAGGTGCTGAGGAAAAGACTTGCGAATGCTCATGAGTAAAAAAAATCTGAGAAAAACTGGAAGCAAATAGTTCCCTTTTCTAAGCAAATAGAGATTTAGGGACAAGAAGCTTTCATTAACTTCTAACACCCTAGTTAGAAAGAAGTTTAACATGGAATACCGTATCAAAATCAACCCAGTAGCAACAATGATTGCTACTATCTCCAGTATACCAGTTACCTAATTGAATGTCAGCTGGTGGGATATTAAAGAATATTTGCAGTCAAATATAATTTATTTTTATATTATTTTTCTCAAATCAAATTTTATTCCCTAACCTTATTATAGGAAGCTGGTAAGGAGAATGACACTTTTCTTCAGGTGTAAAAACAGTACTTAAGGGAGAGGAAACTTCTGGTAATGAACAAGAGTAAACTGTACCTGTTCCTCTCTTTAATTTACATGATTTCTCTCAAATAAAATAATTTACTCAGTGACAGTAAATGCAACTAGCAGATGTTTGGTTATTTGTTGAAGCAAGGCTGTATATTAGCTGATGGAAGTATCAATTGCAGTTATTAAAATTGATACTATTTAGGAGAATTGTGGGATTCAGAAATAATTTATATAATTAGAAACTGGAAATGAGTCAACATGAATTGTTTTGACATTAAAAAGGATATTTGAAATGACTCTAAGTATGATCCTACTGAAGTATACCAAGTGCACATAATGTAAGACTTATATTTGCTGTTTTATTTCTGAAATCATACTGCAGTCTTGGAAGCAGATAAGAAAGAATCCTAAAAAGTTACCTGTATCTTATGGCAACATCTTCAAAGCTAGGCATACATCAACATTTGATTTTTAATCCATTAATATATCTTTCCTATCCTTTTGGTTATAAAGTTGTCAGCTCCCAGGACGAGTATAGAGACAGAACCCATTCGTATTTGTTTGTCATAGGCAATTATGTAATTCTCCTTCTTGCCTTTGACAATACAGCATAGAAGATATCAGAAAAAAGTGTCATATGTTATAGGAACTCAGAATAAATTATAGGAACTCCTCTGTGAACATATTGTATCAAGTGGTTACTTGGATTCAGCCCATCTGAAAGAATTGAGAATGACTTATAATGTACTAACTGTATAAAAAATACTGCACCAAGCTCTGAAAACTAAAACTTTTATTCATCAGGGATTTCATTTCCATCTTAAACCAAGGCCGAATGAGAAAGGCTATGATGCTAAAATGCACAAAACATTTGTTAAGCAAAGTCAAAATTAGTGACATACACAATCAAGTTTTCTTTGTGGTTGATTTTCAGGCAGCTGTATCTAAATATAAAAGAACCATCAAAGAAAGATATCCATTAATTATTAACTCCAACAACTTCAGAAAGCAGAGCCCCTAAACCTCCATTGACATCATTCTGCCAGGCTCCTAATCTCTGCAAGTTGTTGGTAAGAGTTGCATTACACACACAGCATGCCACCAATCCTGCCATTAACAACCACAGCTCTAGTGCTGTTCACCGCAGCCTGAGGACCACACGAGAGAAGATACAATGTCTGTGAAGACATCTTTAAGAAACGTTTGCAATCTCACATTATAAATAATCTCCCAAGTTACTTTACCTCTCTCAACCACACAGTAGGGTGTCAGCAGTATAATGGCAACACACCAGATACAGAAACTCATCCTTTAAAAAAAATGGTAGAGATGCAGAAAAAACTATGGTGTTTAATATGCTATGCTATCCTATAGCTTAACCTAATTAAATCTATTGATGAACTCTGGGCCTTTCATCACAGAGTGAAAGAAATAGCTCTAGTATAAGTAACTTTGATAAAATATAGTCATCTATAATGTTGTTATGCCAGCATGTGAGATAACTTAAATATTTTCCTTAATTACTATTAGTATAGTGTTTCATAGTTGTTTTGCAAGGTTAATTATTTTTTAATCTGTATGATATTTTTCCTATGTGATAAATATTGAATAAAATTTTATTTTGAGGCAAATATCCTTTAAAAATTTGTTAATATTTACAGTGGTAAGTTCAGATTACCATTCTTGACTTAGAAAATTCTAAGGGAAAATTTCAAAGAAATAAAATATAGACTCATTTTTAAAATAAATGGACATCATATTTCACTAATTCATGACTGTGCGAAGTATAAACGTATATAAAGTATTCATATAACATGTCTCCCACTTTAATGTTAACCTGGTAGGAGAGATGATTTTTATAAAAATAATATGGAAGTGAAAATAAATGCTTACCACCTCAGCTTTTGATTTTTGAAATAACTTTCTGCAGACACATCTTCATAGAGAGAAAACAGCTATAGTCTGACATTATTTTCCTTGCACCTTCCCTATCTCACCTCCATCTCTCTTTTTCTCATTCTACTTTCTGAAAATCTTAGAGTACAGAGACACAACATCTGAGCAAAATAAGCCTCAGCAATCATTGAACCTCTTGGGAAATATCAGCACATTTGAATAGAAATGTAAAAGCAATGAACAGCAATGAGAATGGGTAACAGATATTTATTAGTAGATCAAGTTAATTTATCACAAACTTGCCAACATTTTAGTTAACAATCTATATGACCACCCACAAATTCTTCAGTTCATCTCTTTATATCATAGAACTGGAATGATCAGAAATCAAAATGTTAACTTTCCAAGCCAATCTAGAAAGAACAGGATGGGGACAAGTGTGTGTCTGCGTGAGGATCCACATTTAAAGGTTTTATCTCTTTACTCTATTTGATTAAAGGCCTTGTATTGAGTTAAGCAGCAAATCCTGCAGAATAATTAGTGGCTGTTAGGTTTTTTTTCCCCCTTGCCCAACCCCCTTTTAAATGAAAGCTTAAATGGGGAAAATGGAATGTCAGTCAGAAACTGGTTCATACCAATCATAATAATTATAATCTATTAGAATTAAGCCATAATCATTAGAATTTCTTCTTTTCTCCTACCTTTGATGGCCTGTTTCATCTGTTTCATTAAAGCTGTAATTTTTACAGATGCTCTTGGTGTTTCTATGTTTTCATCAGAGTCTAAGGCAGCTAAAGGGAAAAAATAGCTCTTTGCCTATAGAAATATATGTTAATACATTAGTTACTCAAAGCAAGCAACTTTTGCAATATGTGTGTCTGGTGTCTATAGTTGTCTTTATTTAGGCCTGTCCAACATTTTGTTGTGTCCTGCTCTTGCCTGGCAGCTGGACCCTGACCTTCAAGTTCTTTTTTTTTTTTTAAAGAAAAAGAAGAAGAAGAAGAAAAAAAAGAATTCTTTTCAGATTCCCGGTTCCCCCCTTCTTACCCTCCCACTGACACCATCCTATTCAGGACCGGAGATAACTTTATTCATCTACACATCATTGTATCAAATTCAATAGGCAAACTGCTTCAACATGCCTCTGAGCTGCACGGGACAGTTATGTCTTCATCCAGCCAACCCCAGTGTGATGAGATTTTTTACCACCACCTTTTCAGGCATGAAATGAGCACAGTTACAAAAAATAATAATAATTTCACACAAGTGTTTCACTACTCTGTTGGGTCACTCTAGAATATTTTCCTGCAAAACTCCGTTGGATGGAATATATTATCCCCAGGCTGAGCTGTTTGGAATCACCTCGACGTAGTACAGGCTGGAAAGGAAGAAGGGGAATCTGTTTATTAAGTTCCTTAAACTGTTGATGTGGTTCTTCTGGAAATGTGGTTATGTTATGAGATTTTGTCTAGCATGAAGTGAAGAGCTTCAGACCTTAGAAAGTGGCACCATGGCAGGGAACATATAAAGAACTGCAAGAAGTGACCCTAACATGCCAGCAAACCAAAGCACACACTCTGTTCTTAGAAAACAAAATATTATGTCTGTCTTCAGATCGATCTGGGAAGAGCGGAACTAATGCTTTCTCCTTTGGTCCCCTCCTGCAGAACTCAAACATTTTGATTTCACTTTTGGGAATTTTGGAATTCCTAAAGAGAAAATAGAACTTGCTTAATGTCAGGAGCATCAAATAAGTGTTTGATGTTGGATGTGCTTGTGACAAAAATCAGCCTACTGTCCTCAGCCAGGATAGCTGAGTATCAGATTAGTTTTCTGGGTGGAACTGGCTTACTTGTGGAAATTCCAAAAGAGATACTCAGCAAACGATCAACAAAATTGTCATTTTTTTCCCCAAAGGTGGATTGCATTTTGAAATCTTCACAAAAATTTCTCTTTTAGAAAAATCATTTTTTTGATTCTGGTGTTGAAAATACAATTAAAATTTTCATTGAAACTCTTTTAAACTCAATCACGTACCCTTGTCCATTTCTGAGACATTCCCCTCCCCCATATTAGAATGCAAAGCCTGAAAGAAAGTTGAATGATTAAAATTAAATAGAGTATCGAAAGTCCTTAAACCAGCTAGCCATTATAAAACATTCTAGATCCTGGAGCTAGAAAGGAGAAAGATCTTTTTAAAAACAGACTTACATCATTGAGGAGGTGTTTCTACTCTAGCTTCTAGATGTTTATGCAGCGGGTGTTACAGACATTTGGAAGGATTTGGGAGTTTCAAAAGAGAGAAGTTTATACATTAGTGCTGCAAGTTGCAAAACACTGTTGATATTCAAATGTTTATTGTGCAAAATCTGGGATAAGCTTCAGCATGAGGGCCCCTTTAAGTGCCTACAACTCTTGCTAATTCCCCTCAGCATTGAGGCTCGCACAAAGGCCTTAATCCAATTCCACTTTTTTTCAGAAAGCCTATGCTATTTTCCCTCACATAAACTAACAACACTACCCCATCACACTGCAGAGTGGGCCAAAGAAAAAGCTCTCTCTGTTTATACTTCACCAACACTTTGTGTTTCTTGGGCAAGCATGGCATGGAACTTTAAGTGGTTCCTTAGACCCACAGCATCTTTAGTGGGGAAGAAAGCCTTTAGACATGAAGGTTGTAATTTTTAAGAATCCTCATCTTTTATGGAAAAGAAATTGATCACTTGGGCTACATTCTTATAGCTCTCATTTAAATGACACAAGTCAGGCATTCTTGATAAGGTAGTATTATTTTTTTCTCAAGATATCATTGGTTCTCTCTCTTTTCCTCATTATATATTTACTTCCTCCACCCCTAGACCCTTTCATGATTTCTTGAAAATATTTCTTAAGGTCATATAGCTACTACTCATTATTTTTTCTCAATGACTAGTTCTCTTTATCAAAATGAAACATTGATTCACCCCAAATTTTAGTCATCTTGCCTTTCTTTTTCTCTTTCTTTCTTTCTTTCTTTCTCCTGTGATTTTGGTGGCAATTTCTAATTTCAGGTGGAAAAACTGCTAAAAAAAAAAAAGTAACACCTGTGATTGGCAGTGGAAGTCAGGCATTTGCCTCATTATGAAGATACAAGTGATCAATTACTGTAGTAATTAAGGAACTGGGAATGCAATTAGAAATAACCATGATTCTGTCCAAGAAGTGTATGATAGGAGTAGGAACAGGAAGCCAAAATGAGAATGTGTATGAGTCAATGTCAGAGTTATACTTGGGCAACTGGTGTCACCAAATACCAAACTACATAGATTTCTATGTCCTAATGAGAGAAAAAAGGTGCCTTGCTTCATTTGAGTTTCACTCATGATGTTGACTGATAAAGTGCACATTGCTAATTTGGAGGTTTCCACATTTCCACAAAACCAATAAGAAAAAAACAAACAAACAAACATTCTGTTAGACAGATTTGAAGATCTTGTGTTAGGCATTGAGGCAGCAGGTCTTTCTTGCCATTTTCCTGTGAGTTAGTCTATGTTCAATAAGCTTCTACAATAGAAAACACAAAGGTACATTTGATATAGGACATCATATATTTTAAAGATACTATTCTTTGCAATGGAAGTTGCTACACATGACAAGATTTACCTGTGACAATGTTTTTCCAGTGCAGCCCACTTATGTTGTGTCTCTTAAGTCTGTCATAGTATCTGGTTCCACTGTCTACCATGCGTCCAAATGAAACCTTAAGTGGCTGGAAGACGTTTTCTGTAATGAGTTTATGTGAGAATAAAAAATAAAATGTCATTAGTCTCTCAGAACTTGAATCAATCAGTTTTTAAAATCTGTACCACTGGTATGGTGACACATGCTTGTAATTCCACCCCTTCTAAAGCTAGGCTGGAGGATCATGAGTTCAAGGCCAGCCTGAGCTACAGAGTAGACTTGTCTTTAGCAACTACTTATTGAAACATGAGAACCAGGTTATACTTGACACTCTTAAAATTGTTTGATGTTTTATTTCACTTTTAAAAGCATTTAAAAATATTGTTAACTAGCCGGGCGTGGTGGTGCACACCTTAATCCCAGCACTGGGGAGGCAAAGGTAGGAAGATAGCAGTGAGTTCGAGGCCAGCCTGAGAAGACATAGTGAATTCCAGGTCACCCTGAGCTAGAGTAAGACCCTACCTCAAAAAACCAAAAATAAAACAAAACAACAACAACAAAAAAACTGTTAACTAGTGAAATAAAAAAAAAAAAAGAAGAAAGAAAAGAAAGAAAAGAAAGTTTGGATGAGCCATTCAGACATCATAGGACAGAGCCAATCTGGTCTGATATCTACATTACCAAGATTAACTCACTTAGGTGATTAGGCCTGAGTGGACATGGAAATGGGTTTCTCTCTTTGCTCCAGAGATCACAGCAGGAGGTGGATCTGCATCTTCTACATAGTGCCAGTGATGTTCATAAATCCAGGAATTGTATAATGAAAATCTTTCATCCAGTATGCTGAGAGAAACAGATTTTGGTTTGCAGTAAACTGTGATATGCAGAATAATAGTGAGTAGTATCAAGTCTAAGGAAAGGATGCAGATTACACTTGAACCTGTTCTGGTTCTAGTGGTCAGTCACTGAATTACTTGGGTAATTATTAACATTTTCTGTTTGTTTGTTTGGTGTCGGGGGGGCAGGTTGTGTGCATGTATGTAATAATGATACACATGCCCTGTGCTTACACCTGGGGAGGATAGAAGAAGATACCAGAGGTCTCCCTCTGCTGCTCTTTGGCCTTTATTTCCCTGAGACAGAGTCTCTCCATAAACCTGGACCTCCCCATGTTGCAGTTAGACTGGCTGACCAGCAGATCCCAACAATCCTTCTCTCTTAACCCACCTCAATGCCAGGGTCACATGTGGATGTGGCCATAGCCAGCTTTTTTTTTTTTTTTTTTTTTCGAGGTAGAGTCTCACTCTAGCCCAGGCTGACCTGGAGTTCACTATATAGTTTCAGGGTGGCCTTGAACTCACGGTGATCCTACTACCTCTGCCTACTAAGTATTGGGATTAAGGGCATGCACCACCATGCCTGGCTCAGCTTTTTTAATTTCAGGTCTGGGGATTGGATTCAAGTCTTCATGCTTGCTATGCAAGCACTCTTACCCACTGAGTAATCCTCCTTTTTTACAGGTCTTACATTATTTAGGTCAAAGATATAAATGAAGCTTTTCTTTTCTTGGTGAAGAAAAGAAAGGAAGGGAGAGAGGAAAGAAGGAGGTGGATTTGAGGCAAGGAAAACATTAGAAGACAAAGTTGGAATTGTTCACAAGATAAATGATGTTTTTGAGCTACTTTGTTTATAAATATCATATCTCTTTAAAGTAATTCTCACCAATAGCATTCATGGAAAAGAAAAAAATATCTGGTTTCAGACAAATTCATGTTAAATCTGAATCAGTGAGATAGAGTGAAAATGTAATTATGTACAAGGAGCTAAGATGTCTGAAAGGGTTGTCACTCTAGCCTCTATACCCTGAGTCTTAATCTCAGACACTTTCATGGAGATGCTTCATGGCAGGATGCATATCACACCTCTGGTATATGTATGTCCTATTTTAGTGGTCTGCTGATGTAGCATGAATCCACTACTCAGATGGGCTAGAGGGCAGCAAAGGTAAACAGGGAGACCCATTAGCTTCTCTGCACTTTAAGGTTTCCATGCATGCCATGGTAGTTTTTGACACTCAGTTAAAATAGTAGCATCACACCAGCTAGAAAGGCTTACAATTCTACTTGCTTAGGAGGGAGGCTAAAACAGGGGCATCACACATTCAAGGCTGACCTTCTCACCTTTTGAGATCTTCTTTTGAAGTAAAAAGTAAAGGCATTGGGAGATGGATCGGTAGGTGAAATATTTGCCACACAACCATGAGGACCTGAGTTTAGGTCCCTAGAACCCACGTAAAATGTTAGATGTGGTGGTACACACCTATAATCCCAGATGGGGAGGCAGAGACACGAGGACCTCTAGGGCTTGCTGGTCAGCTAGCCTAGCTGAATTTTCATTTTGCTGATTTGATCTGACTCACCTCTGTAGCCATCCTGCTGGACTCGTGGCCAGGCATTTCAGGTGTATGGACTCTCTGACTTACCCATTTCCATGGTGGCCTTATGTCCTTGGTAAATATAACACAGCACTCAGGAATTGGGAAGGTCCCTGGATGACCTGGTCATGAGGTCATATTTGAAAGCTGACATACCCAGGAGCCCCTTCATGACCACTCAGTCCAGTGGCTCTGTGCCTTTTATATCAAGTATAGGACCCTTTGATGGGGCCTCCCCTCTGAGCTCTTGCCACCACTGAAGGAGAGGGCTGTTTCCTTCATCAGAGGTTCTTTCCTAGCATTTGGCTCTTAGCTCAGGGCAATCTCTGTCTCACTCTGTCTCCCATACAGGATTACCATTTTTCTTTTCTTTCCATGACATGCAACACTGTCCACAAGTTCCTGGGATCACTAACACCCACTCTTCCAAGGTCAAGCAGGTAAAGGTAAATATCTGAAGGGGTCTAGCAATGGGAGAAGGGAGAGGTGGGATTTTAGTGAACTAAAGGGGAATTGAATATCTAATATTTTCAAATTCAACTTAAAAGACACAGCCACTGTGCATGAGCATTCACACTCTCAGGTTAAAAACCTCATTTTGGAGCTGGAGAGATGGCCTAGCAGTTGAGGAACTTGCCTGCAAAGCCAAAGGACCCAGGTTTGATTCCCCAGAACCTACATAAGCCAGATGCACAAGGTGATATATGCACCTGGAGTTCATTTGCAGTGGTTGGAGGCTCTGGAATACTCATTCATTCTATCTGCATTTCTCTATGTATCTCTCAAATAAATAAATAACTATAATACATTTTTTAAAAAAACAGCCCCATTTAAAATGCTTTGCTTACCCTTTTGTAGAATACACTTAAAACCTCATTTAAGTTCTACCAAAATTTCTGAGGCAGAAAAATTAAAAAAAAATTAAAAAGGCTGGACTATCTGCTTGGACTGGTGTGATAATGTTAAAGAAATAACAAAATGAAATTCCAATAAATTGATAAGCAATAAAAATCATAATTATGACCTTTTATGTTAAAACTTAGTGAAACAAAACTCAGCTGTTTAGAATTAACATGCTTAAAAATTTCACGCAGTCTGCATTTCAGTGATTGCCATTTATTTACCTGGCTCTCTTGTGGGTAGCCAGTAACATCCAAACATGCTACCTCTCGGACTTCTCACTGAGTTCTGAGAAGAGTTGCAAATAATAAACCTATGCAATATAACTAACTGACATCAAATCCTTAGAGATGGGAATAGTGGAGGTAGACATGGTTATCACACCCATTTTACGGATATGGAAACTGAAACACAACTAAGTTTACTAAGTAGTTTCATCAGTTACTGAGTAAATAAAGCACAGAGGTAGAATATGACTGTGGGTCTGACCTCAGTTTTTAGAATCTTCCATAATGCTCTGACACTAATCATCCATATTCAATAGTATTTCTGAGCTAGATTGTATTCTTTGGGATCCAGTATTACATCAGCGTGTGGGAGTGTATTTACTCAAGTTTATGCCAGTGTGAAGATGAAAGATCATCTGCCCAGACCCTGGAATGGGCCGGCTTGGGAGCTATAGGTGGCTGCCAAGGCAACCCCCCAAAGATGCTCCCTAGAATCCTCTCTGTCCCCTCTGAGCCACTTTCTCTTTCTAAATGAACCACACCAGTTCTATTCAAGGTGGATCACCCAGCAAAAGCTCATTTAAGCTCTCCTCTCAAAAGCTTTGTCCCACCTTCTAAACTCAAAAAGGGACAGGCAGAAAGGGGCTTACAAAGGCCTCTTCTCCCAGCAGCCCTTGTAATAGGCTCATTAAGCACCCGCCAGAGCTTGTTATAAAATACTGTGGAAGCAGCTAGTAAGTAGCTCAGTGTTTGTAACAGATAATATCAAATTGGAGAAACATGTAAAAGCACATACAAAGACAGTAAAATGAGATGTGTTCTAATGATAGCAGCCCAACAAGCAGAGGAATAATTAGTTGCTCCATGTTCATGCTTTGGGGTTTGTAGGTGAGCTCATGTTATTTGAGTTCTATGTCAACTTGTAACTTTGGTGTTTTGTGTATGGGAAATAAATAGTGATCGTTGGCGAGTTCTGTGTCACAGGAAACAAAATGATGATGTTGTCTCTTTATGGTGGCCATACTTGGTATTGCCATTTATTTTGTCTTTATTTTTATTCTTTAAAGACTTTTAAAAAAAAGATTTATTTTTTATTTATTAGAGAGAGAGAAAAAGAAAATGGTTGCACCAGGGCCTCTAGCCACTACAAACAAACTACAGATGCATGTGTCATTATATTCATCTGGCTTATGTGGGACCTGGATAATTGAACCTGGTCCTTATGCTTCACAGGCAAGTGCCTTAACCACTAAGCAATCTCTCCAGCCTGATCTTAAGTCTTTCACTTAAGAGATTCTACTGTGTGGTTTGATTATCTTTTTTTTTTTTTTTGATAAGATAGTTATATTGTGTAAGCTAGTCTAACATTTTAATAAATATTTTTATTTATAATAGAGTGATGTCACCTATTTTTAGGAATGTTAATGTTAAAATCAAGGTTTTTTTGTAATTTTAAAATCTTTATTAATTTATTTGCAAGCATAAAGAAACAGAAAGAGAGAGAGAGAGAATGGGCATGCCAGGGCCTCTAACCACTGCAGATGAATATTAGAGGCATGTGCCACCTTGTGCATCTGGCTTTATGTAGGTACTAGGGAATAAAACCCAGGTTATTAGGCTTTGCAGGCAAGAGTCTTAACTGCTGAGCCATCTCTTCAGCCCCAAAACAAAGTTTTTGATTGATCACTAATGCTCAAAATCTTTCCCACTTTCTGCAAGACAATGAAATGGTCAACAAACACTGGTCTGCTTCCTGGCCTTTTGAGAAACTACACTTCAATGGGGGGGGGTCATTTTGTGAGGAAAAATTTCTAAGTTTGGTGAAATAATCCAGTCTTTCATTGCTATGTGTGAAATAAACCTTAGCTTGTTTAAGAATATTATTATATTCATTTCACTCACTTTTGCTCAAGAAAAATCTTTCAGTCTCCCAAAAATTGTATAGGTTACTCCTTGGGCAGTGAAACATTTTCTATGTGCAAATATATTTCAGACATAATGACTTTTTGCATACCTCAAGAGCCATGAAGTACTGATATTAGTGGCACAACTTCTGATCTCCAGAATATTTGCCATGAGACGTAATATGTAGAGGAACCTCTTTAGTTCATCAACATACTGCTTAAGTAAGCAGACACCTGGTCTGCAGTTGTTCCCCACTGTGGCTATTTCCAGCCCAGCTCTAAGTGTTTTAATATTAATATTATACTTATTTAAGTCTGTTTCTTGACCTCTGGTTTGGGTCACATGGGGTTGATTCAAAGATTAGGGAGGAGACAATCAAGAAGTGGGAAGAGAGAGCCCTACCCTGAATGGGGGCTCCCAATCTGTGGATGCACATATAACCACAGGTTACTGGGCATCTGTTCTTATCTCTCAAATAAAAAAAAAATACCAAAACAACATCCTATGTTGATTTCGAGTCACAAGTTCTCCTATAATATGATCAGGTACAAGCAGTAATTCATATTTCTGGCTTGGTACTTATTTAAGCTGAGTAAGCATAACTCATGAGCTCTATAACTGTGGAGGACAACTTGATTAAAAAAAACACAATGTCTTAATTATTGTAAGCCACCTTGCATCAGATGACTCTGGGTGGTTAACAAATTTGTCATCTATCTATCTATCTATCTATCTATCTATCTATCTATCTATCTATCTATCATCTATCTATCATCTATCAATCTATCTATCATCTATCAGTCTAATTTATATATCATCTTTCTACCCATGTATGTAATCTATCATCTATCTATAATCTATCTATCATCTCTCCATAATTCTTTGTTTCTTTCTTTGAAGTTTTTTCTTTATTGTCACATGTATATGTGTGTGAACAGGTTCATATGCATGTGAGTTCACATGTGTGCAAGTACTTGTACACAATTATGGACATTCATATGGAGGCCATAGTTTGATGACAGGTGTTGTCCTCAATTGCTCTCCATTTTATTTGCTGAGCTAGGGTCTTTCAGCTGAACCTAGATCTCACTAATTTGGCTTGTCTTATGAGCCAGCTTGCTCTGGGAAATCCCTTATCTCTGCTTCCTGAATGCTGAAATTACATGTGGGATACAATGCCCTCCAGGCATTTACAAGGGTGATAGATATCCAAACACCTTTCCTCATGTTTGCACACCAAGTACTTTATCCACCTCTTCCCTTCTTCCTTCTTTCTTCCTTCTTTTCTTCCTTCTTTTCTTCCTTCTTTCCTTCCTTCCTTCCTTCCTTCCTTCCTTCCTTCCTTCCTTCCTTCATCTTTTATTCTTCCCTTTCTTCTTCCCTCCCTTCCTTCTTCCTTAACTCCCTCCCTTCCTCCCTCCTTCCCTCCTTCCTTCCTTTCTTTCTTTCTTCCTTCTTAACAGTGCTAGTAAGACTTGAACCCCAATCTGTACACGTGCTAACAAATGCTGAATCTCCGAGTTATATCACAAGGCCCCTTTTGTTTTATTTCTTTGCATTGAAAAAAATTCTTACTAATTTACCCAGGCTGGCTTTGAACTCACTTTATAAACACTTCACACATGCCATGCACTTGTGATTCTCCTGCCTTGGTCAAGATTATAGGCCTGTACCACTGGACCTAGTTAAAAATTGTTTTCTTTTAAAATTATGATATAGGACTGGGAAGATGGCTTAGTGGTTAAAAGACACCTGCTTGCAAAGCCTGCTGACCAAGGTTCAACTCCAAAGCTACCCACATTATCCAGTCCCTGGTGTCCCCCACATATAAACAATTAAAAATAAAGTTTTAATATGAAATATTATCTTTTCTTTTTATTTCTTTGAGAGAAAGAGAGACAGAAAGAGAGACAGAGAGGAAAGAATGGATATACTAGAGCTCTTTGCTGTAGCAAACAAACCACTGTGTGCATCTGGATTCACATACATACTTGAGAATTTAACCTGGGCTAGCAGGCTTTGCAAGCAAGTACCTTTAACTGCTGAGTCTTCTCCCCAACCCAGAGTAACATCTTTCTTTTATGATGTCATTTAACTGGATAAGGTAGATTAGCATCTAAAGATTTACTTTTGGAGAAGTGGATTGTTTTGTCAAGGTCAACATCAATAGGGAACTACCTAGTAATTGATGGCACCAGTATCCAGTGGGATATATTGTACTGTTCACTGAGCTGAGCAGGGAATCTCTGTTAGGACTGATATGGAAACGGCCTTCATGTAGACTAGTAAGTGAAATAAGCAAACTGCAGAATGAGGCAGAGAACTCTCTTTCACTTTTCAAAAAATATGCACACACATTATGTGTGCATAGTATCCCTAGGCAGTTAACTAAAAATCCAGTAACCACCAGTGCATGCCCAAGGAGGAGAACTAGATATCCAAGGGCTAGTGATGGAAGTCATTTGCTTTACACTACATATTGTTCTACACATTTTGGAATTTATACCATATGCTTCCACTGTCAATGTTTGAAGAGAAAAAAAAAAAAAGCAAACAAGTGCTTAGTTTGTACCATTTATTGTTCTAATGATGAGAAGATTAGGCCAGTGAGTCTTTAGAATAACCATGTATGATTAGATGTGCTACTATGAACCCTTCTGCCCCTACTCAGCATGGCAGTAGAATGAGTCTGGAGAAAGGTAGGCCTCTTGTCTGTGCTCAGAGGCAGTGAAGGGCTCGTGAGCTGTGAGCCCTCTTCCTATGTCTTCTCTCTTCAATGTTTCAGAACTTCCTTCACAGATGCTGTGTATGGCTGTCTTGGTGAAGGCCTTTGAGTTCAATTATACTATGGTGGCATTAATATCACAGAGCTAAACCATGTGTGTACATGCTTGTGATTAACTTCAAGGCTTACTGGACCCTTCAGCCCGACCTAGAAAGTTTGAATCTCGATGGGGCTATGCCTATTCCCACACCACTATTCCATGTCTGAAGACCCTGTGTCTCTTCATGTGCTCAAAGCTGAACACTCACTGTCCAGCAGAGTAATGCCCATGATCTTTTGAAATGTTACAAGTCTGACTTCATGAATTTGTGCATTCGTTTTCATTGACAATAACTTTTTTTTCTGCAACATTATTCCAAGTGTACATTAGCCTGAGCACCAGGACATCTTATAAACTTCCTGTTATCTCTCAAAAAAGAGAGTTAGTTTAGTCCTAAGTTCAATTATATTTAAAAGCCAACTCACCACCCTGAAAGTCAGTATGTCATCCATCCTAATCAACACCACTAATGAGAACATGCCATTATTTACAAATACACGGCGTATATTCTTAATATATGTTAAAAACGATGACTTTGTTAACTGATATACAGAAGCCCATGCATTTAACAATAATGGAGGAATGAATAGGTGAGTTGTTTAATGACTAGGGAAGGTCCATTGATTGTTTGTTGTTGTTCTTTATTGCCTCTAATTTACCAATTGGCTTTACAATGGGAGGCCCTTTTCCCAGTATATTTAATTATCTACCAGCCTTCAATTCAATTTTCAGTTGTCTCTGCAGGTCAACTTCAAGTTCAGAGATCTGCCTCCTGCTGCTTCCCTCCACTGGGCAGGAGCACAGAGACTCTTAGATTTCTCACATAGTTTGTCTTTTGAAGTTACCTGCGGCTCAGTTTGACGTTAAAATCAAAACCAAACCTCCCTGAAGTCAGTGCCCCTCAGGCATGAGTTCAGGACATCGCAGGCAGAGCAGGGAGTGTTGAGGCTCAGAGAACAGAAAGGAGAAATTTCACTGGCAAGATGTTTGCCTCTCCTTATGGAGCCTAAGTGAGCCTCAACCTGGTCAGCCTCTTGCCTCAGCCTCTCCAATACTGTGATTACAGGCATGCCTCACCATACTCAGCTCCAGAAAGTAAATCTTTCACACATCATATTTTGCCTTAGAACCAATTTGCCTGAGAATGATTTGGGCAATGGAGCTGGAGTTTGTTTGTGGAATAAAACTTATAGAGATGTACTTTGTTCAGAGGAACCAGGAAACCACAGAGTCTTTCTTCTTTTGCCTTCCACTCTGCTTAAAGCAGCTCATGAAATGTAGATCTCTCAGAGGGATTTATTCTTTTACTAGGCATAGCATTTGGAAGTTCCTGGAAGAAGCAGTGAGGTTTTGGATCTCATATCAAAGGGTTTAAAGTTAATGATTTTAAGTGTGGTTGGGTTTTATTGCTACTCTGGTGGGCCACAAACTTCAGCCACTCTTTCACCTCTGCCCTGTCAATTCAGTTCCATCTAATGCTCTGTGACTAATACGGTGGATATTTAATCTACTTTTCTGCTGAAATTACTTTCAGAGTCACTTTTTTCCCTCTAGGAAAACTTCTTCCTGAGAAGAAATTGCTTATCATAAGCTGTAAATATTTTGTGTATTACAGAATACATTTTAAAAGCTTTTCTTCCAGAGATAATTAAACCTTATCACTTATTTGTTATCACATTACAAATGAGTCAGGAAAAGTGATATGATTCCAGAAAGAAAAGTAGAATCAAAAAGGAGAATGATTCATGTGGATATCATAAGCAGTGGTGTCTTCACCAAATATTTCCTGCAATGTAATTAAATAGAGAGACAGAAATCAATGAAACACAGTATTACGGGTTTTCAGTAAGGTCCTTTAGTCGATTTCCTTGTTAAGAAAAAAAATGTGGCTGCTTTTAAAGGCTCATTTAGAAGTAAATGTCTACATACCCCATAGGCAACAATAACTATCTTGGGGAATTGGGAAGGTGGGCTCCAAATGCTGTCTGCACTTCTATAAAAACATAAGTTTCCCTTGAAATCATAGGAGCGGGGTCTAGCATTTCTTTTGTCCCTAATTAGTGGTCTGACCTTGGCAAGCCTTTTAAATCTTTGTCCCTAGTGAGAGCTATCTTTGTTCTTATAAGTTACCTCTAGGGCTATGCTACATTCAACTTGGACCAAAGCTGTGGTCATGCTTGAGCTCTGATGGAGGGACCTGGCTAGCCATCTAGCACTAGGGTAAACTGGAGATATGCAATATATTTTTGCCCCCTCAGGCACTGACAATGCTTATAGACTCTGCTTTCCAACGCCAATCACATTGGGTCACACGGATTTTTCTATTCATGGAAATGTGTTTAAATAAGAGTGGGAGCCCTAAACTAAGCACTTTGAGAAGGTGGAAAAGGCCCTGGAGTTCCAGGAAAAGGTTTCCAGGCTTGGTTGTACCATCTCCTCATTTGGTGACTGCACTCTATGAAATTCTGTTCCTTGATCTAATGAGAAGAATGTACTGGAATCTCTCCTTTTCCCTCTAACTCCTAAAACTGTGGTCATGTAGAAATAGACATTCATCCTGTACTGAGAATCAAGGCTGAGAGATTCTTTAATGTCAGTGTCACCCTAAGATCCTTTGCCAGTGGCCACATTCACATACGGTTAAGCATCACCTGTGAGGTGGTGACAAGAGACCTGGGTTCAGGTAAGCCACAATGAAGCTCTCTACTGAAAATTCTTCCTTTACAAGATGAAGGTTTCAGTACCATTGTCACACATTAACACATGTTATTGTGCAACCCCACATACTCATGTACCCATACATATGCACATACACACACATTAAAAAAAGGAATGATCTGAAAGACTTTGTGGATATCTGGTATACAATATTGTGGTGGTTTGATTCAGGTGTCCCCCATAAACTTCAAGTGTTCTGAATGCTAGGTTCCCAGCTGATGGCAACTTAGCTGGAGGGGCGGAATTGGAACTCCAGAGACTTGTTGCTGGTTAGAATTATCGGACTTGGGGATTTGTCACTGACTAGTTGTTGGATTGGAATTACAGAGTTTGACGTTTGCCCTGGTTGTTTAAAATCTTGTATTGGTTAAGTATTTCTTTGTTTTGCCCAATGCCATCCTTTGCAGTGTGAATGTTTTATTCTGTGCCATTATGGGTTTTTTGGGGATTATTTTTGGTATTATGGCTCAGTTAAAAGACCTTGGATTATGGGGACATATGAACATCATTGGAATTGATAAAAACTATGGGGACTTTTAAATTTGCATGAATGCATTGCATTTTACATCATGTATGGTTATCAGTTTATGGGGGCCAGGGGCGGAATGTGGTGGTTTGATTCAGGTGTCCCCCATAAACTTCAAGTGTTCTGAATGCTAGGTTCCCAGCTGATGGCAACTTGGGAATTAACACCTCCTGGAGGCAGAGAATTGTTGGGGGCGGGCTTATGGGTGTTATAGCCAGCTTCCCCTTGCCAGTGTTTGGCACACTCTCCTGTTGCTGTTGTCCACCTTATGTTGACCAGAGAGTGATGTCCACCCTCTGCTCATGCCATCATTTTTCCTGCCATCATGGAGCTTCCCCCTCGAGCCTGTAAGCCAAAATAAACCTCTTTTTTCCCACAAGCTGCTCTTAGTCAGGTGATTTCTGCCAGCAATGCGAACCTGACTGCATCAAATATAATCGAGTCAAATAGGTGACCCATTAAACCAAGGAGAGAGACAGAATATCAATATTCATGTTGACAGCGATGTTCACTGATATAATTAAATATTTGTCATGGGGTACCCCAAACCATGACAAAGTCAATATTGTTTTAGGTTATTAAGATTTGGAGGTAATTTGTTTTTACAGTAATTGCTGATGAATTCACTATTATATCTTATTTATTTCTCACTAAAGACTTGGGCCTATATTTCATAGATGGAAAAATATTCTTGAAACTAGATTCTATGGTACTTTAATATTAGGAAATTTGAACAACTCTGTTTAGAAATTCCTGGAGTGAGCCTATGCTAGGTTATGTATCTATATACTAATCCCTGGTGAGGTACACCTTGTGAGGTACTGTAGATAGAGTGATCTCCTAGAATACAAGGCAGGTCATGGAATACAGCCTCATCAATGTATTCTCTGATACCATACTTCTCTAGTAATAGAAGTTATTATGAATTATTATTTCACATACCAGTGCTATATGCCCCACCTATAAAATTCTCTATTTGGTCTGAAATGGTATCAACATACTATATAGAAGCATCTGTTTTATAGTCACATTGTAAGTTAGTAAGTCAATCTTCTGGGAGAGGGACTGAGGACAGAGAGATTAAACCAGGCTGTTTATGCTGCAGGTCAGGCTCTGCAAGTGACCAGTAAGATGTGTGGTTCTGGGTCTTCATTGCTCTTACCATTGACACCAGGATGGATAGCATCTTCCTTAAAAGGCTCTTATCAGAAATAATTGACAATGAATGTTGCCTGGCTCATGATATGCCAGCTGGTATGAACATGTTATGAGAAGTCACAGGTCAACATATTAGTGATTTGCTCACCTTCTACCCCACATTACAAATATCTCATGAAAACAATGTAATTTTCCTATTTCTGTCATGAGAACTAGGTTTTGTTTTCAGAGTCTGAGTATGCAATAGATATTGAGTGTTATCAAAAAAGTTGAAGAGTTAATCCTATCAAGATGATGAGACATATTGCTATGAATTAGAAGGTATATTTGCCAAACAGGCTAAATATTGTAACAAAATTTTTCTGAGGTCTCAGTGGCCTATGACAGAGTAGGTCATTTATTTCTCACCCATGAATTAGGTTGGTGGGCTTTGATCTGCTACCTCAAACCCAGTCTTCTTCACTCCTAGTTTCCACCATGTTCTGTGGAGGTTTGTATATCCAGCCAATGATTCAGAGTGGGCACAGAAGATAACCAGCAATGCGAAATTAAACAATACAATTTAAAAACACAAAGACATTGAGCTGAAATTACAAAGAACATCACCAAAAATTGAAAATTCATGTTGGGACAATGAAAATGACACAAGGGGCAATAGAGTTGACTCAGTTGGTAAACTACTTTCTGTTAAACCATGAGTATCTGAGAGAATGGCATCTACACACATGCACCCCGATAATGAAAATATGTACATGAAAGTTCATGACGACATTATACACATGGCCAAAATAGAAAAACCTCCATCATTTTTAAATTGATGAGTGAATGAACAAAATTTATCATAGCCCTTGGGGAAATACAGTATTCACATGCAAAGAGAATGAAGTGGAGGAACATACTACCACATGGGTAAACTTTGAAAACATTATGCTAAGCAAAAGAAGCAAGACATTCAATGACACAAATTGTATGATTCCAATAATGTGAAATGTCCAAAGGAGGCAAATCCTTAGATACAGCAATCAGGTTAGTGAGTGACAGGAGTTGAAGAAGGCAGGAATGGGAAATGGCCACTAAATGGATGGATGTAAGCTAATGGATATAGTGGGAATTACTTAAGGAGCTGATGAATATCTCGTGGAATTAGATAGGAATGACAATTGTACAAAATTGTGATTATATTGAGATCATTAGGCCATATCCTTTAAAGAGGTGAATCATTTGGCATATAAATTATATTTCAATTTTAAAAAGCTAGTGATGACTACTGCCGTTGTTAGGCCATTTGAAAATGCCATTTGGGAGTAAGGAAATGCATAAGGATCTGGAAGCATCAAATGACCAGAGTTACAGGTTTGCTTCTTATCCCAAGTAACTCCCTGTATATAACATCTCCCCCTGTGAATCCTGTCTCATTAGGAGGCTTCATACTTCTAGGAGACAAGCAAAACTTGATATCTGCTTATTGAGTGTCTGGATTATTTCACAAGGCCAGATAACACTAAATCTTTGCCTGCAGAAATGTTTTTCTGTGCTTCAGTCATGAAGATCAATTGTTTTATCCACCAAAGAGGTCTGTTAATGTTGCCTCTATATCAGATGAATATTGACAGTTGATGAGTCCTGGAATGGAAAGATCTAAATTCAAGTTCTGTTCCTATCATATGTGTCACCTAGTAGAGTTATTTAATTGCACTAAGCTTCAGTTTTCTCTCTCAGAACAGTGCACAAGTTATATCCTCCCACTGTCAAAGGAGACACTGTAATAGTGAGGATTCTTGAGTGTGACAGAAATCCAAATCAAATTTGATTGATCACCCAAATGCTTTGATATCTTTTTTGGTTGTTTGATCTGACTAAAATTTCAGAGTAATTCTTTCAGGGCATGATGTAGGAACTCACATGATAGAATCAGGGCCTATAGTTGCTCCATACTTTTCCCAGGGTTGGCTCAACCATAGGAGGCTGAGTGGCCATATGATGATGCCAATTGTCACCACAGACTCATTACCCATGAAAGAAAGGAGGTAAGGGCAGGAGGAGACTTCATTTTGCATGTCTCAGAACTGCATGGAAACAAATGTATCTTTTGACTAGTGAAATGTTGAATTGGTTGGAAGATACTGGGTATCTTTCTTCCTAAACCAATTGTTTTTGGCTCAAGAGGTGCAATTGTAATATGCTACTTGTCTATATCCAACCCATACACTCACCTCTCTCCATGAAGTTAAGATGAGAGAAAGAGGTTTTCCCATGGAAATTAGGAGAGATGTTAACTGGAGGAGAGATGGATATGAAACAAGTAGAGAAAAATGGAAATGTTCTTTAAAGTATTGATTTCTTTTAATTTACTATCTTTTTTTTTTAAAGACACATTTTGGGGTTGAGGAGATCATTTAGCTGGTAAAGTGCTTGTTGGTCAAGCATGAGGACCTGAATTCATTCATGGGAAAAAGATGGGCATGGTAGCATCTGCTTGTAATTCCAGTCCTGGGAGAAGCAGAGACATATGATCTCTGTGACTTTCTACCAGCCAAGATAGCTAATTGATGAGATGCAGGCTGATCAGAGCTCTTGTGTCAAGAAAGGTAACACCTGAGAGTGTCCATTGGCCTCCGTAGGCACACACATATACATGCATATGCACTCATACACAAACACATATAGTTCACTATCAAGTAATTTAATTTTATAACTTACAAATAACATTTTAAAAAATTTTAATATTTATTTTATTTTGGAGAGAGACACAGAGAGAGACAGAGAGATAGGGAGAGGAAAACAAAGAATGGGCATGCCACCAGCCTCTCAGCCACTGTGAATGAAGTCCAGACACATGTGCCCCCTTGTGGGTAAGTGCGGCATTGCACCCTTGCGTCACTGCATCTGGCTAAATGTGGGACCTGGAGATTGGAACTGAAGTTCTTAGGCTTAGCCGGTGGGTGCCTTAACCACTAAGCCATCTCTCCAGCCTGACAAATAACTTTTAACTAGGCTTAGAAGCACAAATTTTCAGGGAATGTGTGTGAAAGTGATTTCTAAGTAATAAAACACCACTGAAATCTTAACATAGAAAATAGTTAATATTGGAATGAGGTTGTATTATTTACTGTTCTTCTTTTTGTGACTAAATACCTGACATGAAGCATCTTAAGACAGGAAAGAAGTATTTTGGCTAATAGTATACAATCCACCATGAGGGGATAGGTATGGTGGAAGAAACAGGAGGCAGCTGGTCACATTGTTACCAAAGTCAAAAAAGTGTGTAGAGGAAGTGAGGCAGGGCTATAAAACCCCAAGAAACACTTCCAGAGAACCACTTCCTGAATGAGGCTCCATCTCCTAAAGATTTCACAGCCTCCCCAAAACAGCAGCACTAGTTAGGGACCAAGTGTTGAATCATATGAGTCTCTGGGAGATATTTCACATTCAAATCACAATGGGGGTCAAAGCCATATGATTTCAGATTACCAAAAGAAGCAAATACAACTGATTTTAAACTATAATTTAGCAATGCACCAGTGAGTATCCAAGGGTAGACTGTTTGGTTTGGTCATAGCATTGTTGCCACCTTAATAAGGTCAGAGCAATTCAATAAGAAAGAGCTTGTGTTAACCAATGATAGATCTCCCAGGTATTCATACAACTACTGTGACTTGAACTCAGCATAAGGCAAGAACTTCCAGGTCAGAGAAGCTAGGTGTACTGCTGTTATATGAAACCATAAGAATATAAATTGAGAACTTAGATAACTCACACTCAAGGGAAGGGTAAGGTCTAGATTATATTGCCACTTCATGTGTGTAAGTCTTTGAAAATGGGCAGAACACCAAGGTGTGTAATCCACTTATATGTAAATTGGAACCTAATATCAATGGCTTAAGTAAGAAAGAAGTTGATGATTTCTTTCTCATATAAATTGATAGGAGCAGGCAGTCCAGAGCTTATGTTGGATTCTGCTCCATGACATCCTCAGGGAACTAGGCTTCTTCCCACACATAATTCTGCAAGCTTGAAATGTCCTTTGTTCTTGTGGTGACTGAAATGTCACTCCTCACAATTAAAGTGCAACTGGCATAGGTGAAGGTAGAGAGGTTATGAAACAAAAGGTTCTTCAAGCAAATTTTTAAGAAATCTTCCCAGGATAACTTTGTCTTTATATTCACATCTAGAATATAGTCATAAGGCCAGATCAAGCTGCAAGGGAGCCAACAAAAAGTACCTAGCTAAAAGTGCCTAGTATCAGTTGTTCCAATAATAATATACAATTTAACATATAGTTCTGGAGTCAATTAGTTAGCTGTTTGCTCTGATTCAGCCTGACTGGAGTTTTAGTTGGCCCTCCTCATGTCTATCGCCAGCTATCTAGATAGCACCACACATCTATCTATATGGCAGTTTTATAGGCAGATGGTTAGATTTGTCCACCTTCACATGAGATCTGATCCTTTAGAAGAGCTCTCTAGGATTCATTACATGGTTTGGTCAGAGTTCAAAGTTCAGCAAAAGAGGACAAGCCTGAATGTTCCAGTGCCAAACTTTTTCCTGTTCCACGTTTGTTAGTGTTCCATTGACCAAAGATGTTAACTCTGACTCAAAGGGTGGATAAATTTACTCTACCTTTGATGGGAAGGGAAGAATTTGTGACCATCCATTGCATTCTGTTGCACAATACAATAAGAAGAGAATAGATACCACAAAATAACCAGTAATCTCACACTTAACCATGAGAATTCTTAGATAATCTACACCAATGCCTATTGTTATAGACAGGTTTTCCTAATGTCTTACATTCATTCTTCACCTGGGCATGTCTCAGGACATTTAGAATTCAATGCATTCTTACGATATATCTCCACACAAAAATCATAAACAAAATTTGCCCTCTTACAATATATGCTGCATTGTAACCCTTGTTGTTTATTCTTCAATACAAATACAACCGAGTTGTGTTGACTCCATCTCTTTAGCATCCCTGGAATCTACTGACATTTCTTCATCTTCATCATCAACATGCTGTTCCAAGGGATCTGGCATGTATTTTTTCCTCTGAAATCTGCTTTACATAGTAAAACTACAGCAATAAAAATGCAAGTTATATCATGCTACTTTCCAGCTTAAAATTTTTCATTGTTCTCTCATCTTTGGAATGGTGGTAAATAATTGTCACTGCCTGCAAGATCTTACATGAACTCTACCCTGTGATCTTGTCTGTCATTGCATGCGCACTGCAGTTTTGGGCCTTAGAGAAAGACAATACAATACTTTGAAAATGTTTTATAATTATGAGCTTTACAGTGTGAACATATTTCAAATTAGTTATATTTGAATCAGGTTATAGTCATATCTTCTCTTCCTTATCCTCATTCCATGGAGGGCCCTCATCAGTAGGATTGTTAGTAGTCACTGTAGGAACATGAATGTACCAGTCAGTCCTGGTTGTGGTAATAATGCCTCAGGATACACTTTGTGGCTCTCACAATCTTTACACCCTCTCTTCCACAATGTTACTTGAACTTTAGCAGATGAATTGTATCCTTCACTGACTCTCTACAGACTCTGAATTTCTGCTTTGATGAGTTTTGAGTCTTCTTAGTATCTACCATACACCCTGGAGAAGGTTCTACTTCCTCTGGAGTGTCTTCTGGGCCCAAACAGATATAATAGAAATGATACGTATCATGCTACATAGTCAGCTATATTTTCTTGTCATATTGATGAATCTTGGTTCTGCTCAGTATTCATGACAATCTATAAAAAATGCAGATTCTCTAACCAAGAGTGAGAGTAGCATGGACAAGGGATAAACATAGTGCTTTCAAAGACTTGCCATATGCTCTCTTCCTAGCCAAAGAACAGTAGGAGCTTCTTCTAGAGTGAGTTTATGACCTTCCTATCAATTTGGTTCTGACTTGGTCCTTATTGCCAGGTATGAATTTCCTCTCACTGAGCAGTCCTCATAAAACAGAGTCCTTAAAAAATAGATCATCATTCAAACTTTTTCCAGTGTAAGGATGTAGCCTTCCTCCTACAGTCTCACTGATGGACCACTGAGAACACATTCCTTAGGCTTTTAAATGTGGTTTCCTTCCTCTGGCTAGTGTTATGGTATTGTGGGCAGGCATTCCAGGAATCCTTGGATGGGGTGGCAAGTGATCAATAACCAAAAAGTGTGATTTCCACTGAATTTTATAATGAAAATTAACAATAATCACAAGAGGCAGTGCTCATTTGTGTAGTAGTCATTCTGTTTTGCATATAACAAATGGAAGTAGATACATTAGCTAATAGCTCAAAGACACAGGTAAAATTAATCAGATACAGATTTCAAATGTAAAGGAGAACTAACTCTCAGCCAATTTTTTTATTGTCATGCTCTATTGAATCTCTTAATATTTATTTAGTGCTAGAGAACTGGTCCAGTATTAAGTGCCAACTAGTTTAGTTTAGAAGTTTAAATGGGGATACACAAACACTCAGAATGGTGGTGGTGGTTGTGGGGGGCTGGCGGGGAGCATTAGTACCTTATTTCAGATCCTTAGCACCAAGATAAAAAGCTAAATGAAATAGCACATACCTATAATTCCTTTCCTGGAAAGGCAAAGACAGAACGATCCCTAGAGCTTGCTGGCTAGTAGTTTGGCCAAATCAATGAAATCTATGTTCACTTAGATACTCTGTCACAAAACATAGAGGGAAGAATGTCATAAGAGGACAAACACAGTCAGCCCTGCTAGTCTAAATCCATGTGGATGCAAATACATACCAACACAATTCAAGTATACACACACGTAAATGTACACCATTCACACATACACATGTTTCCCTACCCACTAAAAGGGTCAGAATGGTAACATTGCTGAGCTAATGTGAGCTGAAGGTCAAGTATGGGATGTCCCCCAAATAGCAATATGGATATAAGAAAAAGGGAAATGCAAACACTGTGTCAAATCAGAACTGTGGTTCAGAGAAGAATAAGGACAGTCTGTATACATAACTTGGTTAAAAAGACAGAAGATTTGGTAATTAATTTTTCCTGGGCTGTCAGAATACCTTGGAATTTTCTCTTTGATGATGTGGCTAGTGGATATTTTCAGAATGAATGTCATGTAAGTCCAGAAAAGCTTTTCTCAATTCTGATCTAAATCACCATGCCTGAGGGTCAGTCTTTAGGGTCCCCACAGTTGTTCTAGCCTGCAACTCTGTTTCCTCAGTCATTAACTGTGTTTTAACTGATATTAGATATGTTACCCAAGCTGTCCCTTTGCCTACTCTATTAATAGATACCAGGACCAAGGGCATCTGCCAATTCATGTGCTTCTGTTCTAATGCATTTCTACTCAAGGGTGCTATAACCTGCACAAAAGACCCAGTCCAACATATCATCAAGCATGACAGTGAAATGGCTATTTGGCATACCACTGGAAAATTTTATACCTAAAGGAGCAGTGTATGGTAAAATCAGGAACTAGAGGCTATAGCAAAGAAGCAGAGTTTGCAAGTATGATTCAAGTGCATCACAGACTGGAAATTCAAACACACAAGAATATGGTCATCAAGATATGCAGTGTCAAGTGTCATAGAAGTCTCCACCTAACAACCCTGGGATGGTCTAAGAATGATATTATTTTAGGTTGTATTACTAGGCATGTAGCCTCTAAAAGAAGGAACATAGGAAGCTATCTTCCAAGTAGTCTGAAAATGGGAAAGCTCTGAAGATTTTGGATTTGTTTTCAAGGAGACCAGTTTCATGTTCCTGATTATGAGACTAGGGAAGTGGAAAAAAATGGAATTGCTCACACCAGAATACCATTATTAATTTTCATGTCACTCTTTCATTTTATGACTGAACACATCTGATGATAAGAATTGCTAAAATCAATCATCTATCATCTGTAATTATGTACAATAGTTAAAAATATTCAATAGGGTTATTGACATCTAATTACTATCTGTACTTAGTCACTCATGTAACTACTATAAATCACAAAGGCTTTGTAACCAGGAAATTCAAAATAATAAAATGAAAGGGATTTGATCCTGTTTTTTGTCTGTGAAGATGTCACCTTACCTAACAGACTTGTGGAGTCCCAAGCGCTGTTTTCTGGAGTTTCTAACATGACTTTGTGTATCTTTCTTTGTGGAGCCCCCATGTTACTGATGATGTTTACAGATTGCTTGACCTCCAGTCACCATGTCTGGGTCTTTGTTGTATTACAGTTACAATTATGATTATTTTCCCCACCAACAATCATGAGAGTCTATTGTAAAGTATTTGTTGTTAGTATCTTAAGTACTTTATTTAATCCATAGCTTAAAAAAATTTTCATCTTCTTCATTTTCTCAATCATCCTAGAACATTTATGAACTGGCCTGAAATATAATAGACAACATATGGTATGTCCAGTATCATTTTGGTTGCAAATGTAATAAACCAACTCTGGTTAAGTTCAGTAGGAAGGGACTGTGTGAGAAAGATATCAGATAGCTTCTGCACACACGGAAAGTCTAGAGTCATTCTAGAGAAACAGGCAGGAGCAGACAGCTCAGCAGGAACAACTGTTTGTCAGGCCTGCTGACCAGACCTTTGATACAGCTACCTCCAAAGATCAACTCCAGCCACATTCCTGCTGCTCTTGCATGAATAATGCTTTAAACCCTTGGATCCCATCTGAAAGCCTCAATTTTGGCCAACTTTTTTTGAATACTCATACTTTAGTTGCCAGCAGAAATGGAGCAGGTATACCTGAGTGCTTAGCCACCAGGGAAGGCAGCTGGATGAATTTCCTCATAATTAAACACATACACAAACGGGGCTATCACTGAGTAGGGAGAGAGAAACAGAACAGAGCTTCAGACCGACAGATTTACTTTTTGCATTTGTTTTGACCTCCACTTGGCTCATAATCAAGACACGTGACAATAGGAATTGATGTCAGAAAGCCCAGGAATTGAAGTTGCCTCAAAGCTCGAGACAGTATGAAATCAATGATGTCAGTCCAGTTATGAAGGTGAGTAGAATTGCACACATGGTTTTTGAAGCCTTTTTAGAAAACTGCTTTGATCTGTCTCTCCCTATCCCATCCTAATTGTTTGTCTTTCTTTTGTGTGTGTGGTGTGTATAATGTAGTATGTGTTTGTATGTGTAGCATATGTACATATATGTGCCCTATGACACACCATATGTGCTTTCCTGCAGTATGGTGTGCTCCCCTGTTGTGGCCAGAGGGGATTTCTGGGTATTCCACTCTATTACTCTTACTTATGTCTGTTCTTATTTTAGCTGGAGTCTTACTGATCTTGGAGCTTGCTTTTTTTTTTTTTTTTTTTTTTTTTTTTTTTTTTTGTGAGCCCCAGTGATTCTTGAGTCTCTGTTCCCCATAGGACTAGGGTTATAGAGGCACATAGCCATTCTCAGCTACTTTGGTGGGTCCTGCAGTCAAACTCGAGTTTGACTGCAAGCTCCTTTACATTCTTATTCTTGTACAGAAAATGCTCTTAGACATTAAGCTCTAGTCCTGTTTACCTTCTGTTTCAGCAGAATGAATAGAAGTTGTGTCACCACTCATTTTCTGTCCTGCCAATATAGCATGTAGTGCCCAGGACACCAAGATGTCATAATCAACTTACCCCCAAGGTCTCAATATCACAAATTATACTCACAATCCATCTAATACTGAAAATTTGATAATTGTCCATCTCCAGAGAAGGATTCTCTTCAATTATCAAGACTGCCATCATGTATATATTTATGGTAGCCATTTTAATCCTTTGCAAAAAATATGAATGTAATGATAATCTACTAGTTACTAAATTACACAATTGCTAACTTTTTTTTTCGAAGTAGGTTCTCACTCTAGCCCAGGCTGACCTGAAATTCACTCTGTATTCTCAAGGTAGCCTCAAACTCACAGCGATCCTCCTACCTCTGCCTCCTGAGCACTGGGATTAAAGGCGTGTGCCACCATGCCTGGCACAATTACTAAATTTTTATGTAATCAAATATACAAAAAAGCAAAACAGATGTGAAGGTTCAAGTTTAGATATACCATAAAACAGATCTGACCTTACATTTGTAATGTCTTATCTATCATTTTCCAATAATAATTGACTAGATGCAATAGCCATTCTTGCCTATTTTGGGCTTCCTCTAACCCTGAGATTCAAGTAAATGGTCTGAGTGCTATGATTGTGTTCCATTGCACAAATTTTGCCATGATGTGATATACCTTCTGAGTTCAGAGGAGACAATACATTCTGTTATTATAAATGCAGGTATAAAGAATTGTCCCTGAAAGATCAATACTTTTAACCTTGGAATTTGTGAACCTCCTCCATCACCTGTGTTAGGATACTCATAAATATAACTAACAAAACAGATTATCCTAGATTCTCTAGATGGACTCAAAATCATCACAGGAGTCTCCCTCTGGAGACAGATGTATCCAAATGAGACAACAGAAGCATTGTGAGTGGGAGACTATTACCCATCATAGAAATGGAGGAGTCTGCACTCAGTGACTTCTGACCTATAGTATTACGGGATCAAAAAAAGTGTGCGTTAAGGTGCTGAATTCAGGCTAGCTTGTTATGTCAGCTAAAGGAACTTAACATAACTCCTTCCTTTTTCTGTCAGAGTTTAAAAAATTGTCTTGGGCTGGAGAGATGGCTTAGTAGCTAAGACTCTTGCTTCCAAAACCTAAGGACCAATGTTCAACTCCCCCGATCCCACCTTAGCCAGATGCACAAAGGTGAGGCAGGCACAAGGTCGCACATGCCCACTAGGTGGCACAAACATCTGGAGTTTGATTGCAGTGGCTGAAGCCCTGCATGCCAATTCTCTCTCTCTAAAAATAAAAAAAAAAATGACTCAATGTGGAGACACAGGAGAAAGTTCTGTCTAGGACTGTCTGAGGTGGACTGTCAGCCAGGTAGAGTCTCCTCATGTCAATCGGGCCATACTTGACCATGAACAGCTTCCAGCTGTTTAAAGAAAGATATCTGTGATGTTTGTGAGCTTCTGGACAATGTTGAAGTGCATGAAGCAGTAAGAAGTGAATGCCAGGACTTGGAAAACAACAGAAAACTATGCTATTTCTGGATAAAATTCTGTATTGTAGATGCAGTCCAGCTGGCTGCCATCTTAGAGTTGGATCTCAGAGAACAGTAACAGAAGAGAGTTAGCTTTAACTTTGTGGTAAAGACCACACCAAATTTCCATTTTGATGAACTACCAGATAAGATGAACCTCTGCAAACACTGAAGTAGACAAGCTTAAAGGGAGAATACATTAGAAAGATGAAAGCATGAATAGTAATAGTGAGCAATGTTGAATGCTAAGAAGGTCAGGTCATTTTCTCAGCTGAGCTTCTGTAACTTACCTTTAGCTGGCATTAAGCAGTTCCCACATTCATATAACAACTTCCTGTCTTAAAAGCAGTAACCTAGAGTATCACCTTTATGAAGCATCTGGATTAAAAGTACTTGGAAGTCGAAAAGTTACTCTCACGACACATCAAATGGATTTCCCACCATTTTTTTAAATAGGGATAATGTATAGACTACTCAGTAGTCATTTCCATTAAATAGTCACTTTACAAAAAGAAAAAAAAGAAAGAAAAAGCTTTGAAAACTTTGCTTGCAGTATCTTTTCATTCTTTCTTTGATGTATTTTGAGTGAGACTACATTAGTGCCTTTTAGCTTAGCGGGCAACTTTTCAAACGAACATAAATGGAAAAGGACCAACTAGAACATTGACTTCATTTTCAGAATTTTAATGTCAAGACTGTTGTCACAAATGCCAAAAAAAGTAGCAGAACAGTATTGAAGTTTAAAACAATGTTCTTGCTTTTCTGAAGTCTTCAACTGCAATTAAATGAAGACTATCACTTATAGGATTTATTCAGGAACAAGAGAGATGATCAGTTTTTGGATGGCACAACAAAATCTATTACCTGTTATTTCCCAGAAGCACACATAGCACTTTCCAGCACTATGAGAGCTAACAGGCAAGGAGTTGGCTTCCATTTCAGTTCTAGCATAATCTTTAAATGTCTGCAGCCTGTAGTGTTTTCAGCACTAGGGTCTTACCATTAAGATCTGATGGGTAACCAAGTGCTTTGGCAATGACCTTCATTGTTTTGGATGTCCCACGGACCTCCCTGACTAACAGTTTACATGCCCTCATTAGTTCTGTCAAACTGTTTGTTCTTACAGGAAGCATATATTGTACTTAATTCTTTTTGGAGCAAATATGGAGGCAGAGCATATTTTCCTAGGTATAGATCCCCTGGAGTAGAGGGTGAGGAATCTTTCTTTTCTGTAAAAATTCTTTTTAACACCTTGCAGCCACATACACACATGCACACATAGTTTTATAGACAAGAGTTTTTTTCATGCAAAAATTCTCCAGGGAAATAGGTTTTCCTACCAAACTTGTGCAAGCAGTAACAAATCAGGAGCATGAGTAAACATACATTGTTACAGAGTTTACCAAGGAGGTGAAATTCATTTACTTATTAGAACTCATGTGCATTGATTTTAAGTTTACCCTGAGGAATACACGTTTAAAATACATGAAATATTTGTATATCCATGGGCATTAGTAAGTGCCACATATTATTGTAGACAATGGCCCTTCAGAAGTGAACAGCACTTTCCTCTGTTCTAGTATAGTAGGGTTTTATCTGTGTATAAATTGGTTATAGGGCTCAATTAGCAGCAACAAAAAATAATAAGGAATTAGCCAATAGTAAAGAATCACTAATACACAGCAAATAATTCCAAGAAAGCAAATCTACATTGTCTTCCATAGCTTGTCCCCATCACTGCAGACTGCTAGATATTCACACTACCATCCATATACTACCCCTTTAGAAACAGCTTTTGCTGGCACGTGACTTCCCACTGGAGATGAGAAATTTCAGCCTTATTGAGGGTTAGACATAGTATGGAATGGCGATGTGTGCCATTGTGCCGTGTAACCATTTACCATATTCAAGTTCTATATTTGTCCACCAGAGAATTCCTATTATTTCTCCAATGTTTTGACTTCCCTTCATTACTCTATCTTTCAACTTGAAGTGATAATCTCACACAGGATGCACATTTACAGTATATATTTGATGACTGATTGTGGAATACTAGATTTTAGTTCTGTGATCTTCATAGACACATGGCTTGAATAAATATTACCCACAGGTTCATGTGCTACAGACTTTGTCTGAGGCTGTTGCACTGTTGGAAGATGGAGGAAGCTTGAGTAATAGCGTCAATAGCAGGAAGTTAGTTCATTGAGGCAGAGCCCATGAAGAGAATATTGGAACTCCAGGCTCTTCCTCAATGTCTTTGCTTCTTGTTCACCATAATCAAAATGATCTCTGCTGCTTCTGCCATGATGTACTACAAACAAAAACAAATATAGCCAAGAGACCATGGACCGAAACCTCTGACACTGTGAGTCAAAATAAACCTCTGCTTTTTTTATGTTGGCCGTCTCAGGTTTTGCCACCATGATGGAAGCATAAGGAAGCCTTGTAAAATAAGCTTATTGGGAGGGTCGGCCAGGTGTGAAGGGGCTCAGAGATCATGTGTGACATGTTTGTAGAGAAAGAACAGCCTCAAATTGTTCTGGAATTGGGAGCACCAAGGGGAAAGCCTAAAATTCAGCCACTTAAGAAATAATGACTTCATTCTCTGCTAGAGAATTGTTTTTTCTTTATCAGAAGGTAGTGAGACCCATGGAGATAGACTACCCCTCACATTTTAGCCAAGCCATAGCTGAAACCACGTAGGAACTGGGGAGAAGGGCAAAAGTGCTGCTTCCATGGTGAACCTGACAATCAGCACCAGGGTGAAGGAAACAGACCCTGAGGACACTCAACACCCACCACAGCACAGATCCAGAGCTTCCTACCAGCTCATCACTAAAGTAGATTTAAAACACACCCACCACGGCTCAGGAAATTTTGCAGAAGAGGGGGCAGAAAGATTGTAAGAGCCACAGGTTGAGACATCATGCCCAGACTCCTTGCTTCCCTCCCCCAAAACAACTGACTGTTGCTCCCCCAATGTGTCTCCCACAATCCAATGGGGAATACTTACAACCCCACTGAAGAGGGTCCCCAGTGTAATGGGGGAAAGGATGAGGGAAAATAGGGTATGAATGCACGATGTATCCATACAAAATACATTGTTAATCATAATAAATAAAAAAGAGAATAAAATAATGTTCAGTTCCAGCAAAAGCAACAGTATTGAAAAAAATCCCTGCATAAAGCTAATGTAAGCAGGATACAGGAGGCCTCAAATGCCCCAAATTCAATGCACACAGTCAATTCTGTGGTGGTGAAATAATCTCTCATACAAGGCAAACCTGTGGCAAATTAGCAAGCTGGAGTGAACCTTTGTGATTCTGTGGGACGGCCATAGTGGAATGCATAGTACTGGGTATGGGCAAGAAAATAAAGTGTTGGGCTTTCAACCACTATTAGTTTGGGACTTTGTTAAACATGAAGTGGTATTTAATTCTAGCGAACACCGTCCTGTGCGAACCTCCCACCAGAGCCGTGTCTTCTACTTCCAAGGAAAGGAATCTTTATCACTGTGGTTTAGTATAGTTGGCTTCTGATTTACAAACCAGTCTCTCAAGAGTTTGGTTGAAGCTAACAAATTCTTTGCACTCAATGTATTCATTCACAGCTAAAAGCAAGTTTCTATACTCACAAGACAGCAAAGTCTTTGGGCTGAAGCCCTGACTTTAGTGTCCTAGCTAGTTCACAAAACCCATTTTGTCATTATTAGGCAGATCAGGTAGCTTTTAGAAACAGAATAATCTACTGAATATCTGCACGAATAATTAAAAATCAAACTTTGGAGAATTTTCTTCTCTTTTTCAGGTGGACGCAGAACCTGAGAAGAGAATCGGCCCATTGCACCTCACCAGCGCACTAGTTGAAGCCATAGAGTTATTGAGGAAATGAGCAAGAGTACTGCTATCTCGGTGAACCTGGTATCAGCATAAGGGTGAAAGGAGATAGACACTGAGAACACTCAACTCCTACCAAATCAGGAATCCAGAGACACAGAGACTTCCAAGACCTTGTCACCGAAATAGACCTAAAATGTATCCAATATGGCTCAGGGAAATTCGTGGAAGAGGGGGAGGAAAGATTGTTAGAGCCGTGAGTTGGGTCATTGAGCACAGAGATATTGCCTCTCCCCATAACTGATGGCTACCCCACAAAGCAATCACCATGGGGGGAGGACAGGGAGAAGGCTAACAATGATGGTACCATAATGGCTGTATAAACACTATATACATAAATAATAAAAAATAAATTACAAAATGAAAAAAATCAAATTTTGATACTCTTTTCTTATTTCAGCGTTACAGGGGTATTTTAACAAACTTGAAAAATATAGTAAAGTATAAAGCAAGGAGGGGGAATAGCCTAAGTGAGGCCATGGGAAGAGAATACATAAAAGAAGGGCAGGGGGAGGGTCAATCTAAATTCAAGATATTGTGAATAAAACTTATGTAAACCTACTTTTTTGAATAATGGCACATCTAGAAGCTGTAGACTGTTACTAGAAATTTTTCAGTGCCTGGGATGGGATACCTTCCAGTGAGTTGTTGGCCAAGGAGGTTCCAGTAGCCTCCAAAACATTAAAGGCTTTTGCCAAAGCCCTTGGTTTCCCTTGAGAAAGAGATAGACCCTATTGCTGAAGACATCTCTTGCCTGAGAGCCAAGGTTGCTGAGAAAGCAAGCTGGTGCTGAGCAGAAAACCTTCTCCCTGTTGACCAGCCAACTGAAAGCTGGAAAAAGCTGTACTGCATGCAGCTATATGGGAGACAGAAGTCATCAGCAGTGAAAACAGTGGACACTGAATATTTAAGTTCGGCCAGACAGGCCCAATGACTGAAAGGGTGCAATAGTGGCATGTCTACTCTTGGGGTAACCAACTGTTCCATAATTGGACTGAAGGCCCTCTCTACAGGAGGGAATACATACCTGGTACTGAAAAACCTAAGCAAAAGTCTATGGCAGGTGAGGTCATGAGCCTTAGGGGTATAAAGCCTGCTCTTGTCTGACTAAATGTATATATTATTCCTACCAAGCTGCCCTGAAAGTACTACACTTAATGTTAATATTCACATATTAATGCTATTCTCACTTCTGGTTAGAGAAGCTTCTCTTTTCAGATGGTGATGACCACTGGGATGACCCAAAAGGCAACATAGTGCTGAGAAGAAGGGATGGAGGAGTGCCCAGCACTGAAACACCTCTGTCACACCCTCCAAGGCTCAGGGACCATTGCGGAAGAGGGGGCGGATAGAATGGAAGAGCCAAAGGAAGGGTATGACTTCTTACAATGCAACTGCCCAGACAGAAATTGGCCTTGATATCCATGACCTTGCAGTGGCTAGCAATACCTTTGCACGACCCTCAAAATAGAAGAAAAAGATGATGCATCAAATTAAAAGAGAGGCTAATGGAGAGAGGGAAGGGATATGATGGAGACTGGAGTTCTTAAGTGGAATGGGGGAGGGAGGGAAATATCATGTGTTTTTTGTATGTAAGTATAGAAGTTGTCAATAAAAAAATAAAAATAAATAAAATAAATACTGAGGAAATTAACTATTGCCAATACTTTTTCCCAATTTTTTCTAGTTAAATTTATTCTTGTGTCATTATGCCTGATAAGTTACATTGCACAGAGTCCTAGTTAGTGATTGGTTGTGTTCAGTTAATCATTTTGAACATATCATCCCATGGAAACAGTATTATAGATGGAGTTGGTGTTCCCTCACAGGCCTGAAACTCATGGTCCTTCTCCCTACTTCCAGAATGCACACCACCATGCTAGCTACCAGTTTTTTATCATTTGCCTTCTTGTGCCTTCTCTGTCACCATGAGCAGAGCATCTTAGAGCTTGTCCAGAGGCTTTAGGAGAAACAGGAAAATAAGAAAGGCAGAAATTTCCTAGCTGAGCCCACTATACATCAGTTGACTCAGGCAAATACAGAAGTATGACTAATAGTACCTGCTGTTGTTTAAAGCAACTGGTTTCTATGTTGGTGTGCAATGTAATAGTACTTCACACACACAGCATACAAAATTTAAAAAAATATTTTCTCTATTTTACTTTCTGTATTTAGTTTCTTTATTTTAATTTAAACCTGTATATGTTTATAGTATTTCAATATGATATTTTGATATATGTATACATGGTAGAATGACCAAATCAAGCCAATTAATATATGTCTCCTGACATAGTTCTTTTTTGATAGTGAGAATACTTAAAGTCTACTTACTTAGAAGTTTTATAATAATTTATAAGATATTGAGATGAACTATATTTAGCCTAGTTTATGAATAGCTTCCTAGAATTTATTTCTCCTAAATAAATTTTGTGTTCTTTCACCTACACCTCACCTTCTTCCTTCCCTCCAGACCCTAGAATCAACCATTCTATACTCTTTGCTCTGAATTCAATCAGCTTCTTCTTCTTTTTTTTAAACTATGTAATATGTTTCAAATTCCATTTTTGTGAAACCTTGGATGATCCTCACTTGAGATGAATTGTCTAGATATTTTGTGTGCTCTAATTTGGTGTATCTGAATTATTCCCATTTAGTTAAATTTCTATTGATCTCATCCTCCAAGTCACAAAATAATATACTACTATCATTTTTATTCTTTACTTGGAGTCTGTAAGGGGGAAACCCTTGCAGAGGGCTCTGGCTTCTGCTTTCTCCAAAGAGCTTTTGTTATGGTTGTTATTGCTTGGTTACAAGTTCAAAGTCCATCATTGAAATGTATCTAAGGGACAACCTTAGACCCAGTTAGTTGTTGAAGCCTGAAGAATGCTGATCTTAGCTGTCCTGCTATTCAGGGTTCCTGTTTACCACAAGAGGCTTCTACTCTTAATGCTGTTATGCAAGTTAAATATGCCATATATATATATATATATATATATATATATATATATATATATATATATATATGAAGTCATAAGTATACATGTTTGTATGACTGTTACATAGGAATTCAGGGTGATCAGTATATACATCAGATTTAACATTTGTCATGTCTTAGTATTGCAAGCATTCAAAATACAATTTACTAGTTGCATGAAATTATCCTAATAATTCATGTTAGCCAAAGAGCAATGGAAGATGCCTCTGACTGATGAACCATCCTCTCTCCAACCCTGCTGCCACTAACCCACACTCCATTGACTACTATACAAATCCAACTCCTATCAGAAACACCTCCATGAGATCAACTTATTAGCTGCCACACAGACATAAGAACATGCAATTGAGTGGTTACCTCTTGCATTTTCTTTTTCTTTTTTTTTTCTTTTTTTTTTTTTTTTTTTTTTTTTTTTTTGCTATTTTTCATTCCCACAGTGGGCCTCTCTTTGGATTTCAGAAGATGTGGATGAGAAATCTTCAGCTTTTTTGCTTATTGGCCTCTATAGGCACAGCCATTGCTATGATGGGAGGCATATGCAATAAGATGACACCTCTGGTGACACTGTGGTGGCTGCTATTATGTTCAGGTTGCTCCTTCAGTGAAGTGTGGTATGTTCTATGACTGGTCCATACTCTCCACTTGTTCTTAGAGAAAGTCTGTCTGTAGCCAAAGTGAGACACACATCTGTTTCCCAGGCAGGCTGAGGGTGGCTGGAGAGATATAATTGCCTATTATCCTTTTCTCTGGCAGAAGCTGGTAGTTTCATTTCCATCACCAGCCCATCAGGCTCTGTCGCAGCACTGCCAAGTCACACACACATCATGCATATTTTGTACTGGGAACTTGGTGAGCACAAATTCCACTCAGTTGAACTGTGTTACTTTGGCAAACAATTTCTCCTGGCCTGGCCTTAACTGACAGTATATTTATGAATCTGTTGATTTGAGTCTATCAGAGGAACAGTAATTTCCATATATCTCAGTTAACTTAAGACTATTGGCTTGCATTACCACCTCAATGGTAAGGAGTTTGAGAAGCATGAATCAAAACAGGCTATGTGATTTTTGTTTATTAGTTGAATCATGCAATTTTGGTGACTATTATGATAAGGATGTAGTATATGCTTACATTCACATATAGTCACATATATTTACATATACAGTTGTGCCAGTGGGGAACAGGTTTCAGGATCCCCTCTGGACTCGAAGACATATGAATACTCAAGTTCCCATCCAGAATGGTGAATAAAGTACTTGAAAATAATTATGTAAACTTCTCATCTATTTTAAATAATTTTTAAATGTCTTGTAAACCTTATGCTAAAGTTAAAGGAATAATGACAGCACAGATGCAAGTTTTGCCCCAAATCTTCTATTCATAGTTGGTTGAATCTTCACATATGGAAACCAGAAATGGAAAGCTAACTATAAACATATATATGTAGCTTTCTCTATGAGAATATGAAAAAAAACTATATTCTATTCTATCCTGAATTCCAGCCAACAGTTCATATATGTCATATTTTACTGCTGGATAAGAATCCATACCAAATATTTAGGAGATTAAACTGACAATAATTAATTCTCACCATTTTGAAAGATGACAAGGCACTTCTTTCCATAGTGTTATCCAGACTGGGAGATGGCTAAAAGGAGTCAGTGATCTCATTCACATGGCTGATAGTACTAGGTGGGAGCTACTCTGTGAGTTCTTGTTGGGCACATTATTTTTATAGACCTGGGAACATGTTCTGTGGGCCTCCTCATAGTATGGAGTATGTAGGTAGGTAGAATTTCTCCATGGCAAGTAGCTTCTAAGAGTGCCAAAGCAGTAGCTTCTGGGACTTTTCAAGTTTTCAGTGTGAGATGTCACTTTAGATAATTTTACTTCTGCCATCTATTATTGATTAAAGCAGGCCACAGGGCTGCATTATGTTAAAGAAAGGTATTGATTTAGGGGGGTGAGGTCTTTTGGGAGGATACTGGGGCTATTTACATATATTTATATTAGTGTCTGTCTATCTCTGCATCTATATATCTTATCTATTCATCTAAAATCTATCATCTCTGTCAATCTATCATTCATCTCTATCTATCTAGTATCTGTTGTGCCTAAGTAGCTATCAGTCATTCTCTCTATAGTCTCTATAGTCTCTAAACTTTTCAGACACATAACCTACTCAATATAGTCAGCATTTGATACTTGATCCTATCTGAAAATGAAGATAAACAGTATACACAGATCACAACATTTTAGAGGAAGAGGAGAACTTAGCAATGGTGGTGGTTTTATTCATGTGTCTCTCATAAACTTGTGTATTCTGAATGTTGGTGGTAACTTGAGAACTGGAGCCTCCTGGAGGCAGTGTATTGTTGGGGGAGGGTTTATGTGTATTACAGCCTGCTTCCCCTTGCCAGTGCTTGGCATACTCTCCTATTGCTGTTGTCCACCTGATGTTGACAAGGAGGTGATGTCCACCTTCTGCTCATGCCATCATTTTCTCCTGCTATCATGGAGCTTCCCCTCAACTCTATAAGCCAAAATAAACCCTCCCACAAGCTGCTTTTGGTCAGGTGTTTATGCAGCAATTTGAAACTAACTGCAACAGAGACCATCTGGAAATTATTTCTGTCTCCATATGAGAAAACTAACTCACTATAACTAGCTTCACTAGACCACAGGCATTTGCCCATTTTTGTGGCAACACTAAGCAAATAGTTGTTCTGATATTGAAGTCACATTGTGTTTATAAATGAGGTAATATATTTGCAATCTCATCATTTCTCTGGGATTTTACTAATGATCTGACATCTAAACTGGAGTAACTACAAATGAAAGTCATGATGCTGGCAGCAAATGTCAGGATAAAATTGATAACTGTGGAAGTTTCCTGAGGGAACAGAAGGCAGACTATATTGAGACTTTACCTGTAATTGGGAGAAACACTTGTTACAAAACAATTTTTTTGAGGTAGGGTCTTACTCTAGCCCAGGCTGACCTGGAACTCTATAGCTCCAGGCTGTCCTCAAACTCACAGCAATCCTCCTACTTCTGTCTTCTAAGTGCTGGGGTCATAGGATCATAGGCATGTGCCACCACAGCTGACCAAGAGACAATTTTCTACTGAATTAAGAATTTTCTTAGCTGAACAAACAAATATATATTTAAAAAATTCCCAGTGGTTTTAAATTCACTTAGAAATTTTGTTTCATTTAAAAGTTGGATATAAATGTACTTGTTGGTAAACTGGTCTTGATTTAATTTATATTACCCATTTAGACATTTGGGAAATGTGCCTGATAGTTTATAGAGATAAAGAAAAAAGGTATTTATGTCCAACAGTAGAACGTAAGCTGAATTATCATATATGCATCTCATTATATTACAGTTATTATAACAGGTATTAGAGGAGATTATTTACTGTTAGAATAAATAAGTGAAAAATGAGTGTTCAGAGCAGGATGACAATAGTGATGCACAGTCTCCTCCAGTGTTTGAAAAACAATCCTTCTACAAAGTAAAATATGAAAAGAAGTTGTAACAAAGGTATTCATAGAATTATACATGGTTCTGGGGCCAGGGTATTTTTTCTATATTTCTCAAGTATTCTAATCAACAGCTACTATTGATCATCAATGAAGAGAAAACCGAAAGTTATTTAGAAATACAACTGTGTGTGTATCTATGTCTCTGTTTCTGGTCCATGTCTTTAGGACTTCATTGATTATTTTCTAACTTCTCTCTCTCTTTCTCTCCCTCACTCTTTTTATTGCTGTGTTTACAAGTGTTCCTAAGGGGCAGAAGGAGCCACATAAAAACTCGAGTTTTTAAGCATATATATCTCCAGGCATAAAAGTTTAGCAATGTGCATTCATTGGAAGTGCCCTGGAAAGACTGTGGACAGCCTTGTTCACAGTGAGGTCAGCGTCATCAGAAAGCCCGGGCTTGACCCATGCCCAGTGCGTCCATATTATCACAGAGTGAGGCCATTTGATTCCAAGTCGTGTTTGATCAATGTTGAATGATCAGAGTTTATGCAGCAATCGAAGAAACAGCAGATATTTATAGCTGATGGCCAATTGCGGCTCCTTGAAACAGCTTTTTCCATGGTGTGATCCTGTTCAGTTGCTGCCATTGGCATTCCGCAGCACGCAGAAACATATCAAAGGAATTTGTCATGCTTTGAGCTGGAAAACAGAGTAAAACACAGATAATTTGAGAAACTAGAAAACTTATCAGGGATGGGATCCACGGGCTGCCTGTCAGTTGGCAGACACGGTGCCACCAAGAGCTTGGCAGGACAGAGCATGAATGCAAATGTGGGCCACGCATAACGACAGCAGCTTTTCCTCCAACTGGAGGATGTTGCTATTCAAGGGGGCCGATGAATGAAACCAGAATTGCATCAACTGTGGTGGAAAGGCGGGCAGGAGCAGGAGACAGCTGCGCGGGTGACCGCTTTACAAGTAGAAGCTGTCAATCAGAAGGCGTGAAAGGCCCAAATCCAGGGAAACCAGGATCCCACCCCCTTGATACCAATCCTAATAGAGTGCCAGTCAGCGATGCAAATATGGGGCCGAGTAGCCTGATGACAGTCCCTGCCTTGCCTGCAGAATTAACTCAGCAAAAACTGCCCCTTGTTCTCATTTACAGACAATGGGCTCATCGTATCTCAGGATATTTTATATTAAAAAAAGGTTTTTTGATTTCCATCTTTGGAGACTGAGAAGTTTGTTTCTAAGGAAATAGAGAGCACAGAGGTTAAGAACCTGGCTTTTAGCTGGGACCAAGCTGCCTATCACCGTAGGTCTCTGTGAACTGGATTTTCTCATCTTTAAAATGGGTGGACAAAACTAGAACTCTGGAGAAGCATTGCCCAATAGAAAAATTGCATCAGCTACCTAAGAGATTCTCTTATAGCTACATTTGTAAAAGTAAGATAAAAAAGTACACTTAAAGCTATCTTATTCAACATTGTATCTAAAATATCTCTTCACCATGTAATCAATATTAAGACAGTATTAATTATATCTTCCCTTTTGGATTAAGCCATTAAAATCTGTAGGGTATTTTATTGTTAAGGCCCAGACCATACACCTTTCCAGCCTGTATCAGCTTAATAGCTACACACACTGAATCTCAAAGCCTTAGACCACAAGAATCATAATACTCCTTAAGGATATAGCCTTGACTTTTTAGAAAATAAACAATTAAAAAATGTTTCATGAATCTGATCATATCTCTGAGGTCCAGAGATAAGGAAGTGCTTAGTCTCTGCCAAGAAAAGCAGCATACTCTCTCACAATTAAAAAACAAAAGTTATTCTGATGTTTATTCATCTAAACATTCTATCTAGCTCAGCTTCCACAACACATAACCCACAACCCCATGGGGAATACCTGCAATGCCATGGAGGAAGGTCTGTAGCAGAAGGGGGGCAGGGATGAGGGAAAAGGGGGTACCAGCACATGATGTATCCATACAAAATATGTTGTTACTAACAATCATAATAATATAAAAATTACTTGTGTGAGATAATAGAGCAAATATCTTTAGAGCTCTTTAAATTAATTTAATAGAAAAATATACTTTTATATATAACTGGAATATTAAAAAAACATTTTTGTGGTAGACAAATTATGAATCAATAATAGAATAAACTCCAGAGACTCAAGTAGAAGCATGAGAAGAATCCATCTCCTTCCCTCATAATGGCTTTCATGTTCACTACCATAAGCAGCACTGACAGAATTAAAAAAATAAATTCATATATCCTAGGATATTAATAGTGATAATCTTACCATATTTGAAAATTATGAGACCCAGTTACATTGCACAGTGGGATGCAGATATTAGAAAGAAAAATAATTAAAATATTAATTACATATTTGCTAGAGCATTACCCATTATTACTGTATTGCCACGGCTGTTGTGTGTTCCAGAATATTGCTGTAAGTAGACTTTGCTTTACAGAGCATTTATAAGAAATAAATTTTCAGGCTAGGAGATGGCTCAGTGAATAAAGCACTTGTGCAATTCTGTATACCTGATTTTGGTTCGTTCAGCCCCATGTAAATGCCAGAAGCTGTGGCAGGCTTATGTAATAACAGTGTGACTATGGCAAGAAGGGATGTAAACTCAGGAGAACTTCCCAGAAGCTCAAGAAAGGAGCTGGGAACAACAACAAGAGACCCTACCTTAAAACAAAGCTGTTCAATTTTTGTTTTGAGACTTTGTTAAACCCCCTTTCCTTTAAATCATAGACCAAACAGTTTTTCCTGCCAGGGAACTAAGTATGCTATCACTTTTTGTTAAGGGAACTTTTATAATCATCTGATTTGCTGGACTTTTTGTCTTTAGTTGAAGCATTTCAATCACCTGGTACTTTTCCTGGATACTTTCTCCCCCTCATCCATCAACCATTTAAATTGCTTTCTTCTGAAGTAAAATTTTTATTTTCTATTGTTTGTATAGTACTCGACTTAATTAAACCCTTTTAGTAAATTTCATGAGCACCGGGCATATAAGGAGGTATAATATGGTTGATAATCATTCTAGAAATACTTTCTACTTCCTGTGGGAGCATTGAACTTTTTTCATCTTGTGTAAATGATAGAGTAATTTCTAAAATTAAAAAAAAAGTCAAGGGTGGATCTGAAAGCTGTCCTATAACCTGTACATAGTGCACATCATTGCACTCATACACACATAAACACAAAGTAAATATGTGAGTAAATAAATAAATTGAGATATAAAATCTTTTGATGATATCATTTACTCTCCTAAGCAACTTAGGTTTTCTGATACCTTAATGCATGGCATATCAGATGGACCAAATATAAAATTTGGCACAGGGGAGCTACATTAACCTGTCTTTACTGTGGGTCTAGCTCATTAATCTTAGATGTTGTACACGTAGCACATGTTCTGGAGTTAAATAAATGACTAGATGGGAAATATGTTTAATATCTACTGTCAATGCGTACTTGGTTAAACTCACTATTGAAAACCAACTACATGAAAGTAGAAAGCATTGAAGACTTGAATTTCATAGGTCTCTCCCACACTCATTCATAAGGTCTCACCTTCATCTGACAGCACTATTGGCTCATTTTCAGAAGTTTCTATAATCAAAAACAATGTTATGATTGACAATACTGTGTTAAATATGGGTGGGTTCTCCACTTCTTATCTAGTCAAAAGCAGGCTGTTGCTACAACTTAGATTATACATCAGAAGTATTGTGAGGAAGGAGAGCAACAGTGATATAGCATGGTTCCCAACAAATATCTTTTAGGTGAATGAGTGTGTGAACCAATAAGATAATTCTTCTTCTTTTTTTTTTTTTTTTTTTTTTTTTTTTTGGTTTTTTGAGATAAGGTCTTACTGTAGCTCAGACTGACCCAATGAGACAATGCTTAAGAAACACTTTCTATGCAAAAAGCACTAGGACACAGGATTAGGGATTTTTTTTTTTTTTGGTTGAAACCCAGATCTCTTGATTTCAAATGGCTCAACCATTGTCATCTCTCTCTTAATATTTCTATTTATTTACTTGCAAGCAGAGAGATATAGAGAGACAGACAGACAGAATGGGTGCCCCAGGGCCTCTAGTCTCTGCAAACACCAGATGCATGTACCACTGTGCATTTGGCTTTATGTGGATACTAAGGAATCAAACCCATGCTGTTAGGCTTTGCAGGCAAGGACCTTAACTGCTCAGCCATCTCTCCAGTCCCATATAACTTCTCTTTGAGCCTGGAAGACTTCTCTAGAAATTTCACTATTTGTTGCTAAGAATTCTATATTGACAGCCCATTTAATTCTCTGAATATATATATTGCACAATTAGGAAGTTGTGTGGGAATTAATCGAGACGATATAAGCAAGATCTTAGTATGAAGTATTTTTCAAACATTTTTTATTACCAGGTATTATACGTAAAGGTATTTGTTTATATGATTTTATATTATTCTATTTAGCATTATATAGTAAATAGAGTAAATAAATATATCAAACAATGAGGTTTAGTCATATATTTTCAAACAAAATAACAGGGGACAATTCATAATCTATTGACTTTTCATGGGTACCATCAATAACACTTGATCCTTAAAAATATTTTCTGTTTAGTCACCATTGATATTTTCATTGTTTTTTTTTTTTTTTTTGTGTATAGTGTGTGTAGTGTGTGTAGTGTGTGTGTGTGTGTGTGTGTGTGTGTGCATGTGGTATATGCATTTGTGTGTGCTGATGTTCACATCCCATGCACATGTACCTGAAGGACAGTGGAGGAAGCTGGTTTTCCTTCTCTATCACTCTTCTACTTTCTTTCCTTGAGACAGGGTTTCTCAGTGATATAGCTAATTGGGCTGATCAGTAAACTCCAGTAAGCTCCTGTGTCTTCCCCTTTCAGCTCTTGAGTTCAAGGTTTGCACAGCTATGCACAGTTGTAAGTAGGTGGTGGCAACTGAACTCAGGGCCTCATGCTTGTGGAACAAACTTTTTTCTACACTGATCCATTCCCAAGCTTCTTCATTGATTTTTACATTCACCACCTACTCTATATCTCTTATTTACTTCTTCAGGAAATCAGTTGAGATTGAAAGTAAATTTCATTGTGTTCATGTCAGATGTAATGTTATAAGAATACCATAGTTATACAAATTTCTGAAAATCATTAGGTTTAATTTTTTTTAATCTTCCTTTTTTCCAGTACTTGAAAATGTTTCAGTGAATCTTGGAATAATGTTAGCTAATTCCAAAGTTTATGAAACATTCTAAAGACAGTTCTCTTCAACAATTTAGACAAGTGGTAATTCATTGGAAACATGGACCCCTGTAAATTAAATCTTTGACTCAATTGGTCTGTCAAGTGAATGAGTCTCCATCTATAAGTTCTGCTTTTCAGGCAGAACTGCCCTCACTCAGTTCCAGCCCCAGTTAACATGGGCAGGCGCACTGACCTGAGACTGTCTGTCTGACATAGTTGAGTCCAAAGCCAGGGCATTACGAGAGCTGGGTCTGATTGAGCTGTATAGCAAGTCCAATGGAAATGCTATTAAAGACTCATTGAATGGTATGGGAACTGATTACTTACCCAGGGAGTTCTAAGTAAATGGAAGCAAATTGCTTGAGATTTAATTTAACAAACATTTACTGAGCATCTGCTCTGCTCACAGCCCTGGGTGTGAATGACCGGGGCGGGGGGGGGGGCGTGTTTGAGGCAGAGATGAGAGAAGTGCAGGCTGCCCTCTAGAAGCCTGTGCCCTGCCCCACCCAACATGTCCCAAGACAAGCACACAGACACAGTCATGGCTGCAGAACATTCTACCTGCTGGTTATGATGAAGAGTGAGCTGATAAAGATATGTGGAATAGCACCCAGGGACCTACTTACCTGCTTATGCCATTTTTATAAATGTTAGAATGACTCAGGTACTACAGAGAGCCAGTAAGATAAAAAGTCCTTTAATTCTGACTGTATATAACAGGGGAAAGGCTTTGGAAAACATGGGTTAGAAAGGCACGTGGGTCTTTGAAAGGCAGAGACTAGAGAATGATTTTCCAGGCAAGGGAAAAGTACCTTAAATATCTAATCACTGAAAATCAGACAGGAGAAGAATGCTCAGGTAATAGCTTAGTTGGTTAAGTACTTGCTGTGGAAGTATCATGAAGTAAGTTTGATTCCCAGTATCCATGTAAAAAGCTGGCACAGTGGCACATTGCTACAATTGCAGAACTGAGTAGGCAGAGACAGGAGTATTTCTGGGACTTGTAAGGCCAACTAGTCTAGCCTAATGGAAGTGGATGGTATGCCTAAGAATCACACGAGAGGTTGTCTTTTGGCCTCCACACAACATGCATGTATATGCACACATAACTGCACAAAAAGGAGTGACAATGGAGTATTCACCTTGCAAAAGATGTTATCCCTCTATGTGTACTCATGCACTTTTTCTCTCATAAACCAATCCTTTAAGTAAGTAGAGAAACTTATCTCTACTTTGAAGATGAGAAAATCTAGGAACAGAAAGTTAGATAACTTTCCAATAGACATTCAGCTAGGGTATGGAGAAGTTGGGACACTAGCTTCTGACATGGTTGATTGAATATAGATTGTAATAGACAAGAAAGCTATTAATAAGAGGAATGCTATATATTAGTCTCTTGCAATAATCCAGGTGATTCTGACGTGTGGCAGTGGGGACAATAAAGGGAGAACAGGTAGTGTGACACAGGAACTTTTGTTTGTCTTTTCAGTCTAGATCGGGACCAGACAGTATTACCACACATGTGACCAATCAGCAGCTCTAAGTTAAATATTTGATCTAAGACTTGATTACTTGTTCCTCAACCAGAAGCAACTTCTAGAACATTCTATAAGGAACACTGACTCTATCTTGTTACTGACATGTGCCTGTGAATTGGCTTGATAGTTGAGAATCTGTGGATAGCCTATGATTTTTCAGAGAGAAAGAAAGGGGGGGGGGAGAGCAATTTGGTTTAATAGCTTAAAATTTTATATTTCATGGTCCTTAAAACTTTTTTTTTAATTCCAAGGTTCCTAACTTGTCCAAAATTTGTTTTTAGCTTGGTATCCAATCAGTTATAGTCTTAACCATATTTATCATTTATTCCACATGCCTTTCTTAAACGTAAAACAAGGATTCCAATGATAACACATTCTGTTGAGTTATTTTACTCTCTTGAAAATGGCCAATGTAGTTATAAAAATCAAACATCAACATGTAGATCAACCCCTACCCAACTGGAGGAAAGTTTTAGCCTGCCTAATCTATGCATTAATTGCAATTCTGCTGAAATGACTTAAAATGGGTACTTGTTTAGGCAAATATAGAACTCGTTTTTAGTCCAGCAAATCTTTAGTACACCATTTTTGAGGTGGTTGGCTGTTTGAAACCCCCACTGGGTGAGAAACAGACAAGCTATGGAAAGGAAAAGAGAACTATGGATTGTAGACTTCCGAAGTCACCCTCATGGATGCTTAAGGGCAAGGCTGCTGTCATGGATCCTGAATTATTCAGACCTATGCCTGGGAGTAACAAGGCTTTAGTATGCTGAAGATGTTGTTTCAGGCTTCCGGGGTCACTACAGATATTAAAAATTGGTACTAAGGCTCTAGACTGCTAATCAGACAATGGCAGAAGGACTAAGCCACACCACGGAATTCCTAATCATTCAAATGGGGCTTAGTAAATAACATCTTTTAAATACAGAAGCAATACATCCACATCTAATTAGAGATGCATTTGTAGGAAAAATTCTCCAGCGTCCATCTCAAGTTTCCATAAGCCATAAGGAAAGAGAGCCTTGGTGTATGAGAAAAAGCCTTCTAACAGCCAGCCATGCTGATGCTGAAGTAACCCCTACAGTGAAGTTATAATTAAAATTTTGTCAAGAGAGTAGTGAAGTCAAAGTTTCACAGGGAAAAAAAAACCTATTTACAGAAAAATATTATGCTTTTCATTTGATAGAAAAGTAATTATTGCAGAGGGACTCGTGGAAGATCTTGCAGACCGTCGCCCTCTCTTTAATAAGTCCTCGTGGCAGCTAAGTGGGGATCAGGAGTATTCTTTATCAGGTTTGCATTCAAGTAGCACTAAATCTATGCAGGTAGGAATTAAATAGTATCTGAGTTTAATTAAAATTATAAAAAAGGAGAAGAATGGTTGGTAGACGGCCCGACTGCGTTGTAACCAGTAACCTCAGACCCTAATTAGAAATGCTTTTCATATCTTCTCTGTGCAAAGGCTTAATCTGACGTGAGTCTGTGAGCCAGGGCTTGGGGACCGGTGTTAATTCTGCATTCGATCTCAGTTTGTATGGAGGCGGGCGGTGCTGATTGACCGCACCGAAGCACAGATCCCATGACCTTGTGCGGATTTTCATGTGAGGTGTTAATTGAGAGGGTGGGTTAATCTTTGAGCATCATTGTCCCCAAGCTCTGGGCAAAGTGGGTGCTTCGTTTCCTTACTCAACGTATATTTGATCTCTACCTTGTTCCTCCATGACAGTTTCATAAGCCCACCACAAACTCTCTTTTGATAAATTTGTTGAGGTGGGGGGAGATAAGCTCTTGCCCTCTTGTTTGATTTCATGAGGTTGTTTGTGTGCCCAGCTCAAACAGAAGAGGAGTGTCTGGCCGAATTATTTTCAAGTCTGACTTAGAGACAGATAAATGCACACACAGTAAAGATCTCTGCTTCTCCTTCCTGCCCCTCACCCTGCTTTTGCCCCTCCCCTTCCTCTCATAGTTCAACCTCTCATGGGAAGGGAAGAAAAGACTCCTCTATTGGGAGATACACAACATTAGCCTCAGAAGGAAGCAGAAGGAAACCTTAAAAGAAAGATCTCAGCAGTATCCCATTGAAGTGTTGCAAAAAGGTTATTTTTAAAATCCCTTCCCTATAGAAATCTTAACATAATCATAAAAGCAAGAAGAAATTGCATATGATATTACCTCTGTAAGTACACACACTATAGTGTTCATATTGCACTTGCATAATGCACAAAAGATAGCCCATTCTTTTTGCTTAAAATAAATAATGAATGGCTTTTTTTCGTGTGTTATTGTATAGGCCTGTCATTTCTATCATAAGGAGTAAATTTTTAGTTGAAGCAGGATTAATGTATACTGAGCTGACCTTAAAAAATACTCCTAGGTGAGCAGGATGATAGTTAAAAGAATCAAAAGTAATGGTGTTCACATGGGAAACATAGGGAAGTGACAATGGATTTAACAAAGGATTATAAAAAAGCACAAACATTAGCTGCCCTTGACATGCAGCACATTTCTCTGATTTGTTTCATTATAGCGGCTGTAGATGAGTTTAATTACAATGCTTCAAGACCCTTTGTAGTGTCACTGTTGAAACGCTGAGCGAACTCAGTGGAGTAGTGTGCCAGTGATGGACAGTCTGAGTCCCAGCTCAAGGGGACTGGGAGGAGAGGGGGCCTGTCACACAATGGGTCACCGTGCCTTGCCAGTGGCAGGCTTCCTCTACTGTCTTCTCAGACTCTGCAAGGCAGGGGTTACAGAAGGAGGTGGACCGAGGCTGGGGCCTCTGGTCCAGAGAGCTGTCAGTGTCTGGCCATTTCCAATCTAGGAGGAAGTCAGTACTCCGGGAAGAAAGAGTGCTATTTTGCTACCCTCAAGCCCCAGCCTGCCCTGTTGCTCCCCTTTCCAGACTGACTTTTAATTATTATTATGAGCAGTCTAGTTAATTAATATGAGATCAAATTTCTCTGTAATGTGAATTGAGCTCATTTCAAGGAATATTGATAAAGTAATATTCATCCTCATCCTCATATTAATAAGTTAATCACTTTAACATTTAAAGACATTTCATGGTTCTGATAATAAAACTAACCTTTGGCCAGTCTTTGCACTAAGTGACTTGATACATTGAAATGGAATAATTTCCTTAACTCACTTCTAGATATTTAAATTCCTCCAAATTGCACTGTTTTTAGTGTCTTGCGGGGGGGGGGCATTCCTTCTAATTTGCTAAACCAGAATTATTGTGTCCTTAACTGAAAGGGTCCTTTTTTTTTTTTTAACCTGTTGGCTCCTCAAACACATTCTCATTTTTAAAAAATAGAGGTTTATTTTTTCTCCCTTGTAGACTGAGTACTTGTATTTACTATCCAGAGATGCACATTCAAATCTGACCAGGGTTAACATGAAGCTGACTCGCCTCAAGAAATCTTTATTTCAGCCATTTGTCATGCATGTGCTTTGGAGGAAACCCATCCTTACAGCCTCATTAATGCTCCAAGCAGCAGCTCACCTTAGAGCCTAAGGTCTCTCAGAGTTAGGGCAATGCCACAGAGCAAATCAAGTCCAAAAAGGCAGCCCCACAGCCCACCCTCCAGTACCCTGCTGCTGCAGTCATTGCTTAATTCTGAGCCCAGACTTCAAATTAAAGTTTTACTTTGGCTTCTCGAAGGAAAAAGGTTCAGGAAACAGGTGAACAGCCTCAGCCTGCACGGAGGGGATTAAGAGGTAGGGCCAAGAGTGGAGGGAAATTGAGGATATGACAGAGGCCACTGGGAGTTCAAACAAAATTTGGCCTGCAGAATGCAGGAAAAATCCCCTGGTGACAGGTGCCATCTTGTGGGTCATTCTGCCACTCTGCCTCCTGCCACTTTTTATAACAAGAACAGATAAAGGAGGACTAGATTCTTAGAGGCTTAAAATTGGAAAAGTAATTCAAAGAGATGTAAGTGGAGTTAGCTCCAGGCTTTCAATGATCTGGTGTGCATCCATATTTTGGCTTCCAGCTTTGAGTGCTACTAAGAAATTTAAAGGAGTGTAGAGAAAGAGAAGAAGTAACACATAACTAAAAAAAAAAATGCTGTGTTAAGTATAGGAAATACTAATTTCTAGACATCTTAAGAAGTTGGCTTCTTGAGATTCTCATACAGAAGAGGTTTGTACTTAGGTAAAAAGCAGACCCCAAAACTGTTTAATTAAAATGTGAGAATTCCATGGATTGTTTGGCTAACACTGATGCACCTTTATCCATGCAGATGTTCTGTTCAGGATTTTTTTTTTTTTTTTTTTTTAGATAACTGACTTTAAACTAGTTTCTATGTCATACAAAGTAAGATGTTGCCCCATTCTCTTCAGTTGGGTGGTTTAATAATAAAGATGTTTGCAATATATTAAGTAGGTAAGAGGTCAGATTCATGATGGAAGTTATGTATGGTTCATTTTTCAAATTCATGAATATCCCATTTAGGTTTTTAGCACCTTGTCAGACTTTCACACACCACAAACATACAGGAAAAGATATTTTGTGGGAGGGAGTGGATACATAGAACTCTAATGCCAGAACCAGTGTCTATATGCAAATGAAAAAGGAATAATTTGGCTTTATAGCAAAGTATTATCCTTATACCAAAAGGCTCTTAAAATACAAAACACAACATTTATGTTTTATGTATCTAATTTAACTATATTTAAGAAAATTGAATCTTTACAATTCAAGTATAAAATACCTTTTTTAGGCGATTGCATTTAGACTATAAATTTCATTTGCCAGTATTTAAGTATCCAGTATGGTCTACATTTCTTATTTCCTAGGCTCAAAGGACAATTAACCTAACAATAAGCCTTTATATAAGCTTAGTTCAGAGGCAAATTGCTAAAAACCTATGAAGTGGGATTCCTAGATCTAGCTTTCCTGCTGGTTAGTTCCAGTCTTTCTAGGCTTCAGAGACATAGTGAGACTTACATTGGCAACTCCTGACAAGGGGATTTTGCTGAATCACTGTGTCTTCCACCAAGAAAACATGTTGCTATTTTTCTGGACCCCTACATTTTCTGCAGTTGTGTAATGTTTGAGACCAAGCATGGGTATTCTTTTCGAATGTTTGCTAGGAAAATGTAACATTTTAATAAAGGGCCATGAAAACTTTAAAAAACAATAAATTGGCCCTTTCTGTGTATCTTCGTCTTGCTGCCTGTGTCTTGATCATCCACCCACGAGAGAAAATATCTGTCGGAGCAAAAGAGACTGTGTGTTCCTTTCTGAACCAGCTTTGTGATCCCAGGCCCGGGTTTTAATGCAAGCACAGACCATCTGGCTTTGCGTGGGGTATGTCAGCTCTCGCCCTCAGAATTTGCACGTTAGGCTGGGGGTCTGGGCTCTAGAGCTAGCCTCCTCCCTGTGAAGTTCCCACCAGGTCCCCCCCAAAACAACTCTGGGAAAGACAAGAGTCAGCTCCTGAAAAACATATCAGGCATTTCAAAACACAACCCTGACATTTCCCCAGCATTTCCCCAGCGAAGACTCTTCCTGCATGCAACCTTCCCTCTGAACCCCCCTTCAATCAAATACGGCACCCGCTCTCTCATACTACTGCAAAGAAGGAAGGAAAAAAAAGTTGGCAATTTAATTCAAACAAAAGAAGCCTGAAATCTATAAGCACAGCAACTCCGAGGTTTCTGGCAAATAGAATTCTAATTAGTATGCTGCTATTTTTCTTTTAGACAGATGAGCGATGCCCCCTATTGACTCCAGCAGGCAGGCTGGTAAGGGGGAAAAAAGAGGGGGGCAGGTGGGGGCTAGCCAGCAAACACTGCAGATTGCAAATTATATTGCAAACCTTGCCAAGTCCCGGCTCTTGGCATCAGATTTTTAATGACACCCTGGAAAAAGGGGAAAGAAGCCCTCAGCTATGGGATAAAAATGAAGGGTTTTACACTGTGATAAGTCTTCGCTTAAAACCCAAATGGCCAAGTGCACATTAGGGCTTTAAAATATTCATAGATAGAAGTGAAAATGAGGATATGAGGAAGTGCATTTGTTGCTTGGTCAATTGACAGCTCATTCTGCATATTAATACCAAGCTATGATCTAATTTAAAGAGATAGCCTATTCTTTTTTTTTTTTTAATTATTTTTAACATGACTTTTGATGACTCTGAATTAGGGGTAAAACATCACAGGAAAGACTGACTGTGGTGATGCAGAAAGTCATTTTCTTTTGATGTAGGCCTGAGACTAACGACTTCTTTGGTCAAGAACTCTGGAAGATGTGAATCTTCTCTTTCTGTCATCTTTCTTGATGTATCTTGTCTGAGTTCTTTGATTTTTTTTACCCCTTTTTTCCCTAGCTCTTTTCCCTTTTCCCTTCTGCAGTGCACCAGGCCCTTCACAGTTGTAGAATTCTATACACAAATAGACAGATCATCACAGGGAGGAAGGGCATTCCTTTAATAATCTGACCACCTTTTGTTCTGAGGCATACTTTTTGGCATAAGTATTCTCATGTTGAAGGTCTGACCAGCAAGAGAAAGCAAGGAATGGTAGCATCAAGGTCTTAATCATGTCTCATGAAATTGCTTTGAACTGATGATCTTAGACATATAGGAAAAAACTGCACCCCCCCCCGAACTAGATTGCCGGTAAGTTGAGAAAAGTTACAAATCCATTCTATTTATCCCTTTATCCTTTTGTATAAATTTTAATTGGATTCCATCCTTTTGGACAACATCAGTGCTGCACAAAAAGCATTTAAAAAATTCTAAGACCCTTTTGACTTTTCTGGTTGAATATCATACTTTTCACAACCTATTCACATGCTTTTGTCCTAAGTGGCTGGAAGGGCTTGTTTGGTTCTGTGAAGCACCGTCCATTTCCAAAACTAAGGAGTGTGGATCCTTAAAAATATAAAGTGACCAAATGGATAACAAAGGGCTGATCCAGCCCAGGACTTTGCAGATGGAATTTGGGAGGTGGAAGTGGCAGGGTCTGCTTGTGTTCATACTGTCCTACATGTACAGGCAGCTTCGATTTTGAGGAATAAATATGTCCTAACTAAAACCAACTAAAGGAACCAAGTTAAGTACAACTCTCCAAAAATAAATGAAGTATCTTTTTTTTTTTTTTTTTTTTTTTTTTTTGGTTTTTCGAGGTAGGGTCTCACTCTGGTCCAGGCTGACCTGGAATTAGCTATGTAGTCTCAGGGTGGCCTCGAACTCACGGCAATCCTCCTACCTCTGCATCCGGAGTGCTGGGATTAAAGGCGTGCACCACCACGCCCGGCTCTAAATGAAGTATCTTAAAGGATGTTTTTCAAGATAAAATCATATGCGAACCTATAGAAAAAGCTTTTGGCATTTCAAGAAGAAGATAATATACATTGGTCAGGCCTTTCTAATGTCACTAGAATGAAAATTATTTAAAAAATAATATGGGAAAAACAATACCAGTTCACACAGTGCAATCCAATCACTAGGCAAAATAAGGCTATATGTTCTTTAATTGAAAATATGGAGTCTTTTCATTACATGTAAACTTACTATTGTGTATGTGTAGTGCTATATACCAAACCCAGTGCCTTGTGCATGCTGGGCAAGCACTCTACCACTAAGCGACAACTCCACCCGGTAAATTCATTTCTAAAGCAACTTGATCAATGATTGAACAAGAGTGATTTCATTACTGCATTACATACCTGTAAAATAGTTACTCCTGAAACCTGGTGGTATGTGACTTATTACATAGTGAGATGTCAGAAGAAGGCTTGCTGGGGGCCAATGAAGAAGCACAGGCTCGTTTAAGTTTGGGAAGTGGCCTTTAAATGCAACCTGCATAATGACTCACCTGACTGAATTCTTTAGTGGCTAAGTTATTTTTAAGGACAGTGTTTCATCTATTTAAAAGGGAAAGATGAGAGTGGTCAAGCCTGCACCCTAGGAAACAGGCACAAAGTTTAGAAGCTTTTCATCATGGTGATGAATGGCAGTCAAATGTTGCTTTTGAGAGAGATCCCACCATTGAAAAAACAGGGGCAGTGTCCTACCAATTATCAAAACTTGCAATTACTTCTGACAGAACTGCATTTCAGTGAAAAACTTTGTGTGCTCCCTGCCCCCTCCCCACAACCTCGCATACTGCGTGAATTCTGTTCTCAGGTGAAGGGAGGTGACAAGCAATTTTAGCACCCAATGGCTTAAAGGAGTTCAAATGACCACTGAAGTCATATTAACTTGTCAAATTGACCAGTATTTTCTGTCATTGAAACATTAGAATGAATAGCTCCAGACAATAAAATTGTTTCAATTATACTACATTAGGCCTGGGCACAAGTACGTAAAAGATTCAGGAGGCAAAGGGGAAGCAGCAGTGCATGCGTCCAACACTGACAGAATTCCAGTGGAAAGCACTTAAATGCGTACCTGTGAGGGAACGTAAGGCGGTGCTCATCACAGAGTTTCCATTAAGGGAAGTGGGCAAATCTGTCAAAAAAAAAAAAAAAAAAAAAAAAAAAAAAAAAAGAAAGAAAGAAAAGAAAGAAAAAAAAGAAAGAAAAAAAGAATGCAACTGCTTATTGTTGTAATTTTGGCCATGGATATGAATTAGATTTAAATGAAAATTTCCCAAGTTATTAAAGTCACAGCAAATTGGTGCTAATTATACTAATTGAGTATTAATTGAGATTTCTTTTATAAATAGCAAGGAGGTGAGGTAAAAAGGAGCAATTGTCATAGTCCAAAGTAAATACAGTTCTGTTCACCCTTCTGTTCGCACCAGAAGAGGTATTGATCCTTTGCAATCCCCCCCACTTTGTTTCTCCTAAGACGGAAGCTGCCCACAGGAGAGAGGACAGGAGCTGGGATGGATTCCTACACGGTCACAGGCTGCTGCAGATCGAGGAAGCCAACTCAGAGCTTTCCAGCAGGATGGGATGGCATATTTGTGCAAGCACAGTTTGTGGGGAGGTTGTGTGGCAGCCTGTGTGAGTGTGCCACATCACCCAGATATTGAAGTTCTGGCTCACAGATCACTGGGCAACACAGTGTCAAAGCCTCTCCTATGCAAGTAATGCTAGGGTGATAAGAGTTTTATCGAGCAAAATATCTTTCAATTAGGATCTTGGACAGGGTGTTGATAAGTCAGCTGAAGAGTATTTGTGTTCTGGAGATGCCCATCTACAAGTCCCTACTATTCATAGTGAAGATTCACCATGTGTTTGAGAGATTTACATAGCTTTATGGTGACTCCTTTTTTCATGAAAAGGGAAGAATAGGATTACTAATAGAAAACTACTATTATTAGAAACCATATTTTTATGACACACCTAACTTTCTTCTCCTTCTTCTTCTTCTTCTTCTTCTTCTTCTTCTTCTTCTTCTTCTTCTTCTTCTTCTTCTTCTTCTTCTTTTTTTTTTTTTTTTCAAGGTAGGGTCTTACTCTAGCTCAGGCTGACCTGGAATTCACTATGTAGTCTCAGGGTGGCCTTGAACTCATGGCAATCCTCCTACCTCTGCCTCCTGAGTGCTGGGATTAAAGCCATGCGCCACCACGTCCAGAACTTTATTCTTCTTTAGTTGGAGTTATTGCTTTTCTTTGTTAGTATAATTTTAAATAATAGGTAGAGAGACATTCTGAAATGACTTTGTTTACAAGCAGTAATATTTAATGTCAATATTTTACTTAAAATGCATGTTTTTCCCTAATTCTGCTCCATCTCACATGGCTTATTTATTTATTTATTTATTAGCAGAGAGAGACAGATAAAGAAAGAGAGAGAAAATGGGTATGTCATGGCCTCCAGCTACTGTAAATGTGCATCCACCTTTAGGTGGGTACTGGGGGATCAAACCTGGGTCATTAGGCTTTGCAGGCAAGCATCTTGACTGCTGAGCCATCTCTCCAGCCCTCACATAGTTTTTGACTTTGACAGTATTTCTTGAACACCTATTGTTGTTTATGACACTGGCAAGGCACAGTAAGTTGATGAAGCCATAGTCTTTGCACTTTCTGGAGGTCGTAGTGGAGTGAGTCTCTGAGTCTTTGTGAGTGTGTCAGGTTACACTGCTATGAGTGTGAGGCTGGCATATGTAAAATCTAATTTGCACCTTTGAGTTATCATACCACTCACAAACCTTTTAGTAGTTCTCTTTCCTCTAATGTCTTTTATTCCAGTGTATGAAAAGTGACTGTACAACCCAAAGAAATGTTTCCTTTTCAAGGCCAAACCAAGATGATGTGGGATGCCAGTGGCAGATCGTTGTTGTGGTGGCTGTGTCTCTTTTGTGATGCTCATGATCCAAGGTGAATGGCATTTACTTGTGCCTTACAATTACCTGTTTAAAAAAACAATTTAAAATTTTTCATTTCCACTCCAAAAGTCATGGAAATGCCTGAAAATGTAGGGATTGCTTTGAGACTCCAGTCATTTGATTCTTTTCCAAACAAATTCTGTATATATACATTATGCACGATTAAAACACCACACACATATAATGATTTGCTGCATATTTATGCTACAATCAAATCCCAAGGCAATTCTGCAGTCAGGACAGAGCGTGTACTACTCTTTGGTAACTACTGGCTTGATACAGTACATTCAAAAGAGAGCATTGGGGGTTAGCAGTTGCCGCTGAAAGGGAAATCAAGAAACAGCAGTAGCAATGCTTTTGTCTTCAGCCTGCTCTTCAAGATCTTAAGAGTCTCCAGTGGGTGGGAGACCTACATTCCACCTCCCAATTCTGGTGATAACCCTGCTGGTTGCACTTCACAATTACCTTTTTAAAATGCCAATTAACCCACTCAGCACCGTTTGGCATACTGTGAGCAGCCAGAGACAGCCATATTGCCCACTCTAGCTTGAAAGTAGGAAACACATGCACACCTACACATGAATATGTGTATATGAACACACACATGCATATACTATTAGAATTGGAAGATGGGAGGGAGAGAGGGAAGGCAGTGGGGTTCTTGGTTGCTAGACAGTCCTAAGCCCATTGTTATACTGCTTCATGTTGCGTGCTAACTTAATAATTTTTTTTTCCATTGATGAAACTCAAGAATAAAGCAGATGCAGTGGGATTCCTATGCCATTGAGAAATATAATAAAGACCTGAATGTACATATATTATTTACCAGAAAAAAAGCAGTAAATGAGATTTGGCAATAGCCCCCATTTTTAATTGTATCTCACCAGCTTGAAAAGCAACCACAAGTTAATTTTAACTGTATTGCTTTGGATGTTATATTTAGTGTTTATTCTGAAGAAAGTGGCATTGATTTAAACTCAACATTTTCTATTTCCAAGCAATTAATGAAATTACTGTTTACTTACATGGCATCTTCTGCCTCCAGCTTCAAAACACTTCCCAGCACTTTCTCATTTCCTTTTACTAAGGGGGTGCATTGGGTAAAAGACAGCCATGTTTACTGTAATTCATGAGCTTAAAAAATGGAGGACTAGATTTCCGTCTGCCTGGTTTGGGGGGCCTGTGGAGCAAAATATTCTTGGCAATTTCTTCCCAGGGTGAAGTGTGTACCATGCCAGATAGAGGTTCATTGCTTGAATGTTTAGAATCCTGGAATTCTGTTTTGACACTCAAAATGCACAAGGATTTGACTGATTTACCAAAGGGAAATGGAGTATAGAGGTGAATACAGAGGATAATTTGTATCAAGGAGAGACAAAGAGAGATTCAAAATAAAATGAGACTTCTTAAGACATGTAATGTAACATTGTCAGTAATTTTTATACTCATTTCCTAGAACAGAGTAACAGGCCTTTTTATACGCAATATGAGCTTCTGCTTTCCTGGAAGTGCAAAGGAATATGTCTAGTTCAGGACATTCATAGCACTAGGCATTCCCACACCTAGGATCTTAGTTGTATGGAAAAAGATGATTCACACTAACAGCTTGCTTGATGTTTAAACATGAAACCAAGTTTCTGGAGGGAAAGCTGGCCTCTAGGTTTAGTACATGGGTGTAACAAGACCTGCTGAGTATAGGAGAAATGGGTAAGTAATTTCATTTCTGAGATTAAATACAAACATCCATGAAGCATGTGAGCTTGCCCAGTTAGAGAATTTTCTATCAAAGTTTGTTTCTAGGTTGAATAATTTAAATAGCTTTCCATTAGAATACTGATTTGAAGAATTACAAAAACAAAACAAACAAAAATAAGTAGCTTTATTTTGCATAAGTGAACTTTGTATACATGGGTGTGTGGTGCTTGTTTACATGTGTATTGTCTCATATGTGTGCGTGGGTACCCAGGTATTGTGTATGCATGAATGTGGGGAGGTTGACCTCAAGTGTCTTACTTGATTGTTTTTCACTTTTATTTTTTGAGACAGGATCTTTCACTCAATCTACAGCTCCCTAATTTGGTCTAGCTAATCAGCTTGCCCCAGACATCCCTGTATCCCCCTTCCCAGAGCTAAGATAGCAGACACACCCTGCCTTGCTCAGCATTTTTCATGGGTTCTGAGGATCTGAATTCAGGTCCTCATGCTTGTTGTGCGCAAGCACTTTAACCTATTGAGCGCAGTCTCTTCCCTGGTTCAAGTACACACATGTTTTGTGAGATGCTGTGTTTTCACGTCAGTAACTGGAAAAGTTTCTCTATACCTGAAATGTTCTGAAGGCTTGAGAAGAGAATTCCTGGGTGGTGAAGGATAATATTCCTCAACAAGTAAAGTTGGTTGTGATCCTCTTCTATACACATAACCATATATTGCCATTGGTCAGTATGTCAAGTAAGACGTTTTTTTTTTAAGTTAAGTCAGAGTATTGGTTCTCCATGTTATACTTGCTTCTAGTGTAAAAAATAAGTATTAAAATAGACAGTCCAATTACCTTGACACTAAAGAGTGATAACCACCTAGGAGTAGATGTGGGTAGTCTGAAGGTTAGCTCTGACTAATGAACCTTTGAAAGTCATAGATGACTATCCAGCTCTCAAACTATAGCACTTATTTCTAAAATGAAAGAAGATGGAACGTAATAGCTATCTCTCATAAGAGATGTAGAGTTGTAGTCAGAACTGAGGAGCACAGATTTTCTGAGTCTGCCCTTGGTCCAAAACACATAAAATAGCTAAAATCTAATTAAAACTTCCCCACTGGGTCCTTATACGTCATATTTACAAAGTAGCACAAAATAATAAAACAAACCCCAGGCAATGTTAGTGGCTTCTGCAGTTTTAGAAAAAGAAAATTATCTATCTATCTATCTATCTATCTATCTATCTATCTATCTATCTATCTAATTTTCAGTTAGCTTTGAAACCACCACAGTATTTCATTTGAGAGTTTTCCCTAAGTCCTAGCATCTGTATATATACAATTTTTTCCTTTGGTTTTTCTAGGTAGAGTTTCAAGCCGAAACTGACCTGGAATTCAGTATGTAATTTCAGGGCAGCCTCGAACTCATGGCGATCCTCCTACCTCTGCCTCCTGAGTGGTGGTATTAAAGGAGTGTGCCACCATGCCCAGCTCTATGTACATTTTTGATATTGACATGTGATTTAAACTCAATCATGATAAAAGAGGGTATGTTTGCATATGTGGGGGAGAATAGCATATATATCTCCATATATGTACATACATGTATATATGCACTTAATGTTCTTTCCTAGAAAGCAAGACAAAAGGAGAAAGGATAACTAGAAAAAGGAGGTGGTGAAGGACACAGCACTCACTGCTCTGCATGTTATAGATCAGTCTGGTGCAGAGTAAAAATTCACAGTTCCAACTGCCCTGAGTTTGGAATGCATCTGAACATTTCCATATATTAGACTAAAATATGGAGGAAAAATAAGACTTCACTCTGATTTTCCCATTTCTTTCTACTCTTATTCTTTCCTTTATAGAGTATGGTTTCTAAAAGAATATTTCACTGTTTTCCAATGTTGCATATATAAAGAGTAAAAAACATTGTATATAGAACAGCACCAGAGAAGTCATAATTTAACATGCGTGGTATTTTTTCAAATATTCCTGAGAATATGACCCCCTAAGCAGCTCGGCTGAGTGAGAGGCTACTTCATATTCAGTAGTCTGCTGCATTCCTCTCTATCAAGTGGGAAAAAATAACTGCTAACGTCTGGCCACCAAGGCACCTGGAGATGTAACAGATGTTCTTTGGACAGTTAAAGGACAGGCAGCTGACATATTTAGGGTAATGTGTCATAGTGGAAGGAGACAATATAAACTGGTGGCTCTCAGATATTAAGTTATACCAGTATGATGGCAGATCTGAAAAGAGTAGAAGGATGTGGCATTGTATTTTTGATATTGCATGTTAGCTTTGTGAAGGTTAAATAATTAAAAATGAAGTTTATCAAGGTTACAAATTGAGGCACAGGAGCAAAGTTTATTTTATCTATATCCAGAATGTAATCATGCATATCAATACATCTCTATCCATCTGTTCATGTATATGTCTATATAATATTTTAATATCTACCTACTTAAATAAAGTAGGAATACTATACATTCTGTATGCAAATATTCTGAAAAGGGTTAAAAATTTATCAGTGATTTTCTAGGTGACTTTTTTGTTTTATGAGTCAACACGTAATTGTAGAGTGCATTATATATGTATATCAAGGCATAGATTCCAGTGGGCAACCACATTCATGGCTTTCTTTTAAAAGTTTTATTAATTAATTTCCTTCAGCAAAAGAAAAGACAGGGGTTAAAGAGTATATGATAGTCAGCATTAAATATCTCAAAAATTAAACACTGTTGATGGACCCCATGAAAACAACAATTTGTGTAATGCTCTCCAGATGACTTGTCTGAGGCATGCCTGCTCTCTGATAACAGAGAATCACAATACTATTTTCTTCATTTTTGGGCAAAAGTTCTTATGTGGCTTTTGAAAGATAGTTTCATGAACAAACAAAAAATAAAATTAGAAAAATACCCATGTTAATGTGAATTTCTCTCTTTTCTATCACCTGACATATGTTAGAAATCTACGAGTAGCACTGTAGGTACAAATGACAATAGGTGGACAGATATTTACCCACGGAAATTTGAGTCGCGGCCTTTCATTTTCAGAGAGCTGCTACCTAATCGTCCTGTAGCATCAGGACAAAGGACACCTCATTCCTCCAGCGCCTGCCCTGCGAACAACCCTTTGTGAACCACCTAAGCGATTAGAATAATGGGCTGGGAAAAAAAAAGATAAAATACAAATTTCACTCAGATCTGCGTTGGATTACTTCCTCGTGCCCCTGCCTTTATTGAGCGATTTGGAGTTTCATTAGAATTCAGGATTCCTGTGGAAAGAGAAACCACAGTGGCACGGACTTCTCTTTCAAGGGGATTGCGGGCTGACCCATCAAAATGAAAAGGCTCAGTGTTGTGCTGACAGGTCCCCAAGCAACCCTGAGTGACAGCTTCATTTCAGGAGTTCTCAGATGAGGTTTGAATTGAGGGGAAGGGGGGGGGTGCGCAAAGAAATAGTGCTGGAGGTACATTGTTCCCTAAAAGTGTCAGAGTCAACTCTGCAGTTCACAGGCCAAGGCCTGAAGTACAAAAGGGAGGAGTAACTAGCATCTGCTTGGCCATCTCCAAATTTATTATTAATGCTTCAGGAATATTCACTCCACACAGGGTTTCATTTAAGACTTAGAGTTCTTAGCCATGAATTCTTTTTTTATTATAGCTGTAGGGAGAAAATCAAAAAGAGATAAGAAAGAAAGCCCTGTAAAGAGACAACAGCCAAAAGGTACAACTTTTGCTGGGGTAGTTTTCCACTCTCATCTCTCAGCAGAGCTCATCAGAAGATGAACTAGAGTCTATCCATAAAAAAGTAAAATGTGGTCTGATTTGAACCACAGTAATAACAAATAGTAATAACAGCATAATGGCTCTTCACCACTGCATGCACTTTAGTGGGATGGATTCTGTACACCTGTTCTGGAAACAGAACATCTAACAAGTTGAATCAGGCACCTACAGCTCTTGCAATTTTAAAATTTTCAAGGCCGTCAATATTCACTGAGTCACTGTCCCCACCTCCGAGTGCCCAGTCACTCATGAAAGGCAGCTTAGAAGTAGCAGACAATAGACAAGTTTCAGCTGCCCCACACAGCATTTTTCTCATGATGCTAGCCCATATTCATTCTCATGTCAAGGATGGTACTTTTATGGATAAGGGAAAATTAGCAAATTATTAAGATTTTCTTAATGGTCATAATGTTGAAGCAACTTTTAAAAATAGAATAAACAGTTAATATGAAATAAAAATAAAGAACTCATCTTTTTTCCAAATGCCCCCCCCAATCCATTCATTATTTCTTGCTATATACTAAAGTGAGTATTGCTTTGCTTCTGAGGCTCACAATAAAAACACAGTGGTGTGGGGTTTTTCTTAAAATGCATGTGTTGTTATCATTGTTTAAATGCACCGAGAGTCCAAGGCAGCATGAGGGGATTGAATCACCAAAGTCAAAGTTAGAGATAATCTTAAAAATATTTCCTCAAATTTATTTGGCTTTTGTCCAGGTTTTTTATCTTTTAATTTAACTTAAACGAAATTACATGTGCACTGATGTATCTTGCAACAACACTTCTCATCTGAACTTATCTTCATAATAGTTTGCCATATTCCTTTTTTAAAATTTATTGACTTTTTAATAAAAGGTTGCACACATATGCCTCTTCTCCCCTGTCCCAGTTCTGCTGAGGGTCTTTGGTGGGGTTACTCTTTGTGTCCTATAAACTTAAGACTGGAAAATTCCCATTATTCATATGTGAAAGAGATCTTAAAATCTGTGCATAATTTTAATCAGATCAGGGTTTTGACCCTCCTTCTTCCTTAAGAAATTCCATTTATGTATCTTGTGAGTGTTAACAAACAGAATGAACTTTTGAAACATTATTAGTATTGAAACTTTTATCCCACAATCCCAATATAAGTGATTTCTCAGCTGTGAGTTTGATGGATTCTCTTCCCTTCAGATTCTAAAGTGTGCCTCTAAGCAGGCAAAATGCCACTAGCAAAGTGAAGCAAAGAAAAAAGAAATCATTTAAGCAAAACTTACACTTGTGAAATGTACTTGTCAGAAACATCTGTAAATTTCTCTGTGCAAAGTCTAGTATGTTATATGAGATTAGTCATCCAGAAAAGTAGGTGAGCTTTGTCTTTAATTTTTCCAGTGAGAGATAGCTGCTAGCTCAGTTGTTAAGGCCTCACACTTGTCTATTCTACTCTAGTTTAGCATGAAAATAGGAAGGTGTGCTAAGAAGGTTCCTGCCTGTCTGTAATGCTTTCTGGCCCCTCCCATAGAGCCCAGAATTGTGTACTCAGTATGTACTCCATCCATGCTGGAAACCCAAGATGCTCTTAGCAGGATGGTAGAACCACACTTTTACTTAAAGTGTAGCTTTTTGCATGCCTTAGTTGTTCTTAGCGAATATCAAAATTCTGGAAGAAAAGGGTCACAGTTCTAGATCCTTATTGTACTATCTTACCATTTCTGGATGAACTTTATATATTGATAGTTTACTAAAACGAGTCTTTAACATAGCTTTAATAGGCAAAAAGAGGGAACAGTGATATAAGGATGGGTTTTGAGAAGAAGTAAGGAAGAGGTGTAGAGGGGATAAGAAGAAAGAAAGAAATGAGGGGAAAGTTTTAATATAGGTTGTCCTAAAAGAAATTCCACTTGCCAAACATCTACTCAGGACTCTAACTTCTCCTTAAAAGTCATTCTTGTTTTGAATCCAAGTAGCAGAGAATCACAGCATTCTCTCATAATTTCTCTCTATCTATTGTGAGATGATTTTTAACAGATTGTGATGTACTTCATCAGCTTGGGTGTGCATGTGGATGGGTGTTTATTTGTATATGTACATATAATCATATGTGTGTCCATAAATATATTTACATGATTAGAATAATACCTCTTCTCTGAAATATGGATATATATATATATATATATATATATATATATGCATACACATACACACATACACCTAAACATTGGTATGTATGGATAATGGATTAGTTGATTGATAGACTGATAGTTTTTTTGTCATAAAGATCTACAGAAAATTTTTCTTTGTTGCATGATATTTCACTACAGGAGCATAGTGCAATTTATTCACCAAATTCTTAGATTGTTTCAAAAATTGTCATGAACATGGACTGGAGAAATGACTGAGTGGTTAAGGAACTTGCCTGGAAAGCCAAAGGACCCAGGTTCAATTCCCCAGGATCCATGTTAGCTAGATGCACAAGGTGTGCATGTGTCTGTAGTTCATTTGCAGCATCTCCAGGCCCTGGTGTATGCATTCTCTCTCTCTCTCTCTCTCTCTCTTTATCTGCCTCTCTGTCAAAATAAATAAAAATAAATAAATTGGGGCTGAAGAGATGGCTCAGGAGTTAACACTTGCCTACATAGTAAAAGGACCCAGGTTCGATTCTCCAGGTCCCACATAAGCCAGATGCACATAGTGGCACATGCATCTGGAGTTCATTTGCAATGGCTAGAGGTCCTGGTGCACTCATTCTCTCTCTCCTTCTCTCTGTATCAAATAAATAAATAAAGCAAATCTCTAAATAAATAAATTGGCATGAACAAAGAAAATACTGTGCAAAAAACACACCCTTCTTTTAAAAAAAACATTATTTATTTATTTAAGAGAGAAAGAAGCAGGTAGAGAATGGGTGTGCCAGGACCTCCAGCCACTGCAAATGAACTCCAGATGCATGCACCACCTTGTGCATCTGGCTTATGTGGGTTCTGGGGAATCAAAACTGAGTCCTTTGGCTTCTCAGGCAAGCACTTTAGCTGCTAAGCCATCTCTCCAGCCCCCAAAACATCTTGGATAAGTCTATTCTGTCTTCTCTGAATATTACTTTAGGGTAAATGTTAGATGTGGATCTTTTTCTTTTTTTGTGCTTGGAGCACCATGCCAATTTGAGTGCTGTGGAACACTGCCCACCTGTCTTCTAGAAAGGAAGGATGGTACATAACAAGTGTGCCATACATTAAAGATTCGTTTATCCTCACCCTCTCCAACGCAGTATCCTCAATATTAACCTCTACCTTCTAATATGGGGAAACTTAGACTGTGTCTTCTAAAACTTGCATTTATTTATTGTAGAAGTAAGTTCAGGAATTTTCATATACTTATTGTCATTTAACATTTTTTGGCTAATTGTTCATGTCTATTATACTTGTCATGTGAATTTGTTTTGACATTCTTAACATTGCACCATCAGTTTCCCAACTTTACAAAGAAATTTGACCTTTTGTTTTATTTACTTGTTTTGAGATCGTGTCTCATTATGTATCCCAGGTTGGCTTTGAATTTTCAGTAATCTTCCTGACTCAGCCTTCCAATTACTGGGGAAGTTTGACTATTTTGTTTTAAATAAATAATGCTTTGGTTTTAATTTTGTGGTTGAATTTAGAAGTGGCACTTGTGTTTTCTTTTACTTATGTTTACTGTTTTACAAATTCTCCATTATGCTCTTTACTTGTGTGTGCTTGATTAAAACACAGGTTACAGATTAATCTAGATAAAATACTTCTAAGTGTTATTGTTAAGTATAGCCTTATTTTAGCACCAAAACTGATTCATAGCTATTTGGCTTATGAGTGATCAGACACTGGAGTCAAATTGCATATATGATCAATATTTATAGTGAATAAGAAGGTACTGTTGACTGTTTTTGAAAAGATGCTTAGAGGAAGAAAGAGGTAACACTTTTAGCGTTCAGGATAATATTTTTAAAGTTGTGACAATATAGAGGAGATAATTTCAATCTGATACTTATTCTGTAAAGGTCTCACATGGCAAAAACTCTTAGCAAAGCCTAAAAAGAAAAAAGAATACTGCCTTATTGGTTACTAAAAATATTTCTTAAAAATCGGTTTTAAAATTTATCTTTGATTCATTGCATCCTGGAAGGACAACATTAAAACGTCTTACTAATCAGACTTAAAGTTGCGAGAAAAACTGGTAACAGCGAGTCACTGAAACATTCCTAACCACGTGCTGACCTTTTACACTAGACACTAATTTCTGAAGACCTTTTGAAAACCGAAACAGAGGATGATTTAAACCATCCACACTTCTCCTGACTTGAGCTTTCACAGACCTGAATGCTGATTGGAAAATCCTGTCATGGTTTCCCTGAAGAAAAAGGGTAATCATGATGATATTAATATGACATTTCAACATGCAGAGTGATAGAAAACAAGATTTTTAAAAATGAAGAAGAAGAAATGAAAAGAAATCTACCCCCAAACCCAACTGCTCTGGATGCAATTTTAGCCCAGTGTGGATTTTATTTGCACCCCATTACTCATAAACACCCAAATGTAACTCTTTTACTGCAGCCCCTTTTGAGTTCAATGTGATAATGAGTGTGAAGGGTCTATGTTGGGGATGGGGAGGGGACACTTTGTGATTTTGCAGGTTCACACCAGATAGGCATTTTTTATAGCCTGAAAGGGGATGTTTTCTTTTGTTAATGGCTTACAATCAGATGAAAGGACTCATCACTCTATTTTAGTGCTCCACCACATGGCGCGTATCTTTTATAAATTACAGGCTGACGCTGTGTGCACTTGGGGAGAGAAAGGTTGGTTTTTCTCACTGTGAGCCATCCTGCCTAATTGTCGTATGCAAATAAAAGCAATTATAAGGCTTTTAGGGTGAAGGGATGACAGCTGAGTTTGGCAGTTGAGAAGGCCTCACCCACCTTGTTGGCATAGCAACAGGGAGGAAAAGGACAAAATGGTGTGTACACACAGGAAATATATATGTTTTGGTTCAAGAATTTTAAAATATATACCAATGTTGAAATGAAAATGTCAATATGTATAATGAATGCCTTTGTTTAAAATATTATTTAAATTAAACTCGATTTATTTTCTTGGCCCTTTGAATGATCCTTGTCATCTACCTACCATTTATCCACTGCCATTTGTGATTTCAGTTGCTACTTTTAAAGTTCCATTGCTGATCATAACGACACGTCTCGTAATTAGGAGATTATAAGTTCTTGATTTTTCAGCATCCTTTGGCGTCACCACTGGGTGGAAGTTTCATGAAAGGAAACCCCAATGAAGGAGATGATGTAATGTGGGAAAATGGGGCAAAGTATGCCGCTATCAGTGCATAAAGTTCAATATTTTTTAAAAAAATGTTTATACTAATGTGTTAAACAAGTAACATAAATAGCATGCTAGTTGCATACAAAATTAAAACGAGTCACAAATGGATATCTTCTATGGCAATTTATTTCACAATTACTCTTGTGGAAGCTTTCATGAATTAAATATGAGTTCTGTCTTGAAATTAGGTGTTATAAGGCTAAATTACAAGAGGCAGGCAGTAATTGAGGTGGCGGCAACACGGGGTCTGGTGAACTAATCTCTTGCCGTGTCACATGGCTTACCTTCAGCCAATGAGACATCTCCCATCACAAAAACAGAGGCAGCTGAGAAAAATTGATTTCTCATCTGAGCCATATTTGATAGCTTTTGAAATCGAAAATTGAAATTAACTAACCTAAGCCCCATTGTAACAAAAGAGCAAATTAAATATGCAACATCGTTTCCTATTGGCAGTAAGAGGGCCTGCCAAGGTAAATTTGTAAATAGAGTTTAAGATGCCAGTCTGTTCTCCTTCCCCCTCTCTCTTTCAGTGTAAAAGTATAAATGTATAGTGGCTTTATAAATTATTTATGTAAAAAATCCTTGGCTGCAAATGGCCACTGTAGTTAAGAACTTCCATGGATAAAATCATCACACTGAATAAGACAAAATAAAAAATATATATATGTATGTAGCCTCCTTCAATGACTCACACACTTAAAATGAGATGAAGGAAGGTTTTAAACTTCTTTTTATGTACTTTGTGTTTTCTGTCTTTCACAAGATGCAGAATATAAATCTACTATGATTTACTGAGATGAGAAAAAAATAACTATGGCATAAAGATAATCACCAAACTTTCTTGCAAATAATTACAAAAATGAATGTTGTTATGAGAGCAGCTTAAAGGAAACCTATGACTTCATGGTGCTGCATGCATCAACATTCAAATGTAACTCCATCACAGCCAATCAGAACCAAGCATGGTAACTTAGAAATTGTTTCTCAAGCGAATCCTGGTGATTTGTCAGGAATAGCTATTGATTTTGAATTTATAAATTTCCTAGATTACATGAAGAGATCAGTATCACAGAAGCTATATCCTAGATGGTCCAGGAATGACAGAACTTAATTTATTAGTTCACTCCTGTCTGTGAAAAATGCTGCCCACAATAATGTTTATTCACCACAGAGCGATTTTGGTCTCCACATTTTATTGCCTGAACTTGTAAGTGGGCAAATTAATTTTATATGTGTGGGAGATAGATGATTGAAGATAAATATCATGAAATCACAATACAATCCTATCTTCCTTGCTCAGATCTGAACTGTATAGAATACATTGACAAGTGTCATAGAAGATATTAGGATTAGCCAGCCTGTGAGTCAGAGATCTCATAAAATCATTTACTGTTCTAATTTATTATTTTTAATGTCAATCAGGCTATGTGGAGATGAACACTGTGGAGTACTGGGATCTACTCAGCACTTTTAAAATGGTTTTATTTTTATTATTATTATTATTTTTTTGAGGTAAGGTCTCACTTTAGCCCAGGCCAACCTGGAACTCTCTCTGTATTCTCAGGGTGGCCTCAAACTCCCGACGATCCTCCTACCTCTGCCTCCCGAGTGCTGGGATTAAAGGAGTGTGCCACCACGCCTGGCTCAAAATGCATTTTAAGTCATTGTCATTATCTGCTAGACGACATCCTCAAGGTCCAAAAAGTTGTGCTTTTACATAGAAATATTTATTGTAAGACAAAAACGATTCAGAAAGATAAAATCTAGAAGCACTCTTTGTGTTTCCTTTGGAGGGATCTCAGCAAGGCTAGAGAGTACCACACATCACTTCTACTCTGCCAAGTAATGCTCAGCTGTCCTTCTCCACACAACTGCACACCAGAGTTCTTACGATATAGCTATGCAGAGAGGTTGAATGGTCCTCATTTTTCTTGCTCCTATTGCTTCTTTCTTAATGGTGCTATGGGAATGGAATTCACTCAAGTTGAGCAGCAGGAAAGGAAGGGAAACTGACATGGGATCCAGATATTTGCTCTGTGAACCTTTTCTTTCATTCCCCCTTCACCTTTCTAAGAAACATTTCTGTAAACAATATTATGATTTGTAATACACTCTACTAAGGAAGCACATGTGCTACAGACTGATAAATTGCACTTTGAGGAGTCAACACACTCCAGATCCTTTGAACCAAGTGATCTGATTGGGTCTCAGAAGCAGCATTAACTAGGTGCAATAAGTGCTATCGTTTCCACTTTTATAGATGATTGATTTAAAAAAATTCAGGAAAATTATATGGACAAACCATAGATTTTTAGTTATTGAGATTTTTAACTTTAAGTCAATGTCTATGGATTTAATTTTCTTTGATTTTCTGAATTTAGAAATTGAAATTAAAAATAAAAGTTCAAGCACACATGAGATTTTAAGTATAGAAGTATACATTGAGACTGAAGGAGAGCTGGAATTTCCTGGTCATCCAGCTTAGCTGAAAAACAATGATCCATGGGTAAATGTCAACAGGCCTAATCTGAAGAGTCTCTCACAAGTGGTTACAGCTACTTCTGATAAAGATGATAGTGGTTGTTTTTCTCGGAGGACACACTCAGACAATTATTTCGCAAGATTCTAGCAAATGTGTACTGCTATTTAAAAATGTTTTCTGTTTGTTTGCTTTAACATGCTTTAACATGCTATTTTGGTGCATTTGTGGGAGGATACAATGTGAATTTTGCTGAGTGTGGACCATCAGAAGGAAGAAGAAGGAAGGATGTGCGTGGCCTCTGGAGTGCACCTTTCCCCTGCAGTGACTCAGCAGAAGGCAGTAAGTATCAGCATCCAGTTCACAGTTGGTAACATGTGTGCTTGAATATCATCTCCCTCTGAGTAGTATTAACAAGCAGCAATGGGGATGGCTTCACATCCTCCCTAGAAATGAAAGAAGAGTATATTTAGTTGCCTTCATCCTGTTTTTAGGTGACGCCTTACTTAAGGATGACACTATTGCCTGACAAGAGGGTTCACCAGGTGAGACAGAACTAATCACTGACAGATGTGCTCTGGGAAATCTAAAGACTCCAGGTCAGTCTTAAGCATCATAAACTGGGTTTCCTTCCAGAAGGATGCAACTTAATTACTAGTGTGGTTTACTTTTAGAGTGACAGAGAGATAGTGCTTGTTACTATACCATCTCCTACAAATGAACTGAAATTCAATAACAAAAAGAAATGCTACAGAATCGTGAGCAGTTGTTCATTACCCTTGCTCAACTCAGAAACCCTGGCTTCCCAGACCAGTGTGCTGTGATTGGGTTAGCATGCACCTTCCTAAAGTTTGCTGCTTTCATCGTATTCATTCATAAGAAGAACATGCTAAGAATGGCAGCAATTCTGAGATGCTTTAACAATGATCATGGTCATAAGAGCGAAAATTTAGTTATACCAAGAAAATTTCTGTCAAATTCTGTAGAGAAATATCAGTTCCTGGACAAGGCTGATGATTCAGTGAAGCCTAGAGAGGGACTTCTCAAAACTACCAATGCAGAAGAAAAAGGTACCTCTACCCACACTTGGGATCTTTGGACCAGATCCCTTCCCCCATTTTTAATTCTCAGAATAGAGATTTCTTATAAGGAAAGAGAGTTTTAAAATTGGGATGCAGGCCCTCCCAAATAATATATGTGATATAGTTAATGGAAAGTTTTTTGTCCTTTCAAAGATTAGGATGTTGAAAAACTTCTTAGAAAGATACAAGATGTGTCAAAATGTGTTCTGATATCTGTGCTTTAAAAAAGTAGACAGACAGAAGTCATCAGCAGTGAAAACAGTGGACACTGAAAATTCAAGTTTGGCCATACAGGCCCAATGACTGAACGGGTGCAATAGTGACATGTCTGCTCTTGGGGTAACCAACTGCTCCATAATTGGACTGAAGGCCCTCTCTACAGGAGGGAATACATACCTGGTACTGAAAAACCTAAACAAAAGTCTATGGCAGGAGAGGGCATGAGCCTTAGGGGTATAAAGCCTGTGCTTGTCTGGCTAAATGTATATATTATTCCCACAAACCTACCCTGAAAGCACTATGCTTAATGTTCATATTCACATATTAATGCTACTCTCACTTCTGGTTAGAGAAGCTTCTCTTTTCAGATGGTGATGACCACTGGGATGACCCAAAAGGCAACATAGTGCTGAGAAGAAGGGATGGAGGAGTTCCCAGCCCTGGAACACCTCTGTCACACCCTCCAAGGCTCAGGGACCATTGTGGAAGAGGGGGCAGATAGAATGGAAGAGCCAAAGGAAGGGTATGACTTCTTACAATGCAACTGCCCAGACAGAAATTGGCCTCCATATCCATGACCTTGCAGTGCCTAGCAATACCTTCGCAAGACCCACAAAATAGAAGAAAAAGATGATGACATCAAATTAAAATAGACTAATGGAGAGAGGGAGGGGATATGATGGAGACTGGAGTTCTCAAGGGGAATGGGGGGAGGGGAGGGAAATATCATGTGTTTTTTGTATTTAAGTATAGAAGTTGTCAATAAAAAATAATAATAATACAACAAACAAAAAAGTAGACAGGCTTTAGCCAAACGAGCTCTGAGAGAGATGACAAATGCTATAGAAATTAATTCTCACATCTATTCTTTGGGTTATAAAATTGATGTCACATATCTTCCCATTGCAATAGTTACCATCTTATTCCCCCTGAAGAGGAAATACATGGAGAAAAGAAAGGGAAGGGAATATAAATAGACATCTTTTGGTAAGGGCTTTAAAAATTGCATTTTAATTCCTGTGGGGTGTGAAAACCAGAAAATCACTGGGGATCCTGAAAATGGCAAGGTCTAGAATCAGTAAGAGAGTCTGTCTCAATGACATTGACATAGTGGGTGAGCAATAGAGCAGGACACCTGATACTCTGCTCTGGCCTCCATGCATGCACAGTGTGCCATGTTAATGCCAACACTTGTATACATCACACAGATATAGCACATATTGTACGTCATACACATAAGGAAAAGCATGTAAACAGTTTTGATGAATTTTACTGCTGTATACATGGACGAGGAGAGATTTTATCACTTCTGAATTTTTCTACTCACCAACATCCCAGTGGATACCTCTGGCCCTCTCACCTCTCCAACAGTCCCTAACAGGTTTTCAATACCTGTAGTGAAATTTAGCTGCAGGCCACATTTATATAATATCACAGAAAAGATTAAGAATTACATTATTGTCATTGCTGGAAGGCTGTATTATAGCTGTTTCAGAAGAGAGATTTATAGCAGCTGTTAATCAGTGCAACCGGTTTCATTTTTTGTCAGTAACCATACTCATGTTCTGTGATGGCAAGATTAAATTAAACCATTAGAATAAGCTTACACTCACTGCATTTGGTGGTGACAAGATTGGTGAAATGAAATCACATAGCTTGATACCAAGGTATAATTCATTTGGACACAGGCTTTTGGTCCTATCCAACAAAATTTGCCAAGCATTTGCCTTATTAAGGAGCATGAGAAGGTGCATCTTGAGGATTATGCATTATTGGAGATATTAATCTTAGTCTACTCAAAACTATCACATGCTCAAACTTTGGTGCATTGTGAGTTTGCAAAATTAACATTTTCCACCATTGAGCAATGTCCATGTGTTTATTTTTGTCCAAAATTGTTATATGAAAGATGATTATATGGCTAACACTAGAATTCAAGAAGATTCAGAAAGCTCTGAAACCTGCTCAGGAAAAAAATGGGATCTTACGAAAACTTATCAACAGATACAAGTCATTTTAAAATCTTTAATGCTGGATATATGGCAAGTCACATATAATATATTATATATTATGCATTATAATATCTGCAATATATTCCACTTAGTATATGAACATATCCATATGCTATATAGGCATATAATATATACACATACATATATAATCTATATATGTAGCATAACCATATTGTATATATAGTATGCATATATACATGTATAGTATATATGTACATAAGTATAATTCATAGATGTATTTATATGCATATGGTATAGATATACAATAGATACATGCACATATACTACATATAGCATATATATTATTAATCTGATGGGATCTTTTCTCACTAGTTGTAAATTTCAGCAATAAACTCTTTGTTTTTATTATATTTCCACTGGTGATTTCCAATTTATCTATGTTACTCAAACTTGAAATAATCTCAGCTAAAGGGAAGAGACAGTTTTGTCTTAATTTGTTAGTTGTTAACCTGATTAACGCAACTGTAAACAAAACCAGGGTTTTTAGATTTTCTATAGAGGAACAAACCAGAGTCTGTGAAAATACTTCTTAGTCTCCAGGGTGGTTCTTACTATCATGTCCTTATCAAGTACAGATGAAAATGTTAAGAATTTATAAATTTGTCTATCCAACCCCAATCCTGATCCCTGGTACTCTGTAGAGTCTTGGGATCACATAGTAGATCCTATAGGCATCAGGGATGCAAGCCCAGCTGAGCACCTGCATCCTGTGTACTCCTTGTGTGTAGGCCACTGCTCCAGGATGAGAACTCAGCAAATGTGAAGGGTGCTGGCAGAGTTCATGGAAGTATGGACATGTCACTCCAGGATTCAAACATCCCCTCCCTGATGTTTTGACTAGATCGTTCACACCTCTTTGTTATAGCTCCTTTTTCATGGTTTCCTAGTGCTGTCAATCACACATCTGTATGGCTCTATGACACAAGACTCCTTCACTAGATTTGCTCCCGTAAGGAACTTCAGAACTAGCCAGAAAACTGGCCTCATAGTAGGTGCTTAATAAATGCTTTCTGTGCAAATACAAGGGTCTCTTTCCAGGTAAAATGTGTGGTTATTTTCCTATCCAAGATGTTTACATCAATGGATTATTCCAAAGAGAAGACCCTCCTAAGTGGTGAACTGATCATGAACTAAGGACGGGACCTCAGTTTTATAGGACCGGTTTTCAGTCGATGTACATGCCTATGTGTGTTTGCGAGCATCCTTATCATACCTTTGACACTCACTTGGATGGGAGCAGAAGGACACTGCAGGGAAGCCCCACATGACTTAGGGTAGGATGTGTTTGGTGTCAGTGAAATTTTCCCTTCAGACAATTAGCTCAGTGTATGCATAAAGGGACTCAAGCCAGTCCATCTGAAAATCTTGTCTGAGTGGGGGAGATAATATAGATGAAATAAAAAGCAGAAAGCTCTTATGTAAATAAAATGGCTTGTTATTAATTCCTTATTAGATATTCTTATACAAATTTAAATAACAAAACAGCATGTCTCACTGTAAAAAATTCCCTAGTGAATTAGTTTAAAAAGCATTTGACTCTATTGAATATTTTTCCCTATCCTCAAACACCAATACAATTCTAATTTAAATTAACCAACTTGAGTATAAACAATTGTTATATGTCATTTAGAAACTGATTTCTTTATGAAAACTTTGTGTTTTCCTGTGTGTGTTCTGGATATTTAAGTGTGACATATACATTACTAGCCTTGATTAATTTTTCATGGCAATCAGCAAAGGACTTTTTTTTTGTTAGAAAGTCCACCTGCCTTAGGATTTATTGCAAGATAAAAATAAGTGTAACCCGGAGATGGAAAGGATTTTAAATACCATTCCAATTCACATCTCAGATTCTTCATTTATTTTCTCCTTTCTATATATTTAACATAAAATTTTTGCCTTTCCATAGAATTTTTTAATCCTTAACTGAAAGCTGTATTTTTTTTTTACTTATCCACAGAAAAATCATTTAAACAGGTGGAATTTTCTTGCAATTGTATTATACAAGACTCCCAGTTATAAAAAAAAAAAAACTAGAATCTTGAACCATGATTTAATGTGGTTGCTCTTTTACCATGTTTTAAAACAAACCTTTGTTTCCAAAAGTATTTATATGTAGTCTTGAGAGTAAGCTCACCTACCAATCTGCATATATATGTATATATACATCACATACAAAAAATATGCTTCCGTATTGTGTTAAAGTGAAAATAAATCTTCAGGATTTTTCAAAGGTTTAAGACTTAAAGAGTCAGATGTAAATACCCTAACAATATTCTGCTCAACCATTGTTGGAAGGGTATTCCATGGGGAATATTGTTAATGTGACTGACAAGTCAATTATATCCCATTCACAAATGTTTTGATGTCTGCAATATTAATAATACTGCAGTGCCCATGAGAAGTGCTACCCTAACTACTGGCACGGAAGAGTCACAATAAATGGCAGCAAATGTAATTCTAACCTCTGACTCTGACAAACAGCATGGGTACTGTCTGCGGCGCTGCCTTTAATTTCAGTGGCATCAAAGAGAAACTCAAGCGCCTTGGAAAATAACTCTAGCCCCATGTCTCTGATAAAATAAAATGCTTACCCACAGACATAAATTACCATGGAAATAAAAAGAGGACCAAAAAATTACACAGTTTCCTAATGCTCTTAAATCAATGTAGCAAAGGGAGCAGAGAGCTGAGAGGCAAGCCCTGGCGTCATGCAGCCCACTGCTGCCTGTGCACTCCCTGTCATCTCTGCCCAACAGGTTTGCTCACAGATGACTTGGGGGGGGGGGCTTCATGAGTTTTCAGGACAGAGTACTTCAGTCGTCACTTCTCTGGATTTTTCATTTCTGCTCATTCTCCTTTGGTACTTCCCTCAGTCTTGCTAGACTCTCCATCTTCCTTTCAAATGTCCTTCTTAATTATACAAGGGAATGCTCATTAAAAACAAACCCACAAATAGTGGGTGCAAGTTTGAAGCCCTCCCTGATACTTCTTTCTCAGAGATCACCACTAAAAGTCTTGTGTTTGAGACCTCTGAGGTTCTTTCTGGTACTATGGAAATGTACACATATATGCATAAGAAAAAAATGGGTGAATCCTAAATCACAAATGGTATCAAACTATACTTTTTGCATATTTTACAATTTGATTTGAACTGACTGAATGATTTTACATATAATTTCACAGAGATCTGCCTCACTCTTTTACCATACTACACAATATTATCAAGTACAGATGCCTCATATTTTAAGTCTCCTGCTTTGAAAAAGGTACATATTGTTTCCAATATTTTTCCTTTTTTTGAAAAAAATGAGAGAAACAGAGAAAAAGGAGAGGAGGACAGAAAAACAAAGGAGAGGGGAGGAGAGAAGAGAAGAGAGAAGTGGAGAGCAGAGGGGAGGGGAGGGGAGGGAGTATGGGCAAGCTAGAGCCTCTTGCTGTTACAAACAACTTCCACATGCATGTGCCACTTTGTGCATCTGACTATATGTGTACTGGGGACTAGATACTGGGCAGGAAGGCGTTTCAAGCAAGTGTCTTTAACTGCTGAGCCATTTCCCCAGCCTTGTGTATCCATAAACTCTATCGGTGAGTGAGACTTGTAGACATATAAGAGTTTCTGTGGGTTTTAACTAGAACTGGGAGCTTAGAGTTTGCAGTTATTGTGAGTGTTATTTTGTTGTCTTCTAAAGAAATAGCACCAAGGCATGTTCTTCCATTGTCAATAGATTTCTTGTAATACTACATCCTTGCTAGGTTTAGGGATCATCAGAAGGTTGATTTTTCAAAATCTGATGGATTCAGATGATATATATCATGGTGATTTTAAGTGCATTTTTTAAATGTAGTGTCTTTCTCTAGCCCAGGCTGGAAATCACTATGTAGTCTCAGGCTGGCCTTGAACTCACAGCGATCTTCCTACCTCAGCCTCCAAAGTGCTGGGATTAAAGGCATGTGCCACTTTGCCCAGCTCAATTGCATTTTCTTTTATGCATTGTGTGTGTGTATGTATGTTTCTCTCTGTGTGTGTCTCTATGTCTCCGTCTCTGTCTCTGTCTCTGTCTCTGTCTCTCTCTCTGTGTGTGTCTGTGTGTCTGTGCAGGTGGATATGTTTTGAGAGTATGCATGTATGTGTGTGTGTTCATATGCATGCAGGGGCCAGAGGGAAACTCCAGGTGTCATCCTCAGGAATTCAGTCAGCCTCCTTTGAGTTAGGGTCTCTCATGGTCCTGGAGCTTGCCAAGTAGGCTAGCCTGCCTGGCCAACAAGCTTCAGAGAGCCTCTTGTCTCACCTTCGTAGGGCTAAGATTACAGGTGTATGCTGCCATGCCGGACATTTTGTGTGGATTCTCATACTTATAAGAAAAATCACTACACAGATTAAGCTGAGTCTCAGCCCCACATTTTCTTCACTGGCGACCTTATCTTCATTGATGTGGAGGGCTTTATAAATATACAATACAGCGACTCATATACTTAGAATGGATGAACTTTGAAGTATATGAGTTATAATCCAATTAGTTGCTATTTAATTCGAGGGAACAGACTGGAAATAGAAAAGCTACAGGTGTGTACTGACCACCTCCAGAATTAAGTCTGGTCTCTAGTAGCTGTCACTCACCATTGCTCTTCCCTGGCAACAGTTTATCTACTTTCTGTCTGTATGGATTTGCAGTTTCTAGACAGTTCATAGGAGTAGAATCATAGAATAGTGGCTTTCTGTGTTTGTTTTCTTTCATTTAATGTAATGGCTTTCACTGTTTCCTCTGTGTTGTATTGAATCAATATTTCATTCTTTATATGACAGCATATATTATATTGCTTGGAAACACATTTTGCCTATCTTTTACTAGTTGATGGGCTTTGGGGTTGTCTGCTTATCTTGTCTGTTAGGAGTAATATTACTGAGAACATCCATGAACATCTTTTTGTTGAACATGTTTTCAGAGCTCTTGGATATATGGCTAGCAGTGGAATTTCAGGCTATATGCTCACTATGTTTAACCTTGAGGCATTTTCAGATTGTTTCCCAAGGATTATTTTATGTTTTTCCCACACTAGGTGAAGGCTCCAAACTCCCTGTACCATTTCTAACTCATTACTCTCTATAGGTGTGACAATAGCCTTCACAGTGGCTTTATGGTAGTTTCCCATTTTCATTTTCATTGCATTTCCCCCCATAAGCAGTGATGTTGTTGGCATAGCTATAACAGTCATCTCTGTGTCTTCAGGGGTGAAGTGGATATTCAAATTCTTCGCCATGTTTTAATTAACTTTGTATTTTTGAGTTTATATTTGTATACAACCCTTGATTAGACACATGATTCAAAAAAATTTCTCTTTCAATAGGTCATTTATTTACTTTCTGCATGGATCTATTGTCCCTTAAGTCATTAAGTTTTATTGATGATGTTCAGTTTGTATAATATTTTCTTTTATTACATTGTGACAAGTGTGATCTTGCCAATTTCATGATTACAGACTTGCCTCCTTACTTTACCCATGTGTTTTCAGTTTAAAACTCTTGACATCCAGGTATTTGATTCACTTGGAATTCATTTTTTTAAAATGATATGAGGTGGGAGTTTGTCTCTTTCTTTGCAGGTATTAGGTTGTTTCAGAATCATTTGTTGAAAGCCTACTCTTTTCCCATTGAGCTGTCCCTCACACCCTTGTTAAAAATCAGCTGACCATATGAAGTCTTTTTTCTCCCTGAGGCTTTGATTCTATTACATTGTTCTACTTGTCTAGCTTGATGCCATTACCACACTGTCTTGGTTATTGTAGCTTTGTAGTATGTTCTGAAATCATGAAATATGAACCCTCCAAAATACCCTTTTAAGATTGTTTTTTAATAATTTTATTATTTATTCGTATTATTCTGATTTTACATTCATAGTGTTGGCTCCATTATCCTCCTTCCTGTCCTCCCTCTTCCCAAAGGGACCCTCATCAATGGGGAATGTGGGTCATGGATTGTGGGGGTAGTCAAGAGTTCTGGGGGGTAGGCCCAAGTCTCTGTGCATAATGCCCCAACTTGTGGCTCTAACATTCTTTCCACCCCCTCGTCCACGAATTTCCCTGAGCCACATTGGGGTCATTTTAGTCCTACTTCAGTGATGAGGTTTTGGGAGCCTCCGTGTCTCTGGATATCTGGCTTAGTTGGAGTTGGATGTTCTCTGTGTTTATCTCCTTTAGCCTTTTTCTGGTGTCCTGATCACCATGAACTCTGTATTCTTGCCCTTCCCCCACATTACTCTATGGTTTCAGCTGGGGCCCTGGTGAGGTGTGATTGGCTGATCCTCCCTTCAGGTCTGTTGTCCATCTGAAAAAAGATAAGCAAATTCTCCAATGGAGAGAGAAGTTAGTACTAGATAGAAGGGATGGCCATTGATGTTTTGGAGGGAATTTTATATGCGTTGGCTCTCTTCTAGGCACATTTGGTGGTATCTTGATCTTGGAGACTGAGCTCATTTTTTTGTACCTGGTTTTGACTTATTTTCCAGTTCCAGCAATGAGTTCCATTCCATTGAGTGGATCTATTAGCCAATTCAAGAGCAGTTGGTTACCCACCATGGATGTGCCACTACTGTACTTGTTTGAGCATTAGGTCAGATTGTTTCCTGCTGGGTATCTTAGACTGCAAGTTGTTTGGATGGATGTCGGACATTTTCCCCCAGTTGCTCATGTTGCATCATCTGGCACTAGACTAGCTGTCTGGGGACTGACCCTCTTCCAGATTCTGGTCAGGTCTCTCTATGTTTGGTCTCACACATGTATGCTGTCTTTGACAGTAGGGTCTTACCATTAACCTTAGGTGGGTCATCAAGAACTCTGACAGAAATCTGTCTATTTTGGGAAACCTTGTAGGTGTCTCCGTTCAACAGCTCATTGTGGAAGTTAACCCCGTGCTGGTACTGGGAGTTATAGGTTAGCGCCTAGGAAGGTGAGGGAGGAAAAAGAGATAATATAAAAGAGAAAGTGAGTATAGAGAGGAGAGGTAGAGGAAGAGAGAGAGAGAGAGAAGAGAAAAAGAAGCAGGAAAAGATTAAGGTTGGTCTTCATGATGCTCTCTCCAGTTTCCTGTGGTTCGGGTGTTCCCTCTGCGGGCCTGCTGAAGGATCAATGCTTTAGACTGTTGTTCAGAATAAAAGGTTTTATAGCATCATTTCCTTTTGGGTCCCTATTTTTATCCCCCCATTCTCCCTCCCATCCTCTTGTTCCCTTCCACCCTTACCCTCCCTCCATCACACCCTCCCTATTGTCTGGTCCTCAGAGTGCTTATTAGGTTTGGCCACATCTCAGGTGGATTCAGGTTAGGAGCGACAGATAAATGAGACCATGCGACAATTATTTTTTTGTGATTGGGTGAGCTCACTGAGGATGATCTGTTCCATGTTTGACCTTTTTTTTTTTCAAATTTCTTTATTTCATCTTTCCTTACTGCTACGTAGAATTCCATAGTATAGTTATACCACATCTTTGTTATTCTTTCATTTAGTGATGGACACCTGGGTTGATTCCAGATGTTTGCTATTATGAATTGAGCAGCTATGAACATGGTTGAGCAAATGTCTCTGATCTGAGGCTTGGAGTCTTTAGGGTAAATGCCAAGTAAGGGAATAACTGGATCTGTTGGTAGGTCTATGGTCATCCTTTTCAGGAGTCTCCATATAGCTTTTAAGATTGTTTTTTGCTAACCTACATATCAACTTTTCAATTGGGTAGATTTTCTTCATTTTTTTTGCTCCAGAGGTCTTTTATATTTTAAATGACAGTTTTATGCTTGTAATAGCTAATATTTCCCTCCACTGTATCATTTCACTTTAAGTTTGGTAATTTAAACAATTGGTGCTTATTAATTATATTTAGTTATAATTAATATATATTTAGTTATAATTAATTTAGTTATAATTAATATAATTAATTATAATTAATATATATTTAGTTATAATATATATTAATTATAATTAATTATATATTTAGTTATAATATATATTAATTATAATTAATTATATTTAATCCTATTATTATATTTTTATATTTAATTATCAGTAGTATTTTATATTAGTTGTATTTTAAATATTAGTTTCTGATTTAATTGGAAAATTTACGTGTCTTCACACTTTTTTTTTTTTTGTTTTTTGAGGTAGTCTCACTCTGGCCCAGGCTGACCTGGAATTCATTCTGTAGTCTCAGGGTGGCCTCGAACTCATGGAGATCCTCCTACCTCTGCCTCCCGAGTGCTGGGATTTAGTGTAACAATTCTTGTCAAATTATCTTTTCTTGTATGTTTCTGCTTTAAATGTTTTTTTGTCTATTTTTGCACGCTATATTCAAAAATATTTATTTAATTGCAAGCAGAGAGAGATAGGAGATAAAGAGAGAGAGAGAATATATGGGTGTGCCAGGTCCTCCAGCCACTCCATACAAACTCCAGATGCATATGCCACTGTGCATCTAGCTTTACATGGGTACTGGGGAATTGAACTCTGCTTGTTAGGCTTTGGAGGCATATGCATTCACTGCTGAGCATCTCTCCAGCCACTGCACTACATTTTTGAGGCAAATGTCATGTTTAAATGTCATGTTCCACAAATGGCCTGATGCTTTTTTTGTATGGGATTTTATTAAATTTATAAATCTCTAGTTGAGTATAGTCATACTGCAGTCTTTACTAGCACTGTGTAGAAGAGAGAATGTTTCCATATTTGTTTGGATCTTTTCAGGTTTGTGCATTATGTTTCATGGATTTCTTCAAGTTCGTCTTGCAGAGTTCTCATTGCAACCTGTTTCCAATATACATGTGACTGTCAATTCTTTAAAAAATGGACAGACACAATACAATAATGGATGGCCATGGTTCCCGTCATAGCCATATGATCTGTGACTCAAAACAAAAGCAGATTGTGGACTTACTGCTCAGGAACTAGGCACAACCATGGAATTATCTTCAGAATTTGAATTCCTATCCTCCCTTTTCCTTGCAGCTCTCTCCCCCTCTTCTTTCTTTGCATGTGAAGTAGGACTGCAGTAGTATCTCACAGCATGAATTGTCTTGGCAGTGTATCCTGGACACACAGGGAAATGCTCAATAAACATGAGCTATTATCATTATCTCTGAGAACATACTTAGAAAGCCAGTGTTTAAAGGACACTGGTTTATCACATAGTTGACTGTCCTCTTGTTTTCAGCTCTGTCACTAAAGTAAGGTGATTAAGGGTTTGTTTGTTCTGGTGCACAGAACTAAAATTATTTAAGTTTCCAATGGAGAAGGTAAGAATATGGGGGAAGAAAACTAGAATGAATTTTAGCCACAGCTGTTTAAACAAGACACGTAACTCAGAGGATGACCTCATAGTGCTCTGCAGGCTCACCAAATGGTGGTCCCCACAGCAGCCTCCTTGGCCTCCCTGCCCAGTACCTTCCTCATCCTTGTCTACACTCAGAGCAAGCTATCTAAAATGCAGATCTTAGGAAACTATTATAGTCTTGTCAACTCTTCCTGGTTCCAAAATACCTTCAAAGCAGACTTAGGTTTCAAAATGCCCCTTTCCTCTCTAGTTTAGTATCTATCCTTCCTAGTAATCTGTCTGTAATCTGTTTCTGTCTATTTTGTCCCTTTCAGACTTCTTCTTCCAATTCATTAGATATAAACGAGAGAGCATGCCCCTCTGAAGATCTTCTTGATCCCCAAGGTCTGGATAATCCTTTGTTGCTGCACTGCACAGATTGTTCTTTTGAATCTTATCATTGAATGGAAGCAACTTCCCATTTTGAAACATGCTTTGAAAGTTAATATGATGCCAAGATAGTCTTTCTACACCAAATTTTATGACCCACAGAAATGAGGTAGAAACCATGGCTAAGGAGATGGCTCAGTAGATCAAGTGCTTGCCATGCAAGCCTAAGTACCTGGATTTGGATCCCCAGACTCCATGTAACACCTGGAAACCATGGTCCATTGTGGGCTTCTGTTTGATGGAAAGATGGGAGGTAGAGACAGGAGAATTTTTCAAAAGCTTATTGGCCAGCTACTCCGTAGATAGAATGATAAACAACACCGTGAAGGGAAGACCTTCCTCAAACTAGGTGGAAGGTAATGAAGCACAGTGTGCTCCACCCCCACATTTGTGCCATGAAACACATGTGCCTTGCCCAAATGAATACCTATACAAACATCACACACAACACACTGAAAAATTGAAAAGTGATGCAAATTAAAAGCAAAAAGAAATGTGGTGAAGATGGCAAGCATATGGACTGCAAAGTTCCTACAGATTACCTATTTATACCATCTAGGTGATCTAAAACAGTTAATACAATTTTATACACATGCACACAATTCTGGCTCCCAAGGAACTTAAAGCTTAAATTTTAGCCAAAAGGCCAACAGTTAACCTTGGATTGTCAGTAAGATATAGATGCTGGGATGAGTCACAAAAAAAAAAAATCCAAGCTTACCTATTTATTATCTGTAACAGTTCAAATCCTGAGGACAAACAGGGGCTGAGGGGAGGGAAGGAGGCTCTCAGTTCTGCTCAAGTGATCTTTTGGCCTGGAATTGATTCACAAATTTCCAGGTGTTACTCAACATGTTACCTAGAAAACAACTCCAAATTTTCAAAGGGGAGGTCTGGTTTCATCTCTTTTAAAACTGTTGATAATCTGTTCTTCTGTCTTCTGGCTATTGTTGCACTATGTCTTTCTTTTTATTGTGGGTATTGTTAAGTCTTTGGTGGAAAAAAGTTAGACACACACAAAGAAACTGATTCCTACCTTTCTAAAATTTGGATTATATTACAGAATTGAGTGAAGCATCAAGCCTTTACTTTAATTTCATGTTTTGGTTTCTTGAGGTGGGTAATGAGCCTATTTGCTCAAAATCCAATTATCCATTCTATTTTCTCACCCTCAACTACCTCCATGAATACATTCATTACCCATTTCCCCAAACCACTCCCCAATACCACTGAGAACATAAAGAGAGCTTTGTGAAGGAGGTGGGATTTGAAGCCAGAGGAGGGGCAGACTTGAAAGAGAGGGCATTATTCCAGGTCTCAGCACCAGCATGGAGGAAGTGTAGAATAAGGAGTGGGAAAATCAAACACCAAGAAGTTTAGTTTGGGGAGAACAGAGGGAGCCTTGAGCGCCAGGGTCTTCCGAAGGGACAGAGTGAAGAGGGAGGAGTAGGGACAGTTTTGATCCAAGATTGAATGATAGCTACAAAAGAAAAGATATAAAGAATATAATTAATCTTCAAAAAGAACAAACTAAGACACAACTTAATAAAGCTATTAAAGTGACTCCAACTGTCCCTTTTCTTTTCATCAATTAGAGATAACTCTGGTCAAAGGCTAAATATCTACCTAGGAACTGTCCCTGAAGTTAGATATTCAGTATCTAACCAAATGTATCTGTACAGTTGTTGGCTGGGCATCTGTTCTCCCATCAAAGCAATGTGACATTCAAGACACAGAGTCAAACAGATGGCTGTGTTTTGCTGAACTGGACTTTAATGAAAAAAGTCCAGATTCTTTGTTACAGAGGAAGGGATTATTGCCTTAGAGGGTGTTCATCAAGAGGGAGAAGAGATAATGCTACATCAAAGAATTAAAATGAGGAAATGAGCAAGAGATGATTTCACCTCTCACAAGTGAGAGGGAGGAAAAAAAGAAACTCAGATCATGTGTAATATTCCAAGGCCATATGAGAATTCTAAACGGGGATGCATGTACAGTTCAGGTACCTTGTTAAAATGAAAGAAACATCAGTTGACCTAGTTGAGTGCAAAATAAAATCGTGGAATATGAAATGGAATTTCTTCTGGCAAATAAAGAAAGCAAAATGCCAAGATAGATAGAAACCAAATTGTCACAGGGAAAAGAATATGAGGATTTATTTTTCAAACAGCTTCAACTGAAAAAAATTCCATAAGATGACATCTTCCTTTTCCATAGGCTGCATGGTGCAGTCTCTATGTGGGATCTGCTAAAATTTCAGTTGTTCCTTTAGGACAAAACTGAAGCAGAGTTAGGTCCTCAGCTGGGTTTCATGACAGCTTATCTGCAGCTTGGATTTGAATGCAGACCTATCCCCCGAACAACTTCTTATACTTAAACGGATTTCTTTAAAATATAATCTAGATCTGGAGGGATGAATTAGTGTTAAAGTGCTTTCTTGAAAGGCTAAAGGACCAAGGTGTGATTTCCCAGGACCTACATAAGCCAGATGCACAAGGTGGCACATGCATTTGGAGTTTGTTCACAGTGGCGGGAGGCCCTGGAATGTTCACTCTCTCTCTCCACTCTCTCTGTACTTACTTCTTTCTGTCTCACTCTCAAATAAATAATTTAAAAAAATATTTAAAAAGATATGAATACCTATAACCTCACCAAACACCATCAATGTAATTAATGGGGGAGAGGGGCGTCTAATGGCACAACCATTTTATATAAAAAAGCAATAAATACAAATAAAAAGTAATAAAATATAATCCAAATGCTTCTGAAACTTGGGATTTTAGCTTCCATTTCCTAAAAGTAATCTTTGTGTTGTTTGAAAGGTCAAAGTTCTTTTCCAATACTCATTAATTAAATGAATATAATTTGCAAACTCATTACAATGCAAGGGGCTTTTATTAAAATGGATACATGTGATATAATAAAAGCAAGAATATGAACTTTATTTAGAATTTGATAGCATTTTATAAATAATAGTTCTTAATCAGAAACAGACATGGGGAAAAGAGCATTTGAAAGTTGTTTATAATTGAAGCATTGTTCTCAGCAATTGTCTTTATAAATAAAGTCACACAAGGGGAGTCTTTTGCTACCTAAGGTTAAGAATTTATTGGTTGTATTGAAGTTATGGGTCAAAGTGTAGCAGTCCCAAACAGTGTACCTTAAGATGCTAAGATTCAGATGACTTCAAAAAGTCTTCATTTGTTCACTCAGGACCAACCCAGTATCTTATTGCTCAGTTTTAATAAAGGCTTGGTGGGTAAAATCCAATATTTATTAGAAAATGAAAAATCAGTTTACCTTCCTTTTCATCACAAAAGGAGCAAGGATATTCACATAAATGTAAAAAGCAATTATGTGTGAACTTGACTTTAATAAAAACAAGAGATTTTTAAAATTACTTATTTTTAGTTATTTCATAGAGAGAGAAGAGAGAGAGAGAGAGAGAGAGAGAGAGAGAGAGAGAGAGAGAGAGAATGGGCACGCTGGGGCTTCTAGCCATAGCAAACAAACTCCAGATGCATGTGCCACCTTGTGCAGCTGGCTTATGTGCAATCTGGAGAATTGAACCTGGGTCCTTAGGCTTCACAGGCAAGCACTTTAACCATCAAGCCATCTCTCCAGCCCAAGAGCACCTTTAATAAAAAGGTTTCCATTTTATTTATTTTCAAGCAGAGAGCAATAGAAAGAAGAGAGATGAACTAAGAAAATGGGTGAGCTAGGGCATCCAGCCACTGCAAACAAACATATGTGCTACTTTGTATATATGGGTTTATGTGGGTATTGAAGAATTGAACCCAGGACATTAAAATAAGTCTGCAGTACCTTGGATATGTCTTGTTTAATGAAACATTTCCCACTTGATGTTTGTATACATTAGTTATGACAAAACCCACATAAAGAAGAACTGAATGCTTTTCCAGCAGGACAAATGAAAAAATTAGAAAAAAATTCTTTTTTAAAACACTTGAATGAATGCAGTTATATTAGTATGAATAGTTTATGCCTTTTCTGGATCTTTCTCTGTGCTGACACCATTTTTGTTAAAGTGACATCATACCATACACAATGTTTTGAAGTCTGCTATTGTCTTGCTGATGAGCCATATGCCTTCATTTTGGTAAAGTTCATGCACTAACACTTGGGCTGTGCTTGGATTTCATAATCTAATCAAACAGGCTTCTTGAGGTACACTGCAGGACCAGACACTGAACTTGGCTATTATGCTTGTGAGACCCTCAGTTTAAACGTAGCAAAGAGAATGGGCAAGGGTGTCTGCAGAACATCTCAGCATTTGGAGTTGTCTGCTGCTTCATAGTGTTGCCCTCTTGGACTCAGATGCCTTTTACCTTTTGGCTGGATCCTCACTGTTTAGAAGCTAAATTATAAATGGTAGGAAAACTGAGCTAAAGTCTGCAGAGTACTGATGCATCCCTTCTGGTGGACTCATCAGTATCCCCCACAGGGAAGCGTGCATTAAAAAGCCAGGTAATTTCAACATTTTTCTCCCCATGACATGCTTTCAACAACATAGAAATGAATTCAAACTTTTGTTCATAATATTTTTTAATGGAAAAAAATGAGAAGAGGATTGAAATTCCTGCTTCTGATAGGGGTCAGCAGGAATCCATACTAATCTGTTGTGATAACTTGAGATCCACAGTCCTTTTTCCTGTAGGAAGTCATGAGTTGCTCATATTATACTTCTGATAATAATTCCAAAATAATGATGAAAATGGTCTAGTAACGGAGATGCCAATCATTTTCTCAATCTCTTATATTCCTATATATAGTCACACAAATTCATATTTATCTGAAATTAAGGTTTTTTTTCTGGGGAAAGCTTTAATATTATTTTTTTTAAATCAGCATTAACCAACTATTATATATAGTTATGATTAGACAAGAACTTTAGATCTATTTCCAACTTATCTAATCTTTTACATAGATATAGAAAAGTCTCCATATTAATGTGTTGTTGTCTATAATATATTCAAAGAAATATCAAAGTGCTTTCTGGAATTAAGTACTCAGGCTTATTTTAATAAAGTAGTAGTGTTTAAAAATAGATAACATTTGACTTAGTTGGAGTTGGATGTTCTCTGTGTTTGTCTCCTTCAGCCTTTTTCTGGTGTCGTGATCACCATGAACGCTGTATTCTTGCCCTTCCCCTGCATTACTCTATGGTTTCAGCTGGGGCCCTGATGAGGTGTGATTGGCTGATTCTCCCTTCAGGTTCATTGCCCATCTGAAAAAAGATAAGCAAATTCTCCAAGTTGGGGCATTATGTACAGAGACTTGGCCTATCCCCCATAACACTTGACTACCCCAACAATGCAGGACCCACATTCCCCATTGATGAGGGTCCCTTTGGAAGAGGGAGGACAGGGAGGAGGATATTGGAGCCAACACTATGAATGTAAAATCAGAATAATATAAATTAAAAAAATAGGTATCATTTACACAGAGTTTACTATGGGCCAGTTACTTGGACATGTGTTTTACAAACATTTTTATTTAAATCTCAGAAATGTTCTTGAAAGGATAGATAATATCATTATATCCTTTTTATTTCTGATACAAAAATGAGGAAAACCAGACCATGTTTTCATTTTCAGAAAGAGATAAAAATGTACATTTATCAAAGAAACAAAAGTAGAAATATACTTAGTGGTCTGAACTTTCAGGTATATTTTAAATATTCCCCTTTTGAGATTCTGCCTATAATAATTAAATAGCATATCCTAGATGGAGAATGCATATTTAAGGTAGTACCTTCCATAAATAAAAACCAGAAACTCAATGTAATGTGCAGGTATCATATATGAAGCAATTTAGATTAGTAGTACTTTTGAGAGTTTTTAAAATAAAGACCCCACCTTTACATGTCATTGTATTGGCTTTCTAGACTTGTTTATGTATGTTAATGCTGATGGGACTATTTATACAATAAGATCATTTGTTTGGAAAAGAAAGAAAACTATGCATGTAAATAATACCAGTTGAATACTTTTAGTTTGAGATTTAATTTTCTTTTAGAACAACAAAAAATAACTTTTCTACATAATACCATATAAAAAGTGTATCTCAGATATCTATAAGCAAGTAATCTCATGAGAAGGCTGCTTAACTGTACAGTTTTACTCATCACTGTAATATTTAAGTAATTTAAATTTCAATGAAATTAGAATCAAAACATAAGACTGTGTGTAGTTCCAAGTGGAAGAAAGGGTGGCATGTCATTTCCAGAGCTTGAATTTGAGAATACTATGAAAAGATGAACAAAATATGGCTTGGTAGGGAAAATTAGATATGGTGCCTTATAGCATAATACAGTGACTAAAATCTATGAAAATGTTTATGTATTTTGACATAACTGAATTAGAACAAATATAGAAACTTTTATGAAGATGGAAATGCTAATTACTCCAGTTTGATTATTAATTATTATAGTATACATACAATTATCACAAGGTACTCACATGTATACATAATAAAAATAAATTTAACAAAACTAAGAAAATCTATTATATCTCAATTATCTAAAACAATATTGGAAATATTATTTAATAGTGATTGCAATAATACCATGAATTGGATACTCACTATTTTCTATGTGCTTTATCTGAATTACTTTAGTCCTCAAAATGACTAATATTTTACAGTGTTTATAGTAGAGAAAACTGATGCCTGGGGAGATTTAAGTCACATAACCTAACTATTGGTCTCTCATACTAGGCGTGGATACTTTCTGGATATCAAAGCCAGTCCATCCTATAGCTTCAAGTGTCAGCCCCCTTCCCCCCACACTCTGGCCATTTATGGTGTGATAACTATGCTTCGGAAAGCTCAGACCAATTTAATATAAAATTGGCAAAATGTATTGAATTGTTGAAAGAGGTCACATAATTTCTACCAAGTAGGATCCAATGTGATAGAAGGTGGCCGCAGAGACTATACATCCTGCATTCTGGGCCAGTGAGCAGTTTCCAGGCAGGTAAAGATGGGAAAACAATTACTAAGATCAACTAACCACTTTTGTTTATTACAGGCTGAATTTATTTTCTTCAGTGTGTGTGTGTGTGTGTGTGTGTGTGTGTGTGTGTGTGTTTGTCTGCAGCTACACATATGTGTGGGCACATGTGCAGATTCATATATATGCATGTAGAGGCCAGAGGACAACCTTAAGTGTTATTGTGACTTATGGATGCCATCTTTCAAAAAGTTTTTTCTCATTTTTTTTAAACTGAGACAGGGTCACTAATTGGCCAGAAACACCAATCAAACTAGATGGGCTGTCCAGTAGGTTCCTATATCCTTCTGTCTCTATCTCTCCAGCTCTGAGATGACAGGAGCACATGACTATGACCAGCATTTTTAGGTGGGTTCTTATGCTTGCAAGGCAAGTGCTTTACTAACTGAGCTACTTCTCAGCCCTAAAAATAAAATTGCCTATTTTAAATTCTTTGTGTGGAAAAGGTTGATGGTGAGATGATAGCCAAAGTCATCCATCTTCCAATGGTATAGTAACAAATGAGGTCCATGAGAAAGATGTGTCCCTAGCACATGTAAAAGAACATTGGCAAACAGACAGATATCAAGTAAAAAATTGTTCAGAGGGGGCTGGAGAAATGGCTTAGCGGTTAAGGCGTTTGCCTGAGAAACCAAAGGATCCCGGTTCGATTCTCCAGCACCCACGTAAGCCAGATGCACAAGGGGCATATGCACCTGGAGTTCGTTTGCAGTGGCTAGAGGCCCTGGCATGCCCATTCTCTCTCTGTCTGCCTCTCTTCTCTCTGTCTCTCTTTCTCTGCTTGCAAATAAATAAATAAATTTTAAAAAAAAATTGTTCAGAGTTTTGTTCCACATCACTCTTTCTAGAGTTTCCATTGCGAGTAAATTAGTCGTTTTGTAATTGTAGATCCCCTGTGAGTTTCCTCAACTCTGTGTCCTTCTCTAGTCATTCTACTGTTGTACTTTAAAATAGACATTTATGTCTTCACCAAAGTAATATGTAATTGGACATTTATCAAAACCTAGAAAAAAGTTGTTAAATATTATAATCCATATTGAAGGGATGAAAGTTATCATTAAGTTTATAGCATAGTGAAAAATCATGGGGATGACTTAATATCTTCAGTATCTATCTGAAATGATTTCTTTGACAATGTGGACATGTGGCTTCTCTGTATCTTCCATGTTTCCCAATTTTCTTCCTTTTGAAAAGAAACAGCCCTGTGCTTTACATGTTACTTTTTTTAGTGCAATAGTTTCTATACAAATAACAAACACTTCATTGCTTCGATTTCTACAAAAATTCCTCATTTCACAAAGCCAGCAACAACTTAAAAAAACCTGAGTAATTATTGGTCCACAAACCAAATTTTGTACATGGGAGATTATCAATAAATGTATTATTGTGTGGAAAGCACATGATTCAAACCACTTTTTTAATTGCCCCATAGTCTCCTTTAATAGAAATTCTATGCCCATAAATGTAATGTGTCCCAAAGGAGTTGGATAATAAATCCAGACATCCAAAATGGTGAGTAACATACTTAAAAAAATAGAATGCATAATAAACAACTACAAAATTCTAAAGTAAATATCATTATAACATTCTTCGTGAGCCATCACGCCTCTGACTGCTTTTATATATTATTTTAAGAGGAGCAAAGTGGTAGCAAAGGCAGACAATTTTAAAATTTATTTATTTTATTTATTTAAGAGAAAGAGAGACAGAAAGCAGCAGATGAGAGAGAAAGAGAGAGCAGGAAAAAATGGACACACCAGAGCCTTCAGCCACTGCAAACAAACTCCAGATACATGTGCCTCCTTTTGCAACTGGCTTACATGGGTCCTGGAGAGTTGAACCCAGATCCTTTGGCTTTGCAGGCAAACACCTTAACCACTGAGCCATCTCTCCAGCACAAAAGCAGACAATTTTTTTGCTTCAATATTATGTTGTCCTGAATCTTGGTCTATGGAATGGAAATCCACTGATGAGAAGGCATGGAGCCTGACTCAGGGAACTTCCAGTCTGACTGTATTCAATGGGACTTAAAAAGGAGTTTGAGATGGACTTTGCACTGGCAAAGAATAAACATAATCGGATAACCGAGAAAAATTGAAAGAGAGGGAGAGAGAGAGAGGGAGGGAGGTACTTCTTAGAAAGCATAGAACCTCACACATGAGCTTCTTTTGGGGGGGGCGTAAGAGACACAGAGAGAGACAGAGAGAGAGGGACAGGAAGACAGAGATGGGCGCATCAGCAGCCTCTCAGCCGCTGTGAACGAAATCCAGATGCATGCGCCCCCTTGTTGTCAAGTGCGGCATTGTGCCCTTGCATCACTGCATCCGGCTAAACGTAGGACCTGGAGTTTGGAACCACTGGAGATTGGAACCAGCATTCTTAGGCTTAGGAAGCAGTCTCCTTAACTGCAAAGCCATCTCTAGCCCACTCATGAGCTTTTTGAAGGCTCAACTTATTTTTTTTTTCCAAGGTAGGGTCTCACTCTAGCTCAGGCTCACCTGGAATTCACTATGTAGTCTCATGGTGGCCTCCAACTCCTGTGATCCTCCTACCTCTGCCTCCCAAGTGCTGGAATTAAAGGCATGCCACCATGCCCGGCTTCAACTTAAAGTTTTAATATCTGAATATAGATTTTTAAATCTATAATATAGGACTAAAGTCCTTTCTTACACATAAGACTGTTGTAAGAGACAGGCACTATAATATGTATGTGTTCTCTGTTTTTTGACTATAACAAATACCTGAGATAATCAGCTCATTAAAAGATTAGGTTTACTTAACCACAAAGATTTGGAGGTGTTCCTCCACTATCAGTTGGTCCTACTCTTCTGGATGTACTTCGAGATAGTCCATCACCAGGGGCTAAGTGGCAGAGGAAAGCAGCTAACCTCACAACCAGATAGCAAAAGAAAAACATGGGATCAGTATCCAGCAATCCACTTCAAGGGCACACAACCAATGGGCCCAAAGTTCTCATGCTAGACCCCATTTTTAAAGTCCCACCACTTTCCAATAGCCATCCACAGTAATGCTGTTCTAAACTTGGCTATCTGAAACTGATGGTTAAATTTGAGGCTCAGCCTTCATTTTCTATAGCAACCCAGGTGGAAAGCTTTGCATGGTATATTTATCACACGATGATTGCTAACTAATTGAGATGTTTCATTAGTGGTTTCCTCTCTTTCATCATTGGATTCTTTCTTTTCCATTAAAATGATGACAGAGGGGGCTGGAGAGGTGGCTTAGAGGTTAAGATTCTTGCCTGCAAAGCCTAAGGACCCAAGTTTGATTCCCCAGTACCTACATAAGACAGATGTACAAGGTGGCACAGGCAATTTGGAGGTCGTTTGCAGTGGCTAAATGCCTTGGTGCACCTATTCTCTCTCTCTCTCTCTCTCCTTCCCCTCTTTCTCATAAATAAATATATATTTTTTAATTTTAAAAAGTGATTAGAGAGGACATGAAGGTTAGAGAAATGGCTCATTGGTTATAAGCACTTGCTGTGCAGTTGTTGTGGTTGTACTTTGGCTCCCCAGAACCTACAGAAAGCTGAATGCAAATAGTGTAAGCATCACTAATGTCAATGTGCCTATAACTATGGGAGGTAGAGACAGAGAATCCTCAAGCTTGTGCACCAGTTACCCTAGCATTCACACTGGCAAAAAAAAAGAGAGATGTTGTCTCAAACAAGGAGAGTGAGGATGACACCCTGCAGTTGTCTTCTGACCTCTACATGCATGCATACCACAGTGCTTGCATACACACACACACACACACACGACATAAATGAATCATACTGTATATGTTATGGGACATTTTCACTTTCAATATCTCATTTTCCCTTCTGAAAAACCTCTGGAGTCATTACTGTCATGTTATAGATAAAAAGTGTAGCTGAATACAACTCCCAGATTTATATCCAAAGGAATAAAAGGCAACACATAGAGATACTTGCACAGTAATGTCTACTGTGGCACACTGTTCATGATGACCAAGCTCGGGAATCAGCAGAGGTCCCCTCAACAGATGACTGTCTAAAGAAAAATTCCACTTATTTATAATGGAGTATTACTCAGCCATCAAGAATAAAATTTTGCTGTTTGCAGGAAAAATGGATAGAACTGAAGGTTAGTATGTTAAGTGAAATAATTCAAATTCAGAAACAAAGACAAGGATCATGTTTTCTTATCAAATGGGAATCTCTATCTATGTATCTATGTATCTATGTATCTATGTATCTATCTATTTATCTATCTATCAGTCTATCATCTATATTCCAGGGAAGTAGACAAGCAAATGGTAGGAGAATAAGAAAGGTAATGGAGGTGGGTAGATATGCTCAAATATATCACATGCATATGCATGTATGAAGATGTCAGAGGCAAATCTTTTAGTTTGTACAATTAAGGCTCAAACATTCACGAAAATCTCAGAGTTAGGTGATGTGAGCAAACTGCCCAAGTACTTCACATGGTGATGTTGTACTGCTGGGTTTCCCACCATAGCACCTTTTACTTCATGTGTACATTTTCCACTTGTTTATTTTAATGACAGTTTGGAGGATTAAGGGCATGGAGTTCATATCACCTGAGCTGGTGGGTCAACTTAACAGAAGCATGTGTGTAACCAGACTCAGGTCTCATAATAACAATGGTATGTCCTCAATGATCAGATCACCAAGTGGATCTCTCCACTAACAGCGTCATCCGAGGGCCACACCTTCAATCACCGTGGCCCTTTGGGGGAAACGGTTGCACTCAGGCTAAAGCAGGTCCCTGGCACATTTTCCCAGCAATGTGAATTGGACCACTCCAAGAACTAACAAGGCTCATATTGCCTCATGCTTCTGGCATGCACCTTGTGGGTGCTGGCCAAGTCTATGGCTGGCAAACCAATGTATCCTAGGAAGTATAAAAGTAATGTACTGTTCAAACAGAGAGGCAGTGAAAAACAATTGGTGCTGGTGGGAGCTAAGCTGAAAGAGCTGTCCCCTGCTCTGAGCTAATGGGTGGACAGGTCCTGATGTTAGAGGAAGACAAGGAATGCATGCCTAGGCAAAGCACCTGAACTCATGGTGGTAACATCTACTTCTGCAGCTTGGTTCCACTGGCAAGCACAAATATGTTGGGTTAATTATCCTACAGTGGTAAAAGATGAGCATGGAAAAGCAAACACATGGCTGTACGTGTTCTAGAATCTAAATCTCTAGAGCCTACCAGAAAAGGACTCAGCCTTAATGGATTTCACAGCGCCTCCTTCTGAATCTATAATCTATGACACTAAAACCCATTTACCAATGTTCAACCCCCCGCCCCAAGGAAACAATTTTAAACGTTTTGAGAATATCAGCCTGGAGTCTGAGCATGCTTTACATGCACACACCATCAATCCGAACCAACGTAAAGTCAGATTACTGCCCCTTACTTTATTTACCCTCTAGTAATTAATCATAGGAGATCAGAAAATGAGTTTTGAAATTCTTCTGGTTGCCAAACACTTCAAGGGGTAACACACAATGACCAGCTCTTCCTTAGAAACAAAAACCATGGCAAAGAGTAGAGAGGCATTAATCTGTTTTCTTTTTGAAATTTTAAATGCATCCTATATCTGAACCTCACCCATATTATAAAAGCACTGAAATCAAACAAGCATGATTCATTCTTGGCCTTTGATTTTTATATCCATGCATGTTAAAAAAGAGAGAGAGAGAAAACCAAACATGTGTGCTGCCTTTTAATAAAGATCATATTAAAAATTCAATAAATAGCAATATCTCTGATCTCTTAACAAAAGCTTCTGGTGTACAGGAAATTAAATGAAAAAAAACTTGTTAATCCTTTTTGATTTCTGTACATTGTAGCTAGAAGCAGAATTCTTTAACTAGTAGATTTTTCTTTTTTTTTCTCCTTTTTTACATTTTTTAAATTCTTTTCTTGCACACGCGTTGTCTGGGCAACACTATACATGCAGCTTGATTCTTGGAAACATTTAAAAATAAAGAGGGGTGGGATGGGGAGCAAGGCATCATGTCACTGTCTCATCCCTGTGGCCTTGCTGGGAGGGATCCACCTCGAACCAGGTGATAACCTGAGAGACTTTATCTTGTCTTTGCTGGCCTCCCTGAAGCCTGCCAACACTTCGGCTGGCTGTTAGGCATTTTAAATATCCCCCCTGAGCCCTAACCTCACCCCCTTTCTCTTCTTGTCAGCTGGAATGTCTCAGAGCTGTCAGAAGCTTGTTGCTTATTGATGTTTCCGTGTGTTTTATGTCTTTTCTGAGATATGACAGGCCCTGACACAGTGCTGATTTCAATCAGGCTGCTTCTAGAGAGGCCTAAGATTTTTAGTTGCACAATCCACGTCTCAAGCATACTTCAGACATCTCTGTCTAATGAAAATGCTACAGGAGGCCGAAATAAAGGCCCTGTGCTCAACAAACAGCAGCTGAGGAACTCGTGAGGCTTGAAAAAACATGTGTGTCTACACTCACACACATGTACACACACACACACACACACACACACCCTCCCCAGAAATACCCCCCTCAAACACTTTTGTTATAAGGAAAGCGAGAACAGAAAGTGACCTCAGAGTCAAAGGTACTGACACTGAATCAAATCCCTTCAGGCTGGAACTGACAAGCTGGGGCTGCTTCAGATTACGTTATCATATCTAAGAAGGAGGCTGGTGTGTACCTCAGGATTCCCTCTCTGTGAGGAGCTGGCTGTTTTACCCTGGTTGCCTATTAAGTCAAGTTCTGATATTGCGTTGAGAATGAAACTACACCACACAGAAAGGGCTTGAATTGCAGGCGAAAAGAACATGAATCCATGGACATAAATATGCAGAGCTTATGTGTAGAGAAACTCATTTGTGTTGTTCAGAAGGCTGGCCATGCGGAGATTAAAAATATTTAGAAATGGTTTTTGGTAAATTATGTGTTATTTCCTGAAAGTTATATAGACATCTAAGTTTATATCAGGTTGCACATAACAGAGGAGGGCTCTGGATACTCACGCCATTTTACTCAACTAGCACCAGAAGGGCTGGAGAGATGGCTTAGTGGTTAAGGCCTTTGCCTGCAAAGCCAAAGGATTCAGGTTCAACTCTCTAGGACCCATGTAAGCCAGATGTACAAGGTAGTGCATGCAGCTGGAGTTCATTTGCAGTGGCTAGAGGCCCTGGCACACCTATTCTCTCTCTCTCTCTCTCTCTCTCTCTCTCATAAATGAATGAATGAATGAATGAATGAATGAATGAATAAAGAAACCCAAGGAAGCTCATAGTGTACCTAGTTAGTGTGTGGGCCTGGCGATTTGGTCTAACTTGGTCTTACAAAATGTTCTCTTTGGGTCTATTCTACTAATTTAAAACAGAGATGCTAAAGTCTTTTATTCCTTAGAAGAAGGACATCTCATTTTTTACTTTTTAAACTCCAAAAGTCAGGCAATTAGCACAAGCTTCTAACAAGGCAATAAGGCCCCAGTGATGAGGGTCTGATTTGAAGCTAGTGTTCCATTCTACTCAACAAGGTAATCTTCACTGACCTGAAATTGATGTGTGATACCGTTTGGGATTTCTAGGGAGAAAAAAGAGAATATAATATTATGTCAATAGCACTTTCAATGGTTATATTTCTTTTAAGATTTTATTTTTATTTATTTATTAGAGACAGAGAGAGGGAAAGAGAGAGAGAGGGAGAGTGAGAATGGGCATGCCAGGGCCTCTAGCCACTGTAAACGAACTCCAGATGCATGCACCCCCTTGTGCATCTGGCTTATGTGGGATCTGGAGAATCGAACGGGGGTCCTTAGGCTTCCCAGGCACGTGTCTTAACTGCTAAGCCATCTCTCCAGCCCAATGGTGATATTTCTTTAAGGATAACAAAAGTATAAAATAATTTTATCAAAAAAAATCCCTCAAAATAAAATAAGATCCCTAAACCCAGAAAACAATCATGAGCTGTTTTTTTTTTTTTTTTTTTTTTTTTTTGATAGGAAAAATGTGATGCAGGAGAAAAGCCTTAAGAGTTCAGACATACTAAAGCCAATTCTTGATGTATCCACGGACCACAGCTTGATGCATTTGTGATAAAGTTAAAAAAATAGATTTTGCATTAGAATATAGATTTTCTGCTTTGTTGGAAAGCCAACCAGTGAGGAAGTGGTAATACTCAGCTGTCCCTGAGCCACGTACTCTGATTGGACATGTTCTGTAGTCCCCATAGGTCATGGCTTGGCTGGCCACCTTTTTGTCCCCTCCATACTTAGGCTTTGCCCCTGTAGCACCAGACTGACAACCCCGATTAGGGCTCAGGCCTGTGTTTAGATTTGAATGCTCTGACACTTACTAGCTGTGTTGCTTCAGGGGACTGACTTAACTGTCCTAAGGCATTGTTAGTTAAGAAAATGTGATATTTTATTGTGATGATAAATCAGTATTGCAAATGCAAGTACATGGCTCTTAAGAAAAAAAAAAATCCAGCTTCAGTATATGCTAGTTCTAGTTCTCTTCCTCTTTTTATAGAGGGAAGAAAAGAGGCTTTCCATTTAAAATTCTCTCCCAGTTCCTTCTTTACTGTGTTATCTATGTTAGATTTTAGTGTTTTCAGAAAAAAAAAAAAAAAAAAAAAAAAAAACTTCTGCCTCGAAGCCATACAGAGTAAAAATTACCTCTAAAAAAAGTGTTCCTCCACCTCCATTCCATTTTTAAAATGTTATGATATTTTTAACAATATTAATATAATAACAGTAGCATGTGCTTATTGAGTTAGTCTGTATTTTATGACTTAGTATTGAATTTGTGGCTTGTTTCTACCAGTACTGTCACTATTCATTTCTGTTCCCATTTTTTTCATCAGCTGGAACATTGTCATAGAACTATTGCCTGCCTGTGATAAGCAGCCCTTGCTATTATTATTTCAGGTCTGCTTATCAACAGTCAACACATCTCCCCAAGTTATTTTTTAAGCAAAACTATGTTATCAATTTAACCCTTTGGTCACCAAAGAGCCCCTCCTTCCTGGCCCTACTCAGAAGGATTCTGGCATGATGTGCTATGAAGTTGGAGGATTAGGAAAGCAATCAGGATGAGAACTGTCACTGTGACAGTACTCCAGGGGGGCAGAGAATGCCATTACAGTGTGGCTTTGAGATATGAATTTATATTGTTCCTGACTTGTGACCCAGTCCATGCAAACTGGGACCCTGGAACCAGGGTGGCTACTGACCCTTAGCTACTGACCCCCTGGCTGGTTGAGGCAGAAATGCCGGCTGGGAACTCCCGGAGATCACAGGCCTGCCAGGGCTGTGGGAAAATGACTGCCAATTTGGCCTAGTCTCAGCTGAATGCATGCCCAGGAGGGAGGGTATGGCAGTAATAAAGCAGTTTAGTGGAGAAAGATATTGCTTCAAGCTCCCCACGCTTCCAGTCTATTTTATGACAACATTACTCACACTTTCACACAGACACATGCACTCCTCACGCCTGCACACACACATATGCATGGGTATGTTGAATGCTCACATGGGAACCAGGATGTTCATAATCTTTTGTGCAGAGAATAATTTATTTATTCCAGAGCTTTAAGGGTTACAGTTTGAGTCTGTGTTTCAGATGATCCCAGGAGTGGGAAGATACTTGAGTGTTTTCTTCTGTAATTTAGTCATGAGACAATGCTGGTGCTTTCACACTGGCAGGCTGTATTTGGCCAGAGGACTAAGGATCCCTTGGCAAGCCATCCGCTGATGTTCAGGATGGTCCTCCATCACTTTTTACCATTTTTACCCTTTACTTGGGAGAGGATTCAATTCTTGAAGATGCTTTAAGGATAGGAATTCTGTGCATTCTTTACAACTGTTCAGTGATGCTATTTACAGGCTAAAAATATATATTTACAAATGCAACATGTTACATTCTAAACATATCTCATGGAGCTACAACAGCAGCATGCTATCTTGAAACTATGCTTTCCAGTATATATGCTTTTCTTTAAAAACAAAGAGAAAGATACCACAATTTTGAAAATGTGTAGGAGAGAAAGCAGGAACCAGCAAAATGAATTTATCTTATTGGATAATCTTGTATTCGAAGAGGAAACATCAAAGCTGCATTTCAGTGCTTCAGTGACAAAGATAGTGTACTTCTCCATGAACCTGCGAATTTTGTTTGGTGTGTTAAGATCAACAAATATTTGTCAAGTGCCTGTTGTGTTGCCCATTGTGTAATTCTCACAGCCACCTGGGGAGGCAGATGAGCCATTTCTCCTTCACAGAAGTGGATGCCCAGGTCACAGCAGTTTTTGCAGCACATTCAAAGCCGAGAAGTCAATATAGGAGAGGACTCAGCTTTAAATTCAGACTTTCAGGTGTTCTGCATCCAGGTTTCTTTTAAACTTCAATTTTTCATTGTAAAAACTTCCTAAATGCTTAAGACCTTTCTAGCACAATTTTATTACAAAATTACCCTGAGAAACTTTGAAGATTTAATGCACATTTCAGTAGAGATGCAACTCAAAAATAAACACAATAATTTCAGTTAATACTTAGACCATAGTAACATTTGATAGCAAGGATGTCACTGTATCCTTGAACATCTGGTCTCTCAGATACAGGTAGAAAAAGGAAAACTTTTCGAATTCATTTCATAAATTTAAGATTCAAATATAAAGATTTGGTCTAAATATGTTGATGGAGATAATCTTGTCTTTTCTCGTTTGCAAAAGTAACAGCACCTACAATTGGCTAATTACAGGGAGAATTGGGCATTCCATGATGATTAAGGGCAAGCAGCTAATTACACCCACAAGTGGCTATCAGGAGCTACAATTAGCTGTTTATAGGACCAATTATTGGTGTAGCCAATTTTGTACCCCAAAATAATTACAGGTGCAAAAATCTCACATGTTGTTATAGACCTACTCCCTTGAAATGCTGGCTGGTGTGTTCAGACTTTTTCATTCACTTCTGTGTATAGAAATAGCAAGAGTGCTCCAAAATTTGAGATGATACAATACTATCAACTTTTAAACTATGCTTCACTAATTTATGTTTTGATGCTTTAAAAATATAATTAATTTAGTTCTTATGCTCTGTTAATACTTGAAGTATTTAATAAATAATAACAATACAGAAAAGCTATTTCCTTTCAACTTTCTAAGGATAGTTCATAATTAGTTGTGAGCAATATATATTTGAAAACATTTTGAGGTGCACTGAAACCACACTATATATTATAATTGTCATTATCAAGGTTTGGGTTAACTCCTTGGGCTTTAAGTTTGCATCTTTCACATACTCAATTGATGGTCTTTTCTGCAATTGCATTCCATTTGGATATGCACTGTTACAGTAAAAAGTGCTCATGGGCAAATTCTATCTTGCTGAAGTGCTTGAAATTTAGTTCTTGCTCTGTGCAACCCAGAAATGTAGATATGTTCAGAGTTTCCATTTTTGCCTCAGAACTGAAGCTACTGACATAAGGTCTTAATATATTCTCCAAATAAATGTGGGTACATAATCCAATTTGAGATAGAAGACAAACTATTAGGAAGAACAAACAACAAACTACTCTTGGCTTCCAAAAGTTTCTATCTGGTGGCTTCTAAATTAGATAATATATAAAAAGAATAATGGCTATCTTTTGTCTTTTCATGTGTCAGGAGTTACTCATTAAAAAAAAAAAAAAAAAGATCTGGACTGGAGAGATGTCTTAGCTGTTAAGGTGCTTGCCTCAAAGCTAAAGGACCTCGGTTGGATTCCCCAGTACCCACGTAAGACAGATAAACAAGGTGGTACATGCATCCTGGAGTTCGTTTGCAGTCATTGTCACTCTCTCTTTCTCACTCACTCTGCCTCTTTCCCTCTCTCAAATAAATATAAAAATAAAATATAAAAAAAACAAGTATGTTTATTGTATATTTCATTGTGGGTCATGTTAATATTTATTTCCTTAAAGACACACCATAGGCATAAGACAATCTGTTCTTAGTCAATCATAAGACATGCACTTTTTTATTTCTTTTTTTATTGACAACTTCTATACTGACAGAAATAAACCATGATATATCCCTCCCCTTCCTCTTTCCCCTTCACAACTCCAGTCTTCGTCATATCCCCTCCCTCTCTCCATTAGTCTCTCTTTTAATTTGATGTCATCATCTTTTTCTCATATTATGAAGGTCTTGTGAAGGTATTGCTAGGCACTATGAGGTCATGAATATTGAGGCCAATTTCTGTCTGGACAGTTGCATTGTAAGGAGTCATACCCTTCCTTTGGCTCTTACATTCTTTCTGCCCCCTCTTCTGCAATGGACCCTAAGCCTTGAAGGGTGTGATAGAGATGTTTCAGTGCTGGATACTCCTCTGTCCCTTCCTCTCAGCACTATGTTGCCTTTTGTGTCATCCCAGTGGTCATCACCATCTGAAAAGAGAAGCTTCTCTAACCAGAAGTGAGAGTATACATGAATATGAACATTAAGTGTAGTGCTTTTAGGCCAGTTTGGTGGGAATAATATATACATTTAGCCAGACAGGAGCAGGCTTTACACCCCAAGGCTCATGACCTCCCCTGCCATAGGCTTTTGATTAGGTTTTTCAGTACCAGGCATGTATTCTGTCCTGTAGAGCAGGCCTTCGGTCCAATTAGAGAGTAGTTGGTTTCCCCCAGAGCAGGCATGCCACTATTGCACTTGTTTGGTTATTTGGCCTGTCTGGCCAAACTTGAGGCTTCCAGTGTCCACTGTTTTCACTTCTGATGATTTCTGTCTCCCATACGGCTGCATGCACTGCAGCTTTTTCCAGCTTTCAGTTGGCTGGTCTACAGGGAGAGGGTTTTCTGCTCAGAACCAGCTTCATTTCTCAGTGACCTTGACACTCAGATAAGTAAAGTCTTCAGCAATAGGGTCTTATCATCTGTTTCTCAGGGGAAACCAAGGGCCTTGGCCATAACCTGTAATGTTTTGGAGGCATCAAGGACCTCCCTGGCTAACAACTCACTGAAATTTTCTAGTAACAATCTACGGCTTCTGGATATGCCATTATTCAAAGTAGGTTTTCATATGATAAGTCATGTATTTTAAAGCTACCATGTCATCTGAAATTGAAAAGCACATCCCAGAAGACAAGCATGGTGCAATAAGATTTTAATTTGTACATGTTATGTAGTTCTAGAAATAAGTTAAATTTAAGGAAAAAAAGCCCCATATTCCCAGATGAGTCATCTAAAAACATGCCTGCTTGCTCAGCAAGTAGGGGCATTTGCACAGGGCTGGCATATTGAATAGCGGGAGGCAGGATGCTTGGGCTGGATGGCACCTTGGGGACACTGTCAGCTCTGCTACTGCAGATATTTCCTTCTAGACAAGTCCTTCCCAACCCCCGAGTTACCCAAGATGTTTCCATCCAGGAACAGCAAAAATCCAGGTCATCACTCACTAGTAGGTGACTTCATTGTAAGTTCCTAAGCCTCATAGAGACTCAGTTTTATGAACTTATAAGATATAGTATTACTCTTGGGACTAATGCAAAGTTTGGTATCCAGTAACTAGATAGTTCACTAATTTTATGTATTGTTTGATTTTGGAGGCACTATAGATTTATCTGGTAAATGGTGCTTCAGGAATGAAGTTGCTCACCAGATTCCTTTCCTTTAAAAACAGCGTCCATGCAAATTCCAGGATCTGCTTCATAGGTCTATTAACAGAAATACTGATTTCTTAGAAGCCAGGGAACCTGAAGTTACTCCCTTCATAACTGTTGGTCCCTGGACAGCAGTGGCTGGGTCTGACACAGGTTCCTCATTCCTACTGCCACAGACACAATCATGCAATTTGGAGTAAGCTGGGTTCTATTTAGATTCTCTGCATTTAGATGAACCAGGGATACATTTAGAAAAGGTCAGTGCTAAAATCTTTTCATTGAATGAAATATTATGTGAATTTAAGAATCACATTAGGGACTTCTTTCAGCTAGAAAATACTGGACTATAAAGTCAGAGGGATTAAGCCATCAAAATATATCTAGCTACGAGAAGTCCAGCAAATACCGTACCATCTTCAGAATAGGCAATTTATTCTGTGAAGTTAGGTTGGGTAACAATTCCCCCAAATAAATATATGTCCTAAGGAGATTCAACTTCTTTAAACAATGCAGATCTTCAGCCAGCCATGTCAATATTACCTACTTGGGAGCTTGTGCACTGGTTATAATAATACAACCAGTGTATGGCTTTAATAGAACTTGTAACTAAAAAACTTTCTTATTTGTTGGTAAGAAAAAATTACTCTAAATATATCTGTTGTGTGACCTCCCCTTTCTGGGAAGAAGCCAACTAGTGCTTGCTTCCCTAGACAGGGCACTTCAGACAGACTAAAGGTCAATTCTGCCAAAATTGACCCTGGTGAACCAATGAGTTTATTGGGCTTCTTACAGAGCATGGGCAAGGGGTAATTAGAGGAGCATGAACACCCCAAAGCAGCCACAGCATTGGAAGGGCTCATCATCCACGCATAGACGATGACCTCCCTTGTCACTGACTGGATAGAACTCCCTGTCCTTTGATCTTCTCGCCACTATAAACTCTATTTCCCCTACCTCACGAGACGTGCATTGTTGCCTTTAGCTGGCACGGGGGTCAGTTGAGATCTCAGGTGAGGGGCATCAGATGCTTTCTGCCTCCCTCTTTCTATGGGGGAACATCAATAGGTCCAACCTCTGATAATCTCTTGTGAGCAGTTGCAGCTGCTCCCATAAAAAATGAAAGATTTTTTTTTTTACTTGAAGAACCTGTTCACAACAGTATCCACTTAAAAATAATATACTTTTTAAGATTGAAAAGAAACAACCACAAACTTAGCCCAAGTTATTGTCAGGGGTTGAACATGTTGAAATTTCTCCCCTCCTGCCAATGCATCTTTGAAGGAATGAGACCTTGTGTTTACTCTCAGGATGCACAGGGAGTGCAGCTCAGGTATGCCTACTCCTTGCCCTCGTATACTTCTTATGTCTCTTCTAGCCTTAGCATGTTGGGATCCTGGGAAAAAGAACACTATTTGAAGCCCCAAGCCACCATCTAGGTGCTTTTTTTTTTACCGCAGCCCTTACTCTTTTAGTGGTCAAATGGGGTTTTGATATTAGAGAATAATGTTCATTTTTAGTAAGCAGAAATCTAGTTCCCAAGAGTCCAACAAAATCACGTGTCCCCATTTCATGGTTTGTACTATTTTCAAAGACTGTGAATACTTGGTTTAAGACGCTTATTCATGCAGTTTACTGCATGAAAGAGTTCTCCTACTGTTCATGATGTGGATTATGGTGACAGGGGTTGTATTAATCAACGTCTCATGCTTGGAAATATTATCTGGTAAACTGGGTTTAAGAGGAGAATCCTCAGTAGAATGTGAGTAGAGAAGGGGGAAAGCGTAATCAATTGAGAAGACAATAAGTTCTTTAAAAAAGCAATTAGCTTTAGGAAGGGAGGAGTTCTTTAATTTTGCAGTTCCAGGTTATAGTCCATAATGGCAGAAAAGGCACAGAGTAGGGAGCTCAAGGCAGCTGATCACACTCAGCATAGTGGGGCATGAACAGTGCTGCTCAGCCAGCTCTCTCCTTTATATGCAAACCAGGACCCCAGCCCATAGAATGATGTTGCCCATAGTTAATGTGGGTATTCACACCTTCATTACCATAATCAAGATAATTCCACACAGACCTGCAGGCAGAGGTAAACCTAATCTGCATAATCCCTCACAGGGGATTCTCGGTCCATCACACTGATGATCAATATAAACCACCACTGGGATAACCTGGGCTTTTTTTTTTCTTGTGTGGCTGGTGACTGAACCAGGCCCTTGTGCATGGTAGGGAAGCACTCTACCACTGAAGTATGTCCCCTGCCCTTACCATGGTATTCCATACAAAAGTATTCTACTTTTAAAAAATCTTTTTAAAATTTATGTATTATTTAATTAATTATTTTTCTTTTATTATTATTAACAACATGTTTTTATGGATACATTATGTGTTAGTACCCTCTTTTCCCTTGTCCTTGCCCCCATTCCGCTGAGGACCCTTGTCAGTGGGGTTGCAGGTATTCCCTACGGCTTGTGGGTTATGCATTGTGGGAGAAGCAGTCAGTTATTTTTTGGGGGGAGGAAATGCCTCTGGGCATGATGTCTCAACCTGTGGCTCTTCCAGTCGCTTTTTTTTAAAAAATATTTTATTATTTATTTATTTATTTATTTGGACACGCCTTTAATCCCAGCACTCGGGAGGCAGAGATGGGGCACCAGGGCCTCCAGCCCTGAGAGTCCAGATGGCCACCCCCTGAGACTCCATAATTAATTCCAGGTCAGCCTGGGCCAAAGCATTTAACCCTAACCATCTGAAAAAAAAAAAAAAAAAAAAAAAAAAGTATTTATTTATTATTTGAGAGAGTTAGAGAGAAAGAGGGAAAGAGAGAGAGAGGAGGGGAGAGAATGGATGCACCAGAGCCTCCAGCCACTGTAAGCCAGACACATGAGCCACCTTGTATGTGGGTCCTGAGGAATCACACCAAGGTCCTTTGTCTTTGCAGGCAAACAACTTAACCGCTAAGCCATCTCTCCAGCCTCTTACAATCTTTTTGCCTCCTTTCCCAAAAAAATTACCTGAGCCATGGTGGGTGTGTTTTAAAGAGCCTCTCTAACTTTCCTTTGGTAAGTGTTGAGTATCCTCAGAGTCTGTCTCCTTCACCCTGGCACTGATTAGCAGGTTCAGCATGGAAGTAACACTCTTGCTTGTCTCCCCAATTCCTCCATGGTTTCAGCTGTGGCTTGGCTGATGTGTGAGGGGTAGTTTATCTCCTTATGTCTCGCTGCCTTCTGAAAAAGAAAAACAGATTCTCCAACTGAGAGTGAAGTCAGCATAGTTTAAATGGGATAAACATTATTAATTTAGGGAGAATTTGACATATGTAGCCCCTCTTTTAGACAAAGACTAGTGAGAGCTTGACACTAGAGAGCTTAATATTTATCTCCATAGGATTCTCATCTGGTTCCCAATTCCAGATATGGGTTCCTTTTCACCGAGCAGATCTCTTAGCCATTCAGAAAGCTATTGGTTACCCACCAAGGCTGTGCACCACTACTGCACTGTTGTGTACATCCTATCAGGGTGTTTGCTTCTGAGTAGCTTAGACCTCTGGTTGCTCAGACCATTGTTGGTCACTTTCCCCCAGTATCTCATGTAGAGTTTTCTAGCGCTAGACCAGCTGTCTGGGGACTGGCTGTCTTCCAGACTCCAGAGTGGTCTTTCCATGCTCTGTATCAGCAGCAATGGTGTCTTTAGCAATAGGGTCTTATATTTTGCCTCAGGTAGGTAATCAAGTGCTTCGACAGAAAGCTGTCCTGTTTTGGGGAACTTCATAGGTATCTTCAATCAACAGCTCTTTATGGATAACAACCAATTCCTGGTACTCAGAGTTACAGGCCAGAGACAAATAATAATAATAATAATGATAATAATAATAATAATAATAAATTTAGGCTTCATCCCATACTCTCTAGGGCCCTAGTTTTTAGGTGTTTCCCTTACTCCTTTTGAGGGTTATATCTTTGAGTCTATCTTCAAGGACAAAGGTTTCTATGATACCAGTTCATTTTGAATTAAGTTTTCTGTCTGCTTTTCCCCATCTTCCCCTTCCTCTCCCACCAAACACATCCATCCCTATTGTCTGGGCCTTGAAGTGCCTATATAGGTATGTCAGCAACTCATGATGGTCCAGGTTGGGAACTATAGATAAGTGAGACCATGAGGCATTTCTCTTTATTTGATTGTGTGACTTTGCAGAGAATGATTTGTTCCAAGTCTGTCCATTTGTCTACAAATTTCATTGTATCATTTATTCTTACTAAGTAGAATTCCACTATGTAAATATACCACAACTTTGTTATCCATTCATCCAATGATGGGTACCTGGATTGATTCTAGTTCTTTACTGTAATGAATTGAGCAGTTATAAACATGGTTGAGCAAATGTCTCTGTAGTGAAGCATGGAGCATTTAGGTTAAATGTCCAGTAATGGAATATCTGATTCTGTTGGTAGCTCTATGTTTCTTCTTCTCCTTCCTCCTCCTCCTCCTCCTCTTCTTCTTCTTCTTTTGTTTTTTTCCAAGGTAGGGTCTCCCTTTAGCCCAGGCTGACCTGGAATTCACTCTGTAGTCTCAGGGTGACCTCAAAGTCATGGTGATCCTCCTACCTCTGCCTCCCGAGTGCTGGAATTAAAGGCATGCACCACCATGCCCAGCTATGTTCATTCTTTTTAGGAATCTCCATATTGATTTCCATATTGGTTGTATAAGTTTACATTCCCACTAACAGTGGATAAGGTTTCCTCTTTCTCCACATCCTTGCCAACATTTGTCATTAGATTTTTTTTTTTTTTTTTGGAGAAAGTCAGACATAGACAGTGATTGAGAGAGAGAAAGAGAGAGAGACAGAGAGAGAATGGGCATGCCAGTAGCCTCTCAGCCACTGTGAATGAACTCTAGATGCATTCACCCCCTTGTGGGCAAGTGTGGCATTGCACCCTTGTGTCACTTTGCAAATCTGGCTAAACATGTGTCCTGGAGAATTGAACGGGTATTCTTAGTTTTAGCAGGCAGGCACCTTAACCACTAAACCATCTCTCCAGCCCTGTCATTAGGTTTTTTAATGATTGCCATCCTTACTGGAGTAAGGTGGAATTTCATAGTTGTTTTAATTTGCAGTTCCCTAATGGTTAGGGATGTTGAACATTTTCTTAAGTGTGTATTTGTCATTTGTATTTCTTCCTTTGAGAACTCCTTATTCAGTTCTCTGCCCTAGTTTTGGATTTGTTTGTTTTGTATTTTATTGTTTAGTTTTTTTTAAGTTTTTAGTCGATCCTAGATATTAGGCTTCTGCAAGTGGTATAGGTGGTGAAGATTTTCTCCCATTCAGTGGGTTATCTATTGGGCCTGCTTATGATATGTTTGTCTGTACAAAGGCTTTTTAGCTTTATGAGATCTCATTGGTTGAGTGATTGCTTAATTTCCTGTTCAGGAAGTCTTTTCCCACTCCTATATCATGGAGAGTTCATCTTATTTTTTTCCTTCACTAGGAGAAGAATTTCATGTCTTATATTGAGGTCTTTAATCCATTTGGACTTGATTTTTGGTTTTGGTGAGATGAGTGGGCCTAGTTTCATTTCTCTACATATGGTTATCCAATTTGTCCAGCACTATTTGTTGAAGATGGTGAATTTTCTCTAATCTACTTTAATTAGCACCTTTGTCAAAGATCAAGTAGCTGTAGTTACTTGACTTAAGGCCTCAGTCTTTAATTCTGTTCCATTGGTCTATTTTTATGTTTTTATGCCAGAACCATGCTGTTTTGGTTACTATGGCTTTATAATATACCTTTAGATCAGGTGTTTCTTTTATTGAGGATATGTTTGGCTAACCAAGGCCTACTGCCACTCTACATGAATTTTGAGACAATTTTTTGTATCTCTGTGAAGAATGATGCTGGATTTTTATTGTTACTTCATTAAATCTGTATATTGCTTTTTGTACAATTGCCATTTTGGCTATGTTAATTCTTCCTATCCAGGAGCATGGGAAGTCTTCTATCTTCTCAAGTCCACTTCAATGTTTATGTTTTCATTATATAGGTCTTTCACATTGTTGGTTAGTGTTATTCCAAGGTATTCAATTTCTTTTGTTGCTATTGAAAATGGGACAGCCTCACTGATTTCATTCTCTGTATATTTTTCCTTTGCATATAGAAAGGCTACTGACTTTGTGCATTGATTTTGTATCCTGTCAATTTACTGAAGGAATTAATCACCTTTAGTAGTTTTAAAATGGAGAATTTTGGGTGGCTTATGTATAGGATTATGTCACCTGCAAAGAGGGCTAACTTGACTTTTTCCTTTCCAATTTGAATGGCTTTATTTCTTTCTCCTGTCTTATTGCTTGGGCTAGGAGTTATAGTACTGTGTTGAAGAGCAGTGGTGAGAGTGGGCACCACTGTCCTGTTCTTGATCTGAATGGTACCCCTTGAATCTTTCCCCATTAAGTATTATTAGGGCTTTAGGTACTTTACACATAGCCTTTGTTGTGTTGAGATATAAACTCTCCATTCTTATGGAGCAAGGAAGTGGGAGTTGGGGAAGGAACTGAGAGCTCTGCCCTACTCACTCTGTGCCAGCACTCCCTGGAGCAGGGGATCAGTTAGTTGGGGACTCTGGGGACAATCAGTCAAGAAGGCAGAGCAAGGGGCCTGTTTCAGTAGTAAGCTCAAAGAGTACAGGCAATCCCCAGTCAGCAGCAGGGCAACTGACTGGATGAGGGAAATGGGAAGAGGGGAAGGGAGATCTGACCTACTCACACCATGAGTGCACCCTGTGGAGCAGGGGATCTGTGTGTTGGGGATCCAGGAGCCTTTTGATCAGTAGGAAGAGCAAGGGTCCTGTTTCTGCAGCAAGCTTGCAAGGTCCAGGCAGCCCCAAGCCAGCAGCAGGGGGATTGACTGCGACCAGGGAACTGGGAGGGTAGACAAAGAGATCTGGCCTACTCACTTCTCCACTCTTTTTTTTCAATATTTTTATTTATTTATTTGAGAGACAGAGAGAAAGAGGCAGGTGGCAAGAGAGGGAAGGAGAAAGAAAGACAGAGTACTTCAGGGCCTCTAGCACTGCAAACAAACATCAGACTCATGCACCACCTTGCACATCTGGCTTACTTGGGTCCTGGAGAATTGAACCTGGGTCCTTTGGCTTTGCAGGCAAGCACCTTAACCACTAAACCATCTCTCCAGCCCATTTCTCCACTCTTATTAGTGGGCACAACACAGTCTATCTTAGCTCCTTGTTTGTAACTGAGTTCCTACTGACTCTATGACAGGTCTGTGTTTTCCTGATGCTCTGGTCCTCTTGGTTACTCTCTCCACTGTCAGCAGCTATGAGCACAGGGAATGCCAACAAGTATGTGTTTGTCTAAACCAGAATTAGCAGGAAAATTGTCCTTGAAAATTTCTGTGTGATTTTCCAAGCTACTCCCTAAATGTGTGTGTATGTATTTATTTACCATATGGGGGTTTATGTGTTGCTGCTCCTCTGGTATTCTGGGGCCATGGATTTCCACTGACAATGAGACATGTTTCATCTCTTTCTGCAGAAAAGTGCCTACAGGATGTGTGGCCCCAATAGCATCTGAGTTAAGATTTACTATGTGGGGATTGTCACAGCAAGTGTTTGGCCAGAGTAGAATTAAAGTCTCTTCACCAGAGATAATGCAGAATTCAGTCAACTCTACAAAAAGAAAAAAAAAAAAAAAAAACACACCACATTATCCCATGGCCTATGATAGCATTTTTTCCCTGAGTTTGCACTGTCCACAAATGGATTATAGAGTGCAAGTCCATTTACAACCTTTACTGTGTCCTCCACACACTATCTCTCACTCCTTGCTTAGTTTTTGGCCCACAGGCTGCATGCCTGGTTTACTCATGTTGCAGCCACCTGTATGTTTATGAGCCACTGTCCCTGCTACTGTTCCCTCATCTCTATTTACTCTGCTTGGCTCATTTGGAATGTGTTTCTCTCTGACCCGTAATCTAACCTGGCCTTTCTTCTCTGCCCCAATGACCAAGCAATAGACTAATTTTTCTGTCCTTGACCTTCTGCATAGTTCTCAGGTATGGGAACTCGGTCCTCCCACTGTGCTAGAGATTGTGGACTTGTTAGAACTGAACAAAGCTATAGGCTAGTGAAAGTGTTAAGCATAAATACTTATCAACAATGACAATTGCCATCTAGATGGGGTCTAGTTTGAACTGAACTAAGCTTCATTTTGTTCAGAGGTGATTGGGTAGTATAAAGAGAGTGTGAAGTGTTGGTGGAGGGCAGGTGGCATGAAACTGGGCTTGGTAGAATTAGGGAAGTAAAGAATATTTTAAAGCTTTTTAAAAAATTAATTAATTTATTAGATACAGAGAGAGGGAAAGAGAGAGAGAGAGTGAGAGTGATAATGGGTGCACCAGGGCCTCTAGCCACTGAAAATGAACCTCAGACATGTGTGCCCCCTTGTGCAGCTGGCTTACATGGGACCTGGAGAATCGAACTGGGGTCCCTAGGCTTCACAGGTATGTGCCTTAACTGCTAAGCTATCTCTCAAGCCCCATAAAGAATATTTTAAAAAAGCAGAAGTAGGGCTGGAGAGAGAGAGTTCAGTTAATAAGTGCATGCTTGAGGACCTGAGTTTGATCCCCAGGATATATGTAAAAGCCTGGCATGGTGAGGTGGGTTTGTAATAACAACACAGGCAGATCTCTAGTTCTAGTAGCATCTGTGAGTTCCAAGCCAATGAGAGAACTTGACCCAGAAAACAAAAGGTGGACAACATTCCTGAGGATTCATGGATTGTCCTCTGGCCTCCACAAGTGTAAGTACATACATTCATATGCACCAGCACATCACACTGGTGTACATGGACATGCATACAAACACACACATATACATATGCACCACTATCATAGGCAACCCACCTGATATTGCTAGCTGGTAGTTGTTGACCTGAGGCACATTCCCTCCCACAAAGGATGAGCAGTGGGGCCCAGCCTTCAGATGTAGGCTAGACCAAATAGCAAAGTCTTTTGGCAACCTGGAGTTTTCTCAAGAGGTTAGGGAAAGATGTGATCTCAAGCTGTGAGGATCTGTTGGTGTTTGTTCAAGATCTTATCAAACGATATTAAAGCCTTGCTGAGAAAGGGACTTTGAGGAGCCTGCTTAGAGGTTAGCTAAGGAAAGAGCATTTGTCACCATCCACCCAAAGCCACCCATCCTCATTCCATAATAATAATGCTTGTGTAGCATGCAGTTATCCAAGGAAGGACTGGACTTTCCAGGCCACCTAGTATAAGTATGCAAAGGACCAAATCCTGGCTCGGGGAAGGCATGTTGGAGTGCTGTGATGCCAAGTCTGGAGGGGACTAGGGGCCTGTTACCTGCACTCCTCACCTCTCCTTCCATGATCGTCAACCAGGTCAATGAGAATTAGAGACAGCAGGGAGACCAGAGGGATAGATGAAGAATCACAGTGACCATGTGAAGTCCCAGTTGCCTAGCCTTGGATCACTGCCCAAGAGAAAACTGAACCACATTCTGGTTTTGTAGGCCTCTCTCTGTGTCTTTCTCTTTCTTTCCTTCTTTCTTGCCTTTTACTCATTACTCATTTAGAAACCTGTTTTGATTTTGTGACTTTGGACAATGAAATGAGACTGTTTCTAGATTCTTAAAAAGAAGACAACAATGTCATATTGTAAGGATTGCTGAGTTATAGGTTTTTTTTTTTTCATTTCTTATGTTTTTTTTTTTTCTTTCTTTTGCTATGTTGCTTTAGCTGGCCTGGAACCCAGGCTGTCCTCAAATAGAAGCAATCCTCCTGCCTCAATTGAGTGTGATGATTGCAGACATGATACATAATGCCTTTTTTTTTTTTTTTTTGTTGTTGTTTTTTTTTTTTTTTCAAGGTAGGGTCTCACTCTAGCCCAGGCTGACCTGGAATTCACTATGTAATCTCAGGGTGGCCTCGATCTCATGACGATCCTCCTACCTTTGCCTCCCGAATGCTGGGATTAAAGGCGTGCACCACCACACCCAGCTATGCTTGGCTTTTTTATATGAATTAATCTACATGAAGGACTTGTCTGAGTTTCTACTCTGCAGTTAGTGCTCAATAACTTTGAGCTAAGATGGGGATGAAGTTGAAGGTGGTGAAGATATGATGATAATGATCCTGATAGAAATGCTCCTTTTTATTGAAAACTTCCCAGTAATGTATCCCTCCATGATTTGGTCTCTGTGCCTCATACAGGTCTCACACAATGTCAATTTTTGTTGTTTTCAGTGTATCTATTATACTCGTTTCATAAAGCCAGTGAGGTTCTATACTGGAATGCCTAATGTAAACACGCCTCTCTCAGCCTCTTCGTCCTTTCTTGTGAGCTCTGCGTGGACCTGTATAGGCCCTGTGTTGTCCATCTTTGTACCACCACAGTGCCTGGGAAACTTTCTACCTGCTGACTGCCCAGGCTGGCAGAGTATCAGTGTTTCTATGGACACCTATGTTTTATCAATGTTTGCTTGCTCACCCTGCCTTTGTTTATTGCTTCATTGCTTCAACAAGTATTTACCCAGTGTCTACTAACCTGGCACTGTGTGAACGACGGAGGATAAGGAACTGAATGAGACACATCGTGGAGCTCCTATTACCTTCATCCCTTCCTTCTTTGCTTTCAGATTCTTGCTATGTAGTTCTGGCTAGCCTGAAACTCATTATGTATCAGGCTATCCTCAAATTTGTAGTCATCCTCCTACCACTGTTTGCAAGTATAAGGATTTAGACATGCACCACCCTTCCTGGTCAGGTCCTTTTAATTACTTCTATTATTCTTTAGAGATGAGAGAGAGAAATAGTCAATAGTTAATCAAACATCTAAGCCAGGAAATGCAGATGGAATGAAGATGCCCGCAAAGGCATAAAAAACATGATGTTCCAGATCTTCTACAAAGGTTTGGAAAGAGTGCTCTTGGGGATGATGTCAGAGCTGCATCCTGAACTCTGTGGAGATGAGATATTGGGAAGAATGTTATGCTTTGTTAACTTGGGTCTGACAGTAGCCTAGGACCGTTCCTCATGGAGCATGCCCACTCCCAGTGGAACAGAAAGCTGCCTTCTCTCATGTAAACTCCGAACTTGACAAAAGTACCCATTTGAGATGAATTACCAACACAGACCTTTGAAGAAATTAGATCTGCTGGAAGGGTTGGATTGGGTTTTAGAAAGATAAGTTTGAAAATATCTGGAGAGTTTGCAGATCCTATATGAATAAATAGGTGGAGGCCCTTTGAATGAAGACATTTTAAAAATCAGTAAACTTGAACAAAGCATACTGCTCTTATTCTCTAATTTCAATGACTTAAAATGAATTTTTTATCAATCCTTGAAGATGAGCAAAAGAAAAGGGCTTGTTATCAAATAGCTTATTGCATCAAAAATGCCGTATGGTACAAACAACACCTTCCAGCCAAAGTTGCTAATTTCTGTTGCCTCAAATGCTTTTCTCTCATGTTAGCCAGAATTTTGGACCTTTAATTCCATAACCTCTTAGATATGCCACTGAGAAATCATCACTGATAGTAAGTGCACAGGCCTGAGAGACTCTAAAGTTGTAAACAAATAGCTCACCTAGATGTGTTGCATAAAATACTGCATCTCACTGTCAGGTACAAAAAAGACACAACTGAGACAAACCCTGTGCTCTTTAGGATGTGCTCCAACACTCAGCCTTGGTGGGTATGTCTGAAGCTATTTATCGCAGGTAGGAAACAGGGAAGAGTGTGTGTTTTCATCAATTACTTGTGACAACTTGGGATTAAATTCAAATCCTACTTACGTATTGCATTCCTATTTTTATCTTAAGACCTAGTGAATCTTTTTAAATTCTTTGGAAAACAAATTTAAGTGTGTGAAAAGAGATAAGCAACAGTGTGTGAAACTCTCTGCTTGACCACTGAGCAGACATACTATAATAATTGGCTATTGCAGGGATGATTTTTCCACCACAATCCTCTATCAAAATGTTCAAGATCCACTAAAGAGAAAAACCAAAGGCATGGAATCCAATTGTTATGGAAGCCTGTCCTTAGCCTCTCAAGAGAAGATAGCTCGCTCCACTTATGCAAAACCCTTAAATTTCTCAGACTTGGACATTCATAACCCTTAAACCCCCATGAATCCTTTATTCCTGATGAATGAGTGTCTCCAGCTGAGAAGGGAACCCTGTGTAGTTTCTGGAATGCATCATTTTTCACTGCCCAGGAGTGTACTCTTTGTGTTTGGTCCTTGGTTCATCTTGTCTGGGAAGCATTTGAAGAGCATATGCCTTAACTCTATTGGGTATGGCAGTCTACAGTATGGTCTGGTTGCTTGGGTTCTTAGTAGGTTGCTTAGATGAATCTTTTGAAGGCTGAAGAGAGGAGCATCACTATGGCTCAGAGCCCACAGAGGTGGAAAACCAACTAGAAGGGGTGTTGCAGATACCCCCTTTGTTTCCATGAGCCATATGTATATATATATATATATATAAAATTTAAAGTTATGATTGTATCATATCTTCTACCTGTAGCTTCCTTTGTTATAGATTGGATGTTAACTGAGTCCTGATAGGGTCATGTGTTTCAACACTAGATCCCCAACTAATGATGTTGTTTGGCACCTCACTGGAGGAAGTGGGTCGCTAGGGGTGGGCCTCATTTGTTATAGTCCGACTCTTAGTTCTGGCCCAAGTTCTTTGTCTGCTATTTGACTTACTCTCATCCCATGCTTTCCCTTCCATAGTGGACTTTAACCTCTTAAATGATGAGACAAAATAAATCATTCATCAAACTCTTTTTGTCAAGTATTTTGTCACAGCAAGGATAAAGTAATTAATACTGGTTTCACCTATGATCCTTCATAGGAACAATATTCTGAGTTATAAAGAACAATTTTGATTCCTCATTTGGAAACAATATGTTCATGAACCAAGGAATGCCAAGAAATCCTCAAGGAGCATTCAGTTACAGAAATGAGAACTTACCCAGTGCCTTTAGTGACCTTTCATGCTTATTTCTTCTGGGGATGTGCACTGGCTGCAGTTCACACATTTTAGGAAGTTTCTTTCAACCTTAACTTTAAATTTCATTTATGTAAGCTATCATAGGTTATGTAAGCTATCATAGGACTGGCTTTCATATTTCATGTTTACAGTTATTGTTGTTTTCACTTGAAGTAGCAGGCTAAATATGAATGTTGTTCTTACTGCTAGCCAGAGAACCATCTCAAGCAAGATGGTATAGACACTGAGGAAACTCAAAACTCGTCAAAGCAGAAAATCACAGACTTCATCTCCCCACTAAATGAGACTTCTTTTTTGTTTGTTTGGTTTTATGAGGTAGGTTTGTGTTCCAGCTCTAAGCTGACCTGGAAAATCAGGGTGGTCTGGAACTCATAGCAGTTCTCTTACCTCTGCCTCCCAAGTGCTGGGATTAAAGGCATGTACCATCTTACCTGGCTCTGAAGGAGACTTCTAACATGTCCTTCACGGCTCATGGAACATTGTGGAAAAGGGAGCAGAAACAATGTAAGAGCCACAGGGTTGAAAAGGGTACTTTGAAGTATTTTCCAACCCATGGCCCTCAGTGGAATGGGGTGGTGAGAAGGGACATAAGTATATTACTTGATTGGAATATGGCCAATTTGCAATATATTCATACATTGAAGTTACATTTAAAAAATTAGGGCATATAGTTTATACATGTTTTCAGCAGGTAACAAATGGTTTTACAGCTGAATATGAAGTGATTAAAAACAAACAATCACCAAAAAGATAATTGCTGTGTTATTTATATAACTGCTTTCCAAATCTTTCAAACTGGATCAGACCTGGGTCTTATTAATCACCCCTGGGTCTTATTCAACTGTGGATATTACTCCATTCCACTGATCCCAAACCCCATTTGAAGAGTAAGGCTCTGGGCTAATCCATGTCAAAGTTACTTTGTTCAGGTTAAGAAACTAGCAGAACCTTTAATTTTAAAACCTAGTAAGATTGTGCAGTTTTGCTTAAAATATAAATTAAAAATGTATCAGCAAATTGAATTTGGCAGTGTATTATAAGAATAACTTACCATGACTAATAGAAATTCAAAAAATTTCAACATTTGGTCTTCTACCAACATAATTAATTACATCAACATCATTTAATCAATAAATGGCAAAAAGACAAGTTCTAAAATTCAGTATTAATTCTTATTAAAATATTTATCCTAAAGTCTAACTAAATATGATATAAGTATATAACTTTAAACAAACATACAATATGATAAAATAATGAATTTTTTATAATATTACATATATACCATATATCATTTCAATTATTTAACATTTTGTGAGGTCTAAGCTAATACAATAAAATAAGAACATAAAATATTTATTAATTATTGAAAAAGAGAGAAAATTATTGACATAGGTTGAAGACATAATAGCATGCTTGTTAACCTTAATAAAACCACTAAAATGTAATAGAATGAATAAGCTGTATAAATAGAATTAACAAGACAATATGGATTTTTAAAATAATTTTATTTATGTATTAGCAACAGCCAGAGAGAAAGAGAGAGAGAGAGAGAGAGAGAGAGAGAGAGAGAATGGGTGCACCAAGGCCTCCAGAAGCTGGAAATGAATTCCAGATGCATGTGCCCCCTTGTGCATTTGGCTTACAAGGGTCCTGGGAGTTCAACCTGGGTCCTTTGGCTTTGCAGGCAAGTGCCTTAACCACTAAGCCATTTCTCCAGCCCCCAATATGGAATTTGACTTGTAAATTATATGAAAAATAGTTGAGAGGGAAAAGCCTAAGAAAAAATTTTAACTTTTTAAACACACACCCAGCTGAAAACTCATTTGGTATGGCACCTACTGAAAACTGATAGACAATGACGCCCAACCACTCAGGGAAAAAGAACATGGCGCATTACAAAATGGCTAGAGGAGAAGGTTTTGAATGTTCTCATAATAAAGAAATGATAAATGTTTGGGCTGATAGGTATATGGGCTATTCTAACATGGCTCTTACACAATATATGCATGTATTAACACATTACATTGGACCTCACTCATATGTATAGTTATTTTTTACTAATGGAAAAAATAATTTGGTACATACATACAATGGAATTCTTTACAGCCATAAAGACAAATAAAATCATGGCATTTGGTGAAAAATATATGGAACAAGAAATCATTACATTAAGTGAAATAAGCCAGATTCCACCTGCTTTCTTTCATATATAGAACATCAATTTAAAGTTGTAAATATGTGCATCTATATAAAATAAGTGAAAGTAAAATAATACACAACAAAAATATGTGCTTCTTTAAACCCAGTGGTTTCACCTTGGATAATCAATTCTCTACATAAATGATATCAATCTTAAGCATTTACAAAGTGAAAATTTGTGGTAGCATAATTTCATAATTTCATAAGTAACAGAGAAAAAGAAGAATAAAAGATCCTAAGAATTGGGTAATATTAAAATGCTTTAATGAATGATGATATATGTATGACACAGAACAGTTTGTAACAGTGGAAAGACTGTGATATATTTCTGTACTTTGATGTAGATATCACCCATAGCATTGTAAAATGGTAATGTCTAGGTGCAGAGGAGCATAATTAATGGGATCTCAGTATGGCCAAATCAAATTTTTTATGTGTAATATTTGAATGTGTTTGATATCAGCATGGACGTGTGTGTGTGTGTGTGTGTGTGTGTGTGTGTGTGTGTGTGTGAGAGAGAGAGAGAGTTTAGTAAAGGCTCTTGATCAGGTACTATGCCAAAGGAGTAAATAATAAGGGTTTTAGGGGACAGAAGAGTGGCTTAACATTAATTTAAGATAACGATGATCATTATAACAAATCTCCAAAATCAAAGAATTATTGGTTTCTGTCAAGGGTGAAGAAGAAGAGGAGGAAAAGAAGGAAGAAATTTAAGGAGAGAGAGAAAAACGAGGGATGGAAGGGAGGAAGGAAAGGAAGGAAGAGAAAAAGGAAGGGAGAGTTTTCTCAGAAGAATGACTGATACAGATACAAGAATACTCCTAGAGGCAAAATTAGACCATGTTTAAAATGGGCAAAGTATAAAATACTTAAAAAGTACTGAGTGAGTTGGGCTTCCCACTGAAGCCAGAATAGGCCGCTGGCTTCTTTGAAGGTAGGTAGAAGCCTAATCTGATGTGAATTTGAAAACAAAAATTCTAGCAGTGAAGGAGGAAGGACAGATTGAGGATGGTAAAGAATGAGCAAGAGAAACAAGTAGGAAGGCTGCCACAATAGTCCAGTTCCAAATACCAAAGGTCAGCAGGTAAACATGTGGGGACCATTTTGGAGAGAAAGCCTATAGGCCATTTTGATTAGTAGGAGATAGATGATGGATAAGCAAAAGCTGGTGTTGGATTGGGCAAATGGCTTGATGTGAATGCAACAACTAAGGCAGATAAAGAAGGAGAGGAAGGGGGGTGAGGCAAGGATCAGGAATTTTCAGTTGTGTTTGGAGCTTAGTTGGCTTTCCTATGCTAATACTGGGCGGCTTGGCTTATGAGCTTTGGTCTGAAGGTGGTTTGGTTGTAGTGCATGACATTCATTTGGATGGCCTGTTGCTGGCATGGCAAGACACTCTAAGAGTCCAAAGCCACAAGTCTTAGAAGTGTCAGCAGCACCGGCTAGGATGAGACTATTGGCTCCTTACTTGTGACTTCCTGACTGGCAGCATATCCTCACTAGATTCTCTTCTACCTCAAAGTAGATTTTATAGCAGCTGCAGCCTTTCCAGCATGGCCCTGGAAGAACTCCTACCCACATTCCTTCAAGAGAGAAGCCCCAGCTTCATCTTGTTTGTGCCACAGGGATCCAGTGTGAACACTCCCCACGACTCAGAGAGGAAACCTGAGTTATAAGTGTCTGCCTAGCAACTGAAAGGTGACACATGGGGCCTTCGTTTCAACCCATTTCCTCTTGATGAGAGGAAGGGATTCTCTTGCGAGTTATTACCTGAAATAATACCATATGGTAAAATGTAAACAACATCTGCATATTCATGTAATAATTTCATCTGTTTAATTAGTTCCAGCAAAGCAGTTTACCCTCTGAGGCCCTTGCTGTCAGCTCAGCGCTCATACATCCAGGGCTGGCTGTCGGGCTTGACAGCCTTCCATTGTTCATTCTCTGCTTGCACCTCAGCAGTTACTGAGTAAGTGAATCTTCTCAGGGGTGGGGTGTCTGTCCCCACCAATCCACATATTGAGGGGACAGACAGGGAAGAGCTGTCAACTCACTATAGGGATACTAAAGACAGGCTTGACAGATCAGGTGAGGTTGGGGTGGGGAAAAGGAGCAAGGAGATTATTTATTTCCTGTACTTTCCTATCTTGGATGTGAGCTCTCATGGTAAAGAAAAACACCACTGCATGGTGACCCTGGCAGAAAAGCAGAAAACATCTGACAGAGCAAGAGCAGAGCAGAACTGAGCATCTTCTGCCATTTTGCTCAGTCTCAGGTCACCTGACAGCACATTGGTGTAGTTAAATAGGAAGCCAGAGAACTAAACAAATGAGCCCCACAGGCTCAGAAAAGTGCAGTTACCTGTGCAGAAGGGGGTGAAATATTTAAAAGTGAGTACACACACACACACACACACACACACACACACACACACACACAGTCACCATCCAGGCACATCCAATTCAGAAGGGTTGAGCAGTTCTTTTAAAAAGGGTGAATTTGTTTCTGCCCTCATAATAGAACTGAAAGGAATTTCAAAGGTCTTTTAGACCAGCACCTTGCACCTGGAGATTATTATCATTATTTTTGGCATGGGTATGTCTGTATAAGTACATTCCTATGTGAATTGGCACACATGTATGTGACACACATGCTGGGGAGGCCAGAGGTTGATGTTGGATGTCTTCCTTGGTTACTGTCCATCTTACATTTAATTAGACCGGTTTGTCATTGGAACCTAGAGCTCATGGATTAGACTAGGATAGCTAGCCAGTATGCACAGGAATTCCAGGCACACTTCACCATGCCTGGCATTTAAGGGGTGCTGAGTATCCAAACTCAGGTCTTCACAGTTGTGCAGCAAGTGTTTTACTGACTAAGCCAGCTTCTAGCCCTTGCTAGATAATTGTTAAAATAGAGATTCTCATCCAGACGTTCTAGAGAGGAGTTTAGGATTCTGCATCCCAAAGAAGGTGAAACTGAAGATGTTGCTGACGTATGGAGCATGATGTAGGGAGTGAGAATTGAGACACCTCACTCACTTGGTAGATGGGAACAAAGACCAAAGTACTGATTTGGCATGGCCAGGGTTAGCCAACTCATGAAAAGTCTAACTGAGAATAGAACTTTCACTTTGTTTGAAGTCCAGGACTCTTCACATGTGACCATTAACAACTTCCTGCACACCTTCATAAAATGTGCTGGTTGATTTTTCTTGAGCAGTAGGAGTGCCAATAGGCTTCAGCCTCTCAATGGCCTATGTTTTTTCTTTTCTTTTTTTATTCTTTCTATTTATTTGTTTATTTATTTATTTACTTTTTACCTCTAAGGCCAATGTGAAATTAAAAGAAGGCAATAGACAATGGTGGGAGTTGGTTCTAAAGGAGAATTCTAGGAGGTTGTGATTCTTCAACAGATAAAGTTTTCAAGTCAGATACTCTGAAGTCAGCTAGAAGCCATGTGATTTTAAATCAGGATTGTGAAGAACCTTAAAGATAAGGTCTTTTCTTTACTATCACAATCTAATTGTGTCCATCGTTCAGATTTTACCCAAGCATATTTTGTAATCAGGAAACAATTATTTTTAAATTTTGTAGCAGCATGTTGAATGTTAAATATTAATATATATATTATATTAATATATATATTATATATTAATATATATTATATTAATATATATATTATATATTAATATATATTTTATATATATATATATATGTTATGGGCTACTCAGTGTGTAAACAGCACATGTCTCATTGGGGATGCCAGTTATACCCATGGGGTTTGTGGGTTGTGCATTGTGGGGGTACCATCAGTTATGGGGAAGAGGCAATGTCTCTGTGTGTAATGTCCCAACTTGTAGCTCTAACAATTTTTCCACCCCCTTTTCCATGAATTTTCCTGAGCCAAGTCGGGTTCATTTTAGGTCTATTTCAGTGATGAGCTCTTCGGAGCCTCTGTGTCTCTGGATCTCTGATTTGATAGGAGTTGAGTGTTCTCTGTGTCTATGTCCTTCACCCTTGTGCTGATACATATCTGGACATGATTCTACTGTGAGAATTACTTAAAATTGGATGCAAAATTAGTGTGTAATTTTCTTCTATGGAAAGGGTGATAGCTGGAAAAAAAATAAAACCATAGGGCTATGTTCCTGGGATCTGTTTCTACCTCTTCGTATTTAGAATGAGGCTATTTTTAAGAACATTTTGATATTGTCAGCATTTATTGTGACTCTATTTTCAACTAGAAAACTCTTCATCCAATGTGGAGTAATGCCAGACCTCCATCTTTGCTTGCCTGCAGCAAGGATTGGATATACCCACCATCAGCTAGCTCCTGAAGATGTGACTTCATTGTCACCAGTCTCTGTATTTTCAGTATTTTATTCTGTTCTAGGAAGAATTTTCACAACTAATGCAAACAGTTTTTTCCTTCAAAATACAATAAAATCATTCTTTGAAGTTTCTACTTCCATTAAGTGGCTCATATGTGGATATTTTATGCAGCCCTAAAGTGATGCCTGAATTAGCACTCAGAAAAGTCAATTATACTTTTAAAGCTCCTGTCTATAATTGTTATGGTCTCCTTCTGCATGTTTCCAAATTGTTTCTAATGGGCATTTAAGGGCATGGGGGTTAATGGTATCTAGGTGAAGCAAAAATGCTGGCCAAAGCAGGGTTAATTTATCAAAATAACTTTGAATGATGTTGTAACATTATTGCTGTGTTTTTCAAGCCTACTTTACTTATATCTGGTCTTTTATATATATTTTTAAATATGGACATATTATTCATTTGTCATATAATTCCTTGAGATGCCCAGATTAAAATTTTAGTTCTAGTTTTGAAAATAAAATGGAACCCAGAAATGAGAAAAATAAAACATGCAATTAGTTACTTTGATATCTTATTCTATGAGTCTTTACTTTTCCCTTTCATAATCTTGACAAGGGAGACATCCGTGTCCCGATTTCTTGGTCTCTGACTAATCCAGTGGTGTTCACCATGGCATCGGTCATGATCAATAACTAATTATTAAACCAGCATTTCTTTTCAAGGCTCCTTGTTAAAAATTGCTTTTGGCTGAGATAGAAGGAAAAAGGTCATTGCTTTGACATGGTCTTGAGTCTTTCAAAATCCAGTGGGTCGTCCAATTGAATTACTGTCCTAAACTAATTGATATAAATTTGAGCAGAAGAATGCTTGTTACTGCAGAATCTCATAATGATATACTTGGCAAGAAAACACTGAGGTTGAGAAGAAAATTTTCAGTACAAGTTAAAAAGCATTCACACACTAGAAATTAGAAAAAAAAATAAAGTTGGTAGTGGGTGGTGTGGCACAGTCAGACAAGACATTCAGATATTTTATCACACATGCGATATTGTGAACACTGAGGTAGTATCTCTCCTATGTTTGTACTTATAAAAGACAGAAAGTCCTCTGATATATTATTTAATGTCTCTACAGAGTATAACTTGCAAGGCATTTGAGTGGCACCTGTCATTTCATTGTTACCTAAGGCATTTGCTTTAAGCCAATCAAACAGGATGTCATTTTGAGTGACAGGACTTTGAACACTGGGATTGTCCAAAGTTCAGCATAAAACAGTGAAGGCATGGAAGAAAATAATAAACTTTCTCCTTTTTACTTTTAAGTGATGAATGACAGGAGAATGAATAAGTCCATGTCTTCATTGAAATCATTTTGTTTGCTTATTGACTTAAACATCAAGTTAGACTAAGATATTCAGCACATAGATTTGTTTTGGTGGAAAGTTTAGATTTAGAAGAACTGCTTTAATCAAGCTATAGATTGAGAAAAATATCTGCTCTCCTACCAATTTTTTGGGGAAAAAATCGGTTTTCCTGGCTTTTATAATTGCACTTCAGAAACAGACATGACCTATGGGAATCATACACCTCCTTTTATTGGTAACCATGTGAGAATCTACCTTTTTTCCACAATCTCCACAAAATTTTCTTACTGAAGTTTCCTTTTCTCTCAAATTCTCTGTTTTGTCCTAATGGCTATCTTTTAAAATGTCACCTTTACTGGATTTATTTCTTATTCTCTTAAACTGCTTAACACTTCCTGAAATATTTTATTTAAGACCTAATTAAATAATCTTCAAGGTCTGGGAAGATGGCATGGTGGATAAAATGCTTGCTGTATAAGCATTTGTATTACCAGATAATCATATAAATTCTGGGCAGGCATGGTGACTCCCTGTAATCCCAGAGTTAAGTAGGTGGAGTTGGGGAACCCCAGGACAAGCGGGCAATATGAGCTGGCTGAATTTGTAAGCTCTGGGTTCAAGTAAGAGACCTAGTCTCATTAAATAAGGTGGGGAGAAATCACAGAAGACACCAAAGTTTGACCTCTGGCCCCCACATACAAGTACACATGTGTCTGTACACTAGCACACATGTGTTCCCCACACACATAAACATGCCTACAGACATGCACACACACACAACACACACATGAGCAAAAAACTAAAATCTTCAAATAATGGCCTTTACAGTGAATGTATATCCTTTCATTCAGTCATAGTTCATAGATGTTCTCTGCTACATGTTATTAGGCTAAGAGTTTTTTTTTTGAGTTGTTTATTATTATTATTATTGTTATTTAACAACATATTTTGTACGGATACATCATGTGTTGGTACTCTCTTTTCCCTTGTCCCTGCCTCCATTCTTCTGGGGCCCTCCTCATTGGGGTTGCTGGTATTCCCCATGGGATTGTGGGTTATGTGTTGTGGGAGCAGCAGTCAGTTATTTTGGAGGGGGAGGGAATGCCTCTGGGCATGATATCTCAACTTGTGGTTCTTATACTCTTTCTGCCCCCTCTTCCACAAAATTCCCTGAGCTATGGTGGGTGAGTTTTAAGTCTACTTCAGTGATGAGCTGTTAGAAGCCTCTGGATCTCTGCTTTGTTAAGTGTTGAGTATCCTCAGGGTCTGTCTCCTTCACACTGGTGCTGATTTTCGGACTTAACATGGAAGCAGCACTCTTGCTCATCTCCCCAATTCCTCGTTGGCTTAAATCGTGGCTTGGCTGAAGTGTGAGGGGTAGTTCACCTCCTCGGGTCTTTCTACCTTCTGAAAAAGAAACATATTTTTGTTTAAATTTGACTAATTTAATTTAAAATTCATTCTAAGTACCCTTTATGTGATCTTTGTTGAAGTAGCATTGCTAATTGGTTACTACAGAAAACTATTATTCTTTGGGTTATTTAGTCAACATTGATTCAGGTGGAGGCAGTGTATAATGGGGTTTTTGTGGTCAGAGAAAGTCCTTAAACTCCAAACCTTGAGTCCTTATCTGTTTTTAACAAAGAATTGGAAGAAACAGACTGAGAAGGATAGCTTATAAGCTACAACATTTATTCATGGGAGGCAGATGAGTGAGGGAAGAGTTCTTGAACTGAGGAAAAGGGAATGGATGTACCCATGTGATCTGACAGCCTATGTGAGAGTTGAGCATGGACCTTGGAAAAAAATGTGAAAAAGGATTTTTTTTTAATGCTTGCACTTAAAAAAATAAAAGGCCATAAGAATAATAGAAAAGAATCCTTTCCAATTCTGGCAGCAAAACATTGTCTTACCGGGCAATTGGGACCCCCCCTGAGACTCAGGCATGGAGAAGTGAACAGCAAGGAGCCAGAAACGGATAAAGAGGGTGCCACTCCCATAAGTGTCTATTTATTTGAAGTCGGGGTACTCTTTTTTTATTCTCCCTTTTTTGTTTTTAATTATTTTTTTATTGACTTTTATACTTACATACAAAAAAAAAAAAAACCCACGTGATATTTCCCTTCCCTCCCCCCATTCCTCTTTAGAACTCCAGTCTCCATCATATCCCCTCCCTCTCTCCATTAGTCTCTCTTTTAATTTGATGACATCATCTTTTTCTTCTATTTTGAGGGTTTTGCAAAGGTATTGCTAGGCACTGCAAGGTCATGGATATTGAGGCCAGTTTCTGTCTGGGCAGTTGCATTGTAAGAGGTCATACCCTTCCTTTGGCTCTTCCATTCTATCCGTCCCCTCTTTCGCAATGGTCCCTGAGCCTTGTAGGGTGTGACAGAAGTGTTTCAGTGCTGGACACTCCTCCATCCCTTCTTCTCAGCACTATGTTGCCTTTTGGGTGATCCCAGTGGTCATCACCATCTGAAAAGAGAAGCTTCACTAACCAGAAGTGAGAGTAAGCGTTAATATGTGAATATGAACATTAAGTGTAGTGCTTTCAGGGCAGCTTGGTGGGAATAATATATACATTTAGTCAGATAAGAGCAGGCTTATACCCCTAAGGCTCATGACCTCACCTACCATAGACTTTTACTTAGGTTTTTCAGTACCAGGTATGTATTCCCTCCCGTAGAGAGGGCCTTCAGTCCAATTATGGAGCAGTTGGTTACCCCAAGAGTAGGCATGCCACTATTGCACCCGTTCAGTCATTGGGCCTGTCTGTCTAAGCCTGAATATTCAGTGTCCACTGTTTTCACTGTTGATGGCTTCTGTCTCCCATACGCTGAGTGCAATGCAGCTTTTTCCAGCTTTCAGTTGGCTGGTCTACAGGGAGAAGGTTTTCTGATCCACACCAGCTTGCTTTCTCAGTGACCTTGCTTCTCAGGAATGAGATATCTTCAGCAATAGGGTCTTACTGTCTGTTTCTCTAGGGAAACCAAGGGCTTTGGCAAAAGCCTTTAATGTTTTGGAGGCTACCGGGACCTCCTTGGTCAACAACTCACTGGAAGGTATTCCATCCCAGGTACTGAAAATTTTCTAGTAACAGACTACAGCTTCTAGACGTGCCCTTATTCAAAAAAGGAATTTTACATATGGGGGAGGGTCAATCTAAATTCAAGATATTATAAATAAAACATATGAAGTCGGGGTACTCTTGATGGAAGAAGTTGGCACACCTATGTACAGCAGGAGAGCTGATTGCCCTGGGCTCAAAAAATGGGTCCATACACACCTGGGTAAGGTAAGAGAGTGAAAGAGAGAGAGAGGAAGAGAGAGAGAGAGAGAAGTGATTGTATGAGACTAGAGTAGATGCTGAATTCTGATTCTGCTACAGCAGGTCAGTGGTACACCCTAAGATTTTTTTCTTGTGAGCCCTTTCCTAATTGCTTTCCTAACAAAGTTACCTGACTAGCTCCCTCTCAAGGGCTTCTAGATTCATTAATTTTATCTCAGTGCAACACTGCGAGGAACACACTTTGTTTGTTTACAGATGAGGAATCTGAGGCCTAGAATTTTTAGCTAATTTGCTAAATTTAATTTGATTTATTAATTAAATTTAATTTAACAAGGCATGGATTTGAACTGAAATGTGGGTTAGTCTGTAGTCTTGCAGTGGCAGTCATGTGATCACATCATAGGAAGTAAAGTGGAGACTGAGGCTGCAGCCATGGGAGAAGTCAGGTGTCAATGGAGAGATAGTCCACTGAGCAGAATCTCTGACTTTTAGCCTTGTAAAGAAAGAAGTAGGACAAGGGCCTCTAACGAACATCAAATCAACGTCATGGAGGGGAAGGGGGCTAGGACATAAAATGGACTTTTCTAGGGTTGTTCAGAAGAATCTTTGAATCTGTAAGATCGAGGGTCCTAGCTTTCTCTTTTTCTGACAGAACGAATCTTTGACTGAAGGGTCAATTTCTGAAATACTACACTTAGCCCAAACCTAACACCTAGGAAGCTTAAGTGGGCATTCATTGAAATGATTTACTCATCAGTAAGATTTTTTTTTTTTTTTTTTTTTTTGGAGAGCTGGGGCCTCTTTTTTGTGTATGGGCTGATTTTTTTCTTTTACTATTGTTATTATTATTAACAACATATTTTGCATAGATACATCATGTGTTGATACCCTGTTTTCCCTCCTCCCTGCCCCCATTCCATTTGTGACCCTCCTCACTTAGGTTGCTGGTTTTCCCTATGGGGTGGGGGCTATGTGTTGTTGGAACACCAATTGTTTCTTGGGGGGGGGAGGGAAGGCCTCTGAGCACGATGCATCAAGCTATGGCTCTTTCAATCTTTCCTCCCCCTTTCACAAACAATTCCCTGCCTGAGCCGTGGTGGGTGAGTTTTAAGTCAACTTCAGTGATGAGCTCTTAGGAGCCTCCGCATCTCTGCTTTGGTAGGTGTTGAGTGTCCTCAGCGTCTCCTTCACCCTGGTGCTGATTATCAGGTTCAGTATGGAAGCAACACTCTTGCTTGTCTTTGTGGTTTGAGCTGTGGCTTGGCTGAAGTGTGAAGGGTTTGTTTATCTCCTCGGTTCTCGCTGCTTTCTTAAACTAGATGGTCACTGTAATCAGAATCAGAGGCCCATGTTTAGCCCCAGAAATATGATCTTCTCTCCCTAACTATCAGAAGATTCACAGAGGCTGGGTGAAGCTCGAGGTTAGAAGCAGAACCAGAAGGCCTCAGACACATGCTGCTTCCATGCTTCCAGGCTGGGGAGCATGGAGGAGATGCTGATGACGTTCCAACTCTCCCCCGCCCACACCATAGATGTCTGGTAGGACAGCAGCTGAACACTGGCCTCTGCCAGGAGGCCAATCATTGTGGGCAGCATCATGGGGTTGGAAGTTTGAGGTTGGAATATGAGGAAGGGAAGGCTACAGCAGAGAGGCATTTCTGGCTTGAACATTGAGCATCTGTAGCACTAGAGTAGTGCCCTGGACTGAGCATACAGCCTGGTAGGAAGCACCTGCCAGGGCCACAGTCAGGAGCCATTCCCTGCTGTTCTGTTTCCCTGATGTCACAAGGCTGTGGGAAGTGGTGACATTGAGGCCAGCCTCTTACCAGCAGCTTGGCATTCACCAAGTTCACATCTGTCTGCTTGGGAACTTCTCTCAGGAGGCCTACAGTGATTGCAGGGCTCAGGCAGGTCCCCGCGTTCTTCAGAGAGGTTCCTTGTGTCACCACCTGGATGGTCCCTTTTGGGGCACCAGCCCAGGCTCACATCAGTGTGCCCAGAGCTTCTGCTAGGGCCATGGAAGGCTTGGTGTGTGGGGAGGAGGCAATGGCAAGAGCTTGAACATTTACAATACCTGTTAGAGATTTCCCCTTCATCATGTCCACAAACTGGACTGCAATTTCCTCCCCAGGTGAGGGTGACGTTCTCATGGTAGCTTAAGGCTCGATCCTGTGGTGGCTCTTCTTAAAACACATCCAGTGCAGCTCAGGCACACTGACCAGATTGCAGAGCCTGGAGCAGGGCACTTTCCTCCAAAATCCCTCCTTGAGCACAATTCACCCCTCGCACACCCTTCTTGCACTGGACAAAGGTGTGGTTGTTCAGTAAGCCTGCGGAGGAGATAGGAGAGGTATATGCAAAGTTAAGAAATCACAGAGAGGCCAGATCTCCAGAGACATCTGCTCAACATCAAAGAAAGCTGAGACTTCTGGAGCAATAATGGGATCATAACCTATAGTCTTCATCCCAAAGGACTGCATCCGGATAGCCACAAGAATCCCCAAGTTGTTTTTTTTTTTTTTTTTTTTTCTATTTAGCTCTGTTCCAATGAACTTCTCCTTCTCCTATGTGTCATTCTTCATGGAAGCTGTTGCCTGGGGAATCTGCCTGGCTAGGCACATGATCATCTCATAGGTGACCTCTGTGGCTCTCAGCCTATTTCCATTGAGGTTGTTTATCACCAGGATGTCCTTCCTTGTTGCAGCTTCCAGATCCACATTGTCCACTGAGGTACTGTCTCTGCCCCTCACCTGGAGCTTCTCCACTGCATTGATGACCTTGATGGTCGAGTGGATGATAAGGCCTTTGCAATCTTGCAGCTCAGCTATCAACTCCTCTTGGCTCAGGTTCTGTTTCTCCAGCACTTTCAGCTCTCCATCTTGCAGGATCATCTGGAAGCCAGGAGCCAGGCTGTCAGCAATGAGCACTTTGCATAGATTTGTGAAAGCCATGACTGGAGAGCAGGTAGGCCTTGGAGCCAACAGCTATCAGTGGACAGAAGCATCACTGGTGGCTGGCTCTGGGTAACTGGACCAGTAAGAAGTTTTTGTTTCCTCAAACTAGTCACAGAGTAAGTTTTAATGCAGAATAAAGAAAACAGGAGTTCTAAAGTGAGGCAGTACTTGGGAGAGGCATTGGCATGTCTGATTGGTGGGGGAGGCACAGTCATGACCATCGGAGGGTAGAGAAAGGAAGCCAGGCCCTGAGAAATGGCACTGCCTTCAGAGAATAATCTTCCTTCAAAATAGTAATGCCATGTGACTAACCCCAAACCTCTCTCTTTGTCACTCTCTTTTAGAGGACCAGCATTGAAGAGTGGCTGGCAGTTTTAGCCATGGAGTATGTAGTACTGTGTCATGGTGAGAGTGTTCCAAGTGAGAGGTGAGCCACACTAAGTGAGGTCAGGGAAGAGATTGAGTAAAGGAAAGGTGGAGGGAGGGCTAATCAAAATCTAAGAGGATATAAATAATTCATATGGAAACCTGCTTTTCTGGACAATAGAACACTCAGAAGCAATAGATTGTTACTAGAAAATTTTCAATGATAGGAATGGGATACCTTCCAGTGAGTTGTTGGCCAGGGAGGTAACAGATACCCCCCAAACATTATAGGCCATTGTTGAGGCCCTATAACCAGGAATAGATGGTAAGAGCCTATTGCTGAAGACTCCACATACTTGGGCTGCAAGATCACTAAGAAAACCTGCTGGAGCCAAGCTGAAAGCCTCCTCCATGTGGACCAACTGACAGAAAGCTGGAAAAAGCTATGCTGCATACAGTTCAGTGGGAGAGAGAGAAAACACCAGTGAAGATACTAAACAGTGGGCACTGAAAGCTTTAAATTTGGCCAGCCAGGCCAAATGAACCAATGGGTACAATAGTGGCTTGTCTCTAATTGGACTGGAGGCCCACTCCCTGGGAGGGAATACTTCCCTGATACTGAAAACCTGCAACAGGGGTAGTCATGAGCCCTAGGGGTGTAACGTCTGCTGGTGTCTAGCCTTTTAATGTTTATACCCATATATTAATCCTACTCTCACTTTTGGTTAGAGAAGTTTCTCTTTTCAGAATGGTAGTAACCTTTGGATGACTCAGAAGGCACCATGGTGCTGAGAAGAAGGGACAGAGGAGTGCTCAGCACTGAAACATATCTAACGCACCTTCCAAGGCTCAGGGTCCATTGTGGAAGAGGGGACTGAAAGAATGTAAGAGCCAAAGGAAGGGTAGGACTCCTTACAACATGCTCTTCCAGATACAAAATGGCCTGGATATCCATGACCTCACAGTGCCTGAAACTACCTACACAAGACCATCACAATTAAAAGAGAGACTGATTGAGAGGGGAAGGGGATATGATGGACAGTGGAGTTTCAATGGGGAAAGTGGGGGGAGGGAGGGAAGTACCATGGGATATTGTCTACAATTAAGGAATTGAACTTGGATTATTAGGCTTTGCAGGAAAGTGTCTTAACCACTGGGTAATTTCTCCAGTCCTAGATAGTAATTTTTATATAAAAGGGACCTCAGAATGTATTTAAAAAAGTAATTCAACTTGAGCTATTTGTAAGAAATATGGCAGAAAAAAAATCGAAAGGATCAAAAATGAATCCAGCAAATGCAAAGGTAAGAAAAAACAAGGAATGGGGAAGAGATTATGGTGAAATTAAAACCCAAACAAAAATAAAATAGTATGAACTTTCATTGGTGAATAATATTTTACTGAAGAAGGAAGACTGTAGTTAAAACTGTGTAAATAGGGTTGAGAAAAAGAATTTTACTGAGATTTCAGTCCATCAAGTAGGCAACAATGAACAGTCTTAGAAGAGCAGAATATGAATACAACTTTCTAATAGAGCACATGAGTTCTAACCAAAGAACTTGTCTTTGTCTTTCCCTTACCTTAGAATTAGTAGTTGATCTTTGTCTCCTACTAGATTTAAAGATTTAAAAGGAAGGGCTGAGGAGATGGCTCAGAAGTTAAAGGCCCGTTGCCAGCTAGGATTCAATTTCCCAGTTAACCATACAATATTAGACAGGCATTCATTTGCAGGAATGAGAAACCTTGGTGTGTATACACACAAAGGCAAATAAGTAATTTAAAAACTTATGTTTTTTTTAAAATTTCTGTTTTGTTATAATAGCTATGTACTTGGTGTGGAAAAGGAAAGCAGGAAGTGCTCTTAAAATAAGAGAAATCAAAAAGCCGGGCGTGGTGGCGCACGCCTTTAATCCTAGCACTCGGGAGGCAGAGGTAGGAGGATTGCCGAGAGTTCGATGCCACCCTGAGACTACATGGTTAATTCCAGGTCAGCCTGGACCAGAGTGAGACCCTACCTCGCAAAACCAAAAAAATAAAAAATAAAAAAAATAAGAGAAATCAAAGTTGCTATAGACTCATGTGTAAGCAATGTGCTAGACTTTCCCATATCAGTCTGTGGGTAAGGTCACACACACTCAGGTGAGTATGAGTGGGATGGACCTTCCCATCCACATGCATTGCTAGTCTCCCTCCCCTTTCTTCAGTTTAGCTAGTTCCAGTAAATTTTCAGGACAATGGGTTGTAGACGTAATTTTCTGTTTTTTTTCTTTTTCCTTTGGATTCAAAGTTGTTTCCCTCACATTCTTCAGGTGTCAATGTAAATGCCCTCTTCTAAGAAGCTTTCCCTACCTTAAAAAATCATTATGTATTTGTTGTATCATGTATAGAATATGTGCAGATTAGACATAGCTGTCATAGAGAAAGAAGTCATATATGATTATAGACTCCTGGCAGAGCAGGCCAGCAGCCATGCAGGGTGAGCCATGGTGAGAAGCCTGAGTTGGCTAGGAGGCACAGGGAGCAAGGAGAAATATCAGAGACTCTACTGGTGTTATTTAAGTGAAAGGTGAGGGGAGGAAAAGTAGGTAAGCTCAGGATTGACTGGTTTGAATAATTTTGGTGGGCTTTGGGGCATATGACTGACCTTGGTCATCCATGATCTGGCCCTGGGGTCATTAGGGCAGAAGGATAGTCACTTGTGCATATGAGCCAGATAAAGCCATTAGTTTGGCATGTGAGCTATGAACTGTATGATTTGCCCATGAACTTCATCCTTTCAGGTATGTCCTGTATTGTCCCTAGCCCTGGTGGGGCAATTCCTTTATGATCAGATTTCAAAACATCAGAATATCCAAAAGTAACAAGTCATATTTAATTCATCTGCTGTAGTCAATCACTTTACTATTTGTCCTCCCTAGTTTCACATGCTATATATTCAAGGCAAGTCTATGCCTTTATGTACTTCTGCAAGATTTAGGAAATTTGTTTTTGCTATTTGTTTTAGTTTCTTTCCTTTCTTTCTTTCTTTCTTTCTTTCTTTCTTTCTTTCTTTCTTTTTCCTTATTTCATTTTCCTTACATTTATTTATTTATTTATTTATTTATTTATTTATTTATTCATTTATTTATTTATTATTTTAGTTTTCCAAGGTAGGGTCTCACTTCAGCCCAGGCTGACCTGGAATTCAGTCTATAGTCCCAAGACAGCTTTGAACTCACAATGATCCACCTACCTCTGCCTCACAGGTGCTGGGATTAAAGGTGTGTACCACCACGCCCAACTAATTTTTTTTTTTGTTTAAAAGATATTTTTATTTATTTATTTACAAGAAGAGAGAGAGAGAGAAGTATGTGCCCACCATGGTCTCTTGCAATAGCAAACAAACTCCAGATCCATGTGCCACTTTGTGCATCTGTGTTTACAAGGATACTGGGGAATTAAACCCTACATACCAGCAGACTTTGCAAGCAAGTGTCTTTTACCACTGAGAAATCTCCTCAACCCTTGTTTTAATTTATGACTACACAATAGGCTCAGCTGGTGAACTTTAACAACATGGCATTACTGGGGATACCTATCTATCTATCTATCTATCTATCTATCTATCTATCTATCTATCTATGAATTATATTGGAGTTTAAATTAGGTGATGCTAACTATGTCTCCAGAGTTGAGAATTGCAGCCCCACTGATGAATGCAGAGCTTCTAATGATTAAGAGAAAACTGTTGTGATAATTTCTAAGTGTTGCCATCTACTCAGAGACAGGCCAAAAGATAGTGACTATGACACAAATCTTACAAAATTAAGAGCTTTATCTATTTACTTAGTGTTTTAAAATTGAAATTTGGGTAGTATTAAGTGGCTGTCATCTATTTAGTAATATCTAATACAATGTATTACTAAATTATACACATTAATTAGAGTTAACTTTATTAACTGTAAATTGTATACATTTCAAGCATTTATTAACTTTGAATTCTAAGAGTTTTTAAAATGCCTGAATCACATAAGAGAACCCAGCAAACCCAGAAAAGAAATGCTAATGACATGTTGAAGTACAATTCAAATAGTCTTTGAGATGGAAATGAAATTCCTAGATGAAAATAGATGGAGAATATTGAAAAATAGAAAAAACAATTGGAAATGAAGAGGGGAGGAAAGGACTGTTGGAATAATGAAGTGAAAGTACTGGATTCAAATAATGAGCACAGTGAAATCAATGTGGACAAGGAGGACACAGAAAAGAGGAATTACACCCAGGAGCACTGCAAGATATTGGGGGCAAGTGTTAAACCCTTCAAATAATACATCGACTGCTATTTTGATGGAGAGGTTTCACTCAACATGCGTTGGAGTCCCCTCTTCCATTATGAGAGCTGCACACAGCTGAATACAAGCTGAGAAATAAGAAGTCCATGAAGAACAGCCTTATCTATAACTAGTGTTCAGTTCAGGAACCTTGATCAAGTCACCATCTTGTATAGGATCACTGGATCCCTGGTCTTCTTAAATATTCTGTACTTAAAAATGGGTTTGGTAATTGTGCTGATGAAGAAATGTATAAATAGGTAACTTACATTTGTTAGTGGTTTATAAATAAGTTATTATTATCTAGAGACCCATTAAAACACTAGAGCTGGAGCTGGTGGGGAACTTGTGTATTTGCTTTATTTGATATTTGCCTGCTTCATCGTATAAATTATAAGCTTCCTTAATGCACAGGCCATATTGTTCTTGTTCGCTCTTTATCCTCAGTTTGTGCTGCCATGTCTAGCACATCATTAATGCTCAGAAGAAATGGACTGTGGCATGATATAATCCCCATTTTCAACATGCTGTGTAGAAGCTTGGATCACTTTGGAAGAGGGAACCTATGAGGAATGCAAGAGTTGGAAATGGGATTCTCTTGATCACACCTGACAATTATGGGAAAGTTTTATGGAGAAGGTGCTACTTGCAAAAACCTGGGAAGTCACACCAAGCAGCAATGGATCTGAGAAGCCTGGCCCAGTTGCTGTCATGGTGTTCTGTATAAACACATATACAGTTGTGAGGGTATGTTCCTGTCTTTGCAGCCTGTGCTTGAACCATCTCCTCATTTATTTATGTTATTTTATTCCAGGCTAGGTAGGGAATGCCTTATTGGTACATACATTTTTTTCTGTGTTTATCCTTTCCAATTTAGTGTGAGGTTGCTACTTTTCTAATCTGACTTTCAAAATTATTTTTAAATGTCCTGAAGCTTCACTGTCATGAGATCACAGTCTCATGAACACATTCAATAAGTTAATTGAAATTTTTTTGTATTTAATATTCTCTGTTCCATGATGTCCTAGGTATAAGGCCCTTTAGCTGGAGAGATTGCTTAGTGGTTAATGCACTTGACTGCAAAGCCAAAGGACCTTGGTTCAATTCCCCAGGACCCATGTAAGCCAGATGCACATGGTGGCACAGGCATCTGGATTTCATTTTTATTGGCTGGAAGCCATGGAATGCCCATTCTCTCTCTCTCTGCCTATTTCTCATAAATAAATAAATAAATAAATAAATAAATAAATAAATAAATAAATAAATAAATAAATAAAAATGGACTTGATCTTGTATGCATATTAGTAGTTTGTAGTTTGTTATTTTGGGATTTACTCCTGTTTTATCTCCTGTTTGTTAGAAAAAAAAAAAAAAACTACCAAGTACTGGATAAGGAGAAAAAATGATAACTTTTAGTAACCTTACTTGATGCCAAAGGTTTTGGAAGGCTACTCTTGTTATAGTTATGAGGTTGTCCAAGGACACTGTATTATATCTATAATTACATGAGGATTTCTTAGTTCCTAAAAATTTCTAGTTCTGGTTCACAACAGAAGTTGAAAGTGACAGAAGTCAAGTAGCTCTAAGTAAGAATGAGGAAGGGAAAGCAATGTGAGTATGCTCATTCGAAACCTCATGAAATACCATCATAACACACAGCCTAGATAAGAAATGTTATGAAAAAAAGTGTGTCAAATACCCCACTAGAGCTGGGCGTGGTGGCGCACGCCTTTAATCCCAGCACTCGGGAGGCAGAGGTAAGAGAATCGCCAAGAGTTCGAGGCCACCCTGAGACTACATAGTTAATTCCAGGTCAGCCTGGACCAGAGTGAGACCCTACCTAAAAAAAAAAAAAAAAAAAAAAAAAAAAAAAAAAAAAAAAAAAAAAAAAACCAAATACCCCACTAGCTGTTCTCTTTTCTTTTACTTTTAGAATAAAAAAATGTATATAAAAAACAGTTAACTATATGACCACAACACGAGCCTTTCCCCACGCCCCTCTGAAATTCTTCATGCTATATCTACAATACAGTGAGGGAGAATTCTTGAAGATGAGAGAGCTCATTTGGGAATATACATATAATCTATATGCTACTTGACTTGGAATTAAGAAGGTTCTACCTTGGTCTTCTCCAGGTTGTAATTTTTTTCAAAATATATTTTTAGTTATGTACATAGTGTGTATAAATTCATGTTGGTACCATCATTAACTCTTTTCCAGTATACAAAAGCTGAAAGCATTGGCCAGAAGAGTTATTTGAAAATGAATCCCTACATCAGAATAGCTCCAGCCCATTGATAATTCCACTTAAAGGGGGGCTTTGTGGTTGGTCTCAGTCACTTGAATGTAGATCTGAAAGACAGTGCTCCATTTCTATTTGCCCTTTCTTAATCAATCAAAAAGAGTCATGGAAATAATTATCATCCTGGATAATTATTTTACCCATTTTTCTTCCCCATTTTCATCTCAGTTCCATTCATTAATTCCCTGAATACTAATTATGTTAAGTCTGATTGCTTGTTTTAAGTCAGAAAGTCAACTGAGTTGGACCTAAGGAGATATGTAAGCATTTGCACCATACAGGAAAGCTTTCAGAGAGAGCAGTGTTAGATAACAGCTGCAGTTCTGGTGGATGAAGCTTCACACCTTAGTCAAAAATGGAGAAGAAACCACTCCCAGTATTTCCCTGCAAAGTGAGAATGGTCCTCTGAACTATGGTATGAGTGAAGAGAGAAAGTCTTGCTCAGGAATTAAACATTTCTTTTGGGTTTCTGGCCATCTCTTGCTTTCATAATTCTCACACTAGTAAAGGTCAGTGTGTTGAAGCAAAGATATCTCTGTTTTTATATAGTTTGTCTCATCCAGAAGTAAACTATCCAGGATATTTTATTTCCTTTATTTGTTCACTTTGTTTTCCCAGACATTGTGATTTGCAGCTCTGATCGCTGGTATTCAAGCTCTGCTTTTGTTGTATGACAGCTTCCTACTTTAATACTTTCATTGTGAAGAATCACTATCTTGGCTTTTTTCCTCTTCCTTCTCCCAGAAGAAGTATGACATAGACACATCTGCTAGGCTTGTCTTGGTAACCTTTGAGTATTGTCACCTTGTAGTGTTCTTGATCACTTAGAATCAAGGGACATTTCTAGTATATGAAGACATGGTTTCAATGCAACATTGTGTCACTATCTCACGCAGTGGCCAAAGGAGTTACCTGAAAGTGCTCAGAACTGTCGTGTAGGGCAGAAATTCTATAACCTTGATGTTTCCTATGGAGAATGTCTTAAGGTGCAGATTTGATTTGGGTGCATGCATCAGGTCTTCATGTTGCCCGAGAGTCCACCTCTCTAACCAGCTCCCTGGGGAAGCTCATGCTGCAGCCCTTTGGACCACATGCTTCTCTGAACAGTGATTGTCAGCAGAAGCTGCACATTGAAGTCACCCAGGAAACCTTGGGGAAGGTGGAACCTGAGTCACAGGCCAGATATTCCCACCTAACAGATCTGGGATGGGTCTGAGCTTTAGGAGTTTGAAAGCCTTGCCAGGGGGTTATAAAGTATCAATGAGGCTGAGAACTGCTTTTCTCTATAGACAATACCTGATTCAAGAAGCTTCGATTTATGATTTTTAATGAATTTATGCTGTGATAGAAGAAATATATACTCATTAGAAATCACACTTGGGGTTTCAAATTTTGATGTTTTCCTGAGCTAGTAATATATAGTATGATAACCTATTGTGATGCTGGACAGGAAGCCATAGCTCCCAGTCAGTGACCAAGGGGAGAAAGAACTAACATTTGACAACATATTGTTTTGGGAAGCTATGATGTTTGATGGGTAAGTGAATTAAACCTAATTGTGTCTTATAGTTTTTCATATTTATGATGGCTTAAAGGCAATCATCCTCTTAGCAGGTTGAGAAGCATCTGCACTTAGCATATGTAAATTAACTATTCAAATTCTGCCTCTATTTCTAACACAGAATCTCCATAGGAGCAAGAGCACTGTCTAAGGTGCCCTTTGTTTTGTGATCAGAATTTAGTATGATGCAAACTCATAATAAAACCTATAAACAAATGAGTTGAGTGGCTCATTTGGCACATTAAAATATACGTCACTGGGTTGCAGAGATGGCTTAGTGGTTAAGGTGCTTGCCTGTGAAGCCTAAGGACCCATGTTCCACTCTCCAGAACCCACATAAACCAGACGCACAAAGGTGAGGCAAGCACAGGTCGCATATACCCTCTAGGTGGTACAAGCATCTGAAGTTTGATTTCAGTGCCTGGACCCTGGCACACCAATTCTTTCTTTCTACACACACATACATACATACATACATATAAATTTCTCAGCCAGCATCTTCTTTCCTATGTATTATTCAGACCCTTGGAATCTCAGCTTATTCTTGTTCAGAATTAAAATACATTTTAAATGAGAAACAAAATAGCTATCCATTATGTGGAAGAGCACTGGCTTGTGACTCAGTAACAGTCAACAAGAGCACTGAGTTTTCACCACAAATAGATGTTACACTGCTCTATGTAAAAATTCTTCAAATAGCCTCAGGGATGCTTCCCACTTTTTGTTGCTCTGCACTGTGTCTAAAGCTGTGTGCCTGACCAACATGTCAGGTAACTTTAGCCAATGGGAGACAGTGGCAGGACTCTGGTGGGATACAATCTTCTCTCCCTCCTTATCTGCTTTGAGTGATGACTCTTGCTTCGGCTGTGATTTCTCTATGGCTGAAGCTTCTCTTAAGTGTACATGTTTCTGTCTCTGGGGCAGCAAAGGCGTCCTACTTTCACTAATGTCAGCCATTCTTCACCATTCACAACTGGACTTCCAGAGTGTACCATAGCCTGTACCCAACCTTCTGTGTTTAAGAAAGAGATAAAGAAACCATATTCCCACAGACTCAGAGTTTTGTGAGACATTTTAGATTAAAAGTATGACAATATATTTCCTCATCCTTCATAGTTCTTTCATGAATGTGGATATTAAGGGAAAACTCACTGGATGAGCAAAAGACAAGGAGAGAAAGTGAATATTATCAGAAGGTATGAAGTCATGTTTATTATTATTTGACCATGTTTCTTAATTCAGCATAACATTTATTTATTTATAGATGGTCAGTAGCCCTATTCTATTCATATTGTCCTTGTTCTAGGTAAAGGCACAGGAAACTTTAAGTATTGGCTGTTTAGTCATTATAGTCATTTCTAATCTAAAGGAGTATTTTTCATGTTTCCCGACATCATAAACAGGATTTTTCCTGGGCAAGTCAGTAAAATCTGTCACTCTGGGATTTTCTAAGAATGAAATCTCTTAGATTAATAGTAGAGTTAGCCCTTTTGAGATGCTACTGTATGCCCATATACCCCTTTTACAGCACTTTCCTTCCAGTAATTTATTAAATCATCATGACAACATATAAGGCAAATGTTATTAGTATGCTCATTTTATAGGTGAGGAGACAGAGTTAAAGACTAAGTAGCTTGCTTTACTCACACTGCTTAAGGCAAATCAGACTTTTAACCAAAGCAATATGACTTCAACTTTTGTGCTCTTAGTCACAGCAATGTAATCTTGATTAGAATTACCAGAAGTTTTAGACAGTTAGAATTGTCCTCAAACAAATACCTTTCCAGAAAACAAGACTGATAAATTCATAATTGGATGCCAATCTGGAGTAAATTGATCCCATTAATTATGAAATTAACAACAATGTAAAACACAGAGAATACCATTCTTTACAGGTGATGACATGAGAAAGCTGAATTTCAGAGACATTTAGGGGCCTGCCTCAGGTCGCAAAGCTATTTAGCAGGAGACTTGAGACCAAAGACCTATAACCCACCACTTGGCCTTAGCTTATTGAGACACCTGGAAATTAAGAACCACAGTTCAAGTGACAAGTTAACCATGTGAACTCCTAATTCACTGCTCTTTCTGCTACTTTTATTATTCCCTGCTTTGCATACAAACATCAGCTCACTGAGTTAATTGAAAGTTTTTTCCAAAAAAATGTGATTTAGGTATATATGATTTTATGTGTAGACACACACACATGCACACACACATATATGTATATGTATATCATATATTTGTATGTGAATAGATAAAGCCTATATATTTCTTTCACAAAGAAGTATCTATCTGGTATTAAAAGAGTTAAAGGGAAAAAAAGAAGAAGAAGAAGGACAGAGAATGAAATAAAAAAAAGGAAAACGAATAAGAAAATTTCACCATCCATATAGGGCCTTCTCATTTGCTATAATGATATCAGTTGCAACAAGTCCAAGGCCTGACCTCATTACAAGGGTTTAATTGCATTGTTACACAGTCTCACTTCTCTTCTCTGGCCTCTTTCTCTTTATGACAGCTTTAGAAAGGAATTTCAGCTTGAGGTCAAAGGAAATTAATTACTGCTTTCTTAATCTGTGCTCATCTACATTTAGAAAACTTTGGGGTTCCTACCAGCATATCCTTGTCTTGTATTTGTATAGACCCAAACTTACAGACATTACACCTCAGACCTTTGTTTTGAAAAAGCACCCAGAAGCACTTGAGCAACACATATTTAATAAGTGTAGATCATATCCTAAGGAAGCACCAGGTGGAGGTAGGACTTTCCCGCTATTTAGCAAAGATAGCAAGCCTTGAAAGTTGAGAATTATCTTACAAAGAAAATTGCATTCAATAATTAAACTAAAGACCATTAAACTGGAAGGTTAATAATGTGAATCCAGTAAGGCCAGTAAAAAGAATGAACTAAGATAAAAGGGCTATGTGTGGGCATATTGAATAACAATAGAATGGCATCACTGCCCACTGTCAGGATAGCATCTCCATCTATACTGGGGATAAACTTTAGAAGGAACCCATTTGTTTCATAATTATGTTAACATTTTATAAGGTCCCTTCTTTTTCTTTACCATTTCTTCCTAGACCCAGGAGATACCAAGTCAATGGAATTCAACGTGGAAAGATTGAGAGCCTAGGTTCTGGAGGTTAACAGTAAATATCAATTTAAATCAATGATGAATGACTCCAAAGGCCTGCACTGGGGCGTCTTTTGCTAATGAAGGCACTACATTGTTTTCTACTATGTCGTCTGGGGAGTGCTAAGATAAGTAATTCATGGACTCTCTTCTTAATAAATGTAAGTGTGGTTGGAAAGAGCTATTAGATCTGTATAGACAGACTCATGGAACATACGGAGGCACTGGATGAAGTTCTGAGGACATGTAGGGAAGGAAGAGATTGCATGGCATTGCAGAAGTCTGAGTAATATGCACAAAAGAAGTGAAATTTGACCTGAGTCTAGAAGGATGGCTGAGAAATCCCACATATGGAGCTTGGTTTGGATGGCATTGCAGCAGAAAGCAAGGCTAGGCCCAAGAGCAGATGGGCATACTTCTTGTGCCATCGTGAGATTTTTTGGGAAGAACTTTACAAACTTAGAAGGGGATAAAACAATATTAACAGAGCTCTTACTCTAGGCAAAATGGATTATAATGCCCACCAAGGCAATTGTTTGGAGTTGTTTAGGTGGCCATTGATGAGATCCAAACTTGTCCTTGCCAATAATCCCATACCATCACATAGACACATAATAATAATTGTGTATAATAAAGGACAAGGCAGCTTTCTCAAAGGCAGCCACTCGGAGAGCTTATAGTCCTGGGCCTTCAAATTTCAATGATTATGGGGGTGGTGTATCTCAATATAACTATAACATATCTGTCACCTTCTGGGGCACTAGGTGTCAGGCACTATTTAATTTTAGAACAAGCAAATACACATATCATAAAACTTCTTGCTCTTGCATTCTGTTAGGATTAGCAGGTAATAAACAAAAGAAGAAGTTGTTTATGTGTTACTGCCAAGTTGTGATAAATGGTAGGCATAAAAAATGCGTAGAATAAAGGAGAGAGTGTGGTAGTTGTTGTAACTGTTCTGTAGAAGTATGATGCTCTCCTGGAGGCCTGAATGAAGTAAGGCACAGATCTTGAGGAATACTACCCTTATCTCACAGGGGTGAATAATTTGAGGAACTAGCAGAACCAGGATGCTACTTGAGAGAGTGCCAAGAGAGCAATGGTGAAGGATGTGCAGTTATCAAAATCACAACATGTAGCTTGGGAGCTCCTGGATAATATTTATCTTAAATGTAATGGAAATTTAAAGATGTTTTTGAGAAGTAGAGGGCCATGGCTGAGTTCTCTTTTTTAAAGTTCAGTGGTTTGCTAAGTAGAAAATAAATATGGAACAAAGAACCATCTCAGGAGTCCAACGATGATTTAGCTTTGCACTAAGCTGTTAGCAGTGAAGATGAAGTGGTTGGATTTAGAAAAGGGTATGAAAGTAAAGTTGGAAGAATTCATAATTAGAACTGAAATTAGAATGTTAGAAAAGAGATACAGTGATGTTTACACTTTTGCCCAAAAACTAAATGAATATTTCCTAATGTGATAACGTGATGAAGTTTAAGGGGAGAGAAAAGGTTTAGGGTAAGGTTGGAGAAACTTTTTTTTTTTTTTTTTTTTTTTTTGGTTTTTGAGGTAGGTTCTCACTCTGGTGCAGGCTGACCTGGAATTAACTATGTAGTCTCAGGGTGGCCTCAAACTCTTGGCAATCCTCTTACCTCTGCCTCCTGAGTGCTGGGATTAAAAGCGTGTGCCACCACTCCTGGCTTGCTTTTTTTTTTAGAGAGAGAGAGAGAAACAGAGAGAGGACGAGGAAGAGGAAGAGAGAGAGAGAGAGAGAGAGAATGGGTGTAGCCATTTCAGCTGCTGTGAATGAACTCCAGATGCGTGCTCCCCCTTGTGGGCAAGCATGGCATTACATGCTAGAGTCACTTTTGCATCTGGCTAAACATGGGACCTGGAGATCTAACCCGTGTTCTTAGGCTTGGCAGGCAGGTACCATAACTGCTAAGCCATCTCTCCGGCCCTAAGGTTGGAGAAACCTTTTACACATCTCAAAGGATATGCCACATGAACAGAGAAGAAAGAACAGTGAGGGTTTACAAATTCTGGCTGTATTTTTTTTTTTTATTGTTGCAAATGAACAAGATGAAATAATCTAGTAGATGGTGACAATCTGAAAGGAAAGAAAAGAAACTAACATTTCATGTGTGCTAATTATTAAGCTGCTATAGGTGTTTTATTAGCATTATACCACAAGGCAGACACTAGCAGCCCCTCTGTAGTGTTGAGGAAATGGAGTCTGAAAGATGTTAAGTGCCACATAGCTAGGCAGCAGGGAAATGGAATTCAGTCATGGATCTTCTTGAATCCTGAGTGATCTAACAATGTAGAGTAGGGTGAAACAGTTTTCAATCAGGAGAGATAGAGGCAAGAACTGAGAAGTCCCATGGTGGAAACAGTTAAAGGTAACGAATTGGGAGCTTTAGAAGCTTTCATTTTTAAGGTGAAAATGCATTTAGTGGTATGAATTTTCCCCTCAGGTCTGCCTTAATTTGTCCCATAAAATATTGGTATGTTGTATTTCCATTATAGTTCAGTTTTAGAGATTTTACAATTTCCTTTTTAACTTCTTTCATGACCATTCATTATTTAATAGAGTGTTATTCAGTCTCCAGGAGCTGGTGTAATTTCTGCTGTTTCTCTTGGTAATTTCTAGCTTTAACATGTTGTGGTCTGATAGGATGAAGGAGGTAATGCCAATTTTCCTGAATTTATTGAGGCATGCTTTATGCCCTAATATATGATCTATTTTGGAGAAGATTCCATGGGCTGCTGAGAAGAATGGGTATTCTGTGGACTGGGGTGGAATGTTCTATAGATGTCTATTAGGTCTGGATGATCTATGGTATTGTCAAGCTCTATTATTTATTCAGCAGTATCCCTTACTTTCTGCTTGAGGATGCTATGTGAATGACCACCCTCATCTACTTCATCATGTTCACCTGCTCAATTCCTCGTGCCCATATTTGATGTAGTGGCACCTAAATTTGATGACATTGCATCCAATCAATAATGTAAGCTAACATTGTAAGTGGAAATTTTTGTACGCTTTCCTTGATTATTTAAATTTGAGTTGTTCAGCATGGCAACTGTTAATTATATGTGGCTATTTAAATTTAATTAATTAAAATCGCATAAAATTTAAAAGGGCTGACCCTTGGCTGTTCCATTCCAATTTAAAGTACATAGTAACAGTATATGGTGAGGGTCTGCAGTTTTGGACAAAGGACAAATAGAATATTTCCACCACCATAGGTAGTTCTATGAGGCAGCAGTATTTCAAAACTTCAGTGTTCTGCCTTTCTACCTCACAAAACCTTTATTTTATAAATGCATCAATTCTGCAAGAACTAGGTTTATATTTCTCTTCTCTACTCCTAATCATAGGCACTGCCTCAGGATGACACAAGCTCAACAAACATTACTCAGAACAACCAGTGTAGGAATGCAGCAGCCAGTGGTTGTCCCCAACAGCAGATGATGATTAAAAAAAATGCTAAATTTATTTAGCCATGTATTTAGTTCAAGAAGATACAAAAAGTACAATAAAATAAGAAACTTGAAAGGCAGAATAAAAATTAATAAAAATTTGCACATTTTATTTAATTTGCCAACACGGCTTTCACATAAGAACTGAAAAATAACAAATAAATCTTCTGTAATATTTTAAATTATATTTTTAAAAATTTTTAAATTATTTTTTATTTATTTTTGGAGAGAGAGATAGACAGAGAGGGAGAGGGAGACAGAAATGGGAGCACCAGCAGTCTCTCAGCTGCTGTGAACGAAATCCAGATGTGTGCACCCCCTTGTGATCAAGTGTGGCATTGCGCCCTTGCCTCACTTTGCATCTGGCTAAACGTGGGACCTGGAGATTGGAACCTGGAGATTGGAACCAGCGTTCTTAGGCTTAGGAGGCAGGCGCCTTAGCCACTAAGCCATCTCTCCAGCCCTAAATTATATTTTTTAAGTTAGCATACAAGGTAATGAATTTCCTATGACATTTTCCCCAATAATTTGTTGTCATTAATCTTACTTGCCCATCCTCCTGTGTCTTCATGATAGTAACCTTCCTCCTTTCCTAATAAGCCCATATTCTGTTTTCACATCCTATGTATTTTATAACCCCATTCCCCCTCCTTTCTCTTCTCTCCTCTTCCCCTCTAATGGACCCTTTTCATGCTTTTTAAGTTAAACACACACACACACACACACACACACACACACACACACACACCTCACACATACCTTTCGTCTGGATTTTTTTTTTCTACAGATGTCATGATTTCATTTTTCTTAATGACTAAATAAAAATCTATTGTATACATATACGTTTCTTTATCCATTCATCTGCTGATGGACATCTACCTGGATCCATCTTTTGGCTATTTGTGCAGCAATAGACATAGATGTGCTAGGATGAGCATAATATTCATTTATTTGTTAAAACAAGGGCTGATAAAACTGGTTTATATGGTGGTCTTTTTTTTTTTTTTTTTTTTTTTTTTTTTTTTTTGAGAAACATCCACACTGACTTTCAGACACTCACTGGTGGTCTTGTGTTTACAAGTTCATAGTCTCTCTCACATATCCAAAGTGTCTGCACCAGTTTACCAGTTTTCAATGTGTCCCATCAAATCAGGACATCCTTTTCCTCAGCTCATCACCAGAACTGGTTGTTATTTATTTTCTTGAAGATAGATATTTGAGATGGAATCTCAAAGTACTTTTAATTCTTTATTAAAACTTAGGGAAATTGAACACTTTTTAAAAATTACTTATTGATCACTTGTATTTCTTCCTTTAAGAACTGTCTGTTTAGATCATTAGTCCATTTATTGACTAGAAAATTTCTCCTCCCACCTCTTGGGAAATACTGCTTGAGAAAAACGTAAACTTGTAATTTGAAAGGATAGAATTAGTGAAGATAGTGCTTGTGGGCATTGTTGGGGGGATATGCAAAGCAAAGCAAAAAACAAAACAAAAAAAAAATAGCACACCCAAAATAACACTATAGTATATAGAGCTAAGTAATACTTCACACATAGATTAAAATTGACATAAAACCAGAGGGACATTGTAGATCACTAGGGAGAGGGATGCTAATTAAATAAGTGGCCTTGTGTCAGTTGAAGATCTTTGTTAAAACATATTAAATTGGACTCCTTCTCATGAACACAAACCCAATTGTAGCTAGGTTAAATGTGGAAAAAATTTAAATTGAGAATTTTAATACCTGTACATAATGTTACTGCATTCCCATTCTATTAGTCTCATTTGCCCCTCTTCTCCTACCTTTATTCCACTGAGCCACTCCTGTTTCTAAGTAGTCCTTCTTCTGTTTTGGTTCCTTATTCATTTTGTCTGTTCTTTCTGTCAAAATGTTTATAAGCTCAGTATTGTGTAGATCTTGTGAGAGTAACAACATCCATCATGAGGTCATGAATACATTCATCAATTCATGTCCAGAGGACAGTGCTCCAAAGTACTCCTTCCCACCATGTTGCTCTTGCACTATTTCAGCCTCCCCTTATGTAATGTTTCCTGAGACTTGGAGGGTTTATTAGAGATATATCATTTAGTGCTGAGCTCTCAACAGCCTCTTACCTTTAGCACTTTGGTGAGGGTTAAGTCTCCTCCATTTTTACTGCTATCTCCATAGAGTGGTTTCTCTGACCAGCGGTGAAAGCATCACTAATATTTCTCTCCCATGTCCCCTATGCCCTGGTGGGTATAGAGATGATTCACCCAGTGGCTGGACTGTCTCTTCTTCTTGTCACCTTAATGAGTCTTGGATCTCCCTGATATTCACCACCATTTTCATAAACAAGGTTCTTTGTCTAAACATAAGGAAAGTCCTAATCTATGGTTAGTAACATAACTCTAAAGAGGGCAATTTGTTGGAAACAATGGGTCTCTTTAGCCTAGTGGTACTAGTGCCCCCATGGCCTATGAAATACCAAGCCATAGGACTTTGATTTGGTAATCACTTCCAGGCAGGATCCCCACTTCCAATGGATCAGACTTCAAACCTAATTAGGAAGCAGTTGGATACCCCTAAACTGACCTGCCACTACTGCACCAGTGGGTACATCCTGCTTGGTTAAAATATTGTGTAGGTTGCAGGGTCCACTGCTGCTTAAGAGTATTTATGACTTTCCTCTCCCAGAAGCCTGCATACCACTTTCCAGTACTATTTCAGGTAACTACAGGAAGAGGTTTAAAGCAAAAAATTTTAAGCAGATATTTGGAAATGTAATAGGGGTATGTAGATGATAAAAATATTTCTTTTTCTGTGTGGTATATGTGTATGGTTTGTGTCTTTGTATGTGTGTTTAGATCTGTGTATAAGTGCATATTTGTGTTCAGATTTGCATGTGCATGTGTATGTGAGGGTGCATGTGGAGGCCAGAGGTAAATGTTATGTGTATTCCTTGACAAGATAGAAAGATTAAATATAATGATAAACATGTGTGCATTTGGTGGCAAATTTATGTAATCTCAGCACTGAGTAGGAAGGTCTTGAATTTAATACAGGCTTGGGCTATATGATAATTCTGAAACCAGCCTAGGACAAATAGTGAGACCCTGTCTCAGAAAACAAACAAAATCAGACAACTAAAAAAAATTATACAAATAAAAGTGAAATCACAGATTACACAATGGAGAAAAACATTAGTGCTTTATTTCATCAAACAAAGGCTTAATGGGTAGAATAATCAAACATTCCTCCAAATCAATAAAAGATAAACAACCAAATAGAAAAATTCATTAAAACTATAGATGAAAATGTTAAAGGCTGATAAATATTTGAAAAGATGTTTATACTTATCTGCTAATCAAGGAAATCCAGAAACAGCTCATGGGAGGAAAGGGTTTGTTTCAGGCTTATAGAATCAAGGGGAAACACCATCATGGCCAAAGAAGCTGACCTACTTCCACAGATCCACAGCAGAGAGACTCCACTACACAGCCAGCCAACACCAAAAGGACGAACAGACAGAGCTCTAAACTGCTTTCCATACTTCTTAGGTCTGGACTCCAAGGTCCTCCTCAGTGACACACTCTCTGCCTGCTAGGGGCTCAATTTTAATAAAACAACTAAGTCTATGGGGCCATGCATTCAAACTATCGCATGGATGTTGGTGGATGGAACAGTTGTGAGGAGTGTTGGAATAGAGAAGTGTTAAAAAGAGAAGGATAAGAGAAAATTAAATATCTTCTACGAATTTTTTTTCAAGGTAGGGTCACACTCTGGTCCAGGCTGAACTGGAATTCACTATGTAGTCTCAGGGTGGCCTCAAACTCACAGTGATCCTCCTACCTCTGCCTCCCAAGTGCTGGGATTAAAGGCATGCACCACCAAGCCTGGCTTCTTCTGTGAAATTTTTGAAATTCATTAATTTAACAAACTATTTGAACAATATCCCAAGTAAAAGAAGCTGAACCATATGGATACAGATTATTTACTAGATTGTGATGGAAAAAAAATGCAACTCAGGATTGGATTATTTCTTTTAAACCAACAATATGACAAAAAAAAAAGCCAACTGGATAGTTTTGCATAATTATCACTGTGATTTGGGTATTATATACATTATTGGCAAATGTGTAATATGTCACAATTTCCTTGTCCTTAAGTATTGATATTTTGTTGAAAAAAATCACATAGATGAAAATATTTGAAAAGGTAGTGTCTAGAAAGTGTCTCTAAGCAAAGATGGTCCCACAAGTTTGTTGCAATTTCTTCTTAAAGTTTTATTTTGGATGGAACATGCTAGGACACTAGGAAAGAGTTGCTTCATGAGTAATGGTTATATTTATTTTGAAACATCATTACTACCATGTTGCATTTAATAATGGCCCTTGTGTACTAATGAGTTTATTAACTAAAGTACCTTGTTCACAAGATGTGCACAGTAACACTCTCTGCAAGTTTGGGAGAGGTTCTGAGCATTGCCCTGAGTAGGCTGGTGCTTTGGTGAGGGTTTATGCCTCTGGAACTTTACTTACACTTTTTATACTTCTTGATTTAATTTCCACAGTTAACTCTTAAAGAACTTGTGGGATTATTTCTAGGGCAAGCTCCAACCCCTAAGAGAATTAGGTCAGTGTCTACTCTGTCCCAATAAAAGAATCATGATTAGAAGATAATTAAGTTTCACTTTATATATTTTTTATATTGTCAGCATTGCTCTGAATATTTTATATGGCTGAACTCACTACTCTTCTTGAAAACTCCAGGAGGAAAGTATTATGACCAAAGGGAACAAGTCCTTGGACTCAGAATGTGTATTGCTCATCTGATGTTTGTTTTCTTAAAGGAATATCCTCACAGTATAGAGTGTTTTTTTTTTTTTTTTAACTAATACAGTAAAATATCACTGTTTACCAAGATGTTAATAATCAAATTTGAGAAAGAAAAAGAGATTAAGTAGGTTTTAGCAATTGTTTTCATTTTATAAGGCAGAGTTAAAATTTTCAAGCTCTGAGAGATTCTATTATAAGGAAACTTGTTTCATTTTTGCTTTTCCCAGCATTTCTTAAAGAAAACCAGGCCCCCATTAGGACTTTATTCTTCCTTCCAGCTCTTGTTAGTATCCCTCATTTTGCATACACTGGGTAAGTGTGGTAGTTTGAATATATGTCCCCCAATATATTCAATGTTTTTAGTTTCAGGTAGGTGTGGTGATGGGAAAACCAGGTTCCCTGCATTACCTTTTGGCTGAGTTTTTGCTCTTTATTCTTCCTTCCAGCTCTTGTTAGTATCCCTCATTTTGCATACATTGGGTAGGTATGTCCAATTTTCCCACATATAGTTTTGTACTCACCAATAAATAATGAGACTATTTTTTCTGCATGCATTTATTTTTCTAATATATTTATTTGTGAGCAGAGAGAGAGAGAGATAGAGATAGGAGAGACAGTATGGGTGCACCAGGAACTCTAGCTACTGCAAAAGGAACTCCAGATGCAAGCACCACTTTGGGCATCTGACTTTATGTGGGTATTGGGGAATTGAATGCAACTCCAGCCTGCTGATCCTTTGTGAAGAACTCTTCAATGAGGACATGTTGAGTTCCATTTTATCAAGATCTAGAAAGAGATTTTTTTGACATACAGTCATCTTCCTCTTTCTTTCCCCAAAAGTGAATTCTTAACATTAGTGAATGTGAAGTTCTAAAGCTTCTTGTGTATAATTCTTTTGGTCAATTTCTTCATTTTTTGCCTATGGACATTTGAGGCCAAAAGAGGAGAAATAAGTGACATTAAGGTCATTTGTCAAAGGTAGAATTAATTTCAGTCACTTCTCTGGTCTTCTAGTAAAAACAAACCCCAAACTCTATGTTGTTCTGGCCATTAAGTTGATCCATGTGTGATGAATGTGTCTCTTTTGGAAGGAAAGCAGACAGGCCATCACAGATGCCTTATAGAACCACGAGACTCAGAAAAAGACATGGCTAGAATAGCAGTTGACTGGCTGGTCCATAGAATGCCCGTAAGCCAACAAAGGCACAAGGCCATTTGGCAAATTCCTTACTTATTATTCTGGATCTGGACACAATGAGAGTGGCACAAGATGTAAGGTAGGACTGGAAGACTCTAGAAACTGAGATGCTTTCAAAGTTGCACACATGACAAAATTGTTCTGTGCAAAAGGAGCATAGAGCTTGTGTAGACTTAGCTTATCAGAGGAGATATGATAGGGTGGTTTTTTTATTATCTCACACTCAAGGATATCACTGAAACTGGAATTACTCATGTAAACTCAAGCCATATGCTCCAAATATTAAATAATGATTAACAGTTCCTGAAAACCACCATGTTCTTAGCACTTTGCTTGCTCAGTTGTCCAATCTGAATAGTCAGCATGAGGAAACCAAGGTAGAGAGAATTCAGTAATCAGTTCAATGTCATACAGCCTAATCTTGGCTAGTATGTTTTTATCACTTATTTCATGTTTTTTACCCAATGATAACTTTTTGCAGTGTGAGCAATATTAAAGCAACTCAAAGATGGATCTGTATAAGTAGTTCAATGTTGTCATCTTTTTTAACACAGAAATTTGAGTAATAAATGGTGACTGTTGTGAAAACTGACTAGAGGGAAGACTTTTAGCCATGGTATAGTTAATATGTGTTGGAATAGCAAACATGGACCTTTGAGGACTGGGAAATAGAGAAAATCCACAAATCTCTTTGCACTTGCAAATGTTGCTCCTTGTGGAGTGAGACGGTGATATGTAAGGTCTGAACTTTCAGAATCTCTCATGAAAAGGAAGAAAAGCCAATAGAATACATGTGCTGTGTGGTTTTCTTGTGGAGCTGTGAAAAAAAATACCTACCCACCCCATGTAGGGCACCAATGACAGACCAAAGAAATGAGTCCACCCATGTGTAGCAGAGGGAAATGTAGTTTATTGCTGATACCTTACAAGAGGTTGGGAGCTCAGATAACTAAAGACAGCTTCATCACTGCAAATCTATCCAAGATGAAAGGTTTCAATTGAGAGGAAATTGCTATAGAACAACCTGAGATGATAGAACTTCATTTTTCTGGAATGTTCTTCCCCACATTGAGACTACACCTAGAATATATGCAAAGAACAGGAAGAGTTGGTACAATGCCACCCACATTATGTCATGCCTCAAATGTGTGACTGTCCAGTAAGTAGCCCATGTACACAGAAAATCACAGAAGTAGGACCTGATCAAATAATTTCCCAGAAAGAGAACTTCTATCCTTTTTCAAGGACATCGGTGATCAGTCATGGAGGAAGCTGTCTCTTAGCTAGAATTTGAAGAGCAGAAACTTGGATTTACAGATCAAGGGCAAAAGGTTTTTATGTTTCCTAAGTGGAATGAGCAGCAGTCCAGTGACACAAAAGCAGTAGGATATTCAGAGATGGAGCAGCCACTATTCAGAAATGGGGCTGGAGGCAAAATGGAGGGGTCTCCGCAGTGTCTGTTTGAGACCATCACCATCACAGAAAGTCAGGGTGTAAGACATTTTTATCATCTGTGGAAGACTGCAAACACACAGCACATAGTAGATTCTCAATTAATATTTTCCAGCTCCTGAGTGAATTGCTCGATGAACAAAAAAAAAAAAAAAAAAAAAAAAAAAAGGAAGTGATCTCACAGCATCTCATAGTTGCCCACCAATTTTGACTAAGGTCTACAAGTATGATAGCTTTCCATCCCCAGCCCAAATTCCATGCATTATAATATTGACCTTCTTTTTCTATGGGAATGCCCAAAGATGAACTGGGTAGTTGTAGCACGATACCTCATGAATAGCCTGTATCTGCCTTGTAAACTATTGTTGTCTGGGTTATGCCAGCTCTTCTGATTCAAATAACAATGAGGAGTGCAAAACCCAGCCCAACAGATTTATCCACATAGCATAAAACGAAATGTATTATCTTTATTTGGAAGAAATAGAACACTTTGAAGGTATACCACTGTGTGTGTGTGTGTGTGTGTGTGTGTGTGTGTGTGTGTGCGTGTGTGTGTATTTTTTCTCTGAAATGGTCATTTTTTTTCCCTCCCTCAGCTATGCCATTATAGTGATCAGCCAAGCTTCGGTAAGGTAAATACTTTTGGAAAATAAGTGGAAATTTGCTGCAAATCAGTCCCTTTTGTGCATGGCCGCAGGAGCATGTTGAAATGTTTGGACACTAATACCCATTCATTTTCTTGGCTCCATAAATAAAAGCCGCCAGCTCTGTGGCGGCCGTGAAATGGTATTCTTCAGGGCCCAGCAGGAACCCCCATCCTTATTACCACTGCAGGGGGCAGGACAGGCCCAAAATAGCAAGACAACTAAATCAAGACATTTTCAATGTCTAACAAAATGACTGTGTTTTAGAAAGAACCAAAAGGTTGGAAAAAATTGGACAGCTTTTGTACTTAGTGTAATACCTTTGTTAAAAGAGTTCAGATGGGAAAAAGGAATCTTTTAAAAATGCACAAGCATATTTCTGAATATTATTTAAAATCTCCAAAGATCTTATGAAACTCTGAATTGGAGGCAGTGGCATAGTCATGCAAGGACTTTAAGAGAAGATGAATTCCATTTGGGGACCCCAGACTACATATCATAATGGGGTCCTCAATAGAACCATACTGGCGTTATTATGTGTGTAGGTTTGACAGAGGTGGGGGGATAGTTTCAAAAGGAAACCAATGAAGATTTAGAAGGAAAGTGAGAAACTCTTTTGTCCTTCAAACCTTTCTTATATTAAAAATTTTTTTTTCCTTCTAAATAGGCTAGTAGGCCTGAGCAGAGTTTAGCTATTACTGTTTCTTTGGTCCAAGAGAAAAACTAGCACAGGTGTTTCCTAAGTCATAAAAATATGGCACGCTCCTGACAGGGAGTGGGATTGGAGAAAAATATTCAAAATATATGTCTTGGATTTTGTTCATTTTATAACTATCCTGTCCTGACAGTGGAGAAGTACCGCTCACCCACTTTGAATAAAGGATACATTTTTCCTATTGCCAGAATAAATCTCACAAGTAAGTATCCAATCTAGTAACAATTAGTACTGATTTTTTTTGACATTATTATAATTAAGCGAGAAATGTAACACAGATCTGACACAAACCAGTCATTTTACGAAGTCTAACTACAAAAGTTTTCTCAAAAATGTAAACAGTAGGAAAATCTTGCCAAGTCTCTCAAAGTGAACACGTCACTCCAGTCTGAAACACAGGACTTTTAGGTTTTGGGAAGTTGATAAACAAAGAGAAAACTGTCCTCTCCCTGCCTCCCCAGCAATCTCATCTTCAGCCTTTTATGACTCAGACTTTAATGAGAGCTATAAACATTACCTTGCCTAATAAAAATTCCAGTATTTCAGAGCTGGCTCAGAAAATGTGAACCACATCTGGTGACAACTGGAGCTAATTAATATCTTTATAGGTGTCTTCCATCCGCTAGAGTTTAAACAGAAATAGTCAGGGGTGCTTACATCAAAGCCTGAGGCAATAGAGGGTTGTTGCTTGCTTTCCAGTCTGAACTGATAACAAGTAGACCAATTTTTCTAGGATTGTAAAAGCTCAGCACTGACATGGTTCACACAGGGAAGCACTTCTTTTTCCACTGGCCCAGCCATTCTGATCTGAGCGCCTGTCCCTGGATTTGTGTGCTATGGGCTAGCCCGGCTAGCTAGTTAGAAACATGGACAGGTAACAGTGAAAACACTAAAAAGCAGGGCTGGGGGGCAGCCAACAAATAGCTCTGCTTGGCTTTAGACGAAGCACACCGTGACCCAAAAATACCCAATCTTCTTGTAACAATCTTTCAAAGCTGCTCTGTCAAGCATTTGCTTGTGGCATGGGTAAAGTTTTTCTAACAAGACCAAGTGAAAATTAAAACACAAGATGAGCTAGCTAGCACAAGTGGGGCTAACATGTGTTTTGAAGCACACCAATTGGTCTGGAGCAATGTTGCGGCTCTAGGCTAAACATGCAGGTGGTGGGAGGGGGTGCTTCTTTTTCAAAGGTTACCCTACAAAGAGCATGCCAGTCCTTTGCTGTCCATATGGGCCAATACCCCAGGAGCTCTCGGACAATCAGAAAATAATGACATCAACCTGACCATGGTTAAGTACATAACATGCTGAAGGTTCACGGGCTTGTAGTCTGGAACAATAAAGGAAAAATAAAGAGGCTTGCTTGGCCGGCCCCAGCTGTTATTAGCCATGCTGTGAGCTCAAGGAAAGGTATGATATGGACTGCCATTTCAATTGAGACCAGGTTAATCTCTCAATTGGAGGAGAAGAAAACAACAGCAGAAAAGCAGTCCTCAGAATGAACAGAGGAGACAAATGACAAAACCATTATTTGCATAATCTGCGTTTAACCCTTTACCAATAGAGACCACATTTCCTTCAAATAAGCTTAATTTTCTTTAGAATGTTGGGCAGAGGGCCCTAACACAGCCAATGAACACACCATCTAATACTCATTTACAATGTACTGCTGAGACTTAAGGCTTAGGGAGGAAAGCTGAAGCCATGTCTGTTAGTAGTGGCAGGCCTCTCTAAAGGAAGCATTGAATTTCTTCTGGCCTGGCTTTCCCCACTGACTTTGTGATCTTCAGAAACTGGCTGAGTCACCCTGCTTTAGCTTCTTTGCTCAGAAAATGTGTTAGAATGTTGTAAAAGAGGCGGGAATTAACTGAGCCTCACATTGCCAATGTTGTTGGAGAAACTTCTTAAAAAGAAGAGCTGTCTGCCAGCTGTCCAAGGACAAGCTGAATTGCAGGTTGGACACTTACATATCAAAGAGATTCTGTTGGCATGTGCATGTGACAGTGTGTACTCCAGAAACTGAGAGACATCAAGGCAGAATGTCAGCAGCAAAGATCTATTTGAACTAACATCTTGGAAGAGTATAAGTGGAGCAGGCTTTTCTCATGAGGAAGGACTGTGTTTGCAACTTTTAGGATCTATCATCTATCTATCTATTTATCTATCATCTATTTATCTATCTATCTATCTATCTATCTATCTATCTATCTATCTATCTGTCATCTCACCTATCTACCTATTTATCTATCCGTCCATTATTTCATCCCTCATTCTACTGATATGTGGGTATAGTATTTGTGGTGTGGTATGTGAGGTGTGGTGTGTGATATGTATTCATGTGTGTGAGATGATATGTTCTCCCCATGTGCAGGCTTGTGGAGGCCAGAGTAGAATGTCAGGTGTCCTCCTCCATGGCTCCTCTGCTTGTTTTCTTGAGATGGAGATTCTCACAGAACCTGAAGCCGCATTGTTGCTCACACCACCTGGCCAGCTAGCTCCAGAGGTTTCCTGCCTTTGCTGCCCACAGGATGAGATTTATAGGGATGTGTGACTATGCTTAGTTTAGTTTTTATGTGGATGCTGTGGATTTAATTCAGTCTCAGGGCCTCAGGGCCTCAAGCTTGTACAGTAAGGATTTTTACCCTCTGAGCCATCTAATTATATTATTTACTTCTTAAATAAATTATGAAAGTATAACAATTCACGTTATTCCTTAGAATAAAATGTAAAAGATCCCAAACTTGTTCATAGTTCTTCAAAGGAGCCCGTTGTCTGTTTTCAAGACCATTGCTAATCTGATTAATTGATTCTCATGTTATCCTGGACATGCAGAGATAAAGGGCTGAAAAGGGGGCTACTTAGAGGTGGTGTCATTTACATCATTTACTAAGGTCACATCTTCACAAATTCTTTTGAACAATTGTTGAGAGATTTTCCCCTTGTTATTTACTTTTTAATCTTTAAAAACACAAACCAGAAAAGCATATTAAAGTAAAAAAAATACATATTCAGCATTTGTCTCAATCAGAGATCAAAGCAAATATCTGTGGCCTAGTCTATTTACTTCCAATTATTTTGAATATATATATATATATATATATATATATATATATATATATATACATTTTTTTTCTCAGGTAACATTAGTGTACTCTCTTATAACCTTCATAAACCTACTTTTTATTTGGCTATATGACATTTTATCTTTTGAGTTGAATGTTTGGACTATATCATATGCTGTGTGCAATATTCAATAAGAGTATCATAAAATATGCTACAAGTAAGTGATTTTATGATGTTCATTTGAAATTTTATTCTTAGGCAAATTCCAGCTAGAGAAACAGCATAATCTATAATAAATTACATATAATAAATCATGTATAATAAATATATACTAAATAAATAATATATATATAAATTACATATATATTTAATTGCTTTAATTGCTTGAGAGGGTGACAGGAGAGAGAGAGAGTAAGCATGCACTGTTGTCATTGTTTATGATATCTTTTTTAATAAAATCAAATTTGTGTATTTTTCTTCTCAACATTTTAACTATATGAGGTGACTTTGTAAGTTTAAAAATTCCTTGTACCAAGACCAGTGCACTAGTAAAGTTAATTATAGACTCATTGAACATTTGGCACACTTATTCAAGATGGACATTGAATGCAGGTCATCACAGGTATGGAGAATCCATAACAAACAGAACCAACTCCAGGGATCATAAAATGCAACATGATAGGAAAATGACCCCAAAATAGCATACTTTTCACTTAGAAAAATAAAGCACTATAGCTTATGAGTTTGAATAGTTTTCACCAAAGCACCTCTTTACCAGTATATTATAACAGGTTAGACTACAGAAAAGATTAGAGAGAAAAACTGGGAAGTCCACAAACAGGAATATCATTAACATTCTCAGAGACTAGAATGCAAAGTCATAAACATTATGAGTTTGGTAAATAAGTTGAAACTGGACATATGAATTGTTAGAGCATTTGCCTAAGAATGTGAGAGAACACCACATAGGAATAAAATGGTATAAATATCCATCATTAAAAAGAACCTTTAAATAAAAATATTTTAAAAGGAGGGGGGCTGGAGAAATGGCTTAGTGGTTAAAGTTCTTTTCTGTAAAGCCAAATGATCCTGCTTCAATTCCCCCAGACCCACTCAAACCACATACACAAGGTAGCACATACATCTGGAATTCATTTCCAATGGCTGGAGGCCCTGGTACATCCATTCTCACTCTCTTTCTCTCTTTCTCTCTCGCTCTCTCTTATTTATTTATTTATTTATTTATTTATTTTATTTATTTATTTATTTATTTTAAAAAAGAACCTTGGTGTCTTTAGAGGACAGGGGATGAGTTTTTACCCTCTGTCTTTTGTGCAATCTTAGGAAAACACAGTTCTTGACATCATTGGTCATTTCTGTTAGACTTTCACTGCGATAACTATGGAATCCATTCTTTGAGATGACTCTAAAGACCATTATTCAACTTAATTTAGCTCTAAGGACTAGTCCATAAGCATACTCTCATGTGATTTGTGAACACTATACTGCATTGTATTTGGAATTGTTATTTTGTAGAGCAACCATCAAATCTTTCCATTAAAAATAAGTCAACCCAAATAAAGAGACCTTTGGTGTTCTGGGGAGCCTAAAATGAATCATACAGGTTGTAGCAGACAGCTTCAGGTTTGCTGAGATGAACTTCCAGACCAGGCACAGTTATGGAGGAAGGGATATTATTTATTGAAGCTTACAGATCCAGGGGAAGTTCCATAATGGCAGGAGAAGCAGCCTGCTTTCACAGAACCAGGCAAGAGAGAGAAAAGCCCATCAGGCCCACAGCACAGAGAGCAAAACTACAGCCGAAAGCCACAGCACACTTCAGGAACTCCTATTAGGCACACTTTGCATATTTTACAATGGACTCTCAAACCATCACCACACCTTAAGACCAGCCCCCAGTGACATTGCCTCTAGCAAGGTGATTGCAGATGCAAACTATAAACTAATAAAACACTGAATATATTGGGGGCCAAATATTCAAACTACCACACAGGTTAAAATTTCTTTCTTGATTTTTCCTTATTACAGTCTTCACCAGTTTTTCTTTGCCAAGTCCTTTCTAGTTAAATGGGAAATCAGATAGCATTTAGTAGTTATGTAATCATTTTGCTCCCAAATAAACTGGTTTCAGAAATACATTAATAATACAAAACTTATATAAAATTACAGTTTGTTATTGAGTGATAGGTAGAACTCAAAACATATAGTTCGTGATCTAAAATACACCCAAAGTATTTTGCCTTGGAAAGTTCATGAACACATTTCATTACAAGGCTTATAGTAGTGTGTGTGTGTGTGTGTGTGTGTGTGTGTGTGTAAAATAGTCATCTAATATAGTTACATGCATAGTTATATTCTTCTTGAGTTCTGGTCTTATTATTTCTCCTTTATTAATATTGATCATTGTTATCATTATTATTATATGATACATGTGTTTCCAATCATTAATAATATTCCTCATAAACTTATTTAGGGTGTGTTTTGCTAAGTTCTACAATAGAAATATAAAGCTATACTGCTATACCTTTTAATATTCAAGCAGATATTTTTCTTTTTGAGTTAAATAAAGAGGTGAAAAGAGGGGATCAGAAGGAGAAAGGCCATTTATTGAGGGTGTATTATATTTTAGACCCTTTATGGACAGTGTCATATAATCTTCTTAATAGCAGTTGTGCATTTGCATTTCCATTTGATTTGAGAAATAAAGAAACATATATTCAGAAAGAGGAAGTCACTTGTCAGAGATCAGAGACTCTGTAGCTGAGCTGGGATTTCCATGTGTACTACTTGACTTGAAAGTCCTTCTTACCATAAATATGTCACCTGTCAAGAACTTTCTGTAACGTTGTTTGGATTTTAGGGAATAATAAAGCAAAACAAATGAACTTTCATTTCTTCTAACTAGGTGATGGAGGCTTGAGTTTATGTTTCTAGTTGGACACACAGTGGTCCTCCGCAAAGGATAATACTGACGTCACTCCAAAACTTTATCCCATTGCCATTATCTCAGACCAGGACACTTGCCCTTCTCCTTCTCTTCCTTGCTTCTCTTTCTAGTTCTCCTCTTTCTTCTTTTATTGTACAATCTTACTCTATAGACCAAGTTTTCCGGGAACTCACGATGTAGCCAAGGCTGGCGTCAGCTTCCCAAGCACAAGGATTACAGGTGTTTGCCATCATGCCCTAAACCAAAACACACTTAGAAAGTTAATGCTCCTAAAAGAGAGGCTAAAAAGAGCTTACAGTGCATTCTCTAACTATACTCAGAGTTCTATGGATCAGAAGTTAATACAAACAATAAAAATAATTGGAATATAAATCTTTTGTCACTGAGTTCATATATTGGCACAATTCTATCTGAGCATAATTTAAATGCCTTTTAAGAGAAAAGGGCTAAAAGAAAATGTGGATGTTGGGTTTCTTTGTTGCTTTTCTATTCAAAATCACTTTCTGTGACAGATTTTGAAATGAAAACTTTGAAAAGTTCTTCTTGGACTGAGAAACATTCTGTTAACCTAATGGAAAACTTCCTTTTCTCCTGCATTGTAAGATTGCACAGATTCCTGCTTGGATGCCCCCACCCCAGCAGGAGGCCACCTGTAGGAGTGTAATGCCTCCCTCCAACCCTGGCTGCCAGTATGTAGTGTATTCTATGTTCCTCCTCTGTGATGGTTTCTCTGAAGTGCACACCTGTCCACTAGGAATGGCAGGCAACCAGATTCCCAACTCATTTTACATAGGCGATGGCAAAGCAGTGGATGTTAATGACTTTGGAGTGTTTTGTCTTTGACAATAAGCTGGAATCTTGACTATGCAATTGACTGCAACTACATAAATTGCTATTTGGAATGAATCTTAATATATACACTTGTGTACATGAATACAGCTAGCTGCACTTTTCCCATATGATCATGGCTGTTAACATTCTACCCATTTTAAGTGAGCAAATTTGAATAAAATGGCTGCGTAATACATTCTGTGTTAACATCAGCTATTTAAAAAGCCCAAGGATTAAAAGTTAATTCCACCCTTTTAATTCAAGGGACATATAAATGGCATTCTGGGTAGAGCCAACTCCTCTTTTATCCCTCCTTTCATGCTGCCTCCTCACTAATTCTTAGTTGTTCAAATGCTACCTACATAATAAAAGCCTTGAGTTAATTTACTAAGATTTTACACCAGTGCAAATGAAAGAAAGGAAAGTGCTAAACAAGGCAATTAGCACTCTGTTTAGTGCACTCCCAAAATAAATGTAGGCAATTTACAATTTGGCAAATGGCACTCTATCCAGATCCAACTCATTTATGCCTAAGGGGGTGGTACAGTTCATTAGGGGGAAAAAGTGTTTATATATATTATGCTATTGAGGCCCAACCCATTTGTTCTGCAGCAACAGATGTGACGCCTCCTGAGGTTTATTAGTGTTTCTTGCAGAAAAATGCCAAACTATTATGCTTTCAAATAAATGGTCCAAAAAGAATGCCTTTTACTATAGAGTATGAGTAGCTAGCTTTACAAGATGGAAACTGCCTAAGTGTGGTTGAGAAAACCTATAGTCAGTGGGCAGAGCCTCTTGCATAGCTCAAAGCATGCATTTCTATCTGATTCCAGTTGCTGGGATCTGCTGGAAGTGTGTACAAGGAGCACAGCTGACTGTTTCTTAATTGACAGGGAGGTTGCTCCCAGCCTTTCATGTTGGTTCTTGTAAGCCTCTTATTAGCACAAAAATAATAGGTGGTGTTAATGCAAAAGTAAAACCAACATTAATATTTAAGATGCCAGAATGATACAAGTTATACATGTGTTTACAATGCTTTCGAACAAAGAGCTTTACAAAATAGTTTGGAAACATCATGATGGACCAAACTTAGAATGAGTTCATCCACTTGGAGTCTCTCATACTTTGGGAATTTTTCTCTTTGTTTTAGGAAGAAGTTGCTCTTATTAATAGGCCACATTCACATATGACTCTCATTTGGAATGTGTGTTCTTGTTGGAAAGAAAATATTTTTTAAAAATCGACATCTCCAGGCATAAGGTGAGATAAGAACCAGCAGCCTCTCTAGTATTTTGTTTATTTCTGAGACCATGTAGCTGCACTCAATGACTGAAAACAAGACAAGGCGAAGTAAAAGCATTCTTTTGTGCCCTCTAGCTGCTGCACGCACACATGGAAAATACCATTCTCTCCTGATTAGATTCATCTAATCTAAGTGGGAGGGAGAAGCTCATAAGTCCTCTGAGCTAAAGTTCTTTTTTTTAAAATTTTATTTTACAAAGATATCCAGATAAATAAAAGTTTACCTTCTTGGATTAACTGCACTTTAATTTTCAGAAGACAAAGTAAAGTAATAATTCATGAGGGACTCTCAGAAAATTAAACTGGGATATCACTTCTCTCAAGCAGCTAATTAATATGACACACATAGTTTGAACTGTGCATTGCTTGAAGTATTGATCACTGATTTCATTCCTAATGGAAGTTAAGTAGGGATTGGGGTCTACAGTGACTTTGTTTGTTTGGAGAATATTGCGATTTCATTTAATGTTTGTGATGAACCCAGCAGGCATATATAAGTTAGTGACAATGAATGGGTGTTGTGGACTTCATTCATATGGCACCATCCTCTCTCGGGTCACCCTTTACATGAGAAATTTACCTCAATCAGCCCTTAAGAAAACGTTGAGCTTTGTGACATAGTCCTGATAACATTTTGGGTTACAACCCTTTAAATGTGTGCTACATTTCTAATGAAAGAAATGGCATTCTGTGTGACTCACTGGCTACCGAAGTGGAGAATGGTCAGTGAGGGTGGCTTTTATGTGGGAAGATTCCACAAAAGAAAGGTCTGAATGTACCATCCATTACACAATTAATATATAAGGAAGTATATGAGGAGGAAAAGTCTCACAGCTTGATACATGCAGGCTGCCCAGAATTATGAAAAAGAGACAGAAATCTGCAGAATTTAAACATAACAGCACTCATTCCAGGCATGCCCTACAGGAAGTTGAGCTGTTTAATGATTTAAGAGAATATACAAAGATCCATTTTTTTTCTCCCTGTTTCCCCGAAGTGAAGAGGCAGTTCCAAGGAAGGACTCAGCTGAGGAGTCTTACTGCTGCTGTTCCCAGTAATTCCTGATGCAGTGGCGAGTTCATCAGAAAGGGCTCAGTCCCAACAGATGTTCTAAGTGGCGCCTCCTGAGCTGCTCTTGTGTGGTGGAGAAATACAGAAATCAAGCTAAATCAAATTAGGCCTCAGAGAAAGAAAATAAAGGTCAGGTCCACCAGCATCTGAGGAAACAGCCTAAGCCAATATGGCCATCTTCAGTCAGGAACTAATTAAGGGCTGATTGTCCTCGGTGAAACCTCAAAAATGCATGGTGGTGAATTATTAAAAACAACAAAAAATAATGCAAAAATCTCTCTTCAGTGTGCCAGATGAAAAGATAGGGAGCCACAATATCCAGCGGAATTGTGCCTCGTGGATACAGCTAGTCCCCAAATCCCCAGCTCTCTTTGTTTTGATTACAATTTTTCTTCCTTTAAGGGAGCAGAGACAAGCTCTAAGGCTGTCTTGTGTTACAGCTCTCTTACCTTTGTCTGCCTATCTCAGCTGGTATTTAATTGGTCAGCAATAGGAGGGAAGTCTCCTTTGAGGTAATGAATATTGACTGTTTATGTTGAAATGTCACTGTGAAAAGAAAACCCAGCACCAAAGAGGGAGAACCCAGTGTGAGAGTCTCAGACACAAAGGACCCACCAGAGAAACCCAGGCATTGAAAAGCTGAGCGGCTGAAATTCAAAGAGCACATGAAACAGAAATGGCCTACATGTGTGGGAATTTTAAGCTAGTGGTTGACAGGTGAAAAAGTCATCATTATTTTTTTTTTAACCTGTTTTAACCAAATGTAATATGAGTTTCCCCTAACATGGCATTGGAGACCACAACTCATGAAAATGCTTTAATTCAGAAATTACCCTCATCTTTCAATAAATCATTTTGTTTGTACAGAGAATGGGGTAAACCTACAAGTTACTGATCCCATGGCTTCTAAGAGGTAGAAAATGAGAAAGAAAGCAATGGCACAGTGATTCCTGAATGATTAGGTCCTAGACTCCCAGACAACCTGCAGAATTGCATAACTTCTGGTGATAGCAAGTAGAGATTGAAAGTAAACAAGGAAAGAGGAATATATTGTCACAGGCAAAGTGTGATGTGATAATTAGCTTGGCTGGGTTGAAAAAACACTGGGGTTTTATAATTTGGGATATTGCCTTTGGTATATCTTTGGCCATTTGAGGGTGTCTGCCAGATGAAACTGTTTCTCTAACCCTCTGTTCTGCTCCAGCCTTTGCACATTTCAATTTGGTTTTGTTGGGGAACTCTATGTTATGCAACCACAATGGATTTTACATCACTGTGTTAATCATATTCTTCCTTCTTATATTTCTCCCAAAGGGTAAGCAGAGGGATGAGTACTAGCCAAAAAATATTTTTAAAAACCCAACAAACAGAAAATTCCTATATGATATGCTTACAGGAAGTACTAATGTTGCCAAGTTTTAGTTTGGGAAGATTCTCCCTAACCCCCTTGGGATTTATAAAAATGACCACTTTGCAAATTAATGCTAACCATAAGTGTTATGTTTTTTGCATATTTATTGTGGAGAAGAAGGGGAATAGAACAAATGAATAACTATGTAAAAATTGTATCACACTCATGGGACAAATAAAAAGACTGAAAAAATGGGGATCAACAAAATCTTGAGTGTCTGTTTCCCATAAATAGGCATATCTATTTGGAGTGTGGTTTTCCTGTTCACATATATAAAGTTAATACATTTGAACTTACTGTAATTTGGACTCCATCTTCACGATTATCTGAGCCAAGAGCTCATTACCATTCTCTTGGATACCAAGGAGAGTAAGAATTTGATGTTTTTATTGTCCAACTATTCACTGATATTTTTTAAATTCCTGATAAATAAAAGATGATATCTGTAGTCACAACCTGTGTCATGCTCAAACCCTAACCTGTGACACTAACCTAGCTTGAACTAACAAGCGGCATGGACCACAGAGAGGGAGACTTCTTTATTAGCAAGATCCGTTTCACCTTTCAAAACCCTGGTCTCCTGTTTGCATCCAGTGAGATTGAGACATCTTGGGTCTCTCAATGACATTTAGGCATCTCTAAGACAAAACAGGAAGTCATTACATCTCCAGTTCACCTGCAAAGATGGTGTCATTAAAAGAGGAAGCATAATGAAACCCTGTCAACTTGTTAGGGCCCAAAAGGTAATTCTGCCATCAAATCTGGAGTGGAGGGTTGTTACAGACTCCTATCATTACTGACATGAAAGAACTTGGTGGTGTCAAAGGTGCCTCTGCCAGAAAAGTTCAGGTGTTGCTAAATTCATTAATGTGTCACTTTGAAACGATGTGATGTCACTCCTGTTGTCTGTGGGGATGAAAACTAGAAGCTACTTGCTCTTGTCAACACACTATCATCTTAATTTCGTTTGCTGTGCTCCGTATTTGCCATCTGTAAGGGGTTAAGGGCCACGGGTGATAGCTTCTTAAAAGGCTACTAATATTTGACATATATCATTTCAATCCACCTCTTCATCACCATCCCCTAGCACCCCAAAATGACCATGTTGCTTAATCAGCAGTGTATGGGGTGGTTTGCTTGCAGAGACATTTGCTAATGAGGGTAGTAGACAGACAGGGACTCCCTTCTGCTCTCTTAGCTATTTTTATTATTGAAGATAAATACACTGACTTCTAGAAAAGATTATGGGTTTCCATATAACCATAGCAACTTTTGAGAGAAATTTGGCTTTTAAATCTCTAGAGATTAGAGAAGTTCTCTTTTCTTCATTGATGAACCTTTCTTCAAATTCAATAGGCATTTTTAAAAATTTAGCAGACTTTATAAAGACTCCCTCAATAAAAAGATCCAAACTTATGCTTTGCACTTGGTGTTATGCCACAATTTGTATCAGAAAATATTAAAGCAGATATATAAAGAGAACAGAACATTAATAAATTTAAGCATTTTGTGAACAAGACAAATCACATTTACCATTGATATCACATTTATTTTTCAAGATATTTATTTTAGATGATGACTTTAAATGACAAATTAAACTGTAAGCATTTGAATTTTAAAATTTAAATATGAAATATTTTAAGAGGTTGATACAATTTTAATTGTTACATTGATAATTATTATATTGATATTTAAGCTAAATTACCACTATCTAATACCTTGACTCAAGGCAATATTTGCTAACTTTTCTCAAAGAAAGAGTTGGAGTAAAACTCTTTTAGGAAATTTCAGTTGTTGAATGATAATGAGGAAACGATAAATGCCCTTTTTAGTTATTAAAATAGCTTGAGCATTTTACCAATTTCAGTTCCAATCATTCCTATTTATTTTACTTGTATAGGTGTTGGTCTCTGGAAGCACACCACGTTATTTTACTCTCATCCTTCTGATACTAGGCAACAATATATCCTATGTCATGCAGGGGAAAATAAGGTGTGTCACTCTGTAAGCAGGCTTGTAGCCTGGAGCTGGGGAGTGTGAATCTCAACTTCCCACCTGCCTTTCCTACCTGTCCTAGAACTTCATTTGTTATTTCTTTGAGGTGCAGAAAACAGATATTTTGCATAGATATTTTTTTCTGCTGTGCATTAAAATTTGCCTTATCCATTTTCCTGTTTTAATTCAAAAATTTTCCTCAGTCTGTCTAGCCTGCTTTAAAGGGCACTTTCCTTAATTCTAAGAAACAAAAACAAACAAACACTATTATTTTTAATCTATCTATCTATCTATCTATCTATCTATCTTCTATCATCTTCATCATCATCATCATTATCTATTATCTATCTATCTATCTATCTATCTATCTATCTATCTATCTATCATCTATCTATCTGTCTATCTTCCATGCCTATGAATGGCCACATTGATGCTTTCCAAATCCAAATGCCTCGATATTTTCATGATAGTACAAGATCAAAACAGGATTTTCTGGTTTCCGTTTAAAGATTCCATTTAAAGATTCTAAGGGTCCATGCCATACTGCTGGTCTCTGTGTAGACTCCCTGCTCAGAGCACTGTAAAACTTGGGCTGGAGGAACTACAGGGCAGCTGTGACGGAGAAGAAAGTGTGTGTGGGGGCGGGGGGTGGTGGGAGACTGCCTTCATTGATACATGGAGCACTTAACCTAGCGAGAAGCACAGACTTGGCGGAGAAGGCTCCCCCTGGGCGAGTTTTTCAAGTTGATCTGGTGGTTGTATTGTAGTCTCTCAGGGTAGTAGGCAGGGGGCACACACTCTGGACTTTCACTTGTAGGAGAAGGAAAATCAATCTTCGTGTCCCAAAGAAGGAACTGCTGATGCAGAAAGTCACGGAGGCATCAGAGCCTTGTAAGGAAGCCTCTGAGGAAATGGCTTCAGGCTTCCACCAAGATCTGGACTGCATCACAGTTCTCTGGAGACACAGAGCAGTTCAAATATAAATAGAAAGGGTGGTTATTGGCCTTGGCCCTGAGTTGCTGTGCTTTTTGATCAAGAAAGAGGAAAAGCAAGCTGAAATTGTGGATGTGTCTGTGGGCTGGAAAAATAAATAGAACTGAAATGCTCTACTCCTGACTAACATAGAGCTTGTACCTTGTTTGTGAGGGAAAAAAGTGTGCTAAGATTTTTCTGTGAGGGCTGTTGTGAGATTATTATTATTATTTTTTTTGGATAAGTATTTAACTTTACAAACTGTATTTCACTCCTTTTGGTATAAACATAACATTTGATATTAGTGCTTAGTCCTAACAACGTGATCTTCAACCTTGAAGTTTGTAAAAGAATTCTAAAGTTAAAGTCGTTTAAAAAAGAAATTGAGATCACACAGCCCAATGTAGCGATTACAGAGTTATTGCTACTGCTGGGGAAGGCAGGGCATGTATTGAAAAGAACCATCTTAATGAAGTGATCATTTTAAGAACAAGAATAAAAGGCGTCAGAGCTTTTCATGGTAGCACTGAATGTAAAGAGATGCTGGCCTTGTTGCTGAATGCTCTTGCCCTTTGAAAACCCCGCCATTGTTCTGAGAGCACCCATTTGTGACACAGACAGATCAAGGACTGTGAGATGTAGATGAGGGTACCTGGCTGCCCTGAGAGCTCCCTGATTTGGATATTTATATTTTGTGTTCCTTTGTCATTGTTCATAGAAATCCATTCACAATTATTTCACAATTTCACCAGCCCCACCCCTCCACTGTAACAGAAAGCAAACTCTTTTGTTCTGGCAATGGAATATGGTGATGATCTCTGATTTTTTTTTTTTTTAACTATGCTTAGAATTTTCAAAATCCTTTTACTTACTCAATTGCTTTCCATTGAGAAAAAGCAGATAATAGCAAAATCCTGCTTTCGTATTGTATTCACTTGTTACAGAGTATTTCCAATGTCCTTAGAGGGCACAAAGTATTTTTCGTTGGTATAGCAAGAATGCCTTTTTCCCCCTTCCGAAGCACGATTGGGAAACTAATTGCCACAGCATTGAACACTTCTTGTCCCCTGCATCATTGTTCCTGACAGGCCTGAGAAGAGAGTACTATAGGTATGAATCCTGCCCTACTCCCTGACCCCCTCACCATGGAGAGAAACTGAGTTCCTGGAGGCATGCATGGAGAGAAGCAGCTACCACTAGATATAGGCAAAATACGGTCTGGTTCTATACCTGTTTTTTAAATCAGGAAGTGGTTCATCAGAAATATGGGAGATATAACCAGGGATCACTCACTCAGATGGCCTAGAACTTCCATTGCTCTCACAGCATGCGTTCATGCAGATGGATGTAAAATTCCTTTTTCCCAATTTTTCCTTGAAAGCCATCATGGGAGCTACATTTCTTTCCCCTATTTATCGGGAAAGGGTGGCCAGTGTCATTTACTCATTCCTATAAACTGCAACCACTTGGCAGAAAGTGTCAGGCCAGTCAAAGGATATTTTGATAGAGCAGTGACCAAAACCCATAATGTATCATGATGTCCTTATGCTAAAAGAATGAAGATATAGGGCATGTACTGTAACTGCTTGTTCATTGTCAGTACTAAGCTGTGCTCCTGACTTTGGCTTTGAGGAGGAAATTATGACATTTAAAAGAATCTCCCAAGCTTTATGAGAAGCACGTGAATATCTATAAATATTGATCCAAACTGAATACAATGAATAATTTATAGTGAAATATACTTTCTTTGTCTTTCAGTTTTTAAAGCAGCTTGGTTTTTTCTCTCTAAAAATTATAGATAAGCATATTGTCCTCTATAATTTTACAGCTATTTCTTATTTTTAGAAAAAATGTGTTATTTGCAAAGGATGTTTGAAGTTGAGGGGGGCGAGAAGCACCAACAATGCACACATTATCAAAATGGAAACATATTGTAGATGTTCTACATACAGGGAAAAATATAACTTGAGATTTGAAATAAAATAAAAACAGGTTACATAATTTGTTGTCATAATTTTGTTGTCTTTGGTAAATGTCCTCTTTCAGCAGAATCATTTAGACATAACTGTTTCCTTGAATAAAACAGGGATTTCATTTGTTGGAAGAAATGATTCCAACTGAAAATATACTCATGTGTAATGAGAGCAAAATGAACAGGTGCACTCAGCATCTTTCACAGTATGCACGAGAAGGGGGCCGCCCATTTATCTGCTAAATGTTCTCAAACCTCACCAGGAATTGGGCTTTAATTGATCACGATTCTAGGTCACTTTTGGAACGTCTATCAATATTTTCACAAAAGGTCAAAATGTTTTGCTCTTCCTTTCTTTTTCTCTATATTCCTAGGCACAGATTTGTAGAAATTGATGCTTTTTATTTATTTATTTATTTATTTATTTATTTATTTATTTATTTATTTATTTTGGAACAAGACATGGGTTAATTTCATTAGGCTTTTCATATGGCTCCAAAACTGCTTAGATAGAAGGATTTTCTTTTTTACCTCCTTTGTTTGTTTCTCTCTGCTTCTTCCCTGTTGAGCATGCTGTCTCAGATACTTTGAGTTTTGTGGTTGTCGTTTTGTTACTCTGTTAGCTTTTCGTTTTGACTTACGTGATGGAACTGAGGACAAGAACAAAGGAAGTCACTACTGGGTTTGAAATTGTCCCATTGGGAAGACTCTGACTTTCGTGATTTCACATCACATCCTAGAATGCTTAGTTGACTTGTTTGATATTGTTTAGTAGCACATGGGACTTGTGCCTCCTAAATTATCCCAACTGTTCTGAAGTTTCCTTACAGTACTTAATTAATCTTTACTTTCTCACAATGAGAGTAAAAGTTTCTTACGTTGAATTTGTTATACAATGGTCATTATTTCCTAAAAGTACTTACATCATATTTACATTGTATTAAGCACTATAAATAGCCTAGAGACTATTTCAATTATCAGAAGATGTAAGTTATATGCTAATACTATGCTATTTTCTGTAACAGACTTGAGTATCTGTAGTTTTGTATACATAGGCATTCTAGAATTAATCTTCCATGAATACAAAGGGAAGATAGTAACATATATTTGACACTGAGCAGCACTTTCTCCTAGGACAAACTCTTTAGTCTGTCTAAGTCCCCCAGGAGGTTTTGTCCCCTTTCCTAGATGGGCTCATACCTCCACGTAATATGTATATCAGGCCAAAGCACACTTTCATTTTCATTTTCCTGCTTCTCCTCCTTTGTGAATTCCCTTGATCACCTTGTGACTTGTGTTAGCAGTTGTCTCTCCCATGAACTATATTTTAGCTTTCTTATCCTATCAGTATACTCTATGTCCTCTTTGTATAGTGCCACCTAGAACCTATCACATATACTATAACGATCACACCGTAATGCACTTAAATATATCTTCAGCTGGGAATGTAGATCAATTAGTAGAGCTATGCACGCATGAAGGCCTGAGTTAAATCCCCAATACTTCATAAACTGCTTGGGGTGGCACATGCTTACAATCTCAGCTCTTGGATGGTGGAGGCAGAAGGATAAGTAATTCAAGGTGATTTTTGCAAGTTTAGCAATTTTGAACCAGCCTAGGCTATATGAGATTTTTCTTCTCTCTCCTAGCTATCTATTTATCTATCTAATCACATATATGCAGTTAGGGTGATCAGATAACTTATTATCTAAACTTAGACACTTTTCTGAGAGAAATAAATATACTTTAGCAATGGTAGGACCACAGACAAATCAATTGATCCATAACACAGAGTTTGGAATAATATTAAAAGCAAATTAATATTATGGCTATGTATCCTAATTTTTTTTAAATTTCATTTTATGTGGAGTAAGGGGCTAAGAGATGAATGAACAGGTAAGAGAAAGTGTTGTGAAAGCTTGAAGACCTGATCTCAATTCCCGGTACCCACATAAAAAGTCAGGCCTGCCTGTAACCCCAGTGCTGAAGGGTGTGGAGATAGGAGAATGGTTGGGGCTCCCTGACTGGGTGGTCTGACTGAAAACCATGGAGTTTTAGGTTTAGTAAAAGATGCTATCTCAGGAAAATAAGGAAGAGTGCTGCAGCAAGACAGGTGATGGACTCCTTTGTCACCTGTGCCTTTGGGCACGCACATCTGCATACACTGCAGACACATTCCCTCATACTGCACATACATACACAAAAAGGGGATTAATAATAGCACAAATCAATTTTCAAGAATGTTTCAGCATGGGAAGGTCCCTCCCTTCTTATATCTGTTTCTGTAGGGTATCTTCCCCAGGACCTTGAGATAATTCTAGCTCTGTGAATAGCAAGTGATCTTCTTTACTTTCTCTCACACTTTTATTCTAGAAGCACACTGAAGAAGACCTGCTTTTGGCAATAGATTGACTTGAATTCTGTGTTTGAGGATTTAAAAATTTAGATGAGAGGGCTGGAGAGATGGCTTAGAGCTAGCCTGTGAAGCCTAAGGACACCAGTTCGAGGCTCGATTCCCCAGTACCCACGTATACCAGATGCATAAGGGGGCACATGCATCTGGAGTTTGTTTGCAGTGGCTGGAGGCCCTGGTGTGTCCATTCTCTCTCTCTGCCACTTTCTCTCTCTATCTGTTGCTAATAAATAAATAATAATAAAAAAATTAAAAAAATATTTAGATGAGAGTCTGTAGTGTGTTCAAAATTGATTTAAATCTAAGCATATTAACTCTGGCTATCTATAGCAGAATTTCTAATCTTTTTTTTTTTTAATCAGGACCCCTTTGCAACCCAAATTTTTATATGCACCCAAGAATGTAGGTATAAAAATCCAATATGTACTGATAAAAAAAATCATGAAGACATCTATTTTAAAATAATTATTTGATATACATATAACTTTACCATTTATAAAGGAAGAAATTACATTTTCATACTAATGAAAAGAATGTACTTATTCCTTTTTACATAAAGAATCAAGTAAATTATCTTTTAATTTTTAGAGTTGACCAGTATTTTGATTTTCAAATCATCAATGCTGAGGCAGTGCTTTACATGTATATGCAGTACAAATGGCAGAAATATGTTTTTTGGGCTATTTCAGAAATTGTTAAAATTTTCTACTAATCCCAAGCCAAACTTCAAGTAATAACTTTTTATGAATGCAAGTCCGCAAATGAAACAGAAATTGTTGAAATCAAACATTCTAATACAACTCAATCCAAAGACATATTAATTCGATATTTATATGCTGAGGAAAGGCCATAGGAAAATATTCAAAGTTTTGATTTCTGTAATTAAACAAAAATAAATTAAAATTAAATTATGTTTTAATGTGTGCATATTTTGTGTGTTATGTGTTCAGGTGTACGTGTGTGTGTGTGTGTGTGTGTGTGTGTGTGTGTGTGCATTTGGATGCCAGAGAACATCCTGGGTGTGCCTTTTAATTTTTTTTTTAATGTTTTTATTTTTGAGAGAGTCTTACATTGGCCTGGAGCTCACCACTTAGGCTTGACTGGCTGGAGAGCTCCAGGGATATCCATGTCTTGCCATATCAGCATGGAGATTATAAGTACATGCCATTCATTTTTTGTTGGTTCTAGGGATTTCAAGGCAAGACGAGCTCTTTCCTGACTGAGCTATCTCTGTAGCCTCTAAACCATTATTATAGGTATGTGTGCAGTACAAGCATTGCAGCACAAGACAGAGAATTACCTTGGATCTGAACCATCTTATTTCAGTTTGTCAGTGTTGGTGTGACAGCATAGTATCAAATGTTCAGATTGTGTGCTCAGAAGCAAGGCTGCAGAGAAGTTGCATACTTCAACATGGATGGGGGATGCAAAAGCAAATTTGATCCAGAATGCATTTGATTGTGAACTCATCTTTGGTTGTTGCATGTTCAGAAAGATTTTACTATTGCCAAATGTTTCACAACCCCTCCACTTCAGTTACATGATTCCTCTGTACAGGGTTGTGACCCATAGTTTAATAATTTGAGATGTATAGGAAGGGAGTTGACTTGTGAAAACATTTAATGATATATTTAATTAATAATTAGAATTTAGAAATTATTATAGTATATAGAAGATATATTTAGTTGGTCTCATGAGTCCAAGAATGCTTTAATCAAGGCCATAAATGACTGTCTTCCCTTAATAATGTTGACACCAGCATGATAAACTGTCTTTGTTCACATTATTTAAATCTTGGTAAAAAGCTTGGAGTTAACTACTTGATAGATTGATTAGTATGTTAAGCAAAATTATGTTTGAGATTCAAGCATTCAGTTTTCTTAAAATATGTAGACCTCACTGCTAAATTTTTTTAATGATAAGTTTTCTAATGACATGAATTAATCTCATTATCTGTCATTATCTTTAAAATAATTATTCCTAAATGTTGTGGACAAAGATCTTATATTAAGAATGTCTGTTACTGGGATGCAGATGTGACAAATTGAAAATGTGTCAATTCATAAATACCATTTTCACCTTATTTATACGATGTCTATAGCCATGTTGGGATGTGCTGTTTGCATGGAAAGTTTGAACATCAAGCAACATTAACATGTTTTCTCTTAGATGTCTGCTGTAACAGAGGAGAGCCCAGAGCACATAAATGCCACATCCCACAGACAATTGTTTGAATAATTTTCCCTGGGTCCATTCCTCCTGGGTTTTGGCCTTGGCTCCCGGTGTTCACAGCATTAAGAGGGTTAAAGGTTCTGGCATGGTGAATTTATTGTTGGTGTCTCACAGTCCTTAACAGCAGGATCACTAATGGGTGACCTTGGGGTTGGACCATTCCAGACCCAAGAAGATCAAGTCTCACCCCCTCCTGCAAGTGCAATGACCCCTCTATTCTCACTCTCCATGGCCTAACCTTTAACTCAGTGATCTTTGACCAAAGTATTAAGCAAACACCTGCTTGGGTCTGTGGTCAAAGACTGTGGACTTGAAGATCTACCAACATTTCATGTGAATACACTGCGGTAATAACAATGAAATATAGAGCAGCTCTGTGGACATGCTTACAGTAAGTAATTATATTGTTACTGACCACATGCAACATAGATTCTGTAACAGCTCCTGTATGCCATGAATCAATGCTAATCAAGTTGACTAGAGCATTAATGAATTGTCAGTGGATACTCTGAGGCCTCTATTGTTTGCATTAACACTGAGAATAGTGCAGCAATATTTATTCTCTATTACAAAGAGACCAAGTCTGAAATTAACTTTAAATATTTTTGATCTACCACTGACAGTAATGCAAAATGCATTAATGTTTAACAGGGGTACCAGGAATCATTTAAATGATTAGATGAAAAAAAATTGAAGTTAGCTGAGATTAATTTTGTACTTAGGGGGCAAGGGGAAGAAATGTTACATTGAAAATGAGGCATTGCGCTGACTTCTTTGACTGCCATTTTTGTAAAAGCACATTCATCTGTTATGTGGTATACTCTACAAAATGAAATCACAACACAAGTTTCTACAAAAGACTATGGTAATCTTTCATTGGGAAGAGGAATGTGTTATTCTTTATTGGTAATTTGCTATTCTTGATTAGTCGAAAATAAAATGTTAGAGCTTATCTTTATAAATCAAAATAAAATTAGATACATTAAAATAAATTAAGCCAAGTAATTCAGATTTAACTGTTGATTATCAAAATATTTTAGAAGTAAATTACACACTTCTGGCACATGACTTTACTCCCTTCTTAGAAAACCTTTAATTAATTTGCAGTTCTGTTTTAGAATGTGCATAGTATGAATATCACAAGGAGAAAAACACCTCCAGATGCTCAATGTGAAAATGCAATTGTATAATGCATAAAGAAACTTCAGACTTTATTACATATTTACATCACTTTTCACTCTCTCAGAATGTTCACAATTTTTAATGAACTAATTTACAGCACTATAGACTATCTACCAGACCCACATTTTTTTCTAAATTAAAATTCATAGGGATTTTTTTTATCAATAACATAAATTGATCTTTTTTTTTCCTCTCTCCACATTGATTCAGGGAGTTCTTTTCTTTTTTTAAGTGTTCAATAGGCTTTATAAAGTAGACCCAAAATGTCATCCCTGTCCCAGCTATTCCTTGATGTCATTCTTTTCATAGCAGCTCTCTACCATCTTCACATTCTTCCACTGAAGTTTGTATTCACTGAAATGGTTAGACTGGGAGAAGTGGAAATGGTTTGAATCTTCACTTTACAGATGAGGACACGAAAATAGGAATCACTCAGCAAGTGTCTGGCAGAGCTGTGATTTAATTTCACAGAACTGAACCTAAAGTCTTTCTTATGAGCACTATGCCAATTTCTTTGCAAGTAATAAATTCATTTAGAAACTATACATTTTTGTTCCTCTCACTTCCGTGCCACCTAACCTGGTACTGCCAACGATTCTTTTGGACATATGTTAGCTTCCTCTGTAATTTCCTAAAATCAAGGATAGAATTTATCTTCATTTTCCCTAATAACTTAGGAAAATACATAGTGGATTAGTGGATTAGTTGTATGGCTCAGTTGGCAAAGTGTTTTCTGTACATGAGTGAAGACCAGAATTCAGACCCTCAGCACCCACATAATGCATGGTAGTAAGCAGGAATCTTAAATATATATTAATTAATAAATAAAAATAAAAATTAAAGGTCTGGAGAGATGGCTCCACAATTAAAGGTGCTTGTTTGTAAAGCCTTCCAGCCACCTACATAAAGCTGGATAGACATTTGATTGCAGTAGCAAGAGACTCTGGCATATCCATATGGACACACATCTACATATAAACACACAAATAAATAAAATAAAAATAATTCAAAATATTAAAATTATCACGTGTTGGTGGCTCATGTTTGTAATCCCAGCACCCAGGAGGCAGAACCAGGAAAATGGCCATGAGATTGAGGCCAGTCTAACTTATATAGTGACTTTCAGGTAAGGTTGGACTATAATGGGAGACTCTTTTTCAAAATCAAAGAAACAAATAAAAAGTATAAAAATAATTTTATTTTGTATAATATAAATCATGTATAATAAGGACTTTTGATATACCTCTGGTGTCTGAGTCTTTAGAAAAATTATTGGCAGTTAATGTTTTCTGGGGGAGTAGAGGACATTCTCTTCAGTGATGTGGTCACTAGCCAGTTATCCAGCTCTGGTAAATAATCCCTTCCCCATGATCATGAAAAAAACCCTACTTATAGTCAGTGGATCACACATGTTTACACACACACACACACACACACACACACACACACACACACGACAGAAAGAAGAAGTGAGACTAGTTGCAAAAAAGAAGTTAAGTGTGAATGGGTGGGGTCAAGAGAAGGTAATGGGAATTAATACGATTACTTTACAGGTACAAAATTGTCAATAATTGAAACTGGTTAATAAAACATAAAAGGTCTTTTTCCTAAAGAAATATCATGTTCTTTTTACTAAAAATCATGAAAATGCAAAATCTTGGTTTTGATGAATCTGGATGTTTTTTCTGATCATGTGTATACTTGTCTAACAAAATCTGTACAGGTATGATTATATGGAGGTCAGAGAGATTGTTTGGTGGTTTAGGTGCTTTCCTGCAAAGCTTTATGACCGGCCTTCTATTCCCCAGTACCCACTTAAAACCAGATGTACAAAGTAGCACTTGCACCTGGAGTTCCCTTGCACTAGAAGCCCTGAAGCACCATTCAACCTCTCTCTCCCTCTCTCTTACAAATAAATAAAACTATGTTTTTTAAAAAGATATTTATATGGATTGTTTCGCTTGTGAATTACATGGCCTAAAAGTGAAGTAATCTCAAAGCTGGGAATTCACATGCATAAAGCATAAATACCCAGTTAAGTTGCTTAAATAAAAGGACAGGCACATGGGTGTGATTAGATGACATAGTTGACAATGATTTTTTGATAAATTTTAAGAAAACTCTAGTCAAACTTCCTCAACCTGCTTACTTTATTTCATAAACTCTGGCTATACACACACACACACGACTTTTTTCAAAGAATTGTAGCACAGACTTTTCTAAGAGAAATTCAAAGCTATATGAATGATTTGAAAGGAGCATTTCTGAATGGAAAATGAGCATCCATCAAAAGCATCAATAACTATGTCTTTTTCATATGCAAATGACAATTTCTAAAGTAAAGGAAGCATTGTTTTATAAATAGTGTGATAATATTCTTGAAAAAGGTTACCCATGATTACATAAGTTATCTCCTTCATAAAGAAATGTAGAGCTCACAGTTGCTCTTTTCATTAAAATGGGCATCACATCCAGATTCATACTGAAAGCCAAGCTCTGAATTTTAATTAGAGATAATAAATAATTATATCACTTAGGAAACTGATCCTACTAATGACCACTGGTACCATACTGCTGCATTGAAATGGTTGGAAGTGATATGCAAATTATACTAAAGACAATAAGAGCTAGGTAGACGTTAAGAATAACTGTGAATACAGTCTAAATACAACCAGACCAAGAAAAAAAAAATTGTGGTAGAGCAAAGATTATGAGTCCATAAAACTCATCTCTGTAGGTCAAAATGATTATATCATTCTCCACTCCCAAATTAGTATGGTTCCTATTTTAAGTTTTGGTAAGAAAAACGGAAAGAAAGCACTGTGCACTGTAATTTATATATGTGGTAATAATGAAAACAAAATTTATCTCCTCCCTTTTATTCCCCAACTCCTTCCTCCCTTTTCTTAAAGAAAGCACATTGACATTTCAAGAAAAATTACTACCCCAGAGTCAAGGGCAGAAACACTGGAGAGACAGACTTCCCCAACCTACACAGCCCAGAGGGACCAGCTGACACACAGAAAGCAGAAACTCAAGCCATTAGAGCCAGGATTGGGCCTGACACTGACCTGTGCCGCCACCCGGCATTGTCCCACCATCTGCACAAATGTGAACTCTGCCTCCAAAACTTGGCTTCTCAATTAACATGTCCAGCTGGGGGAGAATTCCGTCATTTCCCTAATATCCTTATTGCCACTGGCCTGACATATTAATATTAAAAATATATGTGCACAGATCAAGGATTTTCTTAAGCACTTCTGTTTTTATTGCAGATAATAGGCAGGAGGTGAAAGCAGACACAATATAATTTGAAAAGCATAACCCTGATTAGGCGCTGATTGGAACGCTGTTATACCTTACATTAAAAACCTTTTTATTATTAGAACTAGCTGTCAAAACCAGGCTTCAAATCGCCTATGAAATAGATGCAGGGGCATGTGATGCCTCGCTACTTCCATGCAAATAAATTTATAGTTCAAAGTGCCATTTCCTTTGAATATGTCCTTAAGTATCAGACAACTGTCATGTGCATTGCTGAGGTGCTTGTAGAGATGTGTCGTTTGGCTTTAATTTCTTCTCTTTAAAGGGACACTCATCATCATTTTCAGTTGCTGCTCATTTCAATGTGTTATACATTGATAGGGCAAAGAAACAAACAATAAAAGCATTATTTGAGGATAAGTGGGCAATATTTTTGAGAATGGAAAGGTGAGGAAGTCATGACCTCTAACTATAGGAAAAATGGACCTAAAAAGGGAAGTTAATATAAAAAGTATTCATATAATGTTAGATATAGCAAGTATCTTGGATAAAGACTTGGCTTCCCATGTCTTGTTCCCCTCGGTTCAGATTCTGCCTCTCATCTTTAGAAAATAGTAGTTCAGTGTCCTTCAGAAAAGCAATGCAGATCATGTGTCAGAAGATTCCAGAAGGCCTGGTGAAATGTGACCACTCGGTCAAGTCTATTATCATGTTGGTATGTAGTTCTGTTTTAACAACATTGAATAATTTTGATTTTCATGTGTTTTATTAAAGTATTTTTGTTTATTTATATGCAAAGGGAGAGAGAATTGGAGAGTGGGGAAGGTGAAATTGGGGCAACAGGGCCTCTTGCCATTGCAAATGAACTCCAGATGCAGATAACACTTTGTGCATCTGGCTTTAAGTGGATTCTAGAGAACAGAACCAGGGCAATCAGACTTTGCAAACAAGCCCTTTAACTGCTGAGCTGTCTCTCCAGCTACTAACTGCCTTTTAAAGTCTCTGCTTAAAGTACACATCAAGACAAGAATATCACTAGCTTCCCCGGCCAGTCTTTGAACAGCTCTGTCCTCTTGTAGAATACTTACCTGTCTTTTGCCTGTTTGACACTTGAACCTCCACATCACAGAAAAAAAAACACTTACCACTGATTCTGCCCTCCTTGAAAACACTTAGTGGTTATCCAATTTGAGTTTTAAAATATTGTCTTCTGTGGATATATTCCCCAGCATCCTCAATTCCTGTCCCTCTGATGGAAACTTTCTACCCTTCTGAACTGCCCAGCCCAGCCTTACCTCAGTAGACTGTATCCATAAACTAAGCTGCCTCTAGGAAGCACTTGAATAAGTGTGCTCATAATGGCTCCAGGTTTGCATTCAAGTGGAACTGGGCTCAAATATGGACTTCAACACTTCATTTCTGTCTGAATTAAGCACTGGTTGAGTCTCTGAGCAACAGACCCATGGTTGGTCAAGTGTGATGCTGTTTCCCTCCTACTAGGCTGTGTGTGGGTGTGTGTGGGGGGGATCATGACCTAATGCCTGAGAAGAGTAGGAGATCATCTCCTGAGAGATGTGACTGTGTTCCATGCTTGTTATCATTCACGACTAGAGTCTTTTCCATCTCTTTGCAACAATGATACAGTTAACATCTTTTTGTCTCAATAGTAACAGGATACTTGAAACATAAGCTACATCTTATCTTGAAAGAAGATATTGACCTTCAAATGTGGCAAATGTGGAGCAATTAGAAAGACCAGGGGAAGCTCTTGTAAGACATTAGATCATAGTAAGATTCTGCACAACATATCTATCCTAGGTCTAGCCCAAATAAAAGTAGAGGAATTCCAGCAATGCCATACATGAATAGCTTTGTGGAAAAAAGGAAACCAAAACTAAATAGCTTGTCCAGTTAAATTGTCCTCCACAGACATATCTATAAGTCTGGATATAAGTGACTTAGTGAGAGAGGAACTTGAATAAGCAGAGTCTACTGGGCATCCCTGAGGCCAAGACAAAGGCAGACAGCCTGCAGAAAATGTTCTGAGTTTGCTTTAGCAGCTGCACATCTATTGTGGAAAACCCAGGCGGGAGGCACAGAGCAAGCTGCCAGGGTCACTGACCAGAGAATGCTGTGTGAGAAGAACTAGCTCAGGCCTGTTAGGTCTCTTCTGCTTCCCTGTCAGATGACTGACCCTACTGTTTCCCTGCCAGGGGAACAGGATGTAGAAAAAAATCAAACTAAAGTAAAAACCAAAAATACAAACCATTGTGAGGTGAGTATTGACCTCGATCCAACTTATTTCTCCATTTACAGTTTTTTTTTAATTATTTCTTTAGTTGAGATATTTGGACTGGCTTGCAAATAATATCATTTTTTGTTTAAAAATAGTCACAGAATCTTACTCTGGAGACCATTACAATTTCATAGATTTTGATTCAATAGGGTCATTACACTGAGGCAGGTATTGTCATCATAGTTCTGTTGTAAATGGTGCTTATAGGGTAATTATTTTATTAGCTAAGAAAATTTGCATTGTTTCTCCTAGGTTATATTGAAACGTTGATAAAAATTATATCTTAGTGCTTAATTTTCCCATTGTTATGTTGGTGGGCAAACATCATTTGCGTATGTGAATATAGTGTTCAAGTATATACATATATTTATAGATGTAACTATTCAATTTTATGCATATGTCCATCTATCTACTTTTTTGTAATCATTATTTGTACAGTAATTCAGACAGATGCTGTTATTCAAGTTTCAGAGGTAGCTGTAGTAGATAAAAACAAGATGTCCTCAAATTTTCCAATCAATTTATATTATAGGAGAGTAGGTAACAATACTGATCAAACACCTCCTCTGTGCCATATATTATGCTAGGACAATTTTATATTTATTATTTCTGCTTAATTTTCATATCCCTGGTATACAGATTTTATTATCATTAATAAAGTGATGATGAGGCTGGTACTTGGAAGTAACTCTTTGGTGGCTCAACTTGTTTAAGGCTAAAACCAGGCATTGAACTAAAGCGTCTAACTCTAATGCTCATCATAGTCATTCTATCATAGCTCACTATTGGCTAAGAAAACAAAAGAGCTGGCCTGGGACATAGAAAACTGCAATACAGAGTAAAGCAACCTAACTTGAATTTGAACCAAGCAATAAATCTATGAACCTACCTATGTATCCATGTGGATGTATGTGTGTGTGTGTATATATATATATATATATATATATATATATATATATGATATAAAAAAATATATATAATACATAATACATATCTATCTAGGTTCTACCTATATATATCATCAATCTATACCTTTGTCTACTTATTTATCTTCTTTCTAGCTATATAGTTTCTAGATCATACTATTTTGAGTTAAGTGATCTTGAGCAAGTTGCTAGCTTTAATGAGCCCTAGCTTATTTGTAGAAGTGGGATAGGAGCTAAATTTTCTCTACTGTCTTATTACCTATATAATAGATAGGCTCTCTATTATGTTCCACAGTTTATACCTGATCATGTGCACCATTGGTTCCCTGTAACTGTCTGAACATGGTGTATGGGTATGTCTCCATGTGACAAACAGAATCCTTAAAGGAAGTGCGAGTGAATATCAACAATACACGCAGAGGTTCATTCCAAATTGGTCATTAATGGTCCCTAATCAAGACACAATCTTAATGATAAACAAAACAACAGCCTCTCTTTTTCTGTAAAGCAAGAACCACCACTTAGGGATTATTCTTCTCACCCAAGACAGGTCTGTATAGATCTAGGAGAGATTGAATGTTCCTTTTTTAATTTGATAATGAGATGGACCTAACAACAGCATGCCACATTCAAATGGGTGCTGCATATAGGACATCTGACCAGACTCAGCCAGGGTCCTCCTATAATGTTCTTTCCCTTCCAAAAATTCCCATTAACACCATTATAAAACCATTTACCATGAAGAGCTCCTCCAAGGTAAGAGTACTCAGCTTGGGCACCTCTACTGAAAAAATAATAATGACATGTTCAAGATACAACTTTCATGTTTCCTAAGCCTCATTGGATTGCAATCCTGGCTCTACACTTAGCATCATTTCATTTGTCTCTACCACATTAGAACAAGGAAGAGTCAGACTTGGGGATTCATGTCCTCTATTTAATTATGGATAGTACTGATGCCAGGTGTAATGCAGATATTGGAAACTATGGGTACTAGACACCTATTTGTTTATGTCCAATTATTGACTATTTGAACAAGCATTTATATCTTAAAATAGTATAGCAATCAAGTATCCTTCCCCTTATTCTGTCTGTACTTTGCTACGTAATTTTGAATAATTGCTTTTGATTTATTTATCTATAAACAAAAAGTTTATTCTTATCTAGAAGAAAGTTGTACACCATAATATTTTACTAACCAAAAGAGCTTCCTATAGGATTATTTGACTTTCCAACCAGGATTTGAGAGGAGCAGGAAGCAGTGATGGAGAGGAAAAAGGAATAAGAGTGGTTCCTTCACTGAAGAAATATCATTTAGCTGCTAATTTTTGAAGAGAAGAGAGTATTAAGGTTCTCTAAATGGCCTTTGATTTCATACGAACTAAGCCATTGGACAAACTATTGAAGAGGCCATGTTGGATTTAATTCAGCTGAGGTATGCTTTTGCTCTTCTCTCAGGGTATCCTGTAGCATCCAGGTCTTGCAGATAATTGGGGAAGGGGTGACCTCCTGTAAAGGAGCATTGTTAAGATAGCTCAGAAATGCATCTGATGTTCTGATATAACCACTTCCATGCTTCTCATCTGCCATCCCAACTCATGGACAACTATCGTAAGATCCCCAGCTTTTACTTTACTGATTCGAGGGATTGGCAAGCCCGTGTCTCCAGTCTGCTGGTGGGATTCCTTACCAACAATTTTAGCAGAGCTTCCCAGCAGAATCCGCTTTGTTCTGCAGGGGTCAGATGCAATCACCGAAAGGCTGTCAGGAGTGATCAGAACTATATCACTGACAAACATAAAATGTGATATACCTCCCATAAGGTGTCTGGACTGACAGACTGTTTTGTCTGTAGAAAAAAATCATTGCAACCTTGCAATATGGCCAAATGTATGGGTCCAAAGCAGATGTCAGGTTGATCTGTTTTACAAAATGGTTCTAGTTTTACCAGAAGAAAGAAATACCATTGTTATCTTCAAAATGTTTGTCATGGATTTCTCTTCCTTCCATACTTTGTACCACTTCCCAAAGGGATCATAGATGTCTAGAGAATAGCAGTAAACAATTAACACCAAAATTATGGAAAAGAAGTCAAGTCTAAAGTGACAGACCTTGAGTAGGCATGACCATGACCAATGCTGAGAAGGACGTAGTCATAGAGCACATAGCTTCTCTTAACATTTTTTCATTACAGACATACTTAGTATGTATTCATCATGCATTGGTACTGTCATTTCCCTCATCCCTATCCCCTTTCTAAAGGGGGTCCTCCTCATTGGGGTCACAGGTTTTCCCTGTGGGGGTTGTGGGTTATGCGTTGTAGGAACAGCAGTCAGTTATTGGGAAGAGGCGTCAACTCTGGGCATGATATCCTGACTTGTGGCATAGAGTGCGTATCTTTTCTGGGCATTATCCTAATGTCCAAGGCAAAAAAAAGGAGCTTAATTAGCTCAGTAAAAGGAAACCTTCTTCTCATAGGGAGAGAATTCCATTTCCATGGTTCTTTCCCATTAAAAACTATCAAAGCATAAGGGGCAAATTATATAAGGGACATTAGATGATTGATGTCTTCAATATAATATAAATAATTGCGAAAGACCAGCAAGACCCATTGGTGCCCCTGTTATTTATGACCGTCTTCTCTAGTGAAAATGATCACCGCTCAATGACCGGCCTGCATGGGGGTTGGGAAGCATCTCTGCCCCTGAGCCACAACTTATTTCACTAGCATAGACAGTATCAGCAAACTGGTCTAGAGGGAAAATCCAATCTACTTCCTATTTTCAATATAAAGTCTTAAAGGAATACAGCCTGTTCATGTCTTCATTGATAGTCTGTGATTGTTTTCCATCTCCACTGGCCAAGTCAACAGTCCATGTTGTAGCACCTGTACAGCCTCGGATATTTACAATCTGACCATTTACAGAAAGAGATTTCCCTTTTCTGTTAAAGAGAGGGACTTGAAAAAAAAATCTGTCATCAAATTTTAACAAGTACATGTTAAATTCAATGAGTAAAAGAAACTCAGTGATATTATCTGCCATCAAGACCTGTGTGTGCATACATCTTAGCTAATAGCACAACATATGCTAACTGGTTGGAAAAAATGGAGAGAATGGAACACAGGGCAAGTGAGGTCTCCTTATTAGAACAGTAAAAGAAACAATGGCAGGAGCATGTGATGCAAGGCCCAGTGGATGGATCTAGAAGGCATGGGTTAGATCTTAAAACACATGTGAATAAGAAGGCAAGGATGCAATTACTTTCTGAATTTTACCTAAGCTCAGCTCAATAGAGGTGAAAAAGATGGAACTCTACAGCCTTTACTGGTTCTGTAAGTAATGCAAGATAGCCCATTCACTTCCCATAAGAAAGCAGCTGGAAGACAGATTCTCACCTTATAAACTTCACTAATCATGAAGGTAGTGGCTTCAAGTTTCAAAATAGGCTAATCAGGAGACTGAGGAGATTGCTCAGTGGTTGAGGGGGCTTGCTCACAAAGCCTGGTGGTTCAGTTTCTCAGTCACCAACATAAAGGCATTCAATTGCCACATCAAGAAACCCTGTTGTGCTTGTGTAAGGATGTGCATGCTCACATACACAGGCAAATAGATTAATAGGTTAAAATTTAATCTTATCAGTCATGATCTGCTTGCTTTGAAAATGTATTTGTAAACCCTGTTTTAAGTCAGAAGGCTGCATAAATGATTTGCTCAATATTTACTCCATATCAGGTCTTGTCCTCTTACCTAAGATGTATTGGCTTAAAATTAATTTAAAGGGTAAATCAAATTGAGGTATGAACTGACATTAAATTTTTTTCCTTTGAATTTTTTATATACCATCAACTTTGAAAGTTTTGTCCATGATGGTTTTCTTCTTCAAAAATGGTGTTATGGAATCATCTAACCCCAATTACCCTACTGAGGAGGGCCCTCCGTGGATGCAGGTCAGGGGAAAGAGGATATAAGTGTATAACCCAATGGTAATATGAGCAACACCTGAGAGATTCATACAATAAAATTCATAACTAATAGCAATAATAGTAGACAGACTAGTGGGAAAGAGGAAGGGTCCAGTGGAAGGAGTATGGAGGATGAGAAAAGACAGAAGGATGCAAAGGGACTATGATCAAAATGCATTGTGTACATACATAAAAATTGTCAATAAAAAGTTTTTACAAATCTGGGATTTTAACTGGAACTCTGTTTTTCTATTTGAGACCTTTTAATTCAAGTTTATTTACTTATTAATTTTATTTATAATGTGTGAACTATGTAGAACCACTTTCTGAATTTTGTTGGGATGGGAGAAGTTTCACTTCCTGCAGTAATATTCAATGTCATGGGCATGTTTTCACTTAATATAACTTTATCTTGAAATAGATTATTTCCTAGGGTTAATGTAAATTATCTTTTTGGAAAAGTATTTATTACCAAAAATAATTTTGAAACTTTAGTGATTCTATAATTATCTTGACATAGAACTTAGCAGAAAGCATACTGTATTGATCTCCCACTGTAGACCTAGCCTACATTGTTAGCTCTGAAGGAGGTGAGGGTCCAAGAAATTTGTGATTTTCTCAAGGTCTTATAAAGTGGCTAAGGAAACTGGGCAATGAAAATAAACCTGGAAAACATGCAGTTGCTAGCTTGTGTAATGCCTGCTTGAAGTGCATTAATGGAACCACAGAGTTTAAATTTGATTTGAGATAAAATATTTGAAAAATAAATGTGTAGGGCTCGAGAGTAACCATTGCAATTGACAGTAGACTTATATTAATAAGTGTAAGTAGCATTGACTCATATAATCCCCCTATTGTAAGAAAGTGGATAAAATAGTTTAGAAATAAATTTAAAAATAAATACTTTCTTTCTTAAAAGATGTTTTATTACTAAAGATAATCCCGAAATAAGTCTAAGAGCCAAAGACTGAGTATTTCTTTTCATGCTCAGAGTTTGTTTGACTTTTAAAAATGTTGCTCTTAAGAAGACATGGAAAACCATGTCATTTCTTAGGCACTCCTAACAGAATGCTATGCTGATGTGTGGTTGTTCTCCATGAGTATGGTGCTACCAATCCTGCAGCTTAAAAGCAGAGCTTTGCAGTAGCTGAGTTTCATTTCTTTTGGTCTCTTTGGAGTTTAGTACAATTCCTAGAACAGAGTAGATATGCAACACATATTTATTGAATAAACTGAGGCTGAAGAGAGAGTAAGAACAAACTTCTATAATATATGAAGTGTTATGAGAAGCTGAATGACAATAGGTTTCCTTCAATGAAAACATCATTATTTCCAACAATTTCCCAACAAATAAACTAGAAAGCAGCTCACCAGCTCCATTCTTGGCATTTGAAGAAAATGTGAACTAATGAATACAAATTGGTTAAAATTTTCTTTAATATAGATCTTTATATATTACTTGACCAAGTAACTATATGGGACTTTAAATTTAATGATATTTTAAATTCAAAACAAAAATTGGTTTTGTAAACACAGAAATGTTGTGACCTCCTTAGGAGTGAAAAGTAGAAGTAACTCATTTAAGTTGTTTAATTTTTTTGATATATTTTTATTCATGAGACAGAGAGGGAGAGAGAGAGAAAAGGGAGAAAGAGAGAGAGAATATGTACACGAGGGCCTCTTGCTGCTGAAATGAACTCAATGAACCACAAACACATGTACCACTTTGTACATCTAGCTTTACTCGGGCACTGGGGAATTGAACCTGGATCAACAGGCTTAGCAAGCAAGTACCTTTAACTGCTGAGTCAGCTTCCTGGCCCATAAGTTTTGAAACTCTTCACCTGTGTTCAGGGATGAACAGCATCTATATATAACAACTATCATTAGGGAAGGAAGAACTAGAGAAGGATGGTAGATTCCCACATGACACTTGTACCATTTTATGGTTCTTTTATTAATTCATATCTCTATGTTCATGCTTCCATTCTGTTGCATGCATGTAAAATACTCTTTCATTAGAAGTCAATCACTAAAAGTTAAAATGAAGATAAACATATGTTGCATAGTACATTTTACCTTTAAGTTAAACCCTACCTGGGAAAAATGAAAGGTAAGATATTTAATCAGTTGAAATGATTTTGGAATTTTCAATTATTTATAATCATAGAAATTTCAAGAGTTGTTTACTGATCCAATGTGATGTTAAAATCTTGCCACATTGGGAAGCTATCTGGGTATGGTGTGCATGCATCTTATTGGAAGAGATGGGTTTGATTCTTGGTACAAACTCAAGAATGCACTACAATCAAGTATTTCTATTTCATGAAAAATGCATAAAATCAAATTTCAAAATATTCATGTCAACTGGGTGCCATGCAAGCATTATCATATGCCATAGGCACTCTGCAAAAATGTATCAGTACTTGGACCCTTTTCTTTATTAGCTTGTTCTTATATTAAAATGAGGAGATTCATTCAATCTATACCTTTGAATTATAAAAATAATATTTGTTGTGATTAAGACATTGACAGATTGAAAAGCTCCAGTTTATCTATACATTTCCGGTGACATTTTCTGGGTGTTTTATCTATGTTCTGAAATGAAGTGTTATGTAGTCCAAAGAAGAAACCTCCCATGAACATTTTCTACAGATATTAAACAGCCAAAATATGTCCCTGACCAGTTTTGGAAATATGCAGATAATGAAGATGTTACTTACAATGTATATACATTTGAGATTTGCAAAGAAAAAGTAATATGTACCAATGATATCTTTGATCATGGAAAGAACTCAGAAACACAGAAACTATGTCGAGGGTAGTTATCATCAGCCCATTTTCTATTCCCCGTGCACAAATCATTTCATGCATTCTACAACCCAAACCCCGATGTTGGGCTTCAAAAGCAATTTCAGCAGCAAAATAAGGTGCTTTTCTTCAATTTTCAAGCCATTTGTACGAGGTTAGTGCTGTTTACCCACCTGGTACACTGATATTTACATACCCCTTTAAAGAAAATTGGTAGGTATGATTTATGGAGTACTGTAAGAGCACAATTTTCCATGTAGTGCACCTAATCTGAAAGGGTACTCTCAAAGGTCACTCTGACCATACAAATACCAAGTCTTCTCTTTGGAATAAGTTAGGATATTCATTTTTCTTGGAAAATGTCAGCAGTACCCTACTCCAGGGGTTAGTTTATGCAGATAAATGTGTAAGCCTTTAATCTTAGAGCAAAAATACTCTACACAAATGTAAAAGCACTCCATCGATCACTGTTAAGACCTGTAATTTGTTTTTATTTAAATCTCAAGCCAGGGTGGAGTGGGCAACAGGACCGTTAACATGGTAGCTCACACATAAGCTGAGATCAAGGCACATAAACACACTGAGACTCACAACCCAGGTGGCAGGTCTGTCTGTGGTTTGAGCAGGCCTCCACTGGTGCTTCAGTACTTCCTGCTGCTTCTGCGCCTGCTCCTTTAACAGCCAGGTTTAGGAGATTGCCCAATCCTACTCCTCTTCCACAGGCAATTTTCTATGCTGAGGAAAAAAAAACACTAGTCAAAACTACCAAATAACACATCATTACTTATAATTAACTTAAGATCACACACATCAATTGAAGAACAAAGAACAAAACCAATGGATGTTTCCACTGTGAATGTCTTTATTCACTTTTTTGCTAAAAGAATAGTCGTGATTAATGAAGATTTTTGACTTTTTCCATAAGATAGCATCCCCAATCCTGAAAGTTACATTTTTGCAACTGCCAAGAGAAATAGAACATGGCCACCTATGCTTAAGAGGTTTTGATACATTTTACACTTTTGCCTTTTCTCATGCTGTATAAAAGTAATTCTTGAAATTTAAAATTTATCTCAAATCATCATTATCTGAAAAGCATATGAGAATACTCAGTTTAGGAGACATGAATGTGAGGTAAAACATGAATATGAAACATCTATTTTTTTTTTTACAATGCAAGGGAAGGAGGGATTGCACAAAACAGTGTTTCCTCCCATGAGGTTTTACAAGTCAGACCTTGGAGTTTGTGGGAGATGACAGGGCAGTGGTCTGCAATCCCTTGAGTTTGGCCTCTGACATTGCTTTCACAATCTTGTTATTGTCAGAGGAAAAGGAGATTATAACTACCCTGATGAAAATGTGGATGTCAATGTAGATGCAGTGCAATAAAACAACAGCAGATATTTTATACTTTTTGTGGACAGAAAAACACATTTGATTTGATTCAGGCATCGTGTGTGTGTGTTTTCTTTTAACTTTAAATATGTAAGTGGATTGGTTATTTGGTCAATAGGTATAGTAGTATTATTGAACTGAGCTAATCTAAGTGATTTAAATAAATTTTAAGTACCAATAGTTAAAAAAAAAAAAAAAACTATAACGGGCTAAGGAGATGGCTCTGTGGGTAATGGGCTTACTGCACGAGAATGAGGACTTGAATTTGCATCCTCAGAATCCACATGAAAGCTGGGCTTGGAGGTGTGTACCTGCAATGCCAGCATTGGGGAGGGGTAAAAGAGGAGGATCCCCAGGAATAGCTGACTAGACAAACCAAATCACATTGCTCCAAGTTCAGTGAGAGACCCTGTCTGAAAAGAAAATGAAAACACAAGACACCTGGCATTGAATTATGGCCCCCACACTCAGATGCAGCTACACCCACACATGTACCCAAAGAACACACACATTTACAGTACACACACTTATATGTGCAAAAACATCCATTGCTGAATTCAGTAACATCAGAAATAATATGTTTCATTTCCAGGTAATCAAATAAGCCACAACTTATCCAACTTATCGAGTATTTTAGTAAAGGCACTACCCTGAACCTATGGTACACACCACACTTTAGAAGTCCTCTCTTATCCACCTGCCTTGATGTCTAACTAGTAACTCAAACTGGTCACACCCACAAACAAACATTTTGATCTTCCCTTTATAAATTAGCACCTATTACCATCTCCCTCAGTTACAGGGGACATGACTTCATCCTTCCTCTGGCTCAAGCCAATAACCTGGGAGTCTTCCTCAACTTTTTGATTTTAACCCTCTTAGTCCCATAGATCAGGAAAGCTGCTGACATGGAATTCACTCTGATACCTTCTAACTCCCACTAGAGTGACCATGCTTAGTGTATGTCCCAACATCACTCGCTTAGTAATTGCAGTATTCATACCATTCTCTTCTACAATTTCTTTATATTACAGCTGCAGGCCTGAGCTTTTCATACGACCAATTAAATTAAATATTGAATCTAGTATTGGATCTGCTGGGCTGGAAAAGCTTCAGTGGATCCTTAGGAATTTTTTCAGGCGGCTAGTCTGTAAATGCTCTGTGTGCGTCTTCTCTGTGTGTTTCATCACCATCCTACCGGCTTCCCCTTCCTCTCTTGTCCCTTGCTCACTGTGCTCTAGTCACACCATCTCTTGGCAGTTCTGCAGATGTGCTCAGAACGTTATACTGCACTCCTCTGCCAAGCTGGGCCTCTCATCTCCATGATGTCTTTCATTACACAGCCCCTTCTCTTTCCCTGTATCATGCTCCTTGGCCCCCATGCCATGTTGCTATTCACATCACTTATCTCTGCTTGTTTTATTCCCACAGCACTTACAGCCATCTGACATAGCATATGTTTTACTTACTGTATTGTTTACTGCCTGTCTCCCCCCAAGTAAGATAGAAATCCCTGAGAGCTGTGATTTCTGTCCATTATGTTTACTGTTCCACCCTCAGCCTAGAAAATGTTTAGTACGGATAGATCCTAAAATATAAATATTTGACAGTTGAACTGACAAATGACTTTAGCTACTTGTGAGATGCCAATAATTCTATAGTTGTATCTGTTTATTTAGAGAGAATGTGCTGGAATGTATAAGCTGCAGGCCCCACAAAATTGCTTTTATGCATATTTCTTTAATGAAAGTTATGAGCTAGAGGGAAATTGGAGAACAGGGGTAACTTTCTATCAAGTCAGGCTGTTTGTTCACAGTCATGATGGATTGAATTAATGACAGCACCTCAAGTGAGAAAGACCATAAGGGATGACAACTCTAGGAGAGGGAAAAAAGGAAGTGTGAGTTCAAATTCCACCACTAGTACTTACAAGTTGTGTGGTCTTAAAAGTACACAAGCAGGCTTTCTGAACCTCAACTCTTATTTGTGAAATGGAGGTGAGGCAGTACTTCTGTCTCATAGATGCATAGTGTAGATGACAGGAGATAATGACAATATAGGAGTGTCATAGTTGCTTCCAAAATTATACGGAAACCACATGGCATCCTGCAAGCCACATATGACTAGGGAGGATGGATACATGTCCTTGCACAGTGCTTCCTATGTCGTGATGACCATAACTGCACCTGATTACCACAGCCTGTCTCTAAGAAAGCATGGTTTCCATCATTATTTAGGATAATATGAAATGTGATTTGGCGTACTTGCTGTCATTTTAAATGATCAAATCCAAATTACAAGAATAGATAGGAAAGTATTTCCCTGGCATATTTCAGACTGAGAAAAGGCTTAGTGTGGCCATGCTTTAATTCTTCCCCAACTCTATATTTTTGTATAACCCATACACTGGGAATTTTTTGTTTGCATTATAATTAGTTGAAAAAAATCAAAGAATGAATAATACATAAAATTTTATGAGCCAGATAAACCAGTGTCTGTGGCTAGCCTTTTTTTTTTTTTTCTAGGCTATCACCATGCTTATTCATTCATGTATGGTTTGGTTATTTTTGTGCTATATAATAGTAGATCTGAGTAGCAAAGGCAGAAAATCCGTGCCTTCCAAGGGCCAATATATTTAATATCTGGCACTTTATAGTAAAAACTTCACTGACCTTTGTTGGTGTGTAACACCCCCTGCTTTAGATGAGTAGTCAGTAGAAATGGCTCTGTTCATGATGCTTGATTAGATGAACCAGTCCTGAACTACTGCTGTGTAGATTGCACATGTGTCCGGCAAGTAACACCCACAGATACACTGATCATGTCCAGGGCCTCTTGGTGTGCTTTCCCCATTCATTCCCTGAATTAGCTTCTCCTGATTCTTCTCCTGCACCTTCTCTTCCTCCTTCTTCTTATTGGTTTTTAAAGGTAGGGTCTCACTCTAGCCCAGGCTGATCTGGACCTCACTCTGTAGTCCAATCCTGGTCTTGAACTTGCAGCAATCCTCCGAACTCTTCCTCCTTAGTGTTGGGATTAAAGGTGTACACTACAATGCCCAGTCAATAGCTTATTTTTTATTTTTTTATCTCATATTGCCTTTAAGTGAGGGCTTGGTCCAGTGTGGAAACAGAATTTTGTCTCAAATTTCTTTAAGTGCTTATTACTGCTATCACTTTGGTGGTTAGTGCCTTTGTCTTAATTCAGGGAGAAAACATGCCATGCATGTCACCAGAGAAAAATGACCAGCCCATGGCCAGGGTGGCCCTGTTATGTTCTGGTTAATGAACATTTAGGTCAGACTTAAACTTTATTGGTCTTGTGACTTTGATTGTTTGTAGACCCTCTGAAAAGGGATGATAATACTTTCTTCATTAAGTCCTATGGTGAATACCAAGTGAGGTACATCTTGTGAATATCCACAAATAGCCATTTTGGAACTAGTGATTATATTCTGTTTCTCTAGTGAAACAGAACCCATAGAATGAATATATAGTATAAAGAGGATTCATTCAATTAGCTTACATGATACAGGCTAAACAGTACAACAATAGCTGTCTGTAAGCTGGAGAGGCTGAAAACTCAGTAGCTTCTCAGTCCAGGAAGCTCTCTGGCAGTCTCAATTTGGTAATGAAGGCATTGACAATTCCTGGAAGCCTGAAGAATCTGAGGTCCAATGTCTGTGAAGGATGGTAGCTGCAGGGTAGTATTCCTGGAACTTCTTTATAGGTTGCTAGCAGAAGAGCTGCCCACTTTGGAAACACCTTCATAGACTTGCCCAAGAAGAATGTCTCTTACTGGGTTTCTGATCTGATCAAGTTGATGTTAGAAAGTAACCATCACAGTGTGCATAGACATCAAAGCTTACTATACTTAGGAAAAGTTGATTGTCTTAGTTTGATTTAACATTTTTTCCTCCCTTTCATTTCCTTCCCTACTAACTCAAAACCAGCATTTCCCTGGCCTTCTCCCTTTAAAACTACTCTGTTGATATTTCACTGAAATTGAAGAGAACAGTGCTTTTGTTTGTGCGGTGGATAAAAGTCAGCTTTGAAAGAGTACTGGGGAATATGTATAAGGTCAACTTTACAGCCTTTAATTGTACAATATTCTTTCTCCTTACCATTGCTGGACAATCCCTTAGATGCAGCTGCTGAACTTCTGTCTGAAGATATTTTTTTTTTTTTTTTTTTTTTTTCCTGCTGAAAAGCTTGGGGTTGGGTGACTTGGTCATGTCTGAAGACCCACAAAGCTTGCTGCCCTCTTACTATGAATCCTGTGACAGCAAGGAAATACCAGACCTACTTTCTTAGCTTCTCTCTGTAAAGGGCCCTTACAGCCTGAGGACTGGCATTTCCTTGCATTTCTAGTTTAATTACTGTCTAAGAGATGAACTTCAATTCCCACACTTAGCAGCATAAATTAGATGGAAGCAAAGCAGTGCTCCATTTTATTCTGCTATTTTTACTTGTTGGCCATCACATCATATGCATATGCGGTAGATTGGTAAATTGCATCCTAGTGTGTAGCATGGCACACACAGAACCCTGCTATTGGATGTCTGACCTCTGATGTTTGGTAGGTGTTATTGTTCTTGAGCAACCACCTCACTGTCTGAGTTGGGGACCATATGGTAAAGTGGAAGTATTGGGAAGTGAGGCTCTCTGGTTTTTCTGGGGTAGGTAATTTTAGTTTGTGGAGTAAAAGATGTGGTTCTTATTTAAGAATGTTAGCTCAGGGAGAAGTAAAGGAACAAGACATGTGCCTGTTAAGTGTGGTCTCCAGCTAGTAGCAGAGATACTCCCCATAACCTCTCACGTTTGCCTTCACTTTTGCCTTTGTAGAATAGAGTATTACAGTGAATTTGTCAACCTTCTGAGCTGATGGTGAGCACCTTCTTCCAGTTCATTGAGAAATTGGGTATGTCATCAAAGAGAAACCACTAGCCTACATCCAAGGAAACACTTTATTTTTTGAACATCAGATTTATCCTTTATTGGTTCTGTAACTTTGGGCTAGTTGTGGGACTTCTCTGTATCTCTCTGTACTCATCTCTAAAAAGGATAATAATTATTTCTACATTATAGGCCTGTGGGGAATACCAAGTGACAAAGACCATGTAAATAGCCACAAATAGTCATCTATCTTAGCTTTGAGGAAGGTCCAAGGCATTATGAGATTGTGTGGTTGCTCCCATGATGACCATTAAGACATGCTAGTACTTTGCAATTTCCAGGGTACAGTCTCCCTCTCCCCTTCTGAGAAACTCTTCAGACTTGAGAATCTAATGTCATAAGAAGTGAAAAGGTCTAACCTAAAAGTATTAGTCAAACTGACTTTAGCTGAGGAGGTGAGGCTGATTATGAACTTATAAAGTGCCAACAAAGTTGTTCTTGGTGCTAAATGTCCCTAGTGATTCAAGATCATTTTCATGGAACTTTTGTATGAAATAGCAAGGGTCCCATTGGGAATATATAATACAGGAATGGGGGAAATTCTGGGTTTGTAGAATGGATTATGGACCATCTAGGCACTAACCAGGGAAAGTTGTTAGTAGAGGAAGGGGGCATTGGAGAACTATCTGTCATGAGAAGGAGAAATTAAGTGAGACCGTCTTTTGGGACCAAGAAGACAAAGTGCAGCCAGGGAAAAGGACAACTGACTTTATGTGGCCTTATAACCATTAGCACCAATCAGGACAGAGTTCAAAGAGAAAGCTAGGATCCCCAATTTTGAACTTAATGGTTTTGCCTCTTAGTAAAATTTCATTTACTGCAGATGAAAATAACCTGGGATAATTAGAAGAAATCTCTTTAGGAATCTTTGAAGGGACTTCTCACGAGAGGGGTGGGGAGCGGAGAAGTAGACTAACTGGTACCCATGGTCTCTTCCAATTCCATGTACTCAGATTTTTTCCCCCTTTTTGAAGGGAGAGGCTTATTTGTGTGGGTCCTGTGCACCAAAATTTCCTCTCATTTCTATCACATCTCCATTTAGTCAATTGGTCTGAAATATAGACTGATGTGCCAGCCTCATCAATGAAGCAGATTTTCCACCAGGGGATGTTCTTTGGAGAATGTGAACCACTAAAAATGCATATTTCTCCATATAAGAAAAAAAAAAAAAACTCCCTTGTGTTCTTAAAAAGAAAAATTGGGGAGAGGATTCATATGGAAATCCCAGGATTTGAAAATGGAGTGTGACAGCCGCTTCACATTGTTGCCACACAGCCACCCAAAGTAGTTCAAACTGGATGAGCTTCTAAGCAGGCAGTTCATTTGCCATTAAAGCATGACCAGTGCCTCAGCTAAAACAAGCAAACAAATGGCTGAACATGCTAACATCATTTTCTATCATTTCTATTTGATGTGGATTGGGTGGAAAATCTGGGATGCAAGCCATGATGTAGATTTTCAAAACTGATTAGCAGTTTTGGACACTGGCAGCCATCTCTTCAGCATTTCAGTGTTGAGTTAAAATTGATTAGTGTGTTTGGAAAAAAAATATGTACCAAATTTGCTGTGCACATTGAGGGAGCTCCAGACATAGGAAGGTGGCAAAATAGAAACAGAGGATCAGATCTGAGAGCCACACCACTAAGACCACTCAAGCGAGACAAGATCTTGGAAGAGAGGGTGTAAATGGCTCTGCACAAGTTTATATTAGCTGTTAGTACTTGTCGAACACTTAGACTCTACTTGTGACAATGTGTAAAATGGGTTGCATGCTTGGAGGACAAAGGTTGCTTGGTTCTTTGTCATAACATTAATCATGGCTAAACTTATTTCAGTGGTTAGGGTGAAGTTACTATCTAATCTTGCAGAAATTCCATCATAGACATATTGATGTTCACTCTCTTTATTTAAAGTTCTGGTGGTTTTGAGAATTGGCTTGGTAAATATTTTACCACTTCCAAATGATACATAGTGGGGATGATAAATTCAGGGTAGTTTTGCAATATCTTGATTCCCCTTTAGTTTGTTAGATGTAACCAGAATTCATATACTTACTGTATCCCTTTTCTGTTATCAAACACAGACAGGAAGTTAAAAAGTGAGTCATAGCAGGTCATATCTCAGAAGAATGAGATGTTTCAAAGGTCAGCTTTTCTTGCTTGTCAATAGTTGACATTTAAGAATTTATTTCCGACGTTGCTGATAATGTTTTTTGAGATAGTCAAGAATTTCTGTGTTGGAATGCAATTATGTTCATAATGAGATGCAAAAATGCAAATATGGTGATACGTGCCAGTTCTTTGTAGTGCCTTTTGTCAGAACTGCAGGCACCATGAGACTTTGATAGATACAGTGTCACTATGAAGAGTTGGAATGCTGATAGCTTTTAAGGAGCATCTATAACTTGATATCTCTAGATGCTAATTAGCAGGAACCTTTAGTGATGATAAATGCAGAGGTCATTTTTTTTCTTTGTAAATTCTGACAACTTCATTGAACCAATTGTATCAATAGGATTTGTCAGTAGTTGCAGCAAATATCTTTATCTGCTTTTATTTTAATGTTCCTTATTAAATGCATTGTATATTCATAAGTACAGCCTTTAGAAAGCTACCTTGCATGATTGACTTTTAAAAGTTCATTTTAAATGTAAAAATATAATTTAAGAATATAACTCACTAACTGCCTCCATCAAGTACTTAAAAACTATGTGACATATTCTCACATTATTCCCACTTATGTGCTTTTATTAAAAAAAAGAAGAAGAAGAAAAATCAGGCTACTGAATTATGGCTTCAAAGTATTATACCTTATGGGCTATTCTGTTTATTAAGATGATATGATTTTTTTAAGAATCACAAAGTAATTATAGTCATAGAAGTGTCATAATGAAGAATAAATAAAGAAAACTTTCTATTTCTTATTATAGCTTGCGTATGAAATGCCCCCCATCCCCCACCCCCCACCATCACTGGTTCCTATGTTGTATGTTTGGTCCCTACCTAGTGGCTATATTTTGGGAGGTTCTGGAAACCTTAGATAGTGAGGCCTAGATGGAAGAAGTGCATCACTGTGGGCATACCTTTGAATGTTATACCTAATACATGCTCACATTATGCCTCATCATGGGCCCAGAATTAACATAGCCAGATTCTATGGATCAAAATCTCTAAAACAGTGAACAAAATAAACAATAACTCTCATGACATTGCTTTTTAGAGGTACTTGTCAAAGTGATGACAAAAGTCACAAATACACTTCCAGAGTGTCCCTTTACCCAGCAAAATATTTATACTGAATTCTCATCATGAGAAGTGAGAGCATGAAGCACTAGGGAATAGTTACCACAGAGAGAGGTGAGAGCTGAAGTATGTACTCAAAAAACATTCCATGAATGTCCACATGGCACTGTTCTCTGGGTGTATATGGGTGCATGCAAGTAAGCCATTCCTCTCATGACCCTGAAGGATTATAAGAGGGCAGAGAAGAAGATGAGAAATTACTTTACACAATGATGTGGACTTCTTGGAGATGAATACAAGGGCTATCAAGTGGCCTGACTCCCTTGATGAAAGGTTTTGTCCATAAACAGCATCTTTCTTTATTTAAGTTCCTCTTTCCTGAATCTTACTTTGAGACTACGTTGTAATAAGGCAGCAAGAAGGCCATCTCACAGCTCCTTCACACTCTGCCTCTGAATTTGTGTAGTAGGGGCTTGTCTATGGTCAAGTTCAAATTTCCATAGGAGATACTGCAGCCACTTTCAGCTCCTTTTCCAACATTGGAAGAGGAACAGATGACCTACTTGTATTATTGAAGTGGAACTTTTTCATGCTGGTGTGCATTCCATATGACCATAAGTCTTAGAAGGGAAGGACCAGAATGATCCTGCGTCCTTTAGAAAGATGTGAGGATATGACCAAAATGATAGCAATGACAGGCCCTTCTCTGCTCTCCCTCTGTAGTAGTGATTTCAAGGGACAGTACTCCTATACTCTTGAGAAAGTATGTGATGAGAGCTTCCTGCTAAGCACATTCTTCTAAGGTGGTGAAAGTACGCAGGCAGTGGGAGGCTCACAGGTCAGGCAAAGATGACAGGCAAGGAGCAGAGGACAACCTTGGCAGTGACACTAGTGGTGAAAAACTGATAGGTAGGAAGAGGTTGGCTCAAGAGTCTCAGTGAGTGAAATAAAAAGAGTGGCTTCAAATACCTTCCATGACTGCAGGACCAGTACCTCACACTGTGATAGTAACACCCTCGTTGACAAGCTATGACTGGACAGATATGGTTAACACACATTTTAGCTGGGCATTTTTTTTTCTCCAGTCCTTCATTAGTTCCAGAACATGGAGGCACAATAATCTGGGAATTGGACTGAGTTAATGACTTAACTAGAAATGAAAGTTCCCTGAGGACAGACACTGTTTTGTCATCTGATATAACCCTAATGCCAATCTATTACCATGTCCTGAGGCACAATACAAATTGTAAGAAGTTTATTTGAGTAAAGAACAGTTCATGGATTGGAAGTGAAGGAAAGAATAGGCTGTGGTTCACTTGTTTCATCTTGCTGGAAAGCCCTAGTTTAACTGTAACTTAATGGGAAGCTTCTGATTAGTTAATCATACATGTTCTTTTTAAAAAAGAAACAACTTTTAGACATTTATAAGAAATAACCTCAATTAAATTTTGGTTATATTTGTATATCATCAAATTATAAGGTCTATTTTTTGAGACAGAGTTTCACTATGTAGTCCTGGTTGGGCTGGAACTTGCTAAATAGATCAGGCTGGCCTCAAATTTTCAGTGACTCTTCTGTCTATGCATTCCAAGTGCTGGGATTATAGATGGATGTGTGCCACCATGTCTGGTTATATTGTGTTATATTACTACATTAAAATATTTTTATGTTTATTTACTTATTCTTTAGAAAGGATCTTGCTATGTAGAGCAGGCTGGCCTCTAATGCACAATCCACTTACCTTAGCTTCCCAAAATGCTGGGATTATACACATTTAACACCATACATGGTCCCTTTTCTTTTATTAAAAAACCCTTCATAGAATAGATATTTAACAAATATTGGTTAATTAGTGAATAAACAAAATACCACTGAATACTCTGGCTGTATAGTAATGACTGGGATGTTCAAAAGCACATAAACATAAATGTTTAAAAGTTGGAGTGAATTCACAGAAAATCCAACTTGCAACAATTTCCCAGGAGGACCTGGTGGCAAAGGGTTGCAATCTCAGCTCCTTGGGAGGCTGAGGAAGGAGATTACAAAGTAATGACCAGCTTGGATTAGAGAGTGAGTTCAAAGCCAGCACAGGTAACTTAGTGACAGCCTGTCTCAAAATAAAAAGTAAATAATGGCTTTGGATCTATAACTCAGGGCTTATCTAGCACATATAAGCCCCTGAGTTCACTCATTGCTACTGTACAAAGCAAACAAACAATAAAAACTAATTCTCTACTTACCAAGTAAGCAAAGTCTTACAGATGATAGTACTAACACTGAGGTAATGAACTAGTTTTCTGAAAGAAACTATTCTGCCAATCTGAGATTAAGAAACCAAATGACATGCCAAACAAGTAAAGAAACTAGGCTTATTGAACCAGGAATGAAAGATACTGGGGGTCACAAATGCTACTTATAGTATAGTCACAGAGATATTATGGAGAAGACAATTAATCTTGTTTTGGATGTCCTCAAAAGTCATATTTCAACCAATGTGTGTAAACTTTAAAGAGAGGATTCAATATGGGAAAGATATTGGTAGGGATTCTGCCTCACAGGAGGTACAGACGATCTTCTATTGACTGGTCACAAAAGGGATTTGGGATCAAATTACACTTTGGGAGTCACTGACTACACTGCAAAGTTCTTGTCAATCCATACGTGATTTTTGTTTCCATGCTTATAGAGTAATATGGCAGAAACCCTTTCCAGGAAAGGGAAAACCAAGTTAGTTTTTCAAAAAATGAATTCATTGGAGCTGACACAGTTTTGCCTACATTTCATAGACTAGCTAGCTAGAAGCCAGGAACCATAATGCATTATACGTAGTTATATCCTCTGTCCAAATTTCATTCATCTACGTATTGGTCTGGGTTCCTTCTCCTCCTTCTACCCACTTCTGAATCCATAAATTTCCCCAGCATCATCTTTTTAAACTCCTGGTGTTGCTCAAGACACATAGTGCTACCCTTGAGCATCTAATTTCATCTTGGGGAGTTTATAGTGGCCTTCACACATCTCTGTTGCTTGGACCTGAATTCTGTTGGAATTCCTGCTCCCTTCTGATGTTTGCTTGAGTGCCATTCCTGCCAAGCTGTCTGTTTTGGTATCGTGCCAGCATGTTGGAGGATATCCACTCAGCAAAATATGGAATGAAGAGTAAATGTTCACCTCACATTTATTAAATTTCATCTAAAACTATTCATTCTGATACTTTATTATCTAAATCAAGATGGCAGAAAGGGCAAAAACTGGCACCAACAATTTGAATAACTGTGGTGATGAGTGGGTAATAGTAATCTGATGAGAGAGGAAAAGTGTTGTCTTTTTCTCTTTCAGAAGGATCTGAGTTTTACTGTTAATTATGAGCTTTTTTTTTTTTTTTTTTTTTTTTTTTTTTTACATTCTGAACACACATATTTATGACTGGCTGTCAGAAATTCTATAGCAATAAATTATAGTCTGAGGTCTCTACTTCAATATAAGATTTCCATTTGAGAAAAAGAGATACTTCAGACATTGCATTTCAGGGTGATAATTGCACTTCTTGGGTGGTTAAGGAAGAGGTTATCTACAAATAATAATTAAAAAGTTGTGCCCTAGGGAATAAGGATGTCAGGTATGGAATTCAAGCATATGAAATGCTAGACTCGTGGCCTGACCTTGTTCCCTTGTATTCAGTAAAATAAATTTTAAGTGTATTTATACTTCTGTATTGGGAGGTGATAACTTGAGAGTGCCTTACACAGAGAAAAGGTAACTTTATACTCTTGTGATCACCTAGCCCTTTGATGACATAGCTTCTCCTCATAAGCATTTTGAAAGTATCATGCTATTAGTACTTGTGGTGATTTGAATGTAAATGTATGCCCTTTATAGTTTCAGGAATTTTTGATTAAATTTGCTACTTAAGTTTCTAGCAGGCAAAGCTCTGTTGGAGAAGAGGTGTGTCATTGGGGTTACATCTTAAATCCAGCCTTACTAGGTGTGTCAAGAGTCAATTTGACCTCTGGTTGTTTGGTGCATGTTGGTGTCCCCCCCCCATGTGTGTATGTGTGTGTGTGTGTGTGTGTGTGTATGTGTGTGTGTCTTTCTGTCTGCTGTGGATGCTGAAGAAAGCCAGTTTCCTCAGCCACTATGCAGCTTCCCTGGGAAACTGTAAGCCAAAAAATAAACCATTTCTTTCCTGAACAGATATTTGTCCTAGCAAGGAAAAGATAACTGCAACAATACCTATAGTCAGTGCATATTTTCTAGAGTTATGTGGTTGGGGAGGGTGAGACTTAATTATTTGGGTTGGACCCTGAAACATGATTCCAAGAGGTTCAATCAGGTGACCCTAGCATATTGGATTCACACATGTGCCCATACACTGGGGATGGTGGTCATAGATGGAAAGCAAAGTATCTTGTGATACTGACACCATATCCCTGCTTGGCCAGACCTGCTGAAGCTGAGATATATTCCTTCCATGGAATCATTTGTGCATGATTATTTGTCATCCCTGCAACTAAGTTAGATGATGAAGATCAAACAGAGAGTGCCTATGCAAAATGAGGGAGGACACCCTGTGCACAAGAAACACATAAGTGTAGGTGTGCAGAAGAGGGGAAAAATGTCTGGAGCTTGATACACAGCTCCTTTGGGAGAAGATAGATGGAAACTCACCTTAGCTGAGTCATGTGTCAGGTTAACCATGGAGGATAGCCTCATCACTTATGAAATGAAGAGGCTCTGGGGAGACTAAGCAGAAGTAATTCATTTACTTGCTTTAATATGGAAGCTTTGGTATAGTTGTTGAAACATAGGTTTATCCAAAGGTGAGTTGAGCTAATAATATAAGGAAAATATTGCCTCCAAGTTAATGGAAAAGCATCATCTCAATGTGTTCTGGAATGTTCAGGAAGGTTTTGCTATATGTAGGAGAAGCATGTGTTCTTCCTTTGGCTACTTATAAAGGGTCCGTCTCAGCTGTCAACTTGATTGGGTCAGGAGACAACTGAGATACATACCTCTGGGCCAGTCTGTGAGGACATTTCTAGGAAAGATTGAATGAAGGAGTAAGATTTTGTTTTCCCAGAGTAGGTAGCACTTCTAGTAGCAGCTCAGTACAAAGACGTCTGAGGGGAAAACAGTATTGCATTTGCCTGCGTGCCTTTGCTCCTTGCTGGCAAGTGCATCTATTTGGTGACTGCCGTCTTTTGCTAAAGTCAGAGCCCAGCTTCATCAGCCCTCCAATGTGGACCAAAAAAGAGCCACTGTAGGAACCCTACAGGCTTGTGCACCAGCACCAGGTGGACACTGTCGCATTCAGTTTCCTAGATTAAGCATCTACTGGTTTCTCAGCATCTCCAGCCTACAGACACCCACTGTTGAACTACCCAGCCTGAGTTGTGTAAGCCAATCAGATAAATACCTTTGGTGCTATATGTTCATTCTATTGGTTCTGTTCCTAGAGTAATACATTTTGTGTGTCATGTTGTCCCAGTGTATGCTGCTGTCGGAGCACATCAGATTGCAGCTAAGTCAGCAGTACACAAACTCAGGGCTCAGGTACTCTATGCCATTAACACATGCTGCCACTTAAGCAGGAAGAATCAATGGAGCATGTGGAGTTCAGAGGCGGAATCATTAGTGGTTCCACAGAGTGGACAGTCACAGGTGTTGATGGAGTCAGGACACACAAGACCTATCTATGAGGATGGCAATCCTGAGAAATGGCAGCTGGTCAGAGGATCAAAGCTGTGTTTGGGATGAGAAGCCAAACTCTGTATGGCAAGTATGCAAAGCTGACTTCTTGTGATGTGGAACAGATTTTATTGGGTAAGTCAGAAATGAACTCACAGCATGCATTGTCTGACTGTGCCAGTCTGAGAGTTTGGACACACACCTACTGTGTAAAGTCAGGTGGCAAACTGCACTTAGAGATGGCCCATGTTACTCAAAACCAAATACCATATGTACAGATTTCTATTGCAACTTTTCCACAAGGGGCTATGGTAGAAAAGAAGACCACAGCCCTTGCTGTCACCCAAAGACCTTGTGCATACTGCTTGCAGAACTTACCATGCTCCACTGCTGCTGCCTATGCTACTATTATTTCTTCTTCTGTCACTTATGCCAGACTGTGTGGCCAGAGAATGGCAATCCTACTTCCCATCTCTCTCCCAAGATTTGTGATTCCCACATTGGGGGTCAATGGATATGAAAGTATGTGCTGCCAAGGGGCATGGTTAAGTAGAGATTTCAGATGAAAACTTATTTATAATGACAAGAATGGAGATATTAAGACATTTTATATTGTTGATAGCTAATAGCATGCTAAGAAGAATAGATACTTCTGGGCAATATTTTGCCAGGATTAGTATGGTTTGTGCTAAGTCCTTAGCTCTGGTTGGTGGCAGGAAGGCCCTTACTTTTGTCGTTTGTTACTAAGAGTTCTTTCAAAACTCTAGGTGCAGGCATCATTTGCTCAGTACCTGCCATGGGGGTGGAAGGATGGAGAGATTAGGAACATCTAGTAGTTTTCATGTAGTTAGTGCTAGATGAACACCTGACTAATTAGGCAAAGTCAATCAACAAGCCAATGTCTAGATTGTTTAGCTATCCCCTTCCATTTTTGTGTCAGAAACTCTACCCTACTGCAGGTAAGCTAACTCCAAATATAAGGACCCCAAATGGTGCTAGGTAGGAATCATTGGTCAATAGATATAAACCCATCTCTATAAGAGGTAAATAAAATATGTAGCTAAGCCTTGGGAGGCTATGCAGTCACCAAAATTGAAGGCATCAAATACCACTTGATTATCTTGCATCTTGCACACTGCCTGGCAGAGAAATGATGCTCTCTGTCTTTACATTCACATTGCTTCATTCCTTTGTAGAATCTTCTAGTAGGAGACTTTGCACTTATTCCCTGCACATAGCAAATTGCTGGCCATCTGTTACAAGCTGAACCAGTCCCTTCCTGTAGAGGTGTTATTGGATAGCACTATAATACTATGAAAGTTTTTATTGCTTTCTCCAATTCCAGACTTTACTATCTTCCAAAATCCATATTTTGCATGTAGAAGGATAGATATTATTGCATCTTTTGTGCAACAACCCGTACCTTTAGTAAAAATTTATGGAGCAAGGACTATGTACTAACAGACAGGAACACTGAATAATAAAAATAATAAAAACACAGGTGGATCAAGTTTGTTATCAATAATGCATAAGTAAGAATGGCATGTTCTTGGTATTTGTTTTGTTTTGATTTATTTTGAAACAGAGTCTTACACGGTACGCCAAGATGACCTGGAACTCACTATGCAGCGGCTGTCATGTAAAGATAAAAAACATCACATGAAAGAAAAGATGGAAGGAAGGAGGGAGGAAGTGGAGGAGAGACAGAGAAAAATAGAGAAAGAGAGAGAGGGAGAGGAGAGAGAGAGACTTAGAATTTTCATTTTCATAACTAACACACTCCTGAGATAACTAACCCACATTGTTGATGATTATCTTAATCCACTAATGAGGGAGTGGTCCATGACCACTATTCCAATGTCCTTTGAAATTTCTACCTCTCAGTACCATGACAATCAATCACTGATATGATTTTTTAGAGGAGTCATTCAAATGATAGTCTTGGCCCCTGCCACAGTATTCCTTTCATCTTACCTAGTTTTCCAACTTAAGCCCCTCCCCAGCTCCATGGCTATCTTGCCAGACCTCAAGGCCTATTATGATGCCATCTCCTTCACTGTCCACACCTTACACACACACTTGTGCATTCTTGGTCCTTTCTCTAATACTCACAGGAGATGTTTAAGAGGTATTAGATAAATAAATAAACAAAATAAGCACTCATCACAGCTTACAGATGTAACCAGCATGGTATCATACTAAGTCAAACAGCTACCCAGAAAAGGCAAAAATGCAGAAACTGAACATTAGGAATCACTGCAACATGCATAACAAAACCTCATTTTGCTTTAATATTAACTCCCTGAGAACTTATTAAATGCCTGGAAAGTCATTCATTCTCACTTGTTTTCCTACCTTTCTATTCTTCTTCTCTCTTCCTTTCATTGTTCTTTCTTTCTTTCTTTCTTTCTTTCTTTCTTTCTTTCTTTCCTTATTTTTTTTCAAGAGAAGGTCTCACTTTTACCCAGATTGATCTGGAACTTACTCTGTAGCCTGTGCTGGCTTTGAACTCATAGCAATTCTATCTCAGCCTCCCACATAGAGTTCTGGAATTAAAGTTGTATGCTACCATTCCCTACTCACATTCATGGAATTATTTTTAATATATTTCTTTGGCAGAGAGAATGAGAGAGATACTATGAATGTAGGCATGCCAGGGACTCTTGCTACTGCAAATAAACTCAAGATGCATGTGCCACTTTGCACATCTGGCTTTACATGAGTACTGGGGAATTAAACTGGCTGGCAGGCTTGGCAAGCATGCTCCTGTAACTGCTGATCCATCTCCCCAGCTTGGAATTATTTAATGAAGGGATTCTTATTCTCTACCATTTTTCTCTGTGTCTGTACTTAATGCCAGCACCACTCCATCTTGATTACTGTGTCATTATGGTAAGTTTTGAAATCAGCAAGTGATTCTTTCTTCAAAATTATTTGAACTCAATAGTCATTATATTTAATTTCTAACACTTGAACAGCTTGCATTTTAAAGAGTGATGATAATGGACTAGGAATTCAGCTATGATATAAACACCCTTAAAAGAAACCTTACACTTATAGGTCTGCTATTATCACCTGCTAATTTTCACTAGCATGTATATGTTGTATATGTAAATCCAGGTAGACATTATAGACCTTCTGACAGCCCTCATATATATATATATATGTTAAGTCAGGGTCTTGCTCTAGCTCAGACTCACTGGAATTCACTATGTAGTCTCAGGGTGGCCTCTAACTCATGGCGATCCTTCTACCTCTGCCTCCTGAGTGCTGGGATTAAAGGCATGCACCACCACACCCAGCTATATATATAATTTTTAAAAAGTGTACTCCTTTACATCTCTGCAAATTGGTGGTGGTGCTCAGGCTTCTTCTATGCAATGTCTATTTGGTCCAAACCAGGGCTACTCCCTGTGAGCTGGCCCCCACCGCTTCTGGTAGGTAACTATGTGATATATAACTTGCAAGCAGCCCTGCTGTTTGTTACTGGCAATTAATCTCTCTGGTGCCTTTCTTCCATTCAGACTAAGCCTTTATGTTCTAAATCCAGCTATTCTAACGCTCCCCACTTGTGCTGTGTAGAAAAGACTCAGACTGACAGATTATCGCAGGGCAGTTAAGCATGTAATTGCTCAAATGAGTTAAAATCCCTTCAAATATCTGTCTTTGTACCTCATCACACCACTTCACGGACTCAAATATTTGACAATTGATGAAGATAAACTAAAGGGGCCTTCATTAGCTACCAACCACCGTGACAAGCTTCTTTCAGCTAAAGGCTGGTGAATTTTGGAACTTATTATCTACTTAAAAACTGCAGGAAAGCAGAAAAATACTTCAGTGAACTTTAGAAAAGAGAAAGCTAGAAGCTTCACATGGAAACTAGGGTCAGAAAAAAAAAATCACACACACATAGTTTTCTAATCTAAGGCTGCGCTTGTTAAAAATGCAGGATAAGACCAGCAGATGCATTTATCCAATAAAAGGAGATATTACCACACTCTCCCAGGCATTGGCATGAATGGCTCTGTGTTAAATTTAGTAGTGATTACAAAGGTGGAGAGAGTGTGGCAGAGCCCAGCACCGTGTGGAGACTAATCTTAGCATGGGGTTGCCAGACTGCCAGGACACCCAGCCAGGATACAGTCAGGTGCTGTGCTGAAGGAGTGTCTTGAGAAATGCATGGAACTGTGCTCTGGCATGAACCCCAGTGAATCCTCTGACTTCCACTGGCCTCGCTGCTCCGGATTCGGCTGTACAGAATAGATGCCAAAGAAAACAGGTGGTAACCCAACTACCAGGCACCAGGGCAGTAGAGTCCATCCAGATTGGAAGTAGGCTGGCTTGTGCCTACACATTGTGAAACAGTGCCCAGTCTGTGACCTTATCCATGAAACCAACTGATTAATTCAGGTTACATATATACTATTGTTCCATGAGAAACGTACATGGAATAAAAATGGGTGATAAATTATAAAATGATAAAGTTGAAATTTTTGTCTATGTATTTCATCATTAATATGAATCAGAAATTCTGTACATTATGTACTGAAAACTTAAATAAAAATCCAAAAGAATAAAAGTAAAAGAAAATATAAGAACATCTTGGAGAATTCCATTTTCTTTTTGGAGATTGGTTTCCATTAGGGAGTTGTTTAGTTTGCATTGACAGTAGTCTTGCTCAGTTTCCAGGGTCCATGGCACATAGACCCATGCCAGCAGGTCCTTGACCATTTGTGCCCTGACCATTCATTACTGTCTCCAGTAGTTAATAAGCTGACTGTGTAAATAACAATGGAGAATGTGCATCTTTGAGTGGGTCCTGGCTCTATTAGGAATCCTCGCCTTACAGTATTGAACACAATCCTGATTTTCATTTAGATATAACAGTTACAATTAAGCATGTAATGAAGATGTTCAGGGAAGAAAATAGTATTAAACTGCAGTGAGATTTTATATGTATCCACACACTGTGTTTTAATCTCCCTATTAACTATCTTGCCACATGTACACACACACACACACACACACACACACATTTTGAACTGTACAACAATTCATCTGGGGTCCTGACCTTCTTTCTATTATGATGGTTTGGATTTGCTTTAATCTTGGACTTTGGAATGCTGACTAGTTAAATGTCTACCTTCTGGCCAATGGTCACACAGACACAATGGTAATAAGAATGATAGGCTTGGTAATACAAACAAGATATGATCTTTGAACATAATGCCATGCCCTTATATTACTATTTTAATATAGAAAAGTATGTAGTTTGTAATGTTGAACAAATATTTTATTTCATAACTTATATGTAAAACAGTTTAGAAACAAGCACTGGTGATCAAATTATTCCACTTTTTCTGAAGTATAAGTAATCTATCTATCATCTATCTATCTATCTATCATCTGTAATCATCTGTAATAGCATCTATAATGAATTATCTTGATTCCAGGTAAAGAATATGGAGCATTAAAAATGTTTGAGAAATCAAGATGCTACCCCAAATACCTCTAGGATGCTTAGGTACAAATGTGAAGTGCAGTGACCACAAGTGCGCTGTCCATGGCTTCTGACAACCCTCATACCAAACATGATATCCTACTTAAAATGGACTCTGCCAAATTTAAGAACAAATGGAATACATATAAAAATGAATTGTTGTAATCATATATTATAAATCTTAGGGCAGTCACAAAAGAAAAGGCAGTAGTAAAAGAAAATGAAATAAAAAATTACTAAAACTTCAACCTTATAAAGGCAGAGAAAGGGAAAAACAAGAAATATTTAACAAATTAGTACCTATAAATAAACTAAAAATGTTATATAGATTTAATTACATTAAAAATAAATGGTTTAAAGGACAAGTCTATATAGCCATAGAAATCCACTTTAGAGACATAGGTTAAGGATAAAATACCTGGATGATATAGCATACAAGTGTTAATGAAGAGGAAGGTGGAGGCCGTATTATGTCAGAAATAGAAGAGTTCTTATAAGGGGATTAGTATCAGGGATAAAGGAAAAATTTAGATGACCACTAGTATATCAAAGTCCAAGAAGACAAACAATCCTAATTACAGACTTTCAAAGTAACAAAATCAAAAGAAAATATATACCATATTGTGGGCAATAAAACAAACTTCAATGAACAGAAAACAATTGAAATGACACAAAATATTTTTGGTGAGCATAAACCAGATACAAACAACTTACAGCTGTCTGGAATGTCTTCAAAAACTGAAAATTAAACAAGATGCTTAGATATAGCTGATGATTATAAAAGGAAGGAAAACTGAAATTATTTTGGCTCAATATGAAAGAATCAGCCCAATTAAGAACAAATTAAAAATATAATCTAAATATAATAAAGAGATATTTCACAAAAGAAGAAATACTTCTGGGGAACAACAATAACGTACTCAACATCATAGACTACATACCATGAAGGAGAGAAAGAGATTACAAACCTATTAGAATGATTAAAACTCAAGGACTAGTAGGGAGGTGGAGTAACAGGCTCTATGAGCAATGAATGCATATGCCTGTACAATTACTGTCATTTGAATGGTTATGATATATATCACCGTCTCCTAATCTGGAAAGAGCCCAATTATTAATATTTAGTTAATAAAGCACTATTTAGCAATGACAAGGAAGAAATGATTGATAGATCCAACATGGACCAAAATCTTAATCAAGGCTAACTGACAGTCACAGAATGACCTCATTCCTGTCTCAGGGAGAATTGGTTATGAGGTTATAACACATTCATATGTGGGCTCTTGGGATCAACCTCACAGCATGTTTCCTATCTGGAAAAAATGAGTATTTCCTTAAAGTAAACTAAGAAAACTAAAGTAGATTTATCATACAAATTTACAAATGAAATAAAATATTCTAGGAAGAAACAACTTTTGAATTTTTCTCAGAATAATTTGAACTTTTAGTCTCTAACTGAAGTTAATCACACTTGATCTCTTGAGAAAAAATGTTTTTAATGTGAAACAATACTCCACTGAGAGTTAACAAACTCTATTTTAATTGTAATTGATTTATACCAAAAGATAAAATGAGTTAATTAGAGCATGCTATTAGAATTACTGGCAAGGGAATATGTAAGGCTATGACATGGAAGATTATTTCAATATCTGAACAAAAATAAAATTTAAATTATAACCTTATTTAAAATAACACATATGCATGTAGATTAGTATTTCATTGTTAACAACGTATTTTTTATACACGAAGCATATATGTTTTCTATATGAAATCCAGTGACACCTGTTTGATCAGTGACAAGTCACACAGGGAATTCTGTCTTGGGTTACACCACATTTCAATGCACACAAGAGTCTACAAGTTGACAATTGCTACCCAACGGTTAAGGCCATAGATACTTTTACTGTGCTTTCATTTTTGTTTAATTAATTCTTATGCATTTGGTTTTATACCACAGGGACATAGAGCTGTCGGGAAGAGCAAAAGTCCTTGTGGTGGTTTGATTCAGGTGCCCCCCCATCAACTTAAGTGTTCTGAATACTAGGTTCTCAGCTGATAGAGATTTGGGAATTAATGTCTCAGGAGGCAGTGTATTGTTGGTGGTGGGCTTATGAGTATTACAGCCAGAATCCCCTTGCCAGTGTTTCACAGTCTCCTGTTGTTATTGTTACCTTATGTTGGCCAAAGGGTGATGTCCACCCTCTGCTCATGCTATCATTTTCCCCTGTCTTCAGGGAGCTTCGTCCCCTCGAGTCTGTAAGCCAAAATAAACCTTTTTTTATTTTTCCACAAGCTGCTCTTGGTAAGGTGATTTCTGATAAATGTAAACGTGACTGGAACAGTAATGTTGATACAGAGAAGTGGTGTCATTTGCTGATGGATACCTGACTGTGTGGCTTTGGCCTTTTGGAGCTGATTTTCCAGAGAAATATGGAAGGATTTGAAACCTAGGACTAAGAGACACCTTGCAGTGCTGTAGGTATAGCTTGAAGGACTATTCTGGTCAACGTTGAAGACCTGAATGTAGTAAGAACTATGGACTGTGAGGTTTGGCTTATGAGGGTGAGAAAGAGCTTTGCTTGAACTGGACTAGAAGCAGTTTGTATGAGAGGCTTGCTGTTTTGTCCATGTCCTGAGAATTTGTGCAGGGTTGCATTGCATAGAAATGGACTGGTGTGAGCAGAGGGATATGGCACAGAAAGAAATCTTTAGGCTGAAACTGCTGCCTGGTCAGCTGCAATTGGGAGATTATAACCATTGAGATTGGGCCAGCTGACCTGCATTGGGACAACAGAAATAATGAGTTTTTGAAGTGGCCTGAGTGCTCAAGGAATGTCCTATTCTTCAACGTCTACTTTTTTCCACCCCCTGGATTAACAAATTGGCACCCCACCTGGCATTGTGGAGTATATGAAATGCAGGAAAGAGAGGGTCATTGAATTTGCAACATGGTCTTGTGTTTTGGAAATAGCCATGGGCAGTGTGTAACAGGTTTGCTGGCTGCCTGCACGGAGACCCCAAGGACCCATGAGGATGAATTGTGGGTTGCAGTGGGGACCCAGTGGAGATGCTGAAACCACAAGATGGCTGCTAAGGAAAGCTGCTGGCCCCAGTAAAGTTTTCCAGGACTGTGAGTACCCAGCTTGAGGGGCAGAATTGGAATTCCAGAGGTTTGTTGCTGGTTAGAATTATCAGACTTGGAGATTTGTCACTGACTAGAGTTGTTGGACTTGGAGCTACAGAGTTTGATGTTTTCCCTGTTTAAATCTTGTGTTGGTTGAATATTTCTTTGCCATGCCAAATGCCATCTTTTGTAGTGTGAATATTCTGTGACATTATGGGCTTTGGGGGGACTTTTTGGTATTATGGATCAGTTAAAAGATCTTGGACTATAGGGATCTATGAACATCATTAGATTTGATAAAAACTATGGGGGATATTGGAGAGATGGCTTAGTGGTTAAGGCACATGCCTGTGAAGCCTAAGGACCACGGGTCAATTCTCCAGGTCCCAACATTGGGAACAGATGTACAAGGGGGTGCATATGTCTGGAGTTCATTTGCAGTGGCTAGAGGCCCTTGGGTGCCCATTATCACTCTCCCTCTCTCTTTCCCTCCCTCTGCCTCTAATAAAAAAAAGGAAAAAAAAAAACTATGGGGACTTTTAGAGTTGGACTGACTGAACGCATTGCATTTTACATCATCAATGGGTATCAGTTTATGGGGGCCAGGGGCAGAATGTGGTGGTTTAATTCAGGCGTCTCCCATAAACTTAGGTATTCTGAATGCTAGGTTCCCAGCTGATGAAGATTTGGGAATTAATGCCTCCTGGATGCAGTGTATTGTTGGGGGAGGGCTTATGAGTATTATAGACAGTGTCCCCTTGCCATTGTTTGGCACACTCTCTTGTTCCTGTTGTCTACCTTGTGTTGGCCAGGGGGTGATGTCCACCCTCTGCTTATGCCATTGTTTCCCTTGCCATGATGGACCTTCCATTCGAATCTGTTGTTGTTGTTGTTGTTGTTTCACAAGCTGCTGTTGGTCGGGTGATTCCTGCCAGCAATGAGAACCTGACTGCAACAGGGCCTGAGTGCTCAAGGAGTGTCCTGTTCTTCAAAGTCTGTTCAATCCCCCCCCCCAAACACACACACACTGGATTAACAAATTGACACCCTACATGGTATTATGGAGTATAAGAAATGCAGGAAAGAGAAGGTCATTGAATTTAAAATGTGTTCTTGTGTTTTGGAAATGTCCATGGGCAGTGGGAAGCAGGTTTGTTGGATTGCTTACATGGAAACCCAGTGGAGCAGTGAGGATGAACTGTGAGTTGCAGTGGAGACCCAGTGGAGATGCTGGGACCATGAGATGGCTGCTAAGGAGAGCTGCTGGCCCCAATGAAATTTTCCAGGACTGTGAGTAGCCTAGTTGGAGGGTCAGATTGGAACTCCAGAGACTTGTTGCTGGTTAGAATTATCAGACTTGGAGATTTGTCACTGACTAGAGTTGGACTGGGAGCTACAGAATTGGATGTTTGCCCTGTTTAAGTCTTGTATTGGTTGAATTTCTTTGCTATGCCCAGTGCCATCTTTTATAGTGTGAATGTTTATTCTGTGCCATTATGGGTTTGGGTTTTTTTTTTTTTTTTTGTATTATGGCTCAGTTAAAAGATCCCAGACTATTGGGAATGTTTGAACATCATTGAGGTTGATAAAAACTTTAGCGACTTTTAAAGTTGGATGAATGCATTGTATTTTCTATCATGTATAGTTATCAGTTTATGGGGGTGTCCCTCATCAACTTTGGTGTTCTGAATCCTAGGTTCCCAGCTGATGGAGATTTGGGAATTAATGCATCCTATAGCAGTGTATTGGTAGGGGCTGGCTTATGGGTATGTAGCCAGTTTTCACTTGCCAGTGTTAGGCACAGTCTCCTATTGCTCTTGTCCACCTTATGTTGGCCAGAGGGTGATGTCCACCCTCTGATCATGCCATCTTTTTCCCCTACCATAATGGAGCTTCTTCCCCTTGAGTCTGTAAGCCAAAATAAACGTTTTATAACTACAAGCTGCTGTTGGTCGACTGATTTCTGCCAGCAATGACAACCTGACTGCAACAGTCCTAGACCTTGTAACTTTAGAAGTAGAGTATGAAAAGACTTCATGAGGCACACCAATTTTGGTACATCCATCTAACCTATGAGTGTAACACTTCTTACTTTTCCTCCATCAGCACCACAACACCCTGAGATAAAGAGTTTTCATAAAGAGTTATGAAAACTGTGAATGTAACAAAACCCTAGCTTATGAAATATAAATCAGTCAAAAAGGTATTTGCATAACTTGGTCAAGGGTCTTTCCTAAAATGTATCACAGATTTATTTATGAAGAAACAAGAAAAATTAAATCCACTGAAGTCTTCATTAATGTCATAAACATGGAGAATATACAATGAGAGGTGACATTTCAAGTTAAGCATATTGTTTCATAACTTTTTACAAGCTTGCTCTAGTGGCTTCCTGATTTTGGTTGTACATACAAGAAAGGACTTTGAAAGTTCCTGAATACTGCTACTGATTGTGTGCCCATGTCTTGCCCAAATATAATTGTTTAAGTATTGTTTAAGTATTTTCAATCAAGATGAATATAATTCTGCTTGTGAAAAAAAAGTTCAGAGAATTTAAGTCTAGAATTTAAAGTTGCAGCCTGATAGAAACTAGTGAAATGTCTAACTGATTATTATAAAGCTAGTGCAAGTAAATCCAGAACAGATTAATTCAAGAAAAGGAAATTCTAGGTATAATAATATAAAATCTGAATACACCACAAGCAAGTAGGATTTAGGCCAGAAACTTGAGGGTAGTTGGACACAGGACAATCTTACAATGTAACCCATGATTAATGACCTAAAGAAAAGACACAATTAACATATCAATACAGAAAACTATGTGTTAAAAGGTCTACTTCATCAATTCTCATAGAAACTATATTTCAGAAACTTTAGAAATGTTTTCTTAAAAGCCTGAAATAAAGTGAATTCTCACTATATTGTGATCATAGTAGAAGATATGAAAATAAGAGCAGAAATATATGGAAGATACAGAAAGAAATTTGCAGTGATATGGACATATGAAATAATTAACTGATAAATGATTGGTATTAGTAAGGGTGGTTAGCTAGATATTGTTATTCAAGTCCTGTACAATACTCAGTAATTTAGGAAAAGTAAAAGTGAATATATTATTTAAAACATCAACAAAAGGTAAGAAAAATCACAAATGGTCAAAGAATGAACAAGGACTTTCATGAAAATGGCACACGCCTTTAATCCCAGCACTCAGGAGGCCGAGGTAGGAGGATCACCATGAGTTCAAGTCCACCCTGAGACTATATAGTGAAAATTTAAATTTAGAAGACCCTGAAGAAACACCATATAAATGGAGATACACATTGTGCTCTGGGGAAATAGCAATGATGTAAAGCTGTTGATATTTCCAGATGAATAGATACCCTGAAAAGGCATTGTATGTGTCATATGTGTATGGGTGTTCATATGTATAAGGACAGGCATGTGTGTGCCACTGGGTACATTGTGAAGGTCAAAGGGAAACCTCAGGTGTTGGTCAGTGCCTAATACCTTGTTTGTGACAGTTTGTCTTGTTCCATTGTTTATCACTGCATCTACTAGGCTAAGCTGGCCCATGAGTTTTTGGGATTCTCTTGTCTCTCCCTCTGTGTCCAGCTTCATGTGGGTTCAGAGAGATGCACTCAAGTCCTCGCACTTGTGCATCAGTGTGTTGAAGCATCTCTCTAGTCCCCATGAAAAGGAATTTTTAGGAATCCTTGAACATTTATAAAAGAGTTACATTAATTAGCCAATAAAGAAGTAGGTTTCTTAATAGCATTTTCATTTCTTTAATTTTGGTTTGCATTCCTCTCTCCTCTCCTCCTATCCCCACTTAAACCTTTCTATACCTGGTATTTTGTCCTTCCTTAATTTCATATCACATTTAATCTACTGTACCCTTCCATTAAGACACACCCTCCCTCCTCTCCTCCTATGGCCTATTTCTAGCTTCATGGCCTTTACTGATTCTTCCTCCTGCTTACATATATATCTAAAAATTCAAAGTAAGGATCTGCAGCACTCATTTTATTTTCTGAGCCTAGGTTACCTCATTTTGTACACTCTTTTTCATAACCACCATTTTCCAAGAAAATTTCATAACTTCACTTTTATTTACAGATGACTAGAACTTCATTGTGTATATGTACCACATCATTATATATTAGTCAGTTGATAGGCATCTAGACTATTCTTTTCTAGCTATTGTGAGTATAGCAGTAATAAAGATGGATGAACGAGAATCTGGGCCCATCAACATTCCATCGTGCATAATGAGAGGAAGTAATGCCCTCCCCTGTCTTGGTTTGAATTAGATGTCCCCCATAAACCTGTGCGTTCTGAATGCTTTGCACCCAGCTAGTGGCAATTTTGGAGGTGTAGCCTTGCTGGAGGAGAAGCATTGTTGGGGGCAGACTGAAGGGTGTTATAGCTAGCCTCTCTTTGTCAGTGAGGCTCACTTTCCTGCTCCTGTACTCCAATTGCTGTGGCAAGGACATAATGTCCAGCATCTGCTATTGTAATGCTGTGTCCTGCCATATAAAGCTTCCCCTTGAGACTGTACATCACACACACACACACACACACACACACACACACACACACAACCTCCCATCAGATGTTTTTGATCAGATGCCTTATTCCAGCAATAAGAAGGTAACTTTACCACCCCTATACTGTCCTGAGGAGCTGCAGGCAGTTAATTGTGATTAGGGGAGTAGGAGAACTTGCATCTCTCAAATATTTTGTCATAGGGATGAGAAAAGTAAGTGATACAGTGGCTAGAGAGTACTACTTGTGGGAATATATATTTTTAGCTTGAGTGATGATTGGTAGTATGCAGTATATTGAACCTGAATGTAGACATATTTTCTAATTCATATGTCTCATTTTTGGTCAAATCTTTCAAAAGTCTCTTCCTGTCCAGACATACACATATATACATGAGACTAAGGTAGGAATGTTGTCCTGGCAATTTACTTTTTTAGAAAAAAAGAAGTAACTCAAGTTGACCTCAGTAAAAGAAATGATTGCCAAGATGGAGGATATGTGTCTGGTGCAATACTGCACAGTACAGGGAGTGGAATTGACATGTAATATGGGTAAATCTTATAATCATATAAAAATAGATCATAAAAAAAATGCACACCCAAGTTTACTTTATAAAATAGTACAAACACACAAAACAGTGTTTCTTCAATAAAAGGAGTTGTGGGCAGAGCTATAGCAAATCAATGTGAGAGCATGCTCACAGGGAAGCTCAGTTGAAAGAGTATATAGAAGGCCACATGTGGTCATCAGTCTTTCACCTGTGTCTTTGCTTCTTTCTACAAGCAAAGTAAGAACACAAGAAAAGTGGGTATGTTTTCCCATTGAATATATATACTAAGTGGGATGGCCATGTGCTAGTTAATTTAAGCTTTACTGAAAGGGCTGTGAGTCCCTGCCAGTGTAGCTAAAAGCAACCAAATTTACAGATTCATTGTTTTATATCCAGCAACCTCACCCTTAATCCACAGATATGTAACTTCTAAAATATCTTTCAAATGAAATTATACTTCTTGACACAAATGAAACTAAACCCACTTACTGTGAAATGATTTAACAAAAACGTTGATTCAAGTAGATTCTTCAGTGGGAGATGCCTTCAAAATCAGTTACTTGGAAGTTTTCTATTTTTAAAGTTACGTTTTTGTGAAAATAAAAAATTCTAAGTATTAATCTTTCAATTAGAGGAATGAAATTATAACTACCATCTAGTAAAAAGCTTATTACTTATGGAGTGTTTCATAAACCTTAACTTTATTATCCATCTACATAAAAGGAGTTAATATCAGTTCAGTGATCTCCAAAATGAAATGTAAACTTTTATAGAATTCATATTAGGAGAAATCACATTAATAGTTTGAATTTTCCTATACTTAAGGAATAACAAGAAATATCTAGTAAATCATTTGTTATTTTGTAAAGATGATTAGATTCCTTATGAGTTTTATTAAAATTCTCCATGTTGGCACTCACACCAAATTCACCTTATTTGCCACTAATAGGTGTAAATCTGCCTCTTGGGCTCAGAAACACACCAAGAATGGAAATGCTGCAATTCCGATTAACAAAGGCACACTACCTGACCTTGAAGTTTAGGACTAATATAGTTCTGTGGCAAAGATCACAATCTGTGGTATGACCCACTCCCCAGGGACTATTTATTATAGAGGTCTTTGGACACTTTGGACACTTCGGAATAGTACATTGTTCCTTCCTGAGCTTATGAAAACCCTGACTGTATCCACCAATTTTAATCATGTTTGTGGTCATTGTGTGTTTCAAGATGAAGCAATGTGATTCATTGTCAGCATCTTTATAGTTTTGAGACCATGTTCTTCTAGATCTATTAATCATTTGAGTAACATTTCTACAGTAATGGTAAAATTTCTTATCTTCACCAATGAGTTTACCAAGTCTATAGCAGTCTCCTCCTTGTGGTATGTATTAGCTATATCCACTTTTTTCCCTAAAGAAGCAAGACTAGAATGAACGGGAAGAGAAAAAAAAAGGAGGAAGAATTAATCATTGGTCACTTATATTTCCAAATATATTTGCAATTTTAAAATTTTGACCAAAATGTAAGTCCCTTTTGATAGATATTGAAATGGAAGCCCTAAAATTTATCAAATATTTCAACATCAGTCCTCAAAAACAGACCTGGGATTTGATCTGGTTTTGATTTTTGAAGTCCTGGCAGTACTATTGCCTCAGTGATGAAGATGAAGAGGAGGCTTTATGATCTTGCTATTTTTTAAACATTTTATCTATTTGCAAACAAAGAGAGGTAGAGAGAAGAGAGACAGACAGAAAGAATGGGCACACCAATCACTGCAAATGAATTCCAGATGCATGATCCTCTTTGTGCATCTGGCTTTATGTGGGTTCTGGGGAATCATTCAAACTCAGGCCATTAGGATTTGCAAGCAAGTGCCTTAACCACTGATCAATCTTTCCAGCCTTTATCTCTTTCAAAGAACACTCCACTTCTGGTACCATTTTACTTTAGCAGTTGTATTCTCATTGAGACAAAACTTCCAGCCAGAAGCAGCTTATGGAAAGAAAGGGTTTATTTTTAAGTTACAGTATTGAGAGGAAGTTTTGTCATAATGGGGAAAGCATGGCAGGATCAGACAGTTGGGCATCATATCTCTACATCAGTAGGGTGGAAGTAAATCAGGTAAGCTAAATGTGGCAAACAAGGTGTGGTAGTTTGAATATATGTCCCAGTTTGACACAGATGTTAACTTGTAACTTGGATCTTCAGCTGCCTGACTGGAGGAGTTGCCAGTGGGTGTGGATCCTTGGTCTAGCCCTAAAGTGTCACTGGGGACGGATCTGAATTCCAACCCAAAGGTGTGCAGAGAGGTCTGAGCAGTGGAGGTCCTTTATGCAGCCAGTTGATGCTTACTGATTTTTTGTGTTTGGTGGCTGCTGGTTGCCTCTCTCTTTGCCTGGAGTTATGAAAGGAGCCAGAAACATAAAACTGTCTACTTCAGAAAATTGGTACTGATAATGAGGCTCCACCTTGCTGTGATAAACATCCAAACCAGACACAGTTTAGGCAAAGAAAGGGTTTATTTTCCCTTTCAGATCCAGGGGAAGTTACATCAATGGCAGGAGAAGCTGCTTACTTCCATAGATCTAAGCAGAGAGAAAAGTTACAGCAGGCAAACACAGGCACCAGTATACACAAGCAAACAAGTATCAAAAAGCAGTGGCAGGAACCCTCACAGCTCAAACCTTTCTGCATACTTTTGGGCTGGAATTCGTATCAAACCCAGTGACTTGTCCCCTTGTAGAAGGAGTCTTCCTGCTAAGGGCTGATGTTGCAAACTCAATTTTAATAAAATACTTGAGTCTATGGAGCCGTACATTGAAAATACACACAAGGCTTAACTATGTAACACCAGAAATCATGACCCCAGTGACATACCTCCTCCAGCAAAGTTCTGTCTCCCAAAACCTCCTTCAGCTAATGATTACATATGAGGCTAAATGACAAATACATGAGACCATGAGGGACATTTTAGATTCAAGCTACTATACTATATATTTATAGTAGAATTATTTTTTTCTTTTATGGCTTTTAACACTCTTATATTTGCAATATTTCTGATTCAAGGAATTCAAAATTTTCCTCTGTCATTTCTTCAATGACTTCATGGTACATTCACTCTCCATTTATTTGTCTACTTGGGGCTCTAAGAACCTCTTTGGATGTCCATTTTTCTCCTGATTTTCGATACTTCTTGCCTATAATTTTATTAATAAGATTATTTTTATACCTTTAGGTTTTATAGTTATTCTTTCATCTACTTTGTATAGTTTGTGCTCGTGTCCTAGAGTTTTTGGATTTTGTGGTCATAACCACTTATTTTATTTATTGTGTTGAATTTCTTCAACCTTATCTAATACTGGAATTCTTTCTATCTGATATGTTGGCTTCCCAAAGAAGGCTTTCCTTGCTTCTGAATACACCAATCTTCTACCTTCTCCACTGTTGTTGTACAATACTGATTTCAGACTACATTTCAGACCAGAAGTTCCAAAATGAATGCATTGGACTGGCAGTTTCAGTCACAGAATGTCAGTAGAACATAGACTGCATCAAATAGGGGTGAATATTCTTTCAGAAAAATCTTATGCAACAATTTTTGTTATGCATTTGTGAAGCATTATGTATAAATGGATGATGTGACAATATATGTACATTTATGGGTTGAGGTAAATTTAAAACATATGGGGATATAGCTCAATGGCAGCATACCTTCCTGGTGTAGTCCTACCAACCACTAGTTTTGATCCCCTATATTGTAAAAATGAACCTGTGCTGCAGTGATATATAATTAGCATTATAAGTTTCGCGCTCACTTTGTAAGGTCGTATTTCCTCTTGACATCTCTTTTCTTTATAGACAGTTGAGTACCTCAATACTTCTCATAGCTGATATCATACTATTTTTCATGTCATATTGGTCATCTTATACTAAAAAAGAATTGTCTTTCACCTTATTAAGCTCTCATTGCCTACATCCTATCTCTTTCATAAATACTCGGCATATTCTTTCTCTCTGGAAAACAATATGCCACATACTTGTAAAATAACACTTTCTTGTTATTTGCATATTACAGCCCCTGAGAACCGGCTGACAGTCCTAATCCTCCATGTTCTGCTTTCCCATTTGTCAAGCCCATTGTCTGTCTTCATCTCTCACAGCTTCTCTACCTAGATCAGCACAATCTCTGGAATGTGTGGCCTTACAGCAAATAACTGACTCTTACCTGGGTAATTGCCGAGTTGTATAATAACATTTCTTTTCATTTCTTTCATTACTTCCCATTACTCTATTCCTTTTGGTTTGAGTTTAGCTTTCAAGAACCACTCTCGGCTTATCATAAGAATTAAATGGCATGCATACCTATCATTTCACCCCTACATAAGGTATACTTGGGTGTGTTCTACATCCTCATCTTCTTTATATATGCTTCTCTCTTACAGCATTTGTGAGAAAATTAAGAGCCAAACAGAAGGTTTTCATGACCTCAAGAAAAATGGCATTTAAGAGGACTTTGAACTAGGAAGGTATGGCTTCTGAGAATGGAAGCCGTACAAGAGCAGATTCCTACCTAAGATTTCTCTTCAATTGTGGTAACCCTCTCAGAAATTCTCACATATGTCCCTAAGTTATTCTTTTTGACTGCCAGGTGATATATCAGTAATGAGGGAAGGACACAGACTGAAGCCATACTCCTGGTTTAGAAGCTCCTGGGTCCAATCAGGAACCACTATTTCAAAGAACAGTTTGAGCTTATCCTGCAGGGTTCTTGAAACATTAAGAGGTCCAAGGGTGGGATGCACCTAGCTTATGTGCATTCCCTCTGAGTTGGATACAATCCTCTAGTAAGGGTCACATTTACTATAAGCATTGTTACCAAGAGAGAGCTGATTCCCCAAATTTACCAGTTATGCCAGAATACAGTGAGAAAGGTAATCCAGTGCCAGGTGTACCAAAGAGGAAGACGATGGGTTTTGTTAACCCCTTAGCTATAGAAGAGAAGTAAAATTCATTTAACATTAGTATGGGATTTCTTCATTTTGGTCCTGAAAAAAATTTAAAATGTGTTCTACGTCCATAATTTACAGATGAGAAAATTATGGTCTAGAGGTTTTGAACAAAACTCAAAATTATATTTTAGAACTGTGAAAGTATAGAACCAAGTGCTGAATATATCATTTATACGCCCTTTCCCCTCTTCCATTCCAGGGTCATTATCAACCCAAAGAGGTGTGTAATAAATATTTGTAGTAAATATTTCAGGCACTTAATACCAGGATGTGTATAAATTTGAATTGATTCTTTTCTACCACAGTATACAGATAGGGATATTATGGAATGGTAATCTTTGAAATTCAGAGTCATTTAGATAGGGTATGATAGGATATTTTTAACAGGTTCTGAGAATAAGTAAGGAACAGAAATAAAACTTTTCACCAGCGTCTGCCAGCTATATTGATGACTCAATCTCAGTTTCTTAAAGGTGCTTGGTTGCTCATCTCTAAGGACTTTTACACCATTAATATTTTTTAAAATTTATTTTTATTAGTTACGGGCATACTTAGTATGTAAACAACACAGGTTGGTAGCCTCCTTTCCCTCATCCCTGCCCCTTTTCCAAAGGGACCCTCCTCATTAGGGATGCAGGTCATCCCCTTGGGGATTGTGAGTTGTGCATTAGAGGGACAGCATTCAGGTATGGGGGAGAGGCAATATCTTTGTGCATAATGTCCTAACTTGTGGCTCTAACAATCTTTCAGCTCCTTCTTAAGCAAAATTCCCTGAGCTATATTGGATGTGTTTTAAGTCTATTTCAGTGACGGACTCTTAAAAGCCTCTGGATTTCTGTTTTGGTAGGTGTTGAGTGTCCTCAGTATCTATCTCCTTCACCATTGTGCTGATATCAGGTTCACCAAGAAAGTAGCACTCTTGCTCATTTCTCTAATTCCTCTGTGGTTTCAGGTGGGGCCAGGCTGAAGTGCAATGGCTCATTTATCTCCTCAGGTCCTGCAAACATCTGAAAAAGAGAAGCAGATTCTGCAACAGAGAGTAAAGTCAGAAAAGGTTAAATGGGATAACCATTATTAATTTAGAGAGAATTTATTGGGCATAGACCCACTTAGAGCCCAAGATTAGTGGGAACTTGATATTGGAAAGCAAACTCATTAACTGGATATGATTCTGACTTCTTTCCCAGTTCCAGATATGGTTTCCTTTCCATGGAGCAGATTTGTTAGCCAATCCAATAGTAGTTGGTTACCCACCATGGCTGTGTACCACTATTACACTTTTGTAGCATTACATCAGATTGTTTCTGAGCCATTACACCTTGAGTTGCTCAGACAAATGTTGGCTAGACTCCCCTGGTAGCTCATGTAGCGCCTTCCAGCACTAGATGGGCTAACTGTCTGGGGACTGGCTCTCTTCTGGGTTCCCACCAGGTCTCTCCATGCTCTGTGCCAACAGAGTATGTTGTCTTCAGCAGTAGAGTCTTACCATTAACCTCTGGTGGGTATCAAGGGCTCTGACATAAGTCTATCTTGATTTGGGAGACCCTGTAGGTCTCTCTGATCAATATCTCATTGTGGGTGTTAACAGCATAAACAAGCAGGTGTTGCTACATTAATATCTGATAAAATAGACTTCAAACCAAAAGTAATTAAAAAGGATAAAGAAGGCCACTTCTTACTCATGAAGGAAATGACCCAACATGAGAACATCATGATCATAAACCTATATGTAACAAAAACAGGTGCAGTAGAGTTTATAAAACAAAACCTACTTGACAACAAAACAGAAATAAACACCAACACCATCATAGTCATAGACTGCAATACTCTACTATCATCAATAGACAGATCATCCAAGCAGAAAATCAACAGAGAAATAATAGAACTCAACAACACCATAGACCAATTATACCTAACAGACATCTACAGAACTTTCCACCCCAATTCTACAGAATCCACTTTCTTCTCAGAAGCACACAGAACCTCCTCTATAGCCCACAAAGTGTGCCTCCATAAATTCAGGAAAATTGAAGTAACTTCCTGCATTATATCAGGTCACAGTGCTTTAAAGCTAGAAATTAACAACAAGAGACACAGCAAGAACACCAACAGCTACTGGAGCTAAACAACACACTTTTAAACAATAAATGGCTCATGGAAGAAATCATAAAAAGAAATTCTAAAATTACTAGAATTGAAAGATAATAAAAACACAACCCACCAAAATATATGGAGCATAATGAAGACACTTCCTAAGGGGAAAATTCATAGTGCTAAATGCTGTCTTAACAAAGACAGAGATATCCCAAATTAATAACCTAACAGTCCACCTAAAGGCACTGGATAAACTAGAAAAATTCAACCCAAAGAACTCTAGACAGAAATAATCAAGATAAGACCAGAAATTAATGATTTGAAAACTAAAAAAAAAAAAAAATTAAAAATCAATGAAATGAAGAGGTGGTTCTTTGAAAAAAATAAACAAGATTTATAAACCCATCGCCAATTTGACGAAGCAAAAAAAAGAGGAGAAAGTTTCAAAGTTCAAAATATCAGAAACAAAAAAAGGAAAGATCATAACAGACATCAATGAAATTGGAAGAATCACCAGGGCATACTTCCAAAAACTCTTCTCCACAATATTGGATAATCTGGAAGAAATGGATAAATTCCTAGATATGTAGCACCTACCAAAACTAAACTCAGAGCAGATTAATCTGCTATATAAAATTATCACATCCATGGAGATTGAAAAGGTAATAAAAAAAAACAAAAGTCTAGTACCAGATGGCTTCTCAGCCAAATTCTATCAATCCTTCATTGAAGAACTCAAACCAATTTTTCTCAAACTATTTTGCATAATTGAAGACTAGGGAATCCTCCCCAACTTCTTTTATGAAGCTAGAATCACCTTAATGCCAAAATCAGACAGAGATGCAACAAGGAAAGAAAATTATAGGCCTATATCATCAGGGATATAGGTTGAAAGATCCTGAACAAAATCCTCACAAACCAAATTCAACAACACATCAAAAGTATTACCCACCTTGATCAAGTAGGCTTCATCCTAAAGATGCAGGGATGGTTCAACATATGGAAATCAGTAAATGTAACATAACACATAAATAAATAAATAATAAGAATGACATAATCATCTCAATTGATGCAGAGAAGGCCTTTGACAAAAGACAACACAACTTCATGATCAAAATGCTGGAAAGAATAGACATGGAAGGTTTATATCTCAATACAATAAAGGCTATATATAAAGCACCCAAAGGCCAACTAATAGTTAATGAGGAAAGGCACAAGGAGTTCACACTGAGATGGGGAACAAAACAGGGGTGCCCACTCTCACCTCTGCTCTTCAACATTGTACTAGAAGTCCTAGCCCAAGCAATAAGACAAGAGAAAGAAATAAAACGGATCCAAATTGGAAAAGAATAAGTCCCAAGTTAGCCTCATTTGCAGATAACATGTTCCTGTATATAAATCACCTGAAAGTCTCCATCTCAAAACTTCTAAAGGTTATTAATTCCTCCAGTAAATCGGCAGGATACAAAGTCAGTGCAAAACATCAGTAGTCTTTCGATATGCAAAGGGCAAATACACCAAGAAAGAAATCAGGGAGACTGTCAGATTTTCAATAGTAACAAAAAAATTAAATAGTTTGGAATAATACTAACCAAGAATGTGAAAGACCTATATAATGAAAAGATAAAATACTCAAGAAAGAAATTGAGGAGGACTTGAGGAGATAGAAAGACCTCATATGCTCCTGGATAAATATAATTAATATTGTGAAAATGGCAAATTTACTAAAAGCAATATACAGATTTAATTCAATTCCAATAAAAATACCGGCATCATTCTTCACAGAGATTGAAAGAAATGATCTCAAAATTCATATGGCATGGCAGCAGTCCTTGGATATCCAAACATATTCTCAGCAAAATAAACACCTCTGGAGGTATCACCATACACAATCTGAAGCTATATTACAAAGCCATAGTAACAAAAACAGCATGGTATTGGCATAAGAACAGAAACATAGTGCAATGGAACAGAATTAAAGACCCAGACCTTAGGTCAAGTAAATACAGATGCTTTATCTTTGACAAAGGTGGCAATAATGTAGACTGGAGAAAATACAGCATCTTCAACAAATGGTTTTGGATAAACTGGATATGTAGAAAAATGAAACATGACCCATTCATCTCTCCATAAACAAAAATAAAGTCCAAATGGAATAAAGACTTCAAACTCTTCTCTTACTGGAAGAAAAAATAGTAGGCACCCTCCACAATATAGGACTGTGAAAAGACTCCCTGAACAAAACCCCAGTAGCCCAAGAAATTAAAGAAGCACTCAACCAATGGCATGTCATGAACCTAAAAAGCTTTTGCACAAACACACCATAAGCAGAGCCAGTAGATAGCCCACTGAATGGGAGAAAAGCTTTGCTACCTGTACCACTGACAGAAGCCTAATATCTAGAATCTACAAAGAACTCAAAAAACTAAACAATACAAAAAAAAAAACAAAACAAAACAAAACAAAACAAAAAAAAACTCCAAAAGTGGGGCAGAGAACTGAATACTGAGTTCTCAGAGGAAGAATTACAAATGGCTAACATACACTTAAGAAAATGTTCAACATCCCTAACTATTAGGGAATGCAAATTAAAACAACTATGAGGACTGGAGAGATGGCTTAGTGATTAAGGCGCCTGCCTGCTAAGCCTAAGAACCCGGTTCCGATCTCCAGGTCCCACGTTTAGCCACGCAAGGGCACAATGCTGCTCTTGCCCACAAGGGGGCACAAACATCTGGATTTCATTTGCAGCAGCTGAGACTGCTGGTGCGTCCATTCTCTGTCTCCTTCTCTCTCTCTGTCTCTCTCTCTCTCTCTACAAAAATAAATAAAATAATTAAAAAAAAATAAAAAAAAAACAACTATGATATTCCACCTTATCCCAGTAAGGATAGCAAACACTAAAAAAATCGAAGGAAAACGAATGTTGGTAAGGATGTGGAGAACTAGGAACCCGCATTCACTATTAGTGGGATTGTAAGCTGGTACAACCACTATGGAAATAAATATGGAGACTCCTGAAAAGAATAAATATAGAGTTACCAAAAGACCCAGTTATTCCTTTAATGGACAGTTACCCTAAAAGCTCCATGCCTCAGTTCAGAGATATTTTCTCAGCTATGTTTATAGCTGCTCAATTCATAATAGCTAAGAACTAGAATCAACCCAGGTGCCCATCATTGGTTGAATGGATAACCCAAGCTGTGGTATAATCTACATGATCTAATTCTACTCAGCAGTAAGAAAAAAATGACACAATGAGGGCTGGAGAGATGGCTTAGGGGTTAAGGCGCCTGCCTCCTAACCCTAAGAACACTGGTTCCAATCTCCAGCGGTTCCAATCTCCAGGTCCCACGTTTAGCCAGATGCAGTGATGCAAGGGCGCAATGCCACACTTGACCACAAGGGGGCGCACACGTCTAGATTTCGTTTGCAGCAGCTGAGACACTGCTGGCGCACCCATGTCTGTCTTCCTCTCTCTCTGTCTCTCTCTCTCTCTGTCTCTCTCCAAAAAAATAACAAAAAAATAAAAAGTTTAAAAAAAAAGGATAAAAAAAAGAAAAAGAAAAGAAAAAAAAGAAAAAAATGACACCATGAAATCTGTAGAAAAAAATGGTCAAACTTGGAACAGATCATACTCAGCGAATTCACACAATCACAGAGAGACAATTGTCACATGTTCTTACTCATCAGCAGTTCCTAACCTGGATCTGCCAGAGTTGCTGACATACCTGATAGGCATCTTGAGGCCTGGAAAATAAAGAGGGTAGGGCTTGGGGGAAGAATGGGGAGGGGGACATGAACCTGAACCTAAATTGAACTGTTACCATAGAAACCTATATCCTGGAAGATAGACTAAAAGGTTGAACCTTCAACAGGACCTTAGAGGGAGCACTGAATAGAAGGGCCCTGGAGAGGGTGCGATGAAGCCTCACCTTAAATTTCTGTTTCTCTTTTTTTCTTTCTTTTTCTTGTTTCTTTCCCCTTGGCACACCTTTACTATTCTGTAAGAAAATAGCCCAGCTCCCATTCTGTGGCACATGATAGGCCTAAGTGGCTAATTCTGAGGCAAGAATGAAAGTACCTGGGTGGTTCCTTGCTCTCTGGTTTACATAGTAAAAGGTTTTGCCAGGAACCTCTGGTTTCTGAGCTGACTCCTGGTTTGAGCAAAACATTTAAGAGCGATTTTTTTTAACAGTTCATGTGATTGAGAAAAGGAACACACTGATGAATGAAGAAGTGAAGCCACTAGAGCAAAGCAGAAGAATGTACCATGGAGCATGGCTTAAATCCCAAGCAATTGTTCAAAACACATATACTGCTCTTTTTGAAAGCACAAATTGCCTTTACAAGACAGAAGGGTTTGAGGTTTCTATTTATGAATAGGAAAATAAAGTTTACATGCAGAAAGGATTATAGGATAGGAGTTACTTTTCAAATATTGCAAAAGGAAATCTCCAATGACATTTCTATTCCTATTAAGCCCCCATTTTCATCCCTTTTAAGTAAGTCACTTGGTTAGCTATTTTAAATATGTTGTGAACACATTAATATTGCCTCACACCTATTACTGGTGACAATCTCTCATATGTGCATGGGAGCAGCATGTATTAGTGTATTCACTAACTTTAACCCGAAGGATATGTTTTCACCCTTGAACTTCAATGTAATTCATCAATAGGAAATATGACTTAAATTTTAACTCATTTTACTTCTTCATTTTAAGACTGATTTTTAAATACATTCTTGGCTAATTTAAGAACTTTGCCTCTTAAAATCTGTTTTAAAAATGACATTATATTAATCCTCTCATCATTGAAGGATCATCACAACAGGCAGGTCGGCTGCTTTCTGATCAAGGCTAGAGAGAGAAACTCATTAGAAAAGTTGCTCTGGGTACCCTGTGCATAGAGGTTTGACAAACCCAAAACTATGTTTTTGATGTTTCTCACCATACATTTAGCAGTTTTGGGGAATAAAATTTGCCACAACTTCCCTTTATTATTTCTTCAATCATTCTATGCAAGGAACATCCTCCCTGTATTGCCTAGAGTCTTATACTTATCTACCCTTTTTTTATATTCCATTAAAAAATTGTACCTCTTCAGTAGAATGTCTGGTTTAAAATGTGAAAAGTTTCTAAAATATATTTTTTGGCAAATGTTCTACTACACTACTAATACAAACTATATGAGTAGCAACTTTTGCTGTTTCACACAATTGGATTGACATCTATCATTGACTTGGGTCCAATTGATCTACCTGTACAATTGACATACTGTTGTCAATGGGAATACTGACAAAGATTATTGACTATGCAAATAACACATTGATATCTGACATGGCAAACTCAGATTCAACTATATGCAATTTTCAATACAAATTTACGTGCCTGCTACATGGCCGGGCTAAAATCTTAAAGGCAAATGTGGCTGATTTATAGTGCTTACTCTCAGCATGTTCATTGTCATCAAGGAAGTGGACTATGTAATAGATAGTTACAGTTAAAAAAATCTAGCAAAACCTTTGTCATCCAACATTCTGAGAGAATACTCAGGAAGTAGTTGAAAACAGGCTTTTAACTCTTCTCTGTGGTTATTTTAATTTTGACCTAAACTAAACTTTTATCCTGCTATCTGGAAAGGAGTCAAAAGCATTGTCCATTTCTTATCTCCCAGTCATCACAGCTCAATCTAGAAGCATAGCCAACTTAGAATTCTGAATGGGAATAGGGCATTTCCTACATAACCTGCGGTATTGCTTTCCGCAGGTTTAGAGTCCCATTGAAACCTCTGATCAGGGTCTCTCTGGGCCTGTACATTTGTTTAGAGTCCCATTGAAACCTCTGATCAGGGTCTCTCTGGGCCTGCACATTTGTTTAGAGTCCCATTGAAACCTCTGATCAGGGTCTCTCTGGGCCTGCACATTTGTCTGAGGACAGCTCTGGGGCAGTTTTGGGGAGAGTCTAGCTTAGTGAATATAAAGTTTCCCGACATGTCACTGGATGGCATCCCCCAGAACAACCAACTGTATTTAGATGAGTAAATGATTGTTTTTCTTCTTTTCCATGGCACAAAACTATAAATTCAGAAGTGAAATAGATACAGGCCCACTTCTTGAAAAAGAGACCGTTCTAATCATTCAAGTTAGACCTTCATTCAGACAGTCCCCTTGTGGATAAGAGAAGCCTTTACTTCTAGAGATTTAGTACATTCCAGGCTACTTTCTGGTGGGCACTGGAGAGAAATACTCATCAGACCTGAGTTGGGGAAATATGCTAAATCTTCTTTTGTTTTTCTTTCTTTTGCCTGTCCCAAGCAGTTTTAACCATAGCATGCCAGCTGTCCTCAGACGAGACACTGAGAATTTTCCCCCCATGTCACAGTTCTTTGCCATCTAATTTCTCTCAGTTTTCTCTTTACTGTGATGTCAGAAAAATATTCCTTTTTTCAATTTTAATGTCTCACACATTATTCTCTCATTGATTACCTTTAAAAATAAATGACTTGCAAGCCATTTATATATTGAAATGAGACTTTTTTGAAGGTTGTCTGAAAAGTGTGAGCTTGTGTGCTCCTTCTTCCATTCAACAAACAATAACTGAGCATCTACACTTTGCCCAAAATTTTATAACCCCTGACAGCCAATATAAAGATAAACAAGGTACAGTCCCTGCCCTCAATGAATTTACAGTGTTTTTGGAAAGAAAAACCATAGAAATTTATTTATTAGAGCTGATTTCCCAGCTACAGAAGTCAGGCAGGTAGTGCCAGTGAAGTCTTGGGATAAGCTGCTCTCGTCCCTGGAGAAACTTCCAAAGCATTCAGAAAAGAAAATCAAGTCCAAGGGACATTTGGACCACCTTTGCATGAGAAGAATGGTAGGCCTATATCCATATGGCAGAGACAAGTTGGAAGGAAAATGGCCTTTTAGGACATCCGCAGTGCATCTCTTTGCTTGAATATGCCCTCAGAGGACACAGAGAGGACCTACTGGCTATTTTTGCAGTTTTCCTCTAACTAAAAACCAATCAAAATGCCACGCAGGTCTGTAACTTTGGATTGAAAACCTTCTGTGTGAACACTAGGGCCATGTCATACTTTAAGCTTAACTAATAACAATTCTCACAGTTTTAAGAAAAAGAGCTACATGAGCACAATCTTCTGGTCTTTTTTAGTAGTCATAGCAAACAGTAAGCTGCACTTCAACTCCCTCAACCCTCAGTATTAGCTGGGGTCTAAATCCCAGCCTGTACCTTTTATTCTTCCTCCCCACTCCTGCTGACCTTGTTTTCCACTTAAGCCCAGCCTTCCGGCTTGGAAAGATGAACTTGTTTGCTTTGGATCTTTGACAATGTGTATCTGGACATGGTGCCACACTCAAGACTGACTTCTCTAGGGTGACCCTGTTAAGCACCCCTTGAATTGTCCCACTCAGCATGTCTCACTTGTCCTTCTATGCCCATGGTTTGGCAATTGCCTCTGCTTTTTCAATCATTATTCTGTGTTTTTTCACGTGGTCAATAAGGATGGCCAGATACTTCCTAACAGCTCATACAACTTCAATCCAACAAATTTCAATTATTGTATATTTTTTTTCCTTTGGCTTGTCTCTAGTGTTCTAAAAAAGTAAGGAAACCCTTAGTTGTTCTCTTTGCCGTTACCTTTGCTGTTGTCTACATTTGTCTTTCTAGACACTTTCTTTTAATTCCCTTGTATCTATTTCTTTCTTTCCAGAGTATATTGCTGTTACAACTGTTCTTATCTCATATTCTTTAGCAAGTCTGTATCCAGAAGCAGTAAGAAGGACAAAAAGGGAATTTAAAGAATGGCACAACAATCTCACCAGCCACAGGACAACTAGAATCCCCTTAGCTTGCAAAGCAATCTCTGCCCTCCTGTCCCACACTCTTAGTTATCCAAGTTTCCCTGCCACCCAATGTGTACTAGCTATGAGAAGATGGACTTTCTCAAGTAATCAAGTGTTCTTTGTTCACTATCTTCACCCTTTGGCTCCTTATTTGGCACCTGTGAATAGTCAAACATCAATGACCTTCAAGCCTACCTCCCCCTTATTGTAAATGTGCCCATTATAATTCCTTGAAAAAAGCTGTGCCTGCCTGGCTCCAGCCTTTCTTCTTGGCAGTCCTTCCTTCTTGTCTCAATAGTGATTGTTTTAATGAAGGGAAAACAAACTTGCAATTGACTTTGAATTCCTCCCACCACCAGAAGTTTGGTATAATGCATAGCTTAATAAATATTTGTTTATTACATTAATTTAATTTAATGCTATTGCTCTTTATTTTTGCTTGTGTATGTATTGTGTGGTGTGATATGTTGTTTGTGTGGTGTATATGCATGCTAGGGTATAGATGTATGCACTGTACATGTGTGTGCTGTGGCCAGAAGAGATCTTCAGCTGCCATTCTCTATTACTCAACCATAAACTTTTTGAGACAGGATTTTTCACTGAGCTACTATTTGTTAAGTATACCCCAGTGATTATTTGGTACATGTCCCCAACCCCACTCTGTAGTGCATTTCAGATGTGCATGGCTACACTTAGCTTTTTAAAGTGGATTCTGGGGTAATAGAACTCTAGCAATCTTGGGCTCTGCCAGGACCTCATTCTTATTTAAAAAAAATTTTTTTTTTATTGACAACAAAATATACTTACAAGAAGTGCATGGTATTTCCCTCCCCTCCCCCTTTCCCCTTTAGATCTCCACTCCCCATCATATCCCCTCCCTCTCTCCATTAGTCTCTCTTTTAATTTGATGTCATCATCTTTTACTTCTATTATGAGGGTCTTGCGGAGGTATTGCTAGGCACAGCAAGGTCACGGATATCAAGGCCAATTTCTGTCTGGGCAGTTGCATTGTAAGGAGTCGTACCCTTCCTTTGGCTCTTCCATTCTATCCGCCCCCTCTTCCACAATGGTCCCTGAGCCTTGGAGGGTGCGACAAAGGTGTTTCAGTGAAGGGCACTCCTCCATCTCTTCTTCTCAGCACTATGTTGCCTTTTGGATCATCCCAGTGGTCATCGCCATCTGAAAAGAGAAGCTTTTCTAACCAGAAGTGAGAGTAGCATTAATATGTGAATATGAACATTAAGTGTATTATTTTCCAGGCAGCTTGGTGGGAATAGTATATACATTTAGACAAGAGCATGCTTTATACCCCTAAGGCTCATGACCTTACCTACCATAGACTTTTGCTTAGGTTTTTCAGTACCAGGTATGTATTCCCACCCGTAGAGAGGGCCTTCAGTCCAATTATGGAGCAGTTGGTTACCCCAAGAGTAGACATGCCACTATTGCACCCGTTCAGTCTTTGGGCCTGTCTGGCCAAATTTGAATATTCAGCGCCCACTGTTTTCACTGCTGATGACTTCTGTCTCCCATACTCTGCATGAAGTGCAGCTTTTTCCAGCTTTTAGTTGGCTGGTCTACAGGGAGAAGGTTCTCTGCTCAGCACCAGCTTGCTTTCTCAGTGACCTTGCCTCTCAGGCAAGAGATGTCTTCAGCAATAGGGTCTTACTATCTGTTTCTCGAGGGAAACCAAGGGCTTTGGCAAATGCCTTTAATGTTTTGGAGGCTACCGGGACCTCCTTGGCCAACAACTCACTGGAAGGTATCCCATCCCAGGCACTGAAAATTTTGTAGTAACAGTCTACAGCTTCTAGATGTACCATTATTCAAAAAACTAATTTTACATAAGTCTTATTCACAATATTTTGAAATTAGATTGACCCTCCCCCTGCCCTTCTTTTATGCATTCTCTACCCATGGCCTTGGTTAGGCCATTCCCCTCCTTGTAATCAGTTCTTCCACTTACATATGTGCAATACCATACACTTAAGTCCTTCCCTTTCCTCCCTCCATTATAACCTTTTACCAGCTTACTGGTTTCTGGTACCAATTTTTGGTTCCAGTTCACACACAAGTCTGTCTATTTGTAGCTAGGATCCACATATGAGAGAGAACATGTGACGTTTGGCTTTCTGAGCCTGGGTTACCTCACTTAGTATAATCCTTTCCAGATCCATCCATTTCCCTGCAAATTTCATAATTTCATATTTTTTTTTTACCGCTGAATAGAACTCCATTTTGTAAATGTACCACATCTTTATTATCCATTCATTTGTGGTGGGACATCTAGGCTGCTTCCATTTCCTAGCTATTGTGAATAGAGCAGCAATAAACATGGTTTTGAAAGTATCTCTAAGGTAGTGAGAAGAGTCTTCTGGATATATGCCTAGGAGTGCTATAGCTGGATCATATGGTAAATCTATTTCTAGCTGTCTCAAGAACCTCCACACTGATTTCCACAATGGTTGGACCAGATTACATTCCCACCAACAGTGTAGAAGTGTTCCTCTTTTTCCACATCCATGCCAACACTTATTATCATTTGTTTTCTTGATGGTAGCCATTCTGACAGGAGTGAAAAGGAATCTCAACATGGTTTTAATTTGCATTTCCCTGATGGCTAAGGATGTGGAACACTTTTTTAGATGTTTATATGCCATCTGTATTTCATCTTCTGTGACTTCTCTATTTAGTTCCATAGCCCATTTTTTAACTGGGTTGTTTGAATTCTTATTATTCTGTTTTTTGAGTTCTTTGTATATTCTGGATATTAATCCTCTGTCAGATGTATAGCTGGCAAAGATTTTCTCCCATTCTGTAGGTTTTCTTTTTGCTCTATTCACAGTGTCCTTTGCTGTACAAAAGCTTTGTAATTTCATAAGGTCCCATTGGTTGATTAGTGGTTTTATTCCCTGAGCAATTGGGGTTATATTCAGAAAGTCCTTACCTATGCCAATATGTTGAAGGGTTTCCCCTACCTTTTCCTCTAGCAGGTTCAGAGTTTCAGGTATGATATCAAGGTCCCTGATCCATTTGGACTTGACTCTTGTGCATGGAGAGAGACAAGGATCTATGTTTATCCTTTTACATACAGATGTCCAGTTTTCCCAACACCACTTGTTAAAGAGGCTATCTTTTCTCCAATTAATATTTTTGGCATTTTTGTCAAAAATCAGGTGGCTGTAAAAAAAGCCCAGGCCCAGATGGATTCACTGCTGAATTTTACCAGACATTCCTTGAAGATCTAACACCAATGCTTCTCAATCTTTTCCATAAAATAGAAAAGGAAGGAATTCTGCCAAAATCCTTCTATGAATCCAGCATCACCCTGATACCCAAACCGGACAAAGACAGATCAAAAAAAGAAAATTATAGACCAATCTCCCTCATGAACATAGATGAAAAAATTCTCAACAAAATGCTGGCAAACAGAATACAAGGATTTATCAGAAAGATTATTCACCCTGACCAAGTAGGCTTTATTCCAGAGATGCAGGGATAGTTCAACATACGCAAATCCATAAATGTAATACACCATATAAATGGTCTGAAGGACAAAAATCACATGGTCATCTCAATAGATGCAGAAAAGGCATTTGACAAAATCCAACACCCCTTCATGGTGAAAGTATTACAGAAACTGGGAATAGAAGGAACATATCTCAACATAATAAAAGCTATTTATGACAAACCTACAGCCAACATAATACTAAATGGGGAAAAACTTGAAGCTTTTCCTCTAAATTCAGGAACAAGACAAGGGTGTCCACTTTCCCCACTACTATTTAATATAGTACTGGAAGTCTTGGCCACAGCAATAAGGCAAGAGACACTCATAAAGGGGATACAAATTGGAAGGGAAGAGATCAAATTATCATTATTTGCAGATGATATGATTCTATACCTAACAGACCCTAAAGTCTCTACCTGCAAACTGTTAGAGCTGATAAACACTTTTAGCAATGTAGCAGGATACAAAATAAACACACAGAAATTAGTAGCTTTTCTATATACTAACAACAAATGTGCAGAGGATGAAATCAGGGAATCTATCCCATTCACAATTGGCTCAAAAAAAAAAAAATACCTTGGAATAAACTTAACCAAGGAAGTGAAGAATCTCTACAATGAGAACTTTAAAAAACTTGAGCAACAAATTTCAGAAGACACAAGGAAATGGAAAGACATCCCATGCTCCTGGATTGGAAGAATCAATATTGTGAAAATGTCAATCTTACCAAAAGCAATCTATACATTTAATGCTATCCCTATTAAAATCCCAATAGCTTTCTTCACAGAAATAGAAAAAACAATCCTAAAATTCATCTGGAAACACAAAAGACCTTGAATAGCCAAAACAATTTTGCGTAACAAAAATCAGGCAGGTGGTATAACCATACCTGATTTTAAGTTATATTACAAGGCCATAGTAACAAAAACAGCATGGTACTGGCACAAGGACAGACAGGTAGATCAATGGAACAGAATAGAAGACCCAAATATTAATCCAGGACCTCATTCTTAAGTGACAAGTACTCTTAACTGCTGTGCAATCTCCAAATCCCCACATTAGACAAATTTCTATAATGTAATTTGTATGTTAATTCACAGAGGAAGGCTGGCTAACGCTAAAGCCAGAAGAACAATAAAGAGACTGCTATATGTTCTTGACAGCTCAATGTCTTCACTGTGACATGCAAGAGTAGAGTGACTCCAGTGATAAATGTACCCAAGACAGCACCATATTCAAGCCACAGGAAAACCTGTGTCCTGACTTTCACAGAGCTGTGGTTAGTGACCAGAGTTAGGATGGGACAAGTTTTTGTGCAATGCAAGCCTTTTTTTTTTTTTTTTTTTTTTTTTTTTTTTTTGATTTCTCCTCTCCTCACCTCATAACTTTCCATTGGCAAAACAGGAATAGGCTAGAGTTGAATAATTGAAATAATGTCTCTATGACATTCCCGAGACATTTCAGTATTTGGAAATGGCTGTTTGATTATATGAGAAAAACACTATTATTATTGAACGTCCTGTTGGATGATAACTAAGCAAACCCAGCAAGCTCTACCTTGCCTCAATGAGGTTTCTTTGTTGTCATTATATCAAGGCTAAGATGTAGAAAACTACCCCCAATACCAGTGAGTTTTTGGTTTAAAGACTTGAGAAGCACTTAAAAGACTTGTTTCCTTTCTATTCTTCACCCCTCTAACCAACAGCAGCTAAACAAAGCCTTGGTTCTCAACACCAGGCAGAGCAATAGGGCTGAGACTCCATAGCAGACCAAGGGGCAGGGTTTGAAGATGGAAAAACATTGGTCCCTCATTGAACCAAGGTGAGCATATCAGCAAGTCCTCTTGCCATCCAGAATGGGGAGACATCAATGAGTATCTGAATATTGTATAGCATCCACACACATCTGAACAAGTGACAATGCTTGGAAGAATAAGAGAGAAAGTGGATGGAAAGTTTTCAGCATCTTTTATCCAATCACTTATCCCCACCCCTTATTTCTAAGTGTCGCAGTGGTTTTTCTGGTAGGGGGTGACTGTGGTGATGAAGTTCTACATTGGTAATCACTCATGCCTTTCTGATCACCAGACAAGATCTCAGATTCCTTTCTCCTTCCTCTATTTCTTCAAATGCTTCCTGTATGTATTTTCTTTCTGTCTTCTCTTTTTGCTTCCTTCTCAAAGTCTGCCTCTGTTTCTATGTCTTTTCACTGAAAAGCACTGTGTAGAGAAGGGCGTGGAAGTAATAGGGACACTGTTTTCACTTGGACACAATATTCTGAACTGGAGTTCAGCTTCAATCCTTTGATTCTGTCTAACCATTCCAGGTCTTTGGCTTTCTACTTTCTGCTGATGTTTTCCAGCAGTCTTCAATTCACCCTTTTCTTAGTTCTCCAGATTTCCTCTTAGGAGATATATTCAATGAATTTGTTGTATTTTTTTGTTCTGTTACTACTTAGCTAATTTATCTCTTATTCTTTTTCCACATTTCTGTGTATATCCCATAGTTGCCTCTCTCTCTCTCTCAACTACCAGATTTTCTTTTTTCTGGTGGAGACATTGTATTTCATCTCTAATACACCTTGCATTGAAGGACAGAAAATAGAAATAGCTAAAGTGACTCAGAAAACAAGGCTAGATCTATATGCTATGTTACTAGTCCAAAGACACCCTACAAGGAAATAGCTCACTGGCTGAGAGAAATGGGAGAAAACCACAGCTTCTGATGTTTTTTTCTTTCTAGCTATTTGCCTTCCAGCTATGAAATGTAACAATGTGGCTTCTTTCTTTCCAGAAAGGTTGACTTAAAGAGAACATCTTTACAAGAGCTCTTTATACCAACCCCAAGCCATTTATGGACTGGAGACGTCAAGCATTTCTTCCATCTGCCATCCAAGAGATTGACTCCCTAGGCTAATTCACAAACTTTCCCTCTAATATCTTTCAACCTATCTATAATGATTAAGGGCTTGTGGGTTTGTAGAGGAAAAGACAATGCATCTGACTTATTTTTCAATTTCCATGAATATTTTTTTAAAGACATTAAAGAATTCAGGTCAAAAGTGAAGGGAATAGACACAAAGAACTCTCAACCCGTACCAAATCAGATATCCAGAGAAACAGAGACTCACAAAAACTTGTCACTGAAATAGACCTAAACTGAACCCAACATGGCTCAGGGAAATTCATGGAAGAAGAGGTGGAAAGATTGTTAGAGCCATGAGCTGGGTCATTATACACAGAGTCATTGCCTCTCCTGCATAACTGATGGCTACCCCCATAAGGCAAGACCCACATTACCCATAGGGGAAGGACAGGGAGAAGGCTAACAATGGTACCATCATGGCTGTATATATACTATATACATAACTAGTAAAAAATATTTTTAAAAAGTGTTTCTTGAATATTTCTTGCATATAGGTGACCAGGGGGTATGTTGCAATGCCTGGGGCAGAAATGATAAACAATGTATGCAGCAAAATCCTAGGTAATAGTTGTCAAAAGAGAGGAGATACACATTGCAAAGGAGACTAGGTATCAGACTTTTGGGTAAGGCGCAGGTGGCTTCATGTTATAAATATACAACTGAGGAATCCCAATGGATACTAAGCACCTGGACGGCAGTGACTTAGGGATGGAAGAAGTTCTTAGATTGTTCCTTCAAAAACCTTAGATTTATAGGTTTAACAAATACAAAGTGGTGGTCCATGTTGATCCATGGATGGTATCCCAGGGCTCTATGGAAGAAGTACAAGAGCCATTTTAAAGGAGTATGCTGGGTTGAATTGGAGATAAGCAAACCCAAGGGCCAGGGAGAGTGAGAGAGAAAGAGAAGAGAGAGAGAGGGAGAGAGAGAGAAAGCATTCCTCAGCAAAGAGAGAGTAAAGTCTTCTGCTTGAGGCTATCACCTGAGCAATGCACTAGATTCAACAGCCTAGTTCTGCCTCTTCTCTTATAAAGGAAGTCTGCAAACAGGCTGTGTGCTCATTTATTATACCATAGCAATGGCATTATGTCCAAACTATGGCTGAAAAGTCATTCTTTTTCCCACCCTGGGGAATACCCCCCCAACCTACTTCCATGTCCCTTGTAGGCATGAAGAGAGCTCCAACTTGACCTTAATCACAGCAGTTCTCACTAGGATAATGGTGTCCTGGGTCCAAATACATACTTTTTGGGAATGTCTGTTTTGAAGGGAGAATTTGTGGATCTAAGTCATCTTCATTCTTTTCAATGTTCAATGTGGGCTATGGTGGGATAAAAGTCCAAACAAGATTGATTAGGGTGCAGGCTATAGAAAGTAAGCTCAAAGCTTAGACAAAGAGCTGGCAGAACTCCTGTAACCTTTTCCCCAACCCTAGTATGGCCCCTACACTAGCTGCATGTCCACTCTTCCCTTACTTTACTACCCCACATGCCATCAAGTGAGCTTGTCAGGGTATGCTTGGTCTAGTGCAAGCTTCAACACTGCCCTTTGGCAGATGGTCCTGTTTCTATTCCTCCCCTCTTAAACAATGCAAATGGACTTCCTCTCTGAATCTTTGGCTGAGACTCACAGGTCATAATATACTATACAAGTCAATATTTTTCTCCCCAATACAAAGGGGAGCGTAGACCATGCTTTGTACATCCTTGAAAGAGGGTCCTGGGTTCTCCAATCCCCAACCTGAGTCCTCCTCCTTCCCCTGCCCAGAGCCTTCCTTTGCCCCCACTCAGTTCCTGTCTGTTCTTTCTCCTGTCGTCTCTGCTCTACTTTCTGTCTATAAGAAATACATGTTCCTCCTTTCTGCTTCCCTCCTTGAAGTTTCTAGACTTCAGTTTCTTTCTGGATGATTCAGTGCTGGTCTATGTTAAAAACAAATTTAAGGGGTCAGCCGTGGTTACATATGCCTTTAACCCCAGCACTCAGGAGGCAGAGGTAGGAGGAGTGCCATGAGACTACACAATGAATTCCAAGTCATCCTGGACTAGAGAGAAACCCTACCTTAAAAAAACAAAAATAAAAAAGAATAAGAGAACAAAGGTCTACAAAGGCATAAAATAGGGACAGGAATAAGACAGGGCCATGAACATTCTAAGAACACAACATCATCTTGCTCCTGGATAGTTTACACGGAATAGTGGGAACATTCCTTCCACAATTTGGAAAACATAAAACTTCTTATTCATCACTTCCCTTCCTTTGGTTTTCTAGTTTTGTGATGAAAATAGCAGAGTTCCTAATCTGTCCACTGGGCCCTTGAAAGATTCCTCCTCTCAGGATTGAAAGCTTGTTTCCTTATTCGTGTGCTGGCCTAGACATAAACCAATTTTACCCCTATATTTTAGTTTTAATGAAAGATATCCCATATCTATGATTGACTTGATGAATCTGAAGTGTTCCTAAATATTCAGGCAAGAGGAAACTCCTTTTGCATTTTATATTGGTCATGTGAATACACATTAGACTGCCTTATACATGATTCCCCCTCAGACTGCGAGATCACTGAAGGCAAGATATTCTATTAAGTAAGGAACTAGATCCTCCTTCACGACACATTTATCAATGAGATGCACAGGATATTATTGGGAACCTGCCACTTCAGTTCACCTGCATTCAAAGGTCCCTAAGGAAGGGTAACCTCTTAGAATCAGGGTAGTGAGCAATCTTAGCATCAAAACCCCAGGTCCAGACACCCTGCTTATCAAATAGTTATTTGAGAATTTCCTAAACATTCTCTGAAATTCATATACATGCTCAGTGTGTTTGGCTGTGTCTTGAGCCCATTTATAGGAGGTCTTCTACTATCTGTTGCTCCTCAAGATTGTCCAATCTTCAGGAGGGCAGAAAATGGGGAGTGGTCTGAGTAGGGCTTTCATAGAACTCAGGAAATCACTTGGGTTTGTGATTCTTCTGCCACTAAAAGCTCATCATTTATCCTGTTTTAGGGATAAATTCCAAAGAATTTGAGAAGCCTTTCAGAGCTCCATTCTGCTTCTAAGAAAGAAATTTCTTAGCACTGTATATGTAAAAGTACTCAAGAGAAGAGCATGTTGTATGTGAAGTAAATGAATTTCTTAGGGATTTTTGGAAAGAAAGCCAGTCAGGAAGGGAAAGATTAAGTAAAGGAAGGAGGGGGTATTTCCAAAATAAGTTGGGAAGGCCACCAGGCCAGGCCAGTATCTGGCTGTGAAAGGTACTAAAGCCAATTGTGAACCAGGGCTGCTGGACTGTGCTTGCAGCAGCAGCTACTGAGAATAGCATGGAATTGGCCTCCCAAGGCTAAGGGAATCTCTCATGTATTCTGTGTGAGCTTTTATTAGTGTAGATCCTCTACAAAGAACTGCTTCTAATGGGTATGAGGGGATCAGCTAAGCTAGCGGCTTAGCAGATTGGTTAGATAGGAAAAGACCCTTTCATGCTCTGCCAGGCCTCTGCTCTTTTTATTTTCTTCTATTCACTCTTTAGTTAATGTAGGGCCTATATCTGGATAGAAAATAGCAAGGCAACTGGTATCCAAGCAGATGAACCACTTTCATGGAAGGCATGCACCTAAATACCCAAGACTCACACAAAATCTTGCTGGTACCATCTAAGAGATTCATTTTCCTCTAGAAAGTCCTCACTTCTCATGCTTATCTCTTGGAACTGTGAAATCCAAAAGAATCTGATTATTCTCTTGGAGAGCTGCCAACCAAGCCCAGCATGGCTTCCTGTTTCCTTGTTGGACTTTGTTCTTTGTCCTCCCTGGTCCCACCTATGCGACCAGAGTTCTCACTGCCTTGCAGGTACTGTCTTGATTCTTGCCTTCGATACCATCTGCACCACAGTTCTGTGGAGTCTTCTCCCTCCCTCCCTCCCCCTCCCTCCCTCCCTCCCTCCCTCCCTCCCCCCTCTCTCTCTCTCTCTCTCTCTGTCTTTTTTCTGTGCCTCTCCATCTCTGGCTGCAGAGAGGAACACAGGATCGTCTCTGACTTGCCAGTATCAAGAGATCTCTAGGTTTTGGTATTATATGGAAAGTGCCAGAAACCAGAAACTTGCCAAGATAGCAGCAACCCATGAAGGGCACACAGGCCCCGCACCTCTGTCTAGCCTCCAGGCTGAAGAAGAACCACCCTTCTGCTTTGCTGCTTGTACCTTTTCTTAAAAAAAAAAAAAGACAAAATATGTCCAAATGTATGTCACATAAAATATTGTATAACAACATATCACATCATAAAACTCAACCATTACCTAGCTTCTTTCTCTCATTTCAAAGAAACATTTTCGTAATGCTTCATTCCCCTCACTCTTCCTGATCACTTCCATGACTTCCCCTACCAAAGACTCTTTGGCTGACTGTTAACAAGATTTTCATCAAAGTAGGACCAGCCATTAGCGTTCTGTCTTTTTTTAAAATATATTTTATTTATTTATTTATTTGAGAGAAAGAGGCAGAGAGAGAGAGAGAGAGAGAGAGAGAGAGAATGGGCACACCAGGGCTTCCAGCCACTGCAAGCAAACTCCAGATGCACGCACCCCCTTGTGCATCTGGCTTAAGTGGGTCCTGGAGAATTGAACTGGGATCTTTTGGCTTTGCAGGCAAATGCCTTAACCTCTAAGCCATCTCTCCAGCCCTAGCATTCTGTCTTTTAAGTAGAGATTACCATAGTACCAGCTACCAGACACAGACCCACCCCTTGTGAGCACAATCCCCAAAAATTTGGATCTTGGGACATTTCCACCCAGTTCCAGCTCCTGTGACATTCTCAGGAAGTTTCTCGTTTCTAGCTATTGTTCCTGATGAGGGTAGATGTACTCTCAGAACTTCTTTATTGGATGTTTCCATATTAGACAGGTGATCACAGGTATTTTTCTTGGTCTCTAGAATAAAGTAACATGTTTAAGACAAGAGATCTTGTTTAGCAGGGGCCACATTCCTTGTCATCTCCAAAATACTTCATAAGTGCTTTGTCCCATGAGTTTCACAATTTTTATGCTTTATGTAACACAGAATGGACAAAAACTCCAGTTTCTTGACATCTGAGACCCAACAAGACTTCAGTGAACATTTCCTTGCATTTCCATTTTCTTCTGACATGAAGCCCAGTTTTTTCTTGGGATTTACGGTGAGCAACTGACAATGACACCAAGTTCAAGTTTATACATGCTTGGTGCAAAAAGTACACCAGTGGCTATAAAATGGAATGTTGCAATGAGGAGATAAACCATTAGAGGAGTAGGGCTTGCATGTGCTTAAATAGTCAAAGGGAACTGGTGGGGCAGGGTTAGGGGCCCCTTCCTTGAGGTTGAAACCAACGGGCACACATGGAGCCTGTCCCATGACCACATAGAAATAGTGGATACCTGAAATGGGTATGTCTTCTGTAACTCAATAGTCAAGGCAGCTGATCCAGAGAGAGCCCCCTCCAACCCCCACCTAGAATGTGGCTAGAGAGAAGTCACATGTCTCACCCCAAAATCCAAGACACTGCTCAATTCTTAAATTAAAAAGTCATTTTATTTTTTGAGGATTCAAAGCATTTCTGAGACCATTTGTTCCCAGCCTCAATTCCACAGGGAAAACACTTGCAGGTCTCAGAGCTCTGCCTTCTATGTAGGACGTAGTGTTCTCTAGGAGCCATTACTCTATTGGAAGGGTCTTGTGGTCTTGGAATGGGCCGTTTTTCTGTATAGTGGTGGAGACATAGAGAAATGGACAGACAAGGGCTATAACATGGGGTTAGTGACTTTTGTTTTGGCCTTTAGGCCACTTGGCTCACACATTGCACCTGCTTACTCCATGTAGTCCCTGGGCAAGGAGAGCATAATGCATACTCACAGGGGGCTCTGCCTATCAGAGCGTCTGCCCTTTTTCCCAGACTGTTTGGCGGACTCGAGGGCCCATCAGAAATAAGCTAGTCAGGGTTGCTTAAGATGGATGCAGAGGAGATTGTGACAAACTTCCAGAGTAGGGGAGGGATCCAGGGGCTGCCTTCAGTCTCATTGCCCAACCTAAAACAGGCATTCCTCTTTGATGTGGAATTACCATTCATGCTCCACCTCAGTGAGATATGGGTATTTATGTGGTTTAAAATAAATATACATTTTATCTCATGGAGCTGGTAGCACTAATTTCTTGGGATTATTGTGTTCCAGAGACGCGGGAGCCTCCTTTCTCAGTGGAAAGAAAAGTCCAATTAAGCCCATTAAGGCCATCGGGCTAGACCTTAGAGACAGGATAAATACATTATAAAGCCTTCCCTGATTATCCATAGATTCTAAAGACCAGAACAGAGGCCTCCACACATCCCAGTGGAAGGGGTAGACTTTTCATGCCTAAGGCTTCTTTCTCTGGCCTCTCACTTTTCACACTTCATCTATATTTTGCTCCTAGACAGGCATGCCCAAGAATTGGGGAAGAATCTGAGAATCTGCTCCCAGGAAAAATGTTGTACTGGAACCAATATCTGATCCAACTGGTCATCCAGTGTGACCTGACTACTGAGAGGCCTGTGACCTCCACTACCTCCCTTCTACTTGGGAAAGGCCCAGGAAGCGAGCTCATTCTGCCCTTCTCTCCTTGTCCCAACATCACTGTGATTCACATCCCCCTAATGGGCACCTTCTTCAATCTTTTGTATAAGATGATTTTTCTCATCCCAGTTTTATTCTTGTACTTTGCTGCCTTTTCTGCCCATTTCTTTAAGCAGACATCACCTCAGCATTTTTGACTTCTTAGGCATGTCTGATTGTTTCTCCAAACTCTGGAGTCATGTGGGTATCTGAGATTTATTAAATAACCCTGTGTTTGGGTCTTCCTTTCTCTGTAGGGACAGTGGTAGGCCAATTCAAGGCACCTGGAAAGGCCAGCTCTGTTCCCTCATAGCTCAGGTACCTTCCTTCTTGCCACCACATCCTGTTTGTGACTGCAATGATACACTATCTTGGTTACAATGTAGCTCCTCCCACATTCTGACACCTGTGTTGAACTTCCCAAGGTTCCCTGGTAATCATCCTGAAGGGTTACTACTGTCATTTTTAGCACCAGGCCCTGGTCCTTTGCCTATCAATTGAGCATTCTAAGGAGGCAGCTTCCAGACATAGTCCCAGGCCTTGTGAACAACGACACCCCAAAGCCTAGGGCTTGACCTCTTTCCTAACCCCCTATTCAGTCTATGCTGGTCTCTAGAATCATCTGACCCTTGTCTATTATGAGCTCAGGTGATACCCTCAGAGCCCTAAGGCACTGTCAGTAGCTGCCCCGGAGGCTACTCCTAAAAGAACTAATGACTAAACACCCCAAATAGTTTCCTTTTATTCAACATGTGTTGCTGAGAGTTCTTCTTTTAGACTAAAAAGCCAGGAATGGACAAATAAATAATAGCTGTCTGTCTGTAAGACATGGGGGACACTCAATATTTCCTGACTAGTGTGACTTATTGAAACAGATTTTGTTCTCTCAGTAGTTCTTGTCATATGTGATGGTGGCAATGCAGGGAATCTCTTCATTATCCTAGCATGCCAATCTGCCCTTTCATACTATGGGAGAAGACACCAAGGAGGCAGGAACTTTGTCTCATCCATCTTTGTATCTCCATATCCCAGAAAAGGGATATGAGCTTACACATGGATAAATTCTTAGACAAACATCTGTTGACAGCAACAGAGAAACCAGAAGGGAAGTGAGAGACACCCTGTCCAGGACACGACTGCTGTTGTGATGCCTGACACTGGGCCTGAGGGGGAATGGGATAGTTGAGGCAGTCTTCTGAAGGGACATCCTTACAAAATCCTCTTCCATAGGCGAGTATGCTACTACACATGGCTACAATCTCTTTGTTGTAGAGAATGCTAGGTCAACTTCTCCTGTGTTGTTCATGATAGGTGTGCAAGGTTGGGACCTATTTTACCTATTTATTATCTTCCTTGGGCTTTCACAGATATCTGGGTCCAGTTTCCATTCCTGGACATGTCCTTGTCTCCACCAGGTGTTCTAGACTAGATTTCTGAGGCAGCAGTTCAGGCAAGCAAGAGAAATGCTCAGGAAATATAAATTTCCAGAACCCAGAATTGAGATAAGGGGGAAAAGTGACAATTGCTTCTGTTAGGGTTTCACATGAAGCACGGAAGGGAATTTTGGGGAGGGGGATCTGTCTTAGTGCCTCCTGTCTCCTTCATACTCAGTTCCTACCCACAATTCTGGACCTACAATTCTTCATTCAGTCCCCCGCAGCCCATGGAAGCCTAGATAAGCCCTTTCTCTCACACTTGGCTTCTCTCAAGGACAAATTGCCCAGGGTAGAGTTGGAGGGTTATAAAAGGCACAAGTCTGTTCTCTCCACTTGTCTCCATAGTGGATGCTTAACTGTCCACCATGAGAGGCATGCTTCAGGGCACTGAAGTGATTGCTGAAAAGCTATAATTTATTTCTGGAAATGATGCCCATTCTCCATCCTTTCAACTGGAATAGGGTCCATGCCCTTTTCCAGTGTCCAGACCCTAGATGATTGGGGAAGACAATGAGGATACAAAAGAGGAAAAAGACACTTTTCTGTCTTCCTCTGTCCACTTGACTGATCTGTTTCACTCCCTGCCTCACACTCAAGCAATGACCTAGGAGAAGATGAAGACACCTCATAGGGTTCAGGGCCCCTTTGCCAGCCATGGCTCCTCTGGTCAGCTGCTGTGCACTGAAGCCCTAGCCACAGCCTCTGCATTTGACTTCCCCCACCTCTGCACCATGTTTCCTATCTTCTTTCACAGCTGTTCTTCATTGCTTCATATCCTCCTCACATCCTTTAGCTACCCTCTATTGGCCAGGATCTGGCCTGCACGTCTTTTTACTGTTTCCTCCTTGAATCCATTCCCCCAGGACACTTTCTCTTTGGGAGTTCTGTGCTTTATATTCATTTTACTTTTTTCATATATATTTCACCATGGGAAGCAAGGCATAATCTCATCGAGAAAGCCCAGACGTCCTTTACTGCTCTGGCTCCTGCCCCATCCCTTCTGCCTATGGGACTCCTCTTGTCCATTGTCTGACTGCTACCTCAGGGATAGGTTTCAAAAGCTCAATGCCTAACCTCAAGTGTCCATGCTTTACCCACCTATCATTCCCAGACAGACAAAAAAAAAAATGTTCCTGAAGGTACTAGAACTTATGGAAGGACTAGGTATCTGAGCAATTATTTATATTTGTAGATGTATACAGTTTCTTTTCAGGGGAATTATTGAAGGCATCTGTATAACCTGTCAAGCTATTCACTGGTCTCTTGAACCCGTATTCCTTGCAAAAATTAGAAAAGGTGAGATTCTTCCCTTCAGACTCAGAACTGGCTGTTTCCTTCAGGAGTGCAGGACAGTTGAGTGAGAGGGACCAGTGGCACTCTAGGCTGTGAGCCCTCCCCCCTGGACCAGTGGCAGTTAGTTCTGTTGAGGTTTCCAAGAATTCTCAGCAGGACTCTGACGTCACCCTGGCAGTTGACTCAGTTAAGCTCTACAGCATCCTTTACTCCCAATGTTGTTGCTCCTGGGTTTACAGCTCTCCAGAGGAAGGGGCTAGCTCAGCAGAATGGGTTAGCTCAGAGTACACATTCAATCCAGCTTGCTCTCTTGTGCTTTTTTTTTTTTTGATTGTTTGTTTCTATTTTTGTTTTTGTTTTTCCAGGTAGGGTCTCGCTCTAGCTCAGGCTGACCTGGAATTCACTATGTAGTCTCAGGGTGGCCTTGAACTCATGGCGATCCTCCTACCTCTGCCTCCCGAGTGCTGGGATTAAAGGTGTGCACCACCATGCCCGGCCCTCTCTTGTGCTTTTAAGGAATCTTAATTGCTTGCAGTAGCTTGGGCATCTGGGAAGATTGGGGTTCAGGAAAACCCACCTTGGCTGGGATTTCAGGTAACTGAGAAATTGCCAAGTAATGGGCCCTCATTCCAGATGTGATCCTGTCCCTGATAAAGTCACAATCTAAAAGTTTCCTTCATGGGATGAAGAATTGATTGTTGTTGTTTCACTATCACTTCACAGTAGGAAATACAAGCTTTGGGCTGCACATTTTTTTTTTTTTTTTTTTTTTTTTTCTCCCATGAGAATTTTCAGGTCTCCATTTTTACCATAGGTAGAGGCAAGTAGGCAGAAGAGTAAACAAAAGATTATGCCTGGCATAATCTGGGAGAGAGGACCTGAAAACACTCCAGCCTTCACACATGAGTCTAAGGGGCCCTAGCTCTGAAGTGCCACAGATCTGAGGCTCAACAAGAGGCTTTTCTAAGGTCCTGGCTCAATCCCAGAAGGCCCCCCATAAGTGTGGAGAGATCTTGCTACCCTTCTCTCTTCTGTAGGTCTCTCACTGACACTTCCCAGAGCCATGACAAGTCCCTGCAATTGGAAGCCTTCCTGGGGCCTAGAAATACTTGAAATGGTAGGGGAGGAAGGTGGCAAGGCTGCCTTAAAGACTCCAAAAATTTAATACTCCAGTTTCTTTCCTGCTCACTCCCTTTCCTATGCTTGGTTGACTGTTGCTGGTGTGATGCAAGAGACAGAGGATAGGATATCACTTACTATAGTTTACCAGGGTGGAGCCTCTCCCATGTCTTGCGAGCTCTTTCCCTACTGTCAAGGAATGTTCTCACAGTCCTCACTTATTCTTACCCTTTTCTGAGGTGTGGTATATCTTATCCATAACTGTTAGAGGGGATTGGGAAACCTCAAGGCACAATTGGCTGCCCATTGCTAGGCCTTCTCCAAAGCTCTTCAGGTTTCTGACCTTGGGTATACCCATCTTTCTGCATTCCGTTGTATTTTTCCCTTTGATGCATCGTCTCCCCTGCATGCTCTATTAGTTGACATCAGCTCTGCACAGTTCCTGGTCAGGGGTTTCTGGAGTGTTCGCAGGATGGTGTAAGCCATTCCTGAAGTAGCTGAGTGTGCCTTACACAAAGGTATTTTACACACATCCTTTTCTATGTGGATGTGAGTGGGAAAGTGCAGGAAGTACCGTTTTAACTTGTGCTTTCTTTTCTGATCCCCTCCAATACTTGGATGTCTTTTTCTCTTTGCCATTCTGATTCTTTATCTTTTTATTTTGCTAACAGAAAAGATGAATGAGAAGGGAAGGGAGAGAGGGGCCATGGCAGGGGAAGGAGAGTGTCATATCCCATGAGTAACATTTCCCAGTGACTCAGGATAGAAGCAGGAGCAACCCTTTGCTTCCTCCAAGTGGTTCTTCCAGACATTCAGGAATCTCAGTGCCCAGATAGCACTCTCTGACTCCCCCCACCATTCCTAACCTTCCACTGGAAACAGCAAGGAGACAATGTCTTAGCATCTGACCCCAACATTTGGTCTCCAGGATTTGAGTCTTGCCATTGCCACAGCCAAATCTTCCATTTCTGAGCTGCTCCCAAGAGAGACCTTTGTGGCCAACTGCTCCAATTGTGTGCTGCTAAAACTAATGTCCCATTCATATGTATTTAAGGCCAAACACTACTGTTTATCTGTTCTTCTATAGTTGTCTTCATTTTTTCCGTATCTACTTCTCTTAAGTTTCTAGAGGGCAAAAAAATGTTTCTCATGCATTTTTGGATTCCTTCATTCTCATTTAGCTCACAGTTGGGCTGCAGGCCCAGAGCAAGCTATTTTGGATAAAATAATGTCAAAGGGCCATATAGGAAAGTGATTTTTTTTTTCCTTTCAGCTTGGGACAGTCCTGGTTACTCTGGGGAAAAGGTGGTGGTGTGGAGGAGGAGATTATCCTTACAGGTATGTCCGTGTTCATGAGGGGATTTGACCATCAAGTCTGCCTGTTAGGGCTTAATTGTTGGGTCTCAGTACATTCCAGGGTGATGCTGAAGGCTCTTCTGGAATTGTACATTCATCTGCTGCCACAGATCCTGAAACAACACAACCTACTGTAAGCAGTACTAGTAACTTGTTGCAAAAGCACTGGGAAAGGGGCAAATCCCATTGGGCATTGTTCAAAGAGGAATTTCATTCTCTTATAATGAGAAGGCTCTCAAAATTATTCTGGAAGTTGGGCTGGAGAAATGGCTTAGTGGTTAAGGCGCCTGCCTGCTAAGCCTAAGAATACCGGTTCCAATCTCCAGGTCCCACGTTTAGCCAGATGCAGTGACACAAGGGCGCAATGCCACACTTGCCCACAAGGGGGTACATGCATCTGGAGTTCGTTCAGAGCAGCTGAGAGGCTGCCGGCACACCCATTCTCTATCTTCCTCTCCTTCTCCCTGTCTCTCTCATATATATATGTGAAATAGACTAGAGTTTTAAAAATCTGACTCCCTACTTCAACATGTCTTCATCTTATGCTGTTCTTATGAATTCAGAGATGTACCCAAACTTTGTTCCTAGTTATAGCTTCAATAGCCACAATTGTAAAAATCTTCATGAGAAAATGAAAATTGAGGAATTAGCTTCCAAAGTGAGTGATTCTACATCTGTGTGGTCACAGGCATGTGTGTTCACACATGTAAAGATGGAGATGCATGCATTTGTATTGGATTCAGTGTTCTGCCCCATTAACTACAGTGCTATTGCCCAAGAATTGTTGGGACTGATAAAGAAGTCTCTTCCAGCTCAAAGAATTTGGGTCATAAACAGTGGACATGGCAGGATGATTACTGGCATGGAAATCCCTGCAGCCCGTGGGGCCGTGTCTTCCATATGTCTTCACTATGACATGACCACTCTGTATCTTATCACTAACAATTGTGTGCAGAGCTTGAACTCTTCTCTAAGCCTTCAAAACCGAGTTATTCCACCATTCCCCATACAGTCTATAGAATGGTTTTCCAAGAACTTGCCCAGCATTAAGTTACTCATGAGCTGAAAGCCTTAAGAGGGTTTTGAACAACATGGTTCATTGATGCACCTGTCCTTATTTTGTCTCAGCTTATCTCCAACTCCCCAATTCTAGTCTAACAAGATGATCCAGCATTCCATGAAGCCTATCAAAAGCAAACCATGCCCTTTTTCCTCCTTCATCTACAAGACTGGTAGTCATACTTCCATGTCCAGCTCAAGTCCAGTTAGGTCAACATCTTAAATTTCCTAGGCCATGGTACCAAGGAAATCTAAATCAACCTAAGCTTTGCTGCAGAACTATTTCAGAGTATTTTGCATCAATAATTTGAATGAGGAAATTGCCTTTGATATATGACAATACCTCATACAGTCAACAGCAGGCCCTCGAATGGAAAAATGAGGTTTTTATAGGAGGAGACATTCTGCTTTGAGGGTGCAGGATCAACTCTATTTTTATTTTCCTGCCTGGTGGCCCCTGCAGTAACTTAGATTTTCACTTTGCAGACCCACAACTATGTGGACAAAATTTTGAAATGAATCTATGATCCATCATCATTATCTTCTATAGTGGTTCTGATTCTCTAGAGAACAGTGACTACTATGCTGTCATTTACAAATGACCAAGTAACCTGATGTGTCTTAATATCTCTTAGGTTGATTAGAGTTCAGATCACATGGTGGAATATTTGCAAACACAGAGAAGCAAGCATGAATTTGTTTTTCTTAGTCCACAATGTCAGGGATACCCTAAGGATTACTTTGTTTTCTTTCACCATGTTTCCAGGTACCTCTCTCCTGTTCCAATGAGAGGACATTGCATCTGAATGATAGCTAGAGTTTTTCCTATGTGAAGATCACTGGGTCTCAAAAATCCCCAAGTCTGGGGATAGCGACACAGGTTATTTGTCTCAAGTGGTAGACATTTTCTTTGTGCTCATATCCCCATGCATATACACCTAACTCTTAGATGTAGATGTGTTGCTACTTTTATGCTGTGTTTGAATCCATTCCTGTGCCTGACATAGAGCCTTGATAGTGAATCACTGGGTATTTTTCCCTAATAGCTCCTCACCATAACCTCCACAAAGGACCAGATCCACATTGCATGAAGGACTCACCGACATGAATCTCTTAGCTGTTGATCGATCAGATCAGCCTCTCCCCTGACTACAACCTCTTCCCTTCTTTTGGGCAAAGAAATAGCAATTGCATTTTCTCCATGAATTTAGGCTTTTACAAAATCAGAAGAATTATGAATTTTAAGTATTGAAACTCCCTGGAAGAATCATTTTAGCAAGAAAACACAAAGAGATTTGGAGATCAGGCACAAACTACTTAATAAGCTATACTAATAGAAATGATTATTCATTCATCTGTCCAATAAAGCAGCCAGAACTTTCTAGGATGATAGTTATTAAAAAGGGTGAGATTAAGTGACTGTTTCATCCATTTATTTGGTCATGCTTTTTGAACATGTTTTCATGATAAACATATTGGCTTTGTAACATAATGTAATACTTTTTTTCTTTTTCTTTTCTTTTCTTTTTTTTTTTTTTTTTTTGGTTTTGCAAGGTAGGGTCTCACTTTGGTCCAGGCTGACCTGGAATTAACTATGTAGTCTCAGGATAGCCTCGAACTCTTGGCAATCCTCCTACCTCTGCCTCCCAAGTGCTGGGATTAAAGGTGTGTACCACCATGCCCGGCTTCTTTTTTTAATTATTATTTTTTTAACTTTTTTTTATTTTTTATTTTTTATTATTTTTTTGGAGAGAGACACAGAGAGAGACAGACAGAGAGAGAGGGGGGAGAGTAAGACAGAGATGGGCACGCCAGCAGTGTCTCAGCTACTGCGAACGATGTGTGTGCCCCCTTGTGGTCAAGTGTGGCATTGCACCCTTGAGTCACATTGCGTCTGGCTAAACGTGGGACCTGGAGATTGGAACCTCTGGAGATTGGAAACAGTGTTAGGCTTAGGAGGCAGGTGCCTTAACCCCTAAGCCACCTCTCCAGCCCTAATTATTATTTTTTATTGACACCTTCTATACTTAACATACAAAAAAACATATGATATTTCCCTCCCCTCCCTGCATTCCACTTTAGAACTCCAATCTCCATCATATCCCCTCCCTCTCTCCATTAGTCTCTCTTTTAATTTGATGTCATCATCTTTTTCTTCTATTTTGAGGGTCTTGCGAAGGTATTGCTAGGCACTGCAAGGTCATGGATATCAAGGCCAATTTCTGTCTCGGCAGTTGTATTGTAAGAATTCGTACCCTTCCTTTGGCTCTTCCATTCTATCTGCCCCTCTTCTGCAATGGTCCCAGAGCCTTGGAGGGTGTGACAGAGGTGTTTCAGTGCTGGGCACTCCTCTATCCCGTCTTCTCAGCATTATGTTGCCTTTTGGGTCATCCCAGTGGTCATCGCCATCTGAAAAGAGAAGCTTCTCTAACCAGAAGTGAGAGTAGCATTAATATGTGAACATGAACGTTAAGTGTAGTGCCTCCAGGGCAGCTTGATGGGAATAATATATACATTTAGTCAAACAAGAGCAGGCTTTATACCCCTAAGGCTCGTGACCTCACCTGCCATAGACTTTTGCTTAGGTTTTTCAGTACCAGGTATGTATTCCCTCCCGTAGAGGGGGCCTTCAGTCCAATTATGGAGCAGTTGGTTACCCCAAGAGTAGACATGCCACTATTGCACCTGTACTGTCATTGGGCCTGTATGGCCAAACTTGAATATTCAGTGTCCACTGTTTTCACTGCTGATGACTTCTGTCTCCCATCTGGCTGCATGCAGTGCAGCTTTTTCCAGCTTTCAGTTGGCTGGTCTACAGGGAGAAGGTTTTCTGCTCAGCACAGGCTTGCTTTCTCAGTGTCCTTGCCTCTCTGGAAGAGATGTTGTCAGTAATAGGGTCTTACTATCTGTTTCTTAAGGGAAACCAAGGGCTTTGGCAAAAGCCTTTAATGTTTTAGAGGCTACCGGGACCTCCTTGGCCAACAACTCACTGGAAGGTATCCCATCCTAGGCACTGAAAAATTTCTAGTAACAGTCAACAGCTTATAGATGTGCCATTATTAAAAAACGTAGGTTTACATAAGTCTTATTCACAATATCTTGAATTTAGATTGACCCTCCCCCTGCCCTTCTTTTACGCATTCTCTTCCCATGGCCTCACTTAGGCCATTCCCCTCCCTGTAATCTGTTCTACTTACATATGTGCAATACAATACACTTAATTCCTTCTCTTTCCTCCCTCCCTTATAGCCTTTTACCTCCTTACTGGTTTCTGGTACCTATTTTTGGTTCCAGTTCACACACGTCTATACATTTGTAGCTAGGATCCACATATGAGAGAACATGTGACATTTGGCTTTCTGAGCCTGGGTTACCTCACTTAGTATAATCCTTTCCAGATCCATCCATTTCCCTGCAAATTTCATAATTTCATTTTTTTAAACCACTGAATAGAACTCCATTGTGTAAATGTACCACATCTTTATTATCCATTCATCTGTAGTAGCATGGTTACATGCAATTTCTAGAGCCAAAAGCTCAAGGTCAAAAGTACATCTTCCTTGCCAACTTTCTCCATGACCTTAAAACTTGATTACCTATTAAATTGACATGGACCAAACTTTTGTATTCTGAACTGAAGACCCAGTTGATTCATTATGTCCTTGATCCCCACATTCTAGGATAAGCCAGACAATAATAAGTTATCAGTTGAATGAATGTTAGCGCAAATCCCTGTACCTGTTCAGAAATTGTCTAGATCATCCTCTGTATTGAAAATATTTTTGACTTCTTGGACAATGGATATGTGGGCATCTTTTTGAAACAGAGTCGTTTTAATCTTATGATAGAATGGAGAAGAGCCTTGAAGGCTCTAAAGAAATCATGTTACCCATCATGTCACCAACTACATTCATGTTTTGCCTTATCTTTTTTCATATTAGTCACAAATGATGCCTTCAGATTCCATGGCAAAGCTCTTTGGGACATGGCATTGGCACTAATGGGAAGATGAGGGATCATAATCCAAAGCCTGAAAGAAGTCCAAACTCTAAAAGTCCATACTACCCAGCATTCTCCAGTCTGGAGGACATGATCTACTGTCCTATTTGTGTTGAATAAATATACTGATATCATGTACCGATGTATATAAAACTGTCATGTGATTATCAGCTTAAAATATTCCCATGGGGGTTGGGGAAATGGCTTAGCAGTTAAGGCATTTGCCTGTGAAGCCTAAGGACCCCAGTTTGATTCCCTAGGACCCTAGTAAAGCCGATGCACAAGGGGTTACATGCATCTGGAGTTCATTTGCAGTGGCTGGAGGCCCTAGTATGTCCATTCTCTCTTTGACTTTGCATCTTCCTCTCTCTCTTTCAAATAATAAAAAATAAATAAAATATTTTTTGTTTTTTTTTAATATTATTCAAACCTTACATTCATAATGATGACATCATTCCCTGTCTTCCCTCTTCCAAAGGGACACTCATCAATGGGAAATGTGGGTCATGCATTGTGGGGGTAGTCAAGAGTTATGGGGGATAGGCCAAGTCTCTGTGCATAATGCCCCAACCTGTGGCTCTAACATTCTTTCCACCCCCTCTATGTTCTTGATGACCCACCAAAGGTTAATGGTAAGACCCTACTGTCAAAAACAGCACATGCGTGTGAGAGAAAACATGGAGAGACCTGGCCAGAATCTGGAAGAGTGTCAGTCCCCAGACAGTTAGCTAGTCTAGTACCAGAGGATGCTACACGAGCAACTAGGGGAAAATGGCCAACATCTGTCCAAATATTTTTAAAAAATCACATGGCCAAGAGCCCAGTTTCTATGGTCCAAGAGTATAGGCATGGTCTCAGGAGTCCTGTGGATTAGTTTATGAAGATGGTGGCCTTGGCCAATACTGGAATTATAAGGCTGTAATTAGTGAAAGGTCTACCTTGAAGCTTAAAGTTGACCTTCATCACCTCCTGTACTTCACACTTATTCAGGTTCATTCCTTTAGAGTCAGCAAGGGGCAGGAGCAGAGGTGTGTGATACAGTGATAAAGCACTGGTCAAGCATACACAAGGCCTGGGTTTGATCTTCAGTGTTACACAAGAAAAGAACAAAACAAAAACAAAAACAAAAACAAAAAAACACAAATGAGTAGCCCATTGAGTCTGCCAGTAAGACAGAAGTTACAGTGGTAAGATACTATAATCATAGAATTAGTATCCCATCACTGGTGCCATATTGTGTTGACTAGAAACAAGTTGCAGGTCTTGTATGCAGTCAGGGAAGGGGATTATACAAAGGCACAAGGCCAGGAGGTGGATATTCTTAAAGGAGACATTTAATATCCCAATAGCCATAGTGCTGAAAGGTATGGATTTAAAATTCATATATGGCTGAAAGCAGTTGATAATAACTTATATTCATAAGCTTCATCAAGTAATAAAACATAGCAATATGGATTACCATCTTTTCATTGTGAGAGTGTTGTCCTTGTCTCCAGTCAGTGCTCCTGTATGAGGTTTCGTGGAGCAACCATGTGGTAGTTTGAATATATGTCCCCCAATATATTCAGTGTTTTACTAGTTATTGTTTGCATCTGCAATCACCTTGCCAGAGGCAAGGTCACTGGGGGCCGGTCTTAAGGTGTGGTGATGGTTTGAGATTCCATTGTAAAGATATGCAAATGTACCTAGCAGGAGTTCCTGAAGTGTGCTGTGTGACCTTTTGGCTGTAGTTTTGCTCTGTGTGCTGTGGTGGCTGGTTGGCTTTCTCTCTCTCTGCTTGGCCCTAAGAAAGCAGGCTGCTTTTCCTGCCTTTATGGAACTTCCCCTGGATCTGTAAGCTTCAATAAATAATATCCCTTCCTCCATAACTGTGCCTGGTCTGGAAGTTCACCTCAGCGAACCTGAAGCTGTCTGCTACAAACCGCTTAAAAATTCCTTCTAGGAAAAGCACATTTTCTCATAGTGATAGCCTGGAGCCCTATTTGCAGTCCTATTGCTTTCATCTTTTGTATTTTACGTTTGTTTCTTGACTTTGTCTCTCCTTTCTCTGGGACATATTTGTTTTCATTTATAGTTATAGCTTTAGTAGCTATCTATAGGAATCTAAATGAAGTGGGAAAAAAATGAAAAAGAACAGAAATTGAATGACTTTTAATCTCAATGCATAGTGTGGCCTGCATGTGGTACTTAATTCCTAACCCTTTGTTCAATAAATAAAATATTAGAATTTTCATATTGTAGTGGTCATATCCATGTTGGGCCGAGTCATGCACACCTTTTATCCCTAAACTTAAGAGAAGGCAAAGGCAGGAGGGAAGATTACTAAAAGTTTGAGGCAAGTCTGTTCTACATAGTGAGTTCCACACATGCCAGGATTATAGAGAAAACTTTTTTTAAAACAAAACTGAATGAAAATCTTCAAAGTGACCTTCACTTTAAATTGATGTTTTTGAATTATATGAAGTTATGTTCTAGGGAGTGGTGTGATTTGGATGTGACCCCCAAATGTCTCACTATTAAAGGGTTTTTGTTTGATCTTGTGATAAATATTTAGGTCAGTGGGGCAAGACTTCAAATGGGAGCGTGGTGACCCAGTCAATTTTCTTCCTTTTTTGTTTCCTGGCTTATAACTGAAATAGTTTGCTCTAATACTTGCTGTAATCACAATGTATTTATCCTAACCAGGGTCCCAAGGCTACTTGATCTGAGACTCCAGACTCTAGAATCATGAACCAAAATGATTACCTTTTCTCCTTGGACCTCAGATATTTTGTCATAGTGTTGGGAAGCTGAGTAAGACAGTAAAGAAATTCTAGATTCTTTATTTGAACATTAACATATGAATATAACATAAACACAACAAATGCAGCAGTCCATTGAAAACTATTGATAAATTTTGTTCAGCAGTGGAGGTGTCAAGAGATACGAACTAACAAACCACAGCTTAACAACACAGAGTTCTTGATAAGGAGCTGAAGACAGAAGTCTCAATGACTCTATCAGCAAAGAGCTTAGTGCATGTATATCTTCCTCCCTGGATTCTTAGACTCAAGAGGATCTGCCATGTCCCTTAATTTAGACACACTCAAGACAATCTTGAGATTTAGAATATCTTTCTATTAAGGATGAAGGAAGTATGCTACCATAACATTTATTGTGTAAAATCCATACTTTGTTACCAACTGGGTAACAGATATTTTTATACCACTTTACTTCTTACAGATATCTTCATCAGTTCTTCATTCTTTTTGGGGTAAAGTTAAATATTTTATTTATTTATTTGAGAGAAAGGGAGAATGGACATGCCAGGGCCTGTAGCTACTGCAAATGAACTCTGGACACATGCACCTCCTTGTGCATCTGGCTTACATGGGTTCTAGGGAATCAAAGCAGGGTCCTTGGGCTTCACAGGCAAGTGTTTTAGCTGCTAATCCATTTCCCCAGCCCCTTCATCAGTACTTCAAATCGTGTGAGTATTTAGTCTGACTGCTAAATCTTATTACTGCATTAATAAAAAAGCATATGTCTTATGCTATCATACTTTGTAATTATAGCTTGATAGCTATATTTGAATGTAGTAGATTATTAATGTAATCATGTTGATTTAATATTATGTACTTATGAGCACCATGCAGTAAAGAATGTGTAGTTTTCCCCATGTACTTAAGAATGAGCCAATAATAATGTCAAGAAAGGCTATAAGCATCCATTGAGGGCATCTTCAGCTTTACAACTCTCATAAGCAGATAGGTGGAAACAGGACTGGGCATCACAGTATCCCACCTGCTTACAAGATTCTGCCTTTCCCTGATTGAAAACCCTGGAAGATGGAATCATCCAGGGCAAGCAAAGAAGTTTGTGGAGGGCTTGATGGCGATGAATTGTTACACTGATAGAGATTCTACTTTATGCCTAGCCCAGCTCTTAGTTTAATAAGAGCTCCTTTCATATCCATCATTTTTTACTTTCAAAGCATTTCAAATTCATAGGAATGATAGAACAATTATAAGAACAATTAATGTATAGGTGTCAGTGGGATTTGTGGATTTTTAACATTATCCCTCCTTTGCTTATATTATATCCATCTCTTTATGCCATTGAATCTGTATATTTCTTTATTAATTTTAAAATATTTTATTTATTAGAGAAAATGGGGAGGGAGAGGTAGATAGATGGAATGGGTGCACTAAGGCCTCCAGTCACTGCAAATGAACTCCAGATGCATGCACCACCTTGTGTATCTGGTTTAATGGGTACTGGGGAATAGAATTTGGGTCTCCAGGATTTGCAGGAAAGTACCATAGTTGCTAAGCCATCTCCAGCACTATACATTTCTTTTTATGTGTCTATATATCTATTTGTACCATAAAGTCCATATTCACATGTCTTGAATGACCCCTTTAATATCATCATGTTGGTTTTCAGCCCCTTCCTGTTACCTATCTTTAGTGCATATGGATGTCTGTCATTCTGCTTTTTCACCAGGGGATGTCCTTCAACATCAGAGCCCTAGAAGTGTAGGTCACCTGTGCCTCACCTTTCTCAGTCTCATCATGTATTACTGCAGTCTCCTTGTCTGCCCTTTACCTCCCCTCCCCTAGAGCTTCAACATTTCCAACCAATTTTCTGGAAGCCACAACTCCATACTGGCAAAGTTTGATGTGCTCATTTTCTTCTTCCCACCTTGGCTTTGTTTTGATGTCCAGAATCTATTCAGGGATGAAAAATCACATGTCTCTTCAGTTTCCATGAACAGAAAGAAACCTGATTTCAGCGAGCAGTTCTTGAATAAATGGCCTTAATTCTTTGAGCTGTGGTTCCATATTTCTTAAGAGAAATGTCAATAAACAAAAGACACACAAAAGTGCTTTAAGAACTATAAGTGTGAGTGGTTATTGTTTGAATTTTTGTTTAAAGAACTAAAGACAGAGCTCATTTATCTGCAGTGCTTAGTGAAGTGCCTGGTATCTGGCTTGACTTCAGCATCATGACTGGATGATTAGATGCAGACATAGATGACAGTGATAGCAAGAGCATCTTCCCTAACAGTTATTGGTGAGACTCACTTTCCCAAGAAATGTGATGTATTTACCTGCCCAACACTCAAGAAATCAGAGTATCTTAATTCTACTAAGAATTTTGCATGTCCTAATGTTTTTGTTTCTCATTATTGTTGGAGAATTAGAATTAAATGCATAGAAACAACCATGCCTTAATAACTTTTTGAAAGAAAACAATCTAAATCAGCTCTTTGAATCACAATTCTTGTTGATTCTTTCTTATTTTCCATTCTTTTTTGTGGAAACAAATCCAGAGTTACAGAAAATATTTAGTGATTTTTTGACAACCATTGCCCTATTGTTTGCATTTTTTTTTGTCCCAACTCAACCAGTTCCATCAAAACACATTCTTTGGACAGATAAATAAACTACATCTGATGTTATACTCCTAATGATCAAATACATTATTTTGGTAAAGGACAAGGGAAAAAAGGAAGCTGACATTTGTGAAATACCTTTTGAATGCCATCCTCTTTAAACACATAGTCACCTTCACTTCTTGCAAAGATCCAGGGCATTCTGCATGGTTATTTTCTGATTTAGAGTTAAAGACACCAAGGCTCAGAGACAGAGGCACTAGCCACTACTCCCTAAGAAACCAGGTTGGAATCCACAGTTTGTGCTCTTACTCCACTGTCTTTAGGAAGGTCTCCAGAGGCTGACTTTCCTGGACTTTCTCTAAAGCTAAAATATAGCATTTTATCCACTTCCCACCAGGCTGCTCCACACTAATTACATTGACACATACTGTAGGAAGATTTGCTCAGCTAATATCTTGCCTGTAATCTGATAATTTCCAGGGTATGGGTTTTATACTCACCCTTGTCTTACTTCATTGCATTGTACAGAATTATGACCCCAGGAACATGAGTGGTCTCCGGGGAGAAAGTTATTAAGCAAAAATTAACAGAAATAAGAAACCTCTCAAATATTGCCAACATCGATAACTTAAAATTGCCAAGTTTATTTAATATTTAAAAGGTACTAAAGCTAGTGTTGGTTAAATATTGAAACTTTTGGCCCCATCAATGCCAATTAAAACATATCATATGGTTTAATTTTAATCCCATAGAATTAAATTGTAGCCTGGAAAATAATAAAAAAAAAGCTCTTAAGCATGCATTAATTGTTTTTAGAAGAACATAAGCATGTCTCCTATTATATTGTTATCTACTAAGTGATGGGATGAATCAAATGTCTGCTTCTTTAGATTTTCATAATCTTTAATATCTTTTTTATCTACCTTAGGTAGGATGTCAAAACTAGCTTTTGGATTTTAAGACTTTCTGAGACCACAGGCTTCTGTGAAAATATGTCCTGTCTTGACAATGCATTAAACTAGAAGAAAAGTTTAATTAACAATTGTCAGAATGTGTTTCTTTTAAAAAGTGATATATTAGCAATTTACTCTTTGCTCCTAAGTCTAACATTTTACCCTTTAAAGAGAAAAGGAGAGATGTGACATCTAACATAGCTTGTACTAGCCACAATTCTATGTTTTAAAAGCAAAGTATATGTGAATGTAATAAAAAATAAATAGTTTTAAAAATCCTACAATTTCAGTTAAGGATATCTGTTGTGGTCCCCCCTAAGGCCAGCTCAGGAGGGACGGTAGGGTCTCTGCTGAGTCAGCGTGAGCAGCGCAGAGTCACCACACAGACTCCGGGAGTTGGGTGAAAGCGGGAAGCGAGCCGCCACAAACTTGTTTATTCAGGAAGTGCACATGGGTTTTAAGGGGCTTGGCTGGTCAATCATTGTATGGGGTGGTCCCTGTTTTTGTGACCAATGACAGCCTGTCTCTGGACAGGACATCTCGTAGCAGGCGAGCATGGGACTGTAGCTGTTGTCACACCCAGACTGCGCAGAACACCATGTTCACAGAAGCCACTTCCTGCTTTCTTCTGCCATGCGGTCTGGCTAGGACCAGTGCCATACATATCCTCTTTTTTGTTTTTATTATTGGCAACCCTGAGAGGTATGGTTTTTTGCCAAGCCATTGTTGAATCCAGGCCCCAAGGGGTCATCATACGTGAAGGTGCTTTTCTTAGGTTGTTCCATCTCATGGCAGTAATCCAAACTGGGATCTGTGAAGTTTCTGAAAAGACACAAGCATACCCTCGGCCCTGCGTTAAAACTTTTGTTTTATAAAACTTTAGGGTTCCAGTTAGTTTTCTCCACTGTGGCTTGTACTTGTGGGTTGTAGGGGATCCCAAGGGTGTGTTTTATTTCCCAAGATTCCATGAAGGATGTGAATTGGGCAGACATAGGATTGATATCTTTGGTAGCTACGATCCATTTATGGAGATCCTCATTGTGCATGGCAGCAATAGCATTACACGCTGCTGTGGATGCTCCTTCCCATGCCAGTTGCTTAACTAAAGCATCCCTGGTGGGGCCAGGGGGAGTGTGTCGGTCCATGGACTCCATCACATGAGAGAGGAAATCCGTGAAGCCCTCGGATATCCCCTGGACCAGGTTACGAAAATAGGTATCTGGCCTCTGTGGGAGGCAGGCCTTAAGCCCTTGGAGGGATAAAGATTTTACTTGATCAAAGTAGGCATGCCCACTCTGGCTTGCTGTCGCATCCGGCCCTACATTAACAGGGAAGGCGGCAAAGGGGCGTGTCAGGGAACTGGCAGTCACCTGGGTGTGTCCAGGACTGAGCTGGGGGGGGTCTTGCAAGGGTAAAGAGGGGGAGGGGTAGTTGTGAGTGTGGCTGTAGCTGGAGGGGGTTGGGGTGATGGTCTATTGTCATTTAAAGGTTTGACTTCCTCCTCATCCTAGTTATTGTAAGAGGGGCTAGGAGGAACGAACTTTGAAGAGCCAGTTTAGGTTCCTCCTTATATCATTTGTTATGGGCAGAAATGACTTCCTCCACCTTGGAGCCTTTAAGGCCAGCAATTATGGCAAGGAGGGTAGAAAAGAATGGAGCAGGGGGTGTGTGCCCTTCATAAACCTCATGTTTCTTTGCAAGGAAGAGAACCCAGGACCAAATGGAAGCGTCCCAGATTTTCTCTGGAGTAATCCATGGGGCTAAAACAAGAGTTTCATCCCAAAAGCTATGGAGGTCCTTTTGTTTTACTTTTAAGCCACATTGCAGGAGGAGGGCCTTAAAAGCCTGCAATTGCGGCGTCCTCTGGTGGGGAGGGAGGTTGCCCATTACCACGTGGTGTTGTTTGATGGGGGGGCTGGGCTGGAACACTCCTGAATCAAAGAGACTGAGAAAATAATAACCCAGATCAAAAATGATAGACCAGAGGATGATCATGCAAACCACAAGTCCTAATGCTGGGGCAAGCTGAGACATACAGATAGAGTGTTTAGGACCCACGTATCTTGCACTTAGGGGGACTTCCATGGGTCGTTACTCCATGGCCATATGCCCACACGGTGTCTCTGGGGAGGCTCAGCCGAAGGCCTTGCCTTGGTTCCGAAATCGGGTGGGTCAGACCCTTATTGTGATTTCACCGGGATGAACCAGATAATGGAGGGGCCAACACAGGCTTCGGGGCTGTGCGTCGGTGTGTGCCTTCCTATGGGGGGGGGAGAAAGGACAAACAAAGGAAAGGGGGGGAGGAAGGGGCTGCCTGGTCACCCACAGGTAACCGTCAGCACATTGAACAGCAAGGGGCTTTTCTCACCAATGATGAAGAAACGCCGAGGGGGCTGCTCACCGACAATCAAGAATGGGGCGTCTCGCCAGACGCCGAGGGGGCTACTCGCCGGAGATCAAGGAGGGGGCGTCTTGCCAAACGCCGAGGGGACTGCTGGCCGAAGATCAAGGAGGAGGCATCTCGCCAACCCCAATGGGGAAGAGGGCCCCTCTTTAGGCGCCAGATGTTGTGGTCCCCCCTAAGGCCAGCTCAGGAGGGACGGTAGGGTCTCTGCTGAGTCGGGGTGAGCAACACAGAGTCATGACACAGAATCTGGGAGTTGGGTGAAAGCGGGAAGCGAGCTGCTGCAAACTCGTTTATTCAGGAAGTGCACGTAGGTTTTAAGGGGCTTGGCTGGTCAATCATTATATGGGGTGGTCCCCCTTTTTGTGACCAATGATAGCCTGTCTCTGGACAGGCCATCTCGTAGCAGGCTTCTCACGAGCATGGGACTGTAGCTATTTTCACACCAAGCCTGCGCAGAACGCCATGTTCACAGAAGCCACTTCCTGCTGTCTTCTGCCATGCTGTCTTGCTAAGACCAGGCCTGTATTATGCCATAGAGATATCGAGTCTTATTAATTTACAAACACTTTACCTAATTCATATCATGAGACACTATTATACCACCTAGTTGTAGCAACAAACCAGGTTAAGGAATTACATGACATGGCCTCATCTCACCTTTATCTTCTGGGAAGTGCACATAAGTCATGTATCCCATGTATACTATTGCACATACGAAAATGCACCCATGTATTTATTCATGCATATAGTACTGTGTTGCATCTCACTTTTCCATCTAGTAATCTCTTGCATTTCTATTTTCTATGGTGTATCAGTATCTCACATGCCTAATTTACTTAATTCAGTGCCTATTTTATACTTGGTTTATTTCTATTGTTTCACTCATGTAAATGATATGATGATAATCTGTGAAAATGCACTTGTAGACATTTCTCTGATTGTTTCCTTAAGACAGAATTCTAAAAGTAAAATTGTGGAGTGAAAGAACAGATAAAGTTTTTGGATTTTGCAACAAATTTGAAATTGCCATAAAGAAAAGACTTTCCAATTCACGCTATCACCTACAATAGATGAGAGTGCTTGCTCCCCAGATACCCTTGTCAACACCCTTGGTGTTAGCATTATTTCCAATCTTAATATGCTGTTATTTTATTACTGTGTGTTTTTCAGTATATCTGGCATTGTTTTCCTTTATTTATTTAATTTTTTTTTGTCCTTTCTCACTTAGTTGGTGAGAAAATGTAGGCTGTGAAACTGTCAGTCTTGGAACCTAGAATTCCTTCTTCTGGAGGCTCTGAAAGCCATTTCATAAAGAAATATTGCCCCACTCTATCATTTTAAGCATCCCAATCACCACTGGCCCCATGTAGGCCTCAGGCCTACAAGGATGTCCGCGTGGCCTACGGAGAACATTAATGCATGTGGCATTTTCTTTTTATTCCCTTTGGCCACCTGTGCCTTTGGGATGTCTTTGAGGTGTTTGATGTATTTTATAGCTAGAGTTATTGATCCAGGGAAGCAAAAAGGAGTGCTAGCGATGGTCAGGAGATGGATTTCTCTAAGTTTACTGCCAGAGTGGAAGGCATCTGCTGGAACATCACATTGCCCATGAGTTTTGGTCCTTATGCAAAACTAACCAGGCAGAAAAGTCTTGATCTTGCCTGGAAAATCAAACCCATATGATACTTAGTGAATGAAAGAAAATCATTAGAAAGACACACTTGCCATTACAGATTGCCTGATTTAATTCTGCAGTAACCCTGCTTCACTTGTTCAGCAGGTGAAAGAAAAAATGGAAACACCATCCTCTAAATCCACTGTGGTGGCAGCTATGTAGCTCAGCAGACACTCAGCCCTTCTGGTAAAATAATAGATTGGTTTGGGAGTCTTGGGCCTGGGACAACCCTATTATTATTTCTGTACAATGATGAGAAGAGGCAACAGGTGTCACTTGTGGGCTGGAGTACTTAGCTTTTCTAGCTCTCCAGGTTTTCTGGCACAGTGACAAGTAACATTCCAGGTCCCTAAATAGGGAGGACATAGGGCTGAGCCTAAGTAGGACACTGGGATAATTTAGTGTGTTACACCAGAATAATCTCGCCCATTTTGACTGACACAGGCATGTCATATATTGTTCCTAATAAGAAGTTAACAATTAAAAACTTATAAAAAATATGCTTAAAATATAACTAAGAAACATATTCACTAGTAGATATGTAGGAAGAATCAAATCTGATGAAAACCATAAAAAGAAGTATATTTAAAAGCTTAAGTTATTTAAGCTTTCCCCAGCTTTTATTGTTACATATGGCTTTTATGTCAACCTTTTTTCCTATTCATTATAAAGTTTGGAATCTGAGTGGAAAAGTGAAGGACAAACAGAACACTGCTTGAGTGCCTGCTGTGAGCCCGGTGTAGTGCCAGATAATGTATGTTTCATTGCATTCCCAGAATCATAGTAACCACAGAAGGCAATGGCATTTCCATTGAAGGGGGGAGGAGCTGAGACACACAGTGATGGAGAGATAACAAACCTAGTTTGGTCTCACTATGCTCCCACCATTGACTGTCCTCACAAGAACATTACTACTTCCCATTCTGGAAATAAGACATCAATGAGGAGTATAAAAATCTACTGAGATTGCCAACACCACCAACTGTTGAGGCTCAATACCAGATTGACAAAACTAAAGTGTTTGAAGGCCTTCTCTTTAAATACATACCTGTGTATTCCCTGATTCCAGCCATCATCACTCCAACTTTACATGGTGTTTCCCACTCACAGCAGCCCGTGGTTCATGTTTTCTGTTACTGTTTGTTTTCATAGTAGTTGAGGTACTTAATATTTGCAAGTAAATACCGGTTAGAAAGTGCTGCTTAAAGCCAGGTGTGGTGGTGCATGCTTCTTGTACCAGCACTTGGGAGGTAGAAGTAGCAGGAGGACTGCGGTGAATTTGAGGCCACCCTGAAAGACTACATAGGGAATTCCAGGTCGACCTGGGCTAAACCGGTACCCTACTAAGTAAAAAACAACAAACAAAGAGAGAGAGAGAGAGAGAGAGAGAGAGAGAGAGAGAAAGAGAGAAGCTGCTGTGTGCGTACAAGAGCATTGTCAGAGCGCCCATCTTGCTGTGGAGAGTGACTTAACTTCCCCACGTGCCTGTCAAATATGAAGCAGCAGCAGATGGGAGAGGAGGAGAAAAGAGAAGGACTTACTGCTGCTGCTGCTGAGTTTGACAAGCTCTTTGTTGTGGTACTGGAGTATCCTATATGCTTCTGTCCATCACTCCTGTCCTGTCCTGTCAGACCGGCTAGGTCTGAGACATGTGTGGCCACTTTGTCAGAGCCTTGGGGATAAGAGCACAGCAATGATACTGACCCTTGGCTCCAAACAGGGCATCGCCTCATGGCCTCCAAATATAGCTTGAATAATCCTGTTGCAATCTTTTTTCTCATATCTCAGGAATAGTATAGATAAACACATGTACATGGGGGTGGCCAGCTGCATGACATTGCACTTTGCAAATTTGCCAGCTTCTGTTCATTGCTCTCCTGGAAAAGTTTGGGTGTTTGCTTCCTTCTTGACATGTTTTCTTGTCTGCAAGACCCACTGCAAAACTCCTGTGAGAATCTTCTGTTGGGCTTCTCCATTTCAGTCAGCTTCTCCTTCCTCTTCCCCACAGCAGTACTGCATGCCATCGTTATCAATTATGACCCTGCTGGGTGCTCATAAGTATCTGGAAGCTGATGAGTTAGTACAGTGGAAATCACGTTGGAGCCAAAGGAAAACTTGCCTCTCAGCCCCGAGACTTTGGACACATGGCCGCACCTTTGTATTCAGGGTTTGCTCACCTTCAATGGAGATAACAGGGGCTACCTTACTTGGATGCTATGAAAATGAACACCAAGGGCTTTGCCCAAAACATGGGACCCAAATAGCTAGATTTGCTCTCCTTTCTCACTGCCTCTTGAAGGCAGACTCCTCATCCTCTATGCTTTTTTTTTTTTTTTCCAGCTCTTTCTCCACAGCATTTGCAGAATGTTGAACACATCAGGGAGCAAGCAATCAATACTGGCTGAATTGAATCATACAGAGGCCACTCCTCAGACACCACCCTTGGAGGAAAACCTCCTCTGTGAGGCAAGCAGCATACAAACCTTGTTGTCAATCAAGGCTGTCCTTTGAAGTCCAGAGGCATCTTTGATATAGAGGAGCAAGGACTTGCCTGAGAACACACAAATGTGTTTCAACAGTACCAGATTCTAGTAATGTAGAAAAAAAAAAAAAGTCCTCGATGTACCCTGAAAACTGGGTCCTTCTTTGCAGCTATACCTCCACATAAAGAAAACACTATGGGTGATTTTATTTGGCATAAAAAATAATACACCTTTTATTTTTCATCTTTTATTTTCATCATCATTTAAGTAAAGACTGCGTGAGAGAGAATATTTACTTGAAGTCAAGCATCATAATATATTTTCCACTGTTGCCACAAGCCATTTTGTTTCCCTCTGGGGTTTGGATACACACACACACACACACACACACACACACACACACACATATATATATATTCATTCTCCTATTGATTTTAATTAAATTTGCCCTAGATTCATTTTGTAAACTTGGAGAATTTTAAAAAATTTAAATAGTCAGCAAGTTTATCCCAGATCATCAGCTTTTGCTGTTAAATTACTGTTTCTGTCAGGATCATCTGCAAAACTCTGACTGGGTTTCTTGTGTTCCCATCCTGGTAATTGTGGTTGAATTCCCTTGTCTTTAATATGCCATATATTCTCCACCTGGCAAAGGATTCAGACAGATACAGATAATAAATACCCCGTAGACACAGAGACAGAGAAACTGCTGTAATTGCTTTCATAATGACTCGGAGACATCAAAGGCAGGCAAATAATGGTATTTAACACTGTTTCCATTCTTTAGCTGAAATGTAATTTTATAGAGTTATTGTCAGGCAGTGCGATGAACGTACAAGTACAACTGTCATATTCGGCTCATATTAATTAGCTGCCCACGAGAGGGCCAGGCGAGTAGTGGCAAAGTTCTCCTCATTTCAGATGCTCTGATATTCAGACAGAACCATAAGTACAATAGCTTGATTAACATAGTTGCTTAGATCAGGTTTTCCCTGGGAGTGTGTCAATTGGCATTTTGAAGAATCAATTAATTAGCACTCCAAATAATCCATTCTTGGGTTAATGAAAGTGTTTTATACAGCTGCAAAAAAAATATGGAAGAAAAAGTAAACCTTTCCAAAGTGGCAATGAAAAAGATTAATTTCAGCAAACTATATTGTCCATTTCACAATACCAACCAAAATGTGTGTGTTTCTTATAAAGCCACAAAACCAACATGTTCAGTTTTAGCCACATGTGTTCATTTTGGCTTGGAAGAGGCAAGTAGGGGTGTTAGGGTAGCAGGGAAATTAGAACTTTTATTTTCACTATTTTGTCTTGTAACCGTGTTACTTAATTAGGGGAAGACATGGCCAACATTTTGCATGTCATTATCCACTATTTTCAACAATTACTCTTGAAAGGCAGTATTGTGCTTATTAACGTTTTTTAAATGCCACTATCACACCAGTATTCCTGCTTTACAAAGCTCAAGATTAGTTCTCAGACACATGAGAATTATAAGTTAACAAAACAAATCTAATTTTAATCAAAGCTCTTTAAATGATATATATTTAAAACCAAGTTTAAATGATCTCTAAGTCAAGCTGTGAAAATCTTGGACACCTTTGCCATCATTAGAATCAGATTTTGTCACACTATCAATTTGTCCTATTAAAAAAAAAAAAAAGTGCAACTATGACCCATCTTGCTCTTAGGATACAAACTTTGAGGAATCTACTTTTTTATGAGTCTTTTTTTAATCCCTAGAATAATCTCAGGTAAACCTATAAATAAATAAATTAGTCTAATAAGTGAGGTCTCTTTAGTTTCCAAAACTTGGTGTAAAGTATCTGGCATTATATACTGCCAGATATCACATATTAGACCCCTTAATGTGAATCAATATTTTTAAATCTTGTTCATCTCTGGTGTAAAGATGTGATATTTTAGTAAATTCCTAATTCCCTCTCATTCATAGGATATGATAGTTGATTCATAAAGAAAAATGAGTACATTTAAAATAAAGGCAAAACAAGTGTCTTACTATCTCAGGCATGGATTCCTTTCCTTCCTGGATCTTATTTTAGTTACATGTGATAAACCATTGGGACTTTGCTGAGGCTGAGATGCAATTCTCTACCTTTTCATTTGTGGATGTGAGTGGCTTCACTAGTTATATACTAAGAGTATATATTTTAAAAGATATATATATATATACACACACATGTGTGTGTGTGTGTGTGTGTGTGTGTGTGTGTGTGTGACAACCATTACTCCACTCCTCTGAAAAAATCCCCCAGACACAGAACTGTTTCCTTTCAGGTTGTATGAGGCCAGTGATGAGAAAGAAGTAAGTCATTGAGGGACAGCCCCTCCCCTTTCCTAGTCCTCCTCCTTCAAGGTGACTCACTGATGGCCAAGGGTTTGTTTGCTAACACATTTGAATGGGTGCCACTGAGATTCTGCATCCCCTGTTTATGGCTTACTCTTTATTTTTAGGTTTTGGTAGAATATAAATGGCAAAGTTTGGTTGTCACTGCTTGCTGTGGCCTTCAGCCAGAAATGAGATCTATTGCGTATTTTGCTAATCAGCTCCTTCCATATCTGCATGCTCATTTTCTGATAGCTGATGAGGCGACAAGGTCATTGGACGTACAAGTACTTATTTAAAAACAGACATGAGAGTGAGATAGAGGTTAGTTGGGTCTATCAGAGCTGTCAATCAATTAATGAAAATTATTGAGCAAGGACACTGTGGGGGAAGTGAACAGAAGGAAGGAAAATGACCATGGAGACACAACATAGGGAAAACGACAGAACTGACTAAATGTGCTCACGTGAGTGCTAAAAACAGACATGCTCACATCCCAAGTGAGAGACAGCTCTGAGAAACAGTGGCTGTGACTCCAGAGGCTCAAAGGCTGACAGCACAGGGCTTTTGCCCAAAGGTATACCCTGAACAATGCCTTTGCTTAGACATGGAGGACAGAGGTGTGATGCCTGATGAATATTTGATTTATGTTTCCAACACCCATGGTTGAAATTTCAAGTACATTAAAAACAATATTATTCAGACCGAAATTTGTAGTCAATATATGCCCAAAATAGTACACCAGAAAGCCCTTTTATTCCCACCTATAACCATATAGCAGACAAAGATAGTGATCCTAGCAAAGGCTTATGAATGCTGCACAGTGTGTCTAACACTCTAAGGCGCCCCATCCTAGCCGTACAGGACTGAACCTTTTTTAGGCATGGAAAAGAAATCATAACTTGGTCTTTGGGGTGGTGATGGGTAGGGGGAGAGAATGAAAGAATAAGAATATATATAAATGAGACAGAGAGAAAAGAGAGAGAGAGAGAGGTGGGGGAGACAGACTAGAAACTCAGGGAGAAAATCGCCAATATGCTTGTGTGAATGAAAGATAGTGAGGGAGGGAAATGAAAAGGCTGCAAAGTCAGAAACTGGGAGATACTGACTCCAAATCTCTGCAAAGCGTTCAAAATTCTCCAGCTGCCACGCTTTTAATTTGCTACCATTCTAATTAAAATGCAAATTAAATTTATAATTAGCATCAGCGCTTTCTAAAGAACCCTCCTTGTGCGCTGCACAAACATATGGGACGATGCTGTAGTGTAAAGTTTGTAAAACAGAAGTAATGGCACAAAATGGGGTGGGGGAGCTGAAAGGAGGAGGGCTTTTCTTTTCTTTCTTTCTTATTTTTTTTTCTATTCCCTGGGAAACAAGTTTTATGCAGACTCCGAATGACTTCAGGGGCTGGCAGCTTTGCTTAGAGGAGTATGGAAGTTTGAGAGTCCCATTGCAACAAAAGGATTGCTGAATATGGAAGATCGGCTGGGTTGTGACTTTGTGTTGAATCAGGTGTCAAGGGTTACCCTGCATGTCATCAGGATTGTATAGGAGATGCCAAAAGGCAAAAGGGGTCAAAGCTTCTAATCAAAAAGTCCATGGCAAAAATTAACCGCTGCTTGCTTCCAGATAATTAATTTAAAAATTGATGGGGAACAAAGTACCAAAATTGCCTCATGATTTGAACACATATCATAATTTCAAGGTAAACTGTCTCTCCAACCTGCTCCCCAGTTCTGAGTGGTAGGTGGGTGGAGTTCTGAGAATCTGGTTTAGCAATTGATTGTGAAATGGAAATAAGTTTAATTTACATAAACACTTGCTATGGGTATGCTATTCCTCTCCTCTCACACAAAGTTTTAAACTTTAGTATATAAACCTGGCCATGGTGTGTATCACTTTTCTTCAATGTTTTGCTTGGGGAGGCTCATAGAAGTAAATTCCTTCTTCCTCCCACAGCAGTAGTAGGTGAAGGATGATTTTCTGCAACCCAGCCTCTCTTACCTTCACCATGTGTTAGTTCAGGGGATCATTATGAATCAGCAAGGACAATATACAATCCTCATGGTGATTTTGCACTACCTTCCAGTGGAGGGCCCTACCTGCATCTCAATGTCTTTAATATTCCAGGGACTGTCCTTTATCTATTAACCAGGCTCTCCATCAGATATCTTAAAATTTGAATGTAACAGGAATGAATATTTCATAGATGTATGTTAAGCTGTTATTAAACTATAATGTAAAGCAGGATTGTAGGAATATTTTTATATGTCAAAAAGTCAATTAAAATGATAAGCCTGTAATATCACTATTGTGGTGCTCTGCAAAAATTCATTTCATATTCAGGGGAGGACTTCCACCACCCAGCATTTGGGTGTGAGGCAGGACTGTTACATATTCAGAGGCCTGTGTACTTCAATTTCATTAGTAACACTTAGGGACATTTTCAGCAGAGATTAAATGGAGAGCTATGGGGACAAAGCTTACCTGACTTGATTTTTATTTAGTATTCCAAAATCAATATTAGACATCTTTAAAGGTAGGTGCTTACTTAAAGGCACCATGGATTCATCTGGAAATAAAAGTCAATCCCTAGGAAAGTAAGGTGTCCATAATAAAATCTGTAGAGAGGCAGCTGCCATTGTCTGGAATAAAACTCTGGTGTCAGTTTGAGAAAATTAGCCCACGATACTGAAAGATGGAAGACAGGAGGAAACTGAAACTTGGAACCATAATAATGTAGTACTTTACAAAAACATAGCTCCCTACAAGTTCCCCTAACATGAAAAATAAAAGCACTGCAAGAGTTTTTGTGTGTGTGTGTGTGTGTGTGTGTGTGTGTGTGTGTGTACTTGCAGACTTAGGAAGGAGTATTTAGAAAAACAGTTGATGGGCCTTACAAAAATATGAATGCATTCCTCAACTTTCTCTGTCTATCAATTCTTCCCCAGGCAATGGCCATTGTCAAAAACGGGATGTGAAAAGATGATCTACTTGACAGATTTGACATAACTCAATTAATCAAGACCTCAGCAAAGAAAGAGGAAGGATTCTGCCAATAAGGAGATGAACACTGTCTTCCCATGTGCACAGAGAAGAAGTTCCTTATTTTTTCCTGATGGCCAAGGGGAACACAGGCCTCCTAAATAATTCTTCTGTGTGACAAACAAAGGACTGAAAGCCGTGGCATAAAAGCATTTCTTTGTTTAATTTCTAATTGTTGTCCTTCTCTTATTCAGAAAATGAAGTCACCTTTGTCGTGATTTCATGAACCGCTGGGTAATCAAAATTATTATGCCGCCACCTGTTGTCTGTTAATTATTCTGAGAAGATACTCATAAATCATAACACTGGACAATAAATCAAACTGTCAGTTCCCAGGTCAAAGGTTACCCATGAAAAGTTATAGGTCATCGACAGGGTGTGAAAGAGCAGGGTTTAAGAGCATCACTCATTGTCAAGCACTGTTGGGAGACGTGCCATAGGAACAAAAGGAGAGCTGAAGTACAGCATTCCAGGCAGGGGGACAGGCGGAGTGTACCCAACATTGTATACCCACCCACCAGCAAGACTGCCTCACCATGGCCTAGCTCAGAGGCTTGCTGCTCCTTGGAGACCTTGTGGCAAACAGCTCTCCTTCGGAAAGAGTCTGAAGAGTTACGATTTGGCAGCATTCTCTTTGCCTTTGCGTATCTGTTGGGAATATGCAGGGGAAGTCCACATCTTACTACATTATTCATCAAGACAATCAGAGCATGTCAACCTGTGGTTGATTGGAGGATGCTTTGGAATGTCTTACTTCCTAAATTAATTTGGTTTGGAATATGTTTTCCTTGTGGCGTGACAAGAACTTGAACTGCATTTAACATTTTCAACTCATTTGTTTTCAATCCCCAGTATTTAACATAACACTATCACTTCAAAGCAGCGTGCGTTGATGGATATCCTTGATTTAAAAGCTAGCTAGTGGTAAATGATTTCTGATGTGTCGGGAGCAACTTTAGGATAAGGCATAATAGAGACATAATGACAAGGCAGCTGGGAAGGAGAACTAATGCTGCAGTCAGGAGATGTACTGCCTGCTGTTTATATTAAAGCCAGTAAAATGGACGCTGTGCTTTCATTAGAGATTTCTCTGTGTAAAATATTATTTTTTGCCTCTGTGTTAATTTGTTATTTTATGCTCAGATAGCTATGTCTTTTCTCACAAGGAAAAGGAGTATGTTCAGGGGATCAACCTAGGTCTGGTTGCTATTTATTTTGAAAACACACCTCACAGTTCCTAGTCAGACCACAGATCTCAGGAAGGCCACTCATTAGACAATAGCAGCCACTGAACCTCCATATCCCTTAGCTTGGCAAGTCATGAGGATCCCATTTTGGATTGATGCAAGTCAGTCTCAAAATGGCAATGGATTGACAGCTAGCCAAGGTGGTCAAAACACAGTGGTATATTCAACCTTAACCATGTTTCCTCACACGCTTACACAGATCAGAGGGTTCTACTGTGGAGATACCATGAACTGCCTTGCAGTGAATTCATTAGCTAACCACTAACAACTTTATGTGGTGACAATGTCATAAAATATAAGTAGTAAATCTTCTCATTAAAATTGAATTTAGTAAGGCTTTCTTTCCTGATAATTTTCTAAGTTTACACTATATGAATAGTTCAGCATGCAATTACAAATTGTGGGGATAGTACTTGGGAAGGGCAGTTTTCCCAGCTTCTTCCTGAGGGAGCTGTCACACATGAGATAGATCCATAGAGAACCTGCTTGGAGTCAAGTAGTGCTTTAGATACCAAGGGATGAGCCTATGTAACAAAAGATCTTCCTGTACCTCAGATTCCTGGGATCCATTCTATCCTGCAGAATTCTCATGTCCAGTACTTTGAGTAAAATTTAGGCTCAACATTTTTTTTTTTTTTTTTTGTACCTAGAGTGTGGGAATCAGGAGTTGAAGTGTGTCTAAATGGTGACAGAACCATCAGAAAATAACACCCATTCACTATGTTGGGAAGTCTGGATATTGGAAAGGTAAGCCCCATGTACAAGACCCCTTTGTACCCTCCTTTTTGAAACCCTAGATCCTCAGTACCTCAGAATAGGACTTTATCTACAGAGAGGACTTTCATGGATTGTTTAAGTCAAAATAAAGTCTGACTGGTTGACTTTAACCCAGTACATCTGTCATCCTTATATGAACTCTAAAAAACACAAGGGTTTTATAGACAAAAAGAGAGATCATGTGAGGACACAGCAAGAAGGTGGACATGTATAAGCTGAGGCATAAGAAGAAACTTACCTGCCACCTTGATCTTGGACTTCTTGTCTCCAGGACCTGAACTAACAAATCTCTTTGTTTAATGTATCTAAACATTGGTACTTTGTTTTGACAGCCCAGCACACTGTATGACTCCCTGAGACAAGTGGAGATGTCCTATGGGTGACTATCCAGAGAAGAAGGTAGCTTTGTGGGAAAGAGGGAGTAGTACACTGTGAGAATCCAGGGTGTGCTCCCTTTTGCGGGGAGGACCATGGCTGTGACCAATGTGCCAGCATCAAGAGAAATGATTTGGAGACAGAGACCTGACAAATTGCTGCAGGGACTAGAGAGGCCATCTTAAGTGCAGCAGAGAGAGGGAATACTACAACCTCCAGTGTGGGTACAGGTCTGTCCATTGTGTTCACCTTGTTCACGTCTACTTAAACCACTGGTTCTCACACGTGTCAAGCACACTCCTGACCTCAGCCTTGCATATCTCCTTCAGCTACCTGAAAAGCTTTCTAAGTAGATTCCCTGGCTTGCTTCTCCACTTCACTTAGAAGCTGCCCAAAGGGAGCCAATGTTCCTGGCCATTGCCATTTTCTGTCTTCTTATCTTATTTTCATTATTCTTAGTAATACCACTACCTGAAGACACAGACCACTGTATAAAAATATAAGACATGTTGATATTTTTCCTTTCCCCTCCATCCCAGGATCTAGAAAAAGCATCAGCTTATGAATAGTATTTTCTAGGGAGAAGTACACATTAAATATACTCTTTATATGAAGTGCTTACAACAGTTCTAGGTGCCCAGCAGGGCTAAGTCACATAACAAAGCTGTAGAAACTTCAGCCACTATCATTGAAAATACTCTTCAAGGAATCTCTAGCCTGGAGATGACGAACCTGTCTTAGAAATCTAGGCATTGTGGATGTGTCTATCTGATGATTTATTTTTTGATAAAAGCTCAGTTTATACAGTCTGGCCTAAGTAGACCAAGACAAAGGCATTGTTAAATGTCAATAAAACTCAAAAATACCATCCTGGAATTTCTGGGATCTGGCTGAGAGATCTAAGGAAGATAAGAGATGGGTACGTTCAAGTACCACTGGCCCAGGTATCCAGGAGCAGTCGCACTCAGATGCATAGACTTATACCTGTGCTGCAGAGCCAGGGCTGTGAAGATTAGTCCCTATACCAATGCTATCGCAGCACTCTCCACCAACAGAATTTTCTGCCCATCGGTTGAGAACTTCTACTGTGGCCAGACGCTGTGTGAAAGGGAAGGTCTGTTACACCTTTGCCCATTAGTCTACTTTTGATGAGGAAACAGACTTAGAGATCTTTTCTAGAATTATTTTTTGAATATTTCCATGTGTCTGTGTTAAGTGTGTACGTCTGTGTGTGTATGTGGAGGCCAGAAGTTGATATAAGGTGTCTTCCTCAGCATCTCTCCATCATTTTCACTGAGACAGGATCTCTCACTGAACCCAGTGCTAACCAATTGCACCACTATGGGTAGCAAACTCACCTCTGCAATCAGTCTTTCCCTGAGTATTGGGATAAGAGGTGTGGGCAACCATGCCCAGCAATTACATGGGTTCCAAATATCCAAAATCACATTTGCTTAGTAAGGCATTACCTGAGCTTCAGTCCCAGCTCTTAATTTTAATTTTTTTTTTTTTTTTTTTTTTTGGTTTTGCTAGGTAGGGTCTCACTCTGGTCCAGGCTGACCTGGAATTAACTATGTATTCTCAGGGTGGCCTCGAACTCTCGGCAATCCTCCTACCTCTGCCTCCCGAGTGCTGGGATTAAAGGCATGCACCACCATGTCTTTCACTAATTCTAATTTTTAAATTATGGTATTATACCATCTATTGAAGGTAATTTATGGTCAATGCATCACAATGTCTTTGTGGCCTAGCTTCCCTGTATGTTTTGTGAGGAATCTGGACTAGATCATAGACTGACAATGGAATTAACTTCACCACTTTTCAATGTTTGGCTTTCCTAATAAAGTTTTATAGACTTATAGCCACATTCCTTCATTTATGTGCTGTCTCAATTTGTGTTGTGTGTGTGTGTGTGTGTGTGTGTGTGCATGTGTGTGTGTGCAGTTGTAGAGCTGAGTGAGTTTGACAGAGACTGTGAAATACAAATTATTATCTAGACATTTGCAGAACAAGGGTGCAGTTCCCTGGACTCAAGAAAATCCAAGTTTTCTCTATGATATAATATACCTGTAAGTTATTTGATTCTCTTGGATTAGGAAATATTTCCTGTTAATGTTACTAGCCAGGCTGATATATGTTATAACCAAGCTTTTCAGAGGCCCTGACTAGAGAGCCAAGCGAGGTAACACAGAAAAAGGAAGTATTTTTCCTTGTCCACATTGCTATACTTGACCAAATAGCTAATAATGGAGCTGATCTTATTAGTTTAAAAGGATTGCAGGGAACTAAATAGCTTCTACATTTATTTCTAGCTATTATTTGAAGCTGAGTTGTGATTTTTTAAAATAGTTTATACAATTTTTAACCAAAATACAGTAAAGGGGGAAATCCTGGAGATTTGACCCATTTTGATGTAGTTTTACTCAGAGATAATTATACACTAAAAATATAATTTTGAAGCTTTTTACTTTATTTCTTCTAGCAATTTATTTGGTACATATTGCATTTGAGAGACAATAATCTTTCATACAGAAAGAACTCAACATTACAGACACCAATGCAGGAAGACAATTGTTTTATCTCAGCAGAGTTGTTAGGCAAGTTCTTGCTAATAGATTGCTGTCACTTTGCTCACTTTAGTGGCTATTTTGTTTCACCTTAAGGTGACATGCAAAGTCCAGGCCAAGTGCTCATATACCCCTGTGGTAGAAAAGCAGATGACACACCGGTCATTTTTGGTTTGCACATCAGAGGTGGCAATCAGCATAATGTGTCAGCATGGGGAAATGCTGGTCTTTCTGCTTTTTGCCTCTCTGTATCAGAATGATCAGTTTTTGCCTCACAAAGTTCTTGAAAAAAATCCCATTAAGTTCATTCATTACTTCATTCCAAGGGTCCAATTTAAACTGTTATAAGGTTCTAGAATCACAAAGAGGTAAAAGTAATAAATTTGATTTAGTTCAAGTAATCAAATATTTATATGATAATCCATTTATAATCATAAAAGAAGGAGTGAAATAATGTATAACAAGAGATGGAAGGAATTGAACAATGATAATAAAATATTAATCACAAAACAAAAAAGTAAAATATCTTGGTCAAGTAGAAAAATGGTAGTAAGATATAGTAGATATAATTATTTTACACAGCAATGATCATATGTAAGTAGACTACATCCTGTAAGTGAAAAAGGTGAGAACAGCCCACCCAGAAACTCATCCCTATTTAAGAAAAAGTCCTTATATATAATGATATATAGAGGTTGAAAGCAAAATAATGGAAAATAGCATATGTAATAACTCATAGTATATGGAAATTTAGCTGCATTATACCAGAACAAGTAGGAGTAGAAAAAAAGCATTACTCCAAGAGAAAAAAAAAATGAAAAGGTACATTTTGTTAAACAGACAGAACTCTAAGCATTATAATACTTTAATGTTTAATAACATAAAATAGAATTTTGAGACAGGGATGAACCTATGACAAAATATCACATACTGATATTTGATAGAATGAGCAAATAAAAAAGTTGGAAATACCATAGACTCTCTAAAGTAGATTCAGGTTTTCAATTTACATATGTATTATAGTGTTGTATAACTATATTATTTCCATTATACACTATAAACATCATCATTGCACCTGAGCTATGTAGCAGATTACAGCTACAATTTTATCATTGTTAAGAATAAATCAAAAATTATACAATCTCATGCTTCTCTTCTTGGAAATAAAGGCATGCCTCTCTATGTAGTGCATGCTTTCACTTCTATGACATTCTCTTTGTCAGTTTCTTCCCTTAGCTGCACTCAAAGTTGATAGTGTAAAAACATCCTACCTATTGGTAGGGTCACTTTTGAAATCGAACTCCTGGGTGATGAATAGGACAAGGTTTCTTAAACTTTTTTCACTTGTGATCCCTTTATGCCTGTCTGAGAAATTTTGACATGATCCTGGGTAGATAGCTAAAGAAGTACAAATAATAAAATAAATAAATAAATAAAATACCAATAAAACACTTATAAATAATAAATCAAAAGAAATCTTATTTTAACAGTATATATATGAATATATATTGCATTGATTAAAGACAAAAGCAAATTTTCAATTTACTAATGAGATGGATTTTTTGTAATGTAACTTTTGGCTGAATATTTGATGTATCAGGGTGTAGAGCGTCTTTAGCATTTTTCAGAGTTGATCAGTATTTTGATTTTGTCATCATCAATGCTGAGAACACTACATTGTATAGCTGCATAAAATGAATTGTTAGAAATATGTTTAGGGCCATTTCAGAAATTGTTGGAAATTCTGTCCTATTCCCATGCCAAAATTTATTGATGATGATGATGATGATGATTATTATTATTATTATTATTATTTTGTTTGGTTTGTTGAGGTAGGGTCCTGTTGTAGCCAGACTGACCTGGAATTCACTATGTAGTTTCAGGGTAGCCTTGAACTCATGGAGATCCTCCTAGCTATGTCTCCCAAGTGTTGGCAAGGCATGTGCCACTATGCCTGGCTGATTTTTTTAAAAAAACTTTTTATTTTTTATTATTTTTTTGGAGAGAGAGACACACACACAAAGAGAGAGAGAGAGAGAGGGGAGAGAGGGAGAGGGGAAGACAGAGATGGGTGCGCCAGCAGTGTCTCAGCTGCTGAGAACAAAATCCACATGTGTTCTCCCCCTTGTGGTCAAGTGCTGCATTGCGCCCTTGTGTCACTTTGCATCTGGCTAAACATGGGACCTGGAGATTGGAACCGCTGGAGATTGGAACCAGTGTTCTTAGGCTTAGGAGGCAGGCGCCTTAACCCCTAAGCCATCTCTCCAGCCCTGATTTTTTTTTTTTTTTTTAATGAAACTCAAGTCAGCATCTCAAAATGCAATTCTAAACATCAAACATGGTAACACAGTGCAATGCACAGATATACTAATTTAATGGTTTTATTCTCAGGAATGTCATAGGAAATTATGAAAAGTCTTTGGTTTCTATAATTAAACCATTATGTTTCTATTTAAGAGCAGAAAATTTATTTCTCATGTAAAACATTTCAACTTATATTGTCCGGAATCTGAGACAAGTGTTTTAGGGCCCATTTGTTGCTATTGCCTGGTGTGATGGCACACTCGGTGCAAAATGTGCATGTTGTGTTTGTGTGTTCAGAACCTAGGCTGCAGTGAAGTCATGTAATGCAACACAGTCGCACTACCAGGAGAACCTCAGTTTCATTATGCATTTAATTTTGAATGGTTTTAAGCACTGAACCACCTCTCCAGTCCCATGAAAAAGTTTTCAAACATTTTTTTAAAATTTTTGTTTATTTTTATTTATTTATTTGAGAGTGACAGGCAGACTGAGAGAGAGATAGAGGCAGATAGATAGAAAATGAGCATGCCAAGGCCTCCAGCCACTGCAAATGAACTCCAGATTCATGCGCCCCCTTGTGCATCTGGCTTACATGGGTCCTGGGGAATTGAGCCTTGAACTGGGGTCCTTAGGCTTCACAGGCAAGCGCTTAACTGCTAAACTATCTCTCCTGTCCTCAAATAAAATTTTTGATTCACCTTTGTTGCTCTTTTCACCAATTCCCCTGACTCCCTGTACCTTTCATCCTCAGTAGCATTCTTTCTCCTTTCATGTTATATGTTTTCTATTGCCTCCTTCTCTTTCCTTAACACCCACTTGATGATAGCTATCAGAGTAGCATGCAAGAAGTCCAATGATGGAAAGTGAACCTTGAACTAATTTATGAATATTATAAAGTATTATGGCTGTAGGCCGTCAATAGGTTCAAGGTTCACTTCTATATGGACTTCTTGCATGCTTGATTAGTAGCTATCTTCAAATGGAATATTGTTATTGTCAAACTCCGACAATGGCTATGAACAAGCTTTTACTTTTCAAATTTCAAATATTCAAATATTTAAGTTACAATTTAGCAGGATACACATTTGTAAGGCAATTTGCCTTCCTTCACTGTGGTACTAGACCTCTATCTGTTGGTTTCAGAATTGTATCTGTCCCTTGATCACAAACTGGTGCTTTGTGAACTCATCTGTTTGCATTCATTGTCAAGTAGCATTTTAAAAAAGATTAAATGTCATTATTTCTACCTCCTTTATAATGCTTGTACATATACATACTAACATATTGAATTACATATACACATGTTTGTGCATTAATGACATAAAATTCATGAGGTCATTATTATTTGTTTTCTCCTTTCATGAATATTTGGCTTTCTTTAAAAATTTTTGGCCTTGAGATTCAATATTTATGCTCAAAGTGTATAGTTTTGTTTCTGTGATATTATATACCCTAAAAATATGTTGTTACCTTAGTTTGAAAGGAATTTTATGTTAGAGGACTTAACATTAAAAGTTACTTGTGTGTATGCATAGCAGCAACTTACAAAATGAAATGGACTTCCAGGAAGAATGATGAAACTCATGATAGGCCAAATGGTGGAAGTTCCATAGTGAAACACTATGGATGGGCACAGATCAACAAACTCTTCCCCACGTAGCAATCCTTAGCTTATAACTGTTCAGTTTTCTTTTCTATTTATAGATTGTATATTACATTTCCATATGTTAGGGATCATGGTGAACCCATGTTAGAGAATAGTTTATTTTTCTGACTGCCATAGGATTGTCTCTTTCTTTCTTTCATTCTTTTTTTTTTTTTTTTTTCAAGGTAGGGTCTCACTCTAACTCAGGCTGACCTGGAATTCACTATGTAGTCTCAGGGTGGCCTCGAACTCACAGCAATCCTACTACCTCTGCCTCCCGAGTGCTGGGATTAAAGGCGTGCGCCACCACGCCTGGCCCCTGTCTCTTTCTTTTTGATACATTAGTTGAATCTTAATTTCCATTTTGGCAACCTTCCCTTTATGATAGTCGTTTATCAGTGTCCATTCTTTCTCAATTACTAAAATTTATTCATTAATTTATTAAAATATGCATTACTTATGAAAATTAATGGCACTTTTTTAGTCTTTAGTTAATTTTGTTTAATTGTAAACTCCCCTTTTGCACACAACAAAATTAAAGTTTGGATCTAATTGAATTTGTATTATTATTGTTTTCCTTTTTGCATTAAGCACATGTGGGGAATTATTGATTGTACTTTTCTCAATATTTTGTCTTTAAAAACTTTTTATTTCTGTATACATGTGCCAGGGTTCAAATGCCAGAAACTTGTGCCACATTTTGTGTCTTGCTTGCTTATGTGGGAGGCTGGGCAACTGAACTTAGCAGGAAGCTTTTGTAAGCAAGCACTTTTAAGCTCTGAGCCATCTTCCCAACTGAGCCATCTCCCCAGCCTTTTTTCTCAACATTTTTACTGACTGGTTAATACATTTATTTATAAGTGCCTTTTTTTTTTTTTTTTTTTTGTATTTAAAAGAATGTTTCAATACATTCCTTGTCCTCCGTTCTCTCATGTGTGGTAGGTCTCTGCCTGGATTTCCGCTTGCTCTGAGACAGTGAGGATGAGTTCCCTTACTCACATGCAGCCTTCTCTGAGTCATGCTGTTTATTTTCATTGAGTGAACTTTTCCAAGGACTTGTGGAGTGCAACTTCATGGAGAAGCCACATCCCTGAACTGGAGATGAATGTTAGCTTTACTTTAAGCATTATTCTCACCACTCAATTCTGAATGTTCTTAGCTGTTACTTCTCCATGGTCTCTGCCACTGGCATCAATGCTGGGCTATGGTAGGATTGAAATTACACTCCCAGACAGTGGCGATCCCCAAGGCTAAGGATTTACTGGAAGTTATCATTGGTGTCAAATGTCTTTTGTCCATTTTGAACTATAATGGACAATTTAAAAAGAATAAACTATTTTCTTAGCACCTCTGGGTAGTATGTTGAGATTGACAGGCAACATACCTTGTTTTCAATTTGCAAGAGAACCTTCTAATTTTCTTGTTTTCTTTTTAATTTTTGTTTTACTTTTGTTTATTTATTTGAGAAAGAAAGATAAAGAAAGAAGGGAGAGAGAGAGATAGAAAAGAGAGTGAGAGAGAGAGAAAATGGTTGCACCAGCCACTGAAAATGAACTCCAGAGGCATGCACCACTTTGTGAATTTGGCTAACGTGGGTACTGGGGAACTGAACCTAGATACTTAGGATTCATAGGCGAGTGCTTTAACTGCTAAGCAATTTCTCTACCCTTCTGCTTTCCTTTATCAGTTCAACTTTAAGGTTTTTATGTGTATAGATGTTCCTTTTCTAAGACTTGATTTCTTTGGGTAAATATATATTATTATCAATATTTTATGATTGAGGTGTTCTAGGGAAGCAAAAACATTCTTCATTCATGCTGCCATCTGTCTTCAAAAATGCTCTTTAAGGAAAGGAAGTGCATCTAGCTGAAGGGCACGTTTCAACACGTCTCAGAGTTGGAGAATATGGAACCATTTGTGATTACTGTAAAATGGTTTCCTGATTACTAATTTGCAGATTCTACCCAAACAAGTAAAGCTGGGGAATGAAGTACAAACTAGATGAACAATTCTGGGGTAATGTATTGGCTTCTCTGGTCCAGTTACTAGGCCCAGGAAAGTCAATACCAGTGAAATTGTTGGGGTTTCCAATGAGAAAAGGTGGGGTTCAAGTGATTTGGGGATAGGGGGAAGTCTGTAATATCAAGACATGTAGGACACAGAAGGAGCAATGGGCATTTGTGATGGGACCTGCTTTATGGAACAGGACACCTGAAACCTAAATGTTCCAAGATGTTTACCTTCTTCTGACCCAATTTCTAGTTGGATGCAATGTGAATGTGATTGAGTCAAAAGGGCTCTGCTAGAAGGATGGCTGAGATGCAGATATAGTCAGGCAGTAAGAAATAGAAGAAAGCTCAATATTCTACCTTGAGAAGTTGAGCTTCAATGTTTCACAAGCCTTGTAGTGAAAGATACTGTTTGTTCCTGCTTGTTCTAATTTTCCAGACTTCCTGGATCTGTCTGGCTAGATGAATGCTAGTATCTCATCCTTATTGGAGGTGAAGTATAAATTAACATGTATTAGTATGCCTTAATTATGTTATTTTTTTGTTAGGTACTTTTTATAAAGCAAGTTCCCTAACTTGGGTTGGTCACAGTACACTCTTGTTACCTTGTAGATGTCACACCATCACTATCACTTCCCATGGCTGCTCATTCTAACAGTCATCATTTTCCTGTGCCTTTTTATAACAAGTGAAATTTGGATTCAGCTTTGCACAAGTTGTTAGTGAAATGTCATTTAATCTTAGTAGTGGGGCAATGAGGCAGAACATTTTTCATGTATGCAAAATAAGCTTCATTTTGGTATATTTGGCTTTACTGATTATATATTAATTAACTGTACAGCAAGTGTGAAGATTATTTATAATACATTAAAATGGTTGGTCCTTAATTGCTTCTGTGTAAGAAAGTTATGTTTCAGGATGAAGTTTTGAAAAACTTAGCTAACTCATATGCAAATTCAAATTTTAAAAATGGATCTTTGCAAAAAAAAAATGAAATCTAATGCTGAAGAAAATTATCCTTATTATTTTCCCCAGAAAGGAAGAATTAAAATGTTTTATATAAGACAGACTTTTTTTTTACTTTATGCTTAGAAAATATTTCTGTATTTTAAAAGATATTTGCTCAGATACATTTAGGCATTCATTCATTCATTTTAGCCAATAAACAGATTAGGTATTTTAGTATTGGATTATAATCCTGTGATATAGGAAAGATGGCAAAGATACAAAGGAGGAATGCATTAAACTGATAAATTCTAAATTTTCTTCTTTTAGAATATCTAAAAGAGGTAATTTTATTTCTAATTTTTTTCACAGCTGCACGTGTGTGTGTGTGTGTGTGTGTGTGTGTGTGCACGCACGCATGCGTGTGTGCGCACATGTACACATGTGACATGGAGGCCATAGTCTATATCAGATATATATTTTTCAATTGCTTTTTACCATATGTTTGAGACAAGGATCTCTCTGTGTACCTGATACTCACTGATTGGGCTAAACTAGCTGGCCGAGTTCCAAGAATCCTCCTTTCTCCACTTCCCCAGCACTGCCGTTACTGGAATGCACCACCACACCTGAATTTTAGGTGAATGCTTGGAATCTGAACTCAGGTCTTCATGCTTGGGCATGTGCAAGCATTTGACCAACTGAGCCATCTCCCTAGTCCCTTCATTTCAAAAGTCTATTATATTTGTTGTGTTTCCAATTTAAATTCCATTTTGGGGCATGCTTTGACATACTGAATCTCATATATATTTTTGTATAACATGTGGGGTTTTTTGGCCATTCATATAAGATGTCAATGAGTGGAAATTTCTTTGTGGATTGTTCAAGTTCATCAACAACAAAGGTTTTTATTACCTGTTGGCAATAGTAAATTATCCCATTAGAAAATGTATCAATCTTCAAGAGTGGAATAAAGCAAAGGGTGAGTAATATTGAGTATGTCAGAGTGAAAATTTAGTTTACTGGTCAAAGTAAGATTAATAATTTAGAGTAGCCTTTGCAATATATGGTGTTTTTTAATGTTTCCTTCCATCCTGAAGGTTTTACTAATCTTGGCAGAGGCAGGTGGGTAGTAGGTCAGATGTCATTGGAGCAGTTGAGTAATCTACATATCTTAGCTAGCATAACTACTTCAGGCCATAATTATTACAATTGTAAATTCACACCTATGTTTTTTTGTTCTTAATGCATCTAAACTAGAGGCAGAGGCTGCATAGTTCCTATGAATGTGTGTGTAATGTCTGTTTGATAAGTGTCTTCTCACACCCTGAGGACTTTTATAACCAATTTGCATTTCACAATGAAAGAAATCAGCTGGAGAGGGTTTATTGTTTTGTGTAATACAGAGGAGTGTGAAAATATCCCAGTTCTACAGATGGCTCTTCTCGTTAGCCTTGAACATATACATGTATAAGGATGGTTTTATCTCAGCTGACATAGCCACCTAAAAGGCTATTTTTAGAAGTGAATTAACAGTTTGGTAAGATTGCAATAATTAGTAGAACTTCTTTAGTGATAGATAAAGTACTTACTTGAACTCTTGGCAGTAAAGTGAGATCATAATAGGAACGAAATTTCTTTTTGTATTTTTCTCTTTTAAAGAGTAGATTGCAATATATCTATAATGTGATTGGCTTGATTTTTAAGTAACTCAAAAGATAGACTCTAAAAGCTGTGCTGCTGTGTGTGAACTTCTCATTTCTGATGATAATATGCTCAAGCAACCATATGTGTATGTGAACCAAAAAAAAAGCTGTAGTAACCCAGCAAAGGCCAGTAAAAAGTGAGTTTGAAAGAAAACACTTTTATATAAAAAATATGTATCAATCAACAAGAGAATTGTGTTAGAAAATCTTAGGATTCTCATGTCCCATAAACTCACCTCATGTCAGATACAATTCCATCTGCATGTTGATTATTATTATAACATGATACAGGGGTTTCTGTTGATAAATAAGTAGAATTGTCCCTCTTAAATAAGTATTTATTGTCAAGGAAAGACACACATTATTAGAGTTCTCAACCTTTGGTCTCTTTCACTCTTAAAAATTATGTAAATTGCAGCAAACTTTTTTTTATGAGAGTTACATTTGTCATTTGAAAGGTAAAACTAATAATTGCTTGAAATGTTTAAATAATTTAAAGATACAGATTGCATTACTGAACATAGCATTTTTAATGAAAAAGAAAATAACTAGTTCAATATTGATGTTTAGATATAATATCCTTAATATTTGGTTTAACAGAGGCTGTGATTTGAATGGATATTTTGTTAAATAACTTTTACAACATTATCCCCTGGTAACTTGTATAATACTACTGTAGCAGACAGCTTCAGGTTCGCTGAGATGAACTTCCAGACCAGGCACAGTTCTGGAGGAAGGGATATTTATTGAAGCTTACAGATCCAGGGGAAGTTCCATAATGGCAGAAGAAGCGGCCTGTCTTCACAGGACCAGGCAAGAAAGCAAAGACCCCAGCCACACAGCACACAGAGCAAAACTACAGCCCAAAGCCACAGCACACTTCAGGAACTCCTATTAGGCACACTTTGCATATCTTTACAATGGAATCTCAAACCCACCACCACACCTTAAGAACCACCCAGTGACATTGCCTCTAGCAAAGTGACTGCAGACACAAACTATAAACTAATAAAACACTGAATATATTGGGGGCCATATAGTCAAACTACCATATCTACCAAACTCAGTTATGTAGGTAACTTTGATCTAAGAAGAAGATATTCCTTCCCTCAAAGATGCTTCCACTCACTCTTCCAAAAGCACATATTAAAATTTCATGTGGTCACATCACTTATCTCAAGGTTATCTCAAACTCTTCTTGGGATGACTGTTTTCCAGGGCAGGATCAACTTACCACATGAAAAATCTATAACCTAAGAATTTTGACAAGAAAACCCCATACAAAACAATAAAAGAAGGTAAAAATAACTGATTTTATTTGAGGATATAATGTAAATAAAAACTGCTGTGAGTACAACATTCCTTTTACTGTGAGTGGTCCCATAGTTGGCACTAGTGTTTATCACATAATTGGTCAGTTACCCATTTTATGCCCTTTTCATAATCCAGTGAGCACTAAGGCTTCAAGGATGAGTCTGACTTTATTTGGTTGTTGTAGTTTAAAATTAATATTTACTGCTGGACAACAAAGTCCTATCTATGAAGCATATCAGAGAATTTTCTGACATGTAAACAATATTATTCTTTCTCCCTTTTGATAGCAAAATCATATTTCTTCTTATTGATCAGAAATCACCTCAACTAATAGAATTATTCCTTCTTTGACTGTTGGTTCTTTGATCTGAGAAACCTAAATTGTACAGGCAGCCATCTCAAATTCCAATTTAACATAACCAAGCCGCTTAATGGGAACATCCATTAGGGAACAAATACCTCTAAGCCTGCAAACTTCAGAGGGAAGTAATAGAGAAATGAATGATTAGTACTATTATTTTGCACCTGCATTCTACAACTTCAGCCATCATGCTGTATAACAAACTGCATCTGTTATTGGTTACTCTTCACATAATTGTATGCAGATCAAACCTGTGTGGAGGGGGGCTGGGGATATAGTTCAGTGGTAGAGCACTTTCCTAGCATGTATAAAAGCCCTGGGTTCAATCCCCATCAGTACAAAGAACAGGGGAAAATACTTTGAGATTCCATCTCACCATAGTCAGAATAACATCATGAAAACAAATGCTGGCAAGGCTGCAGTGTGGAGGAAATAGGAATTTATGCATTGCTTGTTGGAAATTCATCATTTCATCCAATATGGAAATAATTAAGAATGCTCCTTTAAACACTAAAAGCAGAGCCATCACGTGATCCTGCCAAACCACTCCTGGGTATACACTGAGGAATCTAATTTAGCACAGTACAAGAACACCTTTATGTCCACTTTCGTGGCACTGTTCATAATAGCCAAGTTAAGGAATCAGCCTAGAAATCAACAGTTTAATAAATAATATATTAAATGTATACACAATGGAGTATTCAGCCACAAAGAACAAAATATCATTAATAGGAAAATTAATGGAATCAGATTATGTCAAAGAAAATAAAAATAAATACACATGTAACATGATAAAAAAGTACAACAAGGAAGTAGAATGGAGGCTGGGAAGAGGAAGGGGGATAGTGTGTGAGGAGAAAAGTGAAGGTACTGGGGAGTAAATGTAAACAAATTGCATGGTAACTTGTGGAAATGTCACAGTGAAACACATTCTGTTGTGCAATGAATATGCACCAATTATTTAAGAAGTGAAAAAAATAATCCCTTCTATCATGTACCGTATAAATCCTTCAGATGAGAGTCATAGCAGTCTTCTCTGTTTGGTCAGTGAGAGCCTCTTCTGTGATGGACTCCACTTAGTGAGCCTTTGTGTGACATGCATCTGCAAGTTCTGTACATTCTCAGGGACTCCAGTCTCTGTCCATAGCTCCTCAACATCACTCCTTCCCACTTCCTGCTCATTTAGCTACATGGATGCCCATGGATATGGGTTTTTGTCCATTTTCCTGGCCACATCAATGTCACTTACAACTCACTTTCACAAATTTGCTATTTGTGTTACAACTACTATGTCTCCCTCTGATTGATACATAGTATGCAAAAACATTTAGAAGTCAGCCTACTCTCTTCTCTTACTCTGTAGAAATGATTATTTTCGTGAAGGCATAGGTGTAAGTGGAGCAAGAAGACAATGAGACAGGGAGGGGTGCTTACAGGTGTGCTCTTCTTGTGTACGACTATGTGACTACAAGAGCTGTTAAAGGCTGATCATGAGTTTCTGGGAGTCCCCAATTGTGTGGCTGGCTGAACTGTGTAAGACCCGTTAGTTGTATGTCAGAAATCTCTGTGTAGTCATTTGATGTCTCATGGTTAGGCTTTCAGAGTCCATCAGAACTTGGAAAAAATCCAGTTTCTCAAAGGGACACAAGTTCCTGCTAATTTGAGTGTAACATGTTTGGGAAGCAGTGACTCTTTGAGAGTTGGATGGTGACTCCTCTATGATGGTACATCTTATAAACCATGACTACACAGAGATTTCTGACATACAACTAACGGGTCTTCATAGCTTACTTAATGCAAGGTCTATGCTAGCAACACATGAGGTCACATTGCATCAGAGAGGTGGACTACTCTGAGGGAACTTCAGGCATTGTGCTTTGTAGTGAAGTAAGTGAGTAAGCACTTATAACTATGGCTATAACATTCTGGGTATATATGTGTACATTGTATATGTTTGTGCATGTTTGTGTAGATGCATGTGTTAGTGCAGATGTACATATACACTAGTGTGCACATATGTAGAAGCCAAAAGACAATATCAGGTATATTCCTCCATTGTTCTCCATTTTTTATTATTTTTTTATTTTTGAGACAGGGACTCTCACTGAAACTGAAGGTTACTGATTTGGCTAGACTAGCTGACCAGCAAGCCCAAGGTAATCGACCTATCTTTACTAACCCAGAGCTGAAATTATAGGCACATGCTGCCACATTGAGCTTTTACATGGGTGCTGGGGATTTGAACTCATGTTCTCATTCTTATGCCATTTGAACCATATCCTCAGCCCCTATGGTTTAACTTTTGCAGCTTGAGGCACAACCAAACCCCTAGCCCACATTTCTTTTTTCCTCCTACCTAATTTTATAGATGGAAAAAATGTAATTTTTATAGATTTTTGTAACCTAAATATATATTTTTCCTTCTATATTAAGTAATGAACATTGTATTTTTCATTGAAAGAAAGCAATTTATAACTTCATTTTTGGCAGCACTAAATGACAAGCACCATTATTCCTGCATTGTAGAGCCCTTGTAAAGGGTTTGACCACAAGCAAAATAAGTGATATGGTAACTGAATAGGTAACATATACAGTGTGGATACACTGGGCAGCAGTGATTCACATCCTGGCTGGGCCAGACCAGGATTGCACATGATTATATCATCTTACTTAAAATGACACTGATTTAAAACTAATGAATAGTTTATTTCTGGAATTTTCTATTTCAAAAGGCAACATAGTGCTGAGAAGAAGGGATGGAGGAGTGACCAGCACTGAAACACCTCTATCACACCCTCCAAGGCTTAGGGACCATTGCAGAAGAGGGGGCAGATAAAATGGAAGAGCCAAAGGAAGGGTATGACCTCTTACAATGCAACTGCCCAGACAGAAATTGGCCTCGATATCCATGACCTTGCAGTGCCTAGCAATACCCCCGCAAGACCCTCAAAACAGAGGAAAAAGATGATGACATCAAATTAAAAGAGAGACTAATGGAGGGAGGGAGGGGATATGATGGAGATTGGACTTCTAAAGTGGAATGGGGGAGGGGAGGAAAATATCAGGTGTTTTTTTCATATGTAAGTATAAAAGTTGTCAATAAAAAAAATAATTAAAAAATAAAAATAATAAGAAATAACTTTAAAATTTTTTAGAACACAGTTGACATTGAAAAAAAGATCTAGTGAGTGAGGGTACTGCATTGTGCCTCTGTTCACTATTTAAAGCAAAATCCCAGAAAACCCCCATTGAGAGTTTCATTTCTGGTAACAAATCATGTTAGCCAAAGGAGTGCTGGGTTAAGTTGACTGTAGAGATGTTTGGGGTGACAGGAGGCTAAAAGACAGGAAAAAAATGACAAAAAATAATACAAAAGCAACCAAGATGGGTCATGGAAACAGGGACCAGTTCTAGGGTTGCAGGAAATGAAGACGTATTTGACTTCAAACACATGGGAGCTGGAGAAAGCATATTCATGGAGTAGCTGACTCAGTGTTGTGCTAAGGGAAACTGGAGGCTCAAAATAACTTCTGCTGTAAAACCACAGACACTATTCAGGTTATCTGTAGAAAGCCCTCTCTCCCCTTCCTAACTGCAGTTTTGCTGTAGTATCTCCTATACAGAATTCATTAGGAAGCCACTAGCAAAGGATTCTGGGAAATGGAATTTACAAGCCTCCATCTCCACATTATGGAGTGTAGGAGGTAAGAGAACATGCATACATCAGTAACGTCTTTACATGTCTTTGAACTTGTCATACCACTGGTCTGGCTCATTTATGCAGTTATAGTTGGTAACTGAGGTGAATAAAGTATGCTCAAAGATGTACTGAGTTCCTTTTCTCTGTTGCTCATTCTATGATCCTAAGTTAGTTACCTGGCTGGGCTTCAGTTTTCTTTTATACAAAAGTAAGAAAACTTATATTCCTAGCCTTGGATGATGAATAAAATGACTTACATAGCTGAGTTAAAATGGTTACTGTTGTAACTGGTACAATGAAACAACTATTACGGGGGGTTATTTGAAAAACCTCCCTACATTTTTGGTATTGACACATTCCAGGTTGTTGGTAAAATTTATTTTTTCTTAAGTAAATTGCAGTGCTGTGAGTCTTCATCTTTCAAGCCCAAGCAAAGAGTGTTTATTAAATGTGAGCCTAAAACCATCGACTGTTTATTAGTATTTATTTTTCTGAAATTTCCAGCTTTTTCAAATATATTTTTATTAGTTATGTATATAGTATATATACAGCCATGGTGGTACCATCATTGGCCTTCTCCCTGTCCACCCTCCATCGGTATTGTGGGTCTTGCCTTATGGGGGTGGCCATCAGTTATGCAGGAGACGCAATGACTCTGTGTATAATGACCCAACTCATGGCTCTACCAATCTTTCCACCCCCTCTTCCATAAATTTCCCTGAGCCATGTTGGGTTCATTTTAGGTCTATTTCACTGATGAAGTTTTGTGAGTCTCCGTGTCTCCAGATATCTGATTTGGTAGGGGTTGAGTGTTCTTTGTGTCTATCTCCTTCATCCTTCCAGCTTTTTAAAAGTTTAGTTTTATTTTGTTAACATAGTGAAGCCAGAATTTCAAAAAATGCCAAGTGATGAAAGTTTCACTTCACAGCATATCATACTATGTTTCTACCTTTAACTCAGTTATAAAGATTTCCAAGCATTTTTACCCATGCTTGGGAACAAGAAGCCACTTGTCAAAGGTTTTGTTAGCTTTCTAGCTCATGCAAATGTAGTTGAATTACGATGAAAGTTTTGATGTTCTTACTGGTAGACAAGTTACAGTGAAGAGTGTTCTAAGACTCTTGCCTATCCACAACAGTGTCTCTTACAAAGGATGTTCAACGAACGACTTTTGATTTGCCTCCAAAGCATTTGTTGGTGCTAATATATGATCACAAAACTTACAAGCTTACTTTGTGTTAGGTATTTGAAATACAGAAGATCCAGAATAATCATTAGATTCACCATTGACATTGCTTCCTTCTCATCTGAAGGTTTGTGCTTATAACACACAACTTTGTCTAAATGATTGTCAAGGAAAGACTAAGGGATCTAGTCTGGAATTTCAGCTGGGGGTGATTGGGACCATGGAGAATTTTGCTGATTAGTCAATTGCAATGCAGCAAAAATAATCACTGGTCACACAATATATTCTCAGTCACTCTACTACCCAGCTCAAGAAGAAATAAAGACATTGCTAAATCTGGACATTGAATTGGGCAAACTAACATAACTACAGGCATTAAAAGCTAGTTCTAAGTTGAAATAAATGAGTTTCTAATGATGTTGAACTGTAGCTCCAAAATGTAGACTCTGGCAAGTGGAAGCCTCCAAATATTACAAGACCTCTTTTACATTTAAATGTGATTTTCATCTAATTACCTTGTGTGGTTGCCTATTGCTATGACTCTAGGTAACAGAAAACACTTCATTGCTTTCATGTTTCCTAATGTGTATGAATGTAGTCCATATCAAAGATTTGGAGAATACTAAATGTGCAACCCTGAGCCTTTGAAAGCTTCCAAATTTTATGAAGTATTAGGGTCACTTTTCCATAGGATTGAAAAAAAGTAAATATATAACTCTATATTTATTTCTGGATTACTATAAAACTTAATGAAAGGTGACCAAAGCAAGAAAGTAATTTGTTTGACTTTGTAAAATGAAAGTAATATACATTCATTCAATAAAGGGGAACTCAATAAAAAAATAAATAAAGTAATGTATGTGACATAAAAGAACTTTATACCAGTTTTATTACTTTTCTTAAGCACCCAATTTTTAAATTTTATTAGAGTGCTATATATTAGGATTAGATATTGAAAAAGATCCTATTACCTATATATGCAACATAGATGGCTGCCACTCAGAGATAAACATAATTTCTGTATCTAGAATTTCTTTTTACACACATATGTCCACTTTGAAACTGTGCATTATTAGTATATCTTATTATTTAAAATTTATAATTTTGGGGCTGGAGAGATGGCTTAGCGGTTAAGGCATCTGCCTCCTAAGCCTAAGAACACTGGTTCCAATCTCCAGCGGTTCCAATCTCCAGGTCCCACGTTTAGCCAGATGCAGTGACGCAAGGGTGCAATGGCGCACTTGACCACACGGGGGCGCACACATGTGGATTTCGTTTGCAGCAGCTGAGAGGCTGCTGGTGTGCCCATCTCTGTCTTCCTCTCCCTCTCTCTCTGTCTCTCTCAAAAAAAAATTATAATTTTGTCAGCTTTGTACCTGTTCTATGCCTCCTTTCGAAAGCCATGATCTCACCTATGTGTGATATGAAGGTAGTGGCAGAGACTCAAGAGAGCAGGTCTATATCACCAAAAGCTCCTTCCATCTCTGTTGTTTCCATCATCACCTATTGGCAAGGTCAATTTCGTAGTTGTAGAGATGTCTTTCCAATTATGAAGCAAGCTATGTGGCCAAGCTATGTCTTTCCTGAGGGTGAGGGTGGGCAAGGATGTGGCGAATTTCCAACAGGATCCAGCCACCCATATTGATGAAACTATGAAGAATCGCCTTAAAGTTCTTACTCACTTTTTCCATGATTTTCTTTTTTAAATTAATTTATTTATTTATTACAGTCAGAGCAAAAGAGAGAGGAACAGACAGAGAGAGAATGAGAATGGGAACTCCAGGGCTTGTAGCCACTGCAAACAAACTCCAGATGCATGCATCATTATGTGCATCTGGATTATGTGGGACCTGGAGAATTGAACCTGGGTCCATAGGCTTCACAGGCATATGCCTTAACTGCTAAGCCATCTCTCTAGCCCTCTGTGATTTTCTTTACATATACCTTGGTGTGGTAGTTTGAATAGAAGGCCCCCATTATATTCAGTGTTTTATTAGTTTGTAGTTTGCATCTACAGCCACCTGGCTGGAGGCAGTGTCACCGGGCGGATCTTAAGATGTGCTGGTGGGATTGAGATTTCAATGTAAAGATATGCAATGTAAAGATGTGCATAGCTGGAGTTCCTGAGGTGTGCTGTGTGGTTTTTGGGTTCTGGCTTTGTTCTCTGATCCTGTGAAGGCAGAACAGCTTCTTCTGCTATTATGGAACTTCCCCTGGATCTGTAAGCTTCAATAAATATACCTTCCTCCATAAATTTGCCTGGTCTAGAAGTTCATCTCAGCTATACTTGGATAAGTGTTAATATATTTCAATGAAAAATGCTAATTTTTTCCTCTGTTAGGAAAAGAAGAAGAGTAGTAGAGAGGGGAGATGAAAGAAAGAAGAGGAGAAGAGAAATAAGGGAAAAATGATAAAGGACAGAAGCAGGGTTGGGATGGCAGGTGGTGACAGGAAGGAAAAAAAAAGAGCAAAGGAAAAGAGTAAACAATTAGAATTACTATTAATATAGTCTGATAAGTAAATAAAACAGCTATCTCGAAACATCAAGTTGATAAGCAGTTACCTATGTAATGTTATGTAAAGTAATATAACATTAGCATTAAACAACACTCTTTAAATTTGGTCATCAGAAAATTCGGCTTCCAGGCCAAGCAAAACGATGTTCTATTAAGAACTCATCTAAATATATTGAGTAGTCTGGAAGTTTTATCAATATATTTTGATAAATGTAAGTGTGTAGTCTGTCACTTTGGGTGCTTAAGCTTGCTGACCTTGCCAAGGGATCTGAAACAAGGGGCTTTACAACTATTCCCCATGTCTATGCACTGACTCAATGGGATTCAAAAGCTTTTTGAGTCAACTATCTTGTGGATGGAGATGCAAGAGCTTCAGGAAAAGTGTCCCATCCCATCATCACTACTGAAATCTGAAGTGCTTTAAGGTCCAGAAAGCCTGGTAATGTGCATTATCAACATGTCTATGTCCATACTTTGGATGAATGATAATATTCTTATCCTCTGGGCTGGAGAGATTGCTTAGTGGTTAAGGCACTTGCCTGCGAAGTCTAAGGACTTAGGATCTACTCCCCAGAACCCATGTAAGCCAGCTGCAAATTGTGGCACATGCATATGGGGTTCACTTGCAGTGGCTAGAGGCCCTGGCACACCCATTCTCTCTCTCTCTCTCTCTCATAAATAAATAAAAAATATCCATGTCCCCCAAAGAGCTAACATTTTAATCCAACTTTTGTTTCCCCCAAACTATCTATACTTTCTCATCTTCTATCCGTCTTAAGGCACACAGATTAATTCCCTTGAAAAATCAGTCTTGAATCATGTACATAGGGTTCTTGAATGGTTGCTTTGCATATTCTGTGGAAGCTCTAACAGAACATGTGATCTTCACCCACTTCTCTTCAGGACCAAGGCAATGATAGCCAGGCTTAGATGTGGTCATTGTTTTCCCTAGTCATCACTTAAATATGATTAGTGGAAATTAAATACATAGGTCTAAAAATGATTGAGCACATTCAGAACCCTTAAAATGTCAATTTACTTTAATGCCACAGATTAAACATATGCTTAATGGCCTTCTAAACTTCATCTTTTTTTTTTTTTGCTTTTTATTTAAAACAAAAATGTTTCATGAATACAGTGTTTTCTAAGGGCCTTTCCTATCTTGCCTGTGTCCTTGAACGGTGTGCTTTAAATCATTACAATATTCCTGAATATAACTGAATTTAAAAAAAACTGCAATTAAAAACAATGCCATTTTTGGTATTTTCCTACTTCAAATTACATTACTGCAGGTTGTAATACAATACAAGCAATAATTTCTGACATTATATGTTTTTATAAAATTGTTATGTTATTATATTTTCTAATGTTGGTCACAGATTCACTGTTATCCATTAAGTGCTGTGATTATTTATGTATGTGATTGTTTACGTTCTTACATTTCTTTTGGCTTCGTGTGTGTCCCATTTCCATTTATAGTTTAAAAAAATTGTAATAGAGTTCAGCAAAATAAAGACGCATATTTGCATTACTTTCGTGGCATTCTTATTTTAAAACATGCATGGCTTCTAAACTGGTTTTTCCTACCTCAGCTACTTTTCTGTCTTGACCAAATAGAGTATGTTATGTGGCCAGTCACGAAAATTGCCTGACCTCTTCCTTTTGAAAACTGAGCAAATATACACACATACACATTTAGGGCAAGTTATTAAACCTGACAGTAAAAACAAAATATTATTTCTAAACAAATACCTTAGTGCACTGTTATACATATGCCACTCCAAGACACACCTATTTGTAAGAGTTTCTATTTTCTGTGCTTCAAATTACTCTAAAATTACAGCCTATCCAACTGATTATCAAGTGGAAATGTGGAAACAGAGATAAAATATCTTTCATACCCTTCCAAACCTGATGAACCAGGAGTTTTCCTCTGTTCCTAACTCTGTCATTTCTCTAAGATTAAACAGCTAAATTGAGGCACCAGTGAAGAAAACAATGTGATTTACTTCCAGGAAAGGTAATTCCTTTTATGACAACCCTGAGTCTTAAAGCTGAAGCTTCTCAAGACATTTTCTTCAGTTAGAGCATTTCTGAATGGCTCTTTATTTTAGAACTGAACCTCACCTCTAATAGGTATTGGTGATCAGAATGAATTTTAAAGGTCCACTTGGATGTTGGGCAATTTCAGTTGCTGTTAAATTTCAATTAAACATATGTTGTTTCTTGTTAACTAGAAATTGTCTAGTATTGCTATGATTGCTGCTGTTGTACTATAGAGGGAAATACCAATGCAGTAATGTACTCAATATCTCAGGAAGTTAAAAATGGAGGCTCTTGAAATCATGAATAGAAGGCTTAAGTGTTTTTAGTAACAGATATGCTCAAACTCAGAAGGAATATTGGTAAAGGCTATTTTAGTTTTTTTTTTTTAACAAATTAATGATTTAAAGATAATATATTAAATGCATTTGAGAAAGATTCTTACTGTATAGCCCAGGCTGTCTTGGCATTCACTAAGCAGTCCTGGCTGACCTCAAATATACAATTTTCCTACATTTACTTTCCTAATGCTGGGACTATAGGAATGTTCCTCTACTCCTAGTCAAGTTAACAAAATCTTTACCGTTTATGTGGGGTATGCATGTTTGCATCATGTTGCAGGTATACATGTGTGTCCATGTATGTGGAGGCTTGAGGACAATCCTAGGTGTCACTCTAAGGAATAACATCCACTGGTTTTGTTTGTTTGTTTGTTTGTTTGTTTGTTTGTTTTTGTTTTGAGACTGGGGACCTTAATTGTCTGAAGCTTGCCAATTAGGTAGACTAACTGACTGTCAAGCCCCGGAGATCCTCCTGTCTACACCTCCCCAGCACTGGGTTCAAGTATATACCACCAAGTGCAGCATTCAAGTGTGTACTGGGGCTCAAAGCACCAGATCTTCATTCTTGTGACACAAGCACTATGTGAGCTATCTCCTCAGCCCCAAACCTTTATGATAAGCACTTTTTTTTATTTTAAATGAACTGTCTTTTAACTGTATAAGAATATTTCTTTGAGGGTTGGGCAACTTGGATGTTTATGTTTAAAATAATTTTTACATGCAGGCTTTTTATGTATTTAGAATGGTTTAATGTTTTTTAAATATTATTTATTTATTTGAGGATGTACATATATATACAGAGAATGGGCATACCAGGGCCTCTAGCCACTGTAGACAAACTCCAGATGCATGTGCCACCTTGTGCATCTGGCTTTACATGGGTGCTGAGGAATAAAACCTGGGTCCTTTGGCTTTGAAGGCAAGCACCTTAACCACTGAACCATCTCTCCAGCCTGGTTTAAATTTTTTTTTTATTTGGAAATGTTGGCATTATGGTTTTTTATAGTGAGTACTAGACATGTGTATATAGTTACTAATATGGTATTCTTGCAGTACTATTTCAAAGGAGAGTCATAAAAAATGTTTGTGGCAAATTTCAGAGTTTAGTGGCATTATACAGGTTAGAAAGGATTTTGGCCTCCTAATTTCAGCTCTGTTACCAAGTTTGCTCTTGTTCAGTCATGATTAAATCAAAATTATTATATCACTTACCTCAGATTTCTAGAAGGATTAAAGTCCTTAGTATGCTTTTTGATATATGTCTAATAATCCCCAAAACAACATCAAGTTGACATTAAGTATCTTTGTCTATATTATTTAAGGCAACACAAAATATAAAATGTGTATATAGACATTATTTCAATTTGGAAATATTCTTAAGTGTCCAGCACTGGAAGAATTGTTAATAGATTATGCTGGAGGTGAATTTACCCAGCTATTAAAATGTGTGCACAGATTTTTCAACATATGACCATGCCATTGTTGCATTTTTAAAAGCAGGATATGAAAACATATATGTCTCAGTTCTGCCAAAACATATGTATGGATGACAAGGAAATCTCACATAATTAACTGTGGTCATCTCTAGGTAGTCTGATATTTTTAGGCCTCCTTTTGTATTTCCTGAATATCTACCATAATATAGATAACTCTTACTTAAGTAAAGTATTTAATAATAGAATCTTTACAGTCTTTTCTATAAAGTGTTACTGTGTTTTCAAAGATTTTGTCCTACTCTAGTTTGTAGGGTCCATGCTGAGGGAGGGGCTGGGGTGCTACTCTTGAGTTATTTAGGTCTCAATGACAACATCAGCCTATCCCGTGGAGGTTTCCAGCAAGCACTTCATCAGCATATTGATTTCAAAGCTTTATTGACACTGCTAAGACACTTCGAGGCAAACTCTGAGTTCTTCCTGTAAGCTATTGGTCCCTCTGCTCTTCATGCCTTGCCTTTGATTGAGCTATTGAATATTTCTTATTTGAGGCCAGGACCTATCAGTGAGTTGTCTATCCTCAAAAGATTTCAAATATCCAGCAATCTGCACTTTCTTAAACTTTTGTGAAGGTATAAATTCTGCAGACATTCACAATTCTGAAACTGAGTCTTGGTATTCACCCTGTGTCTGAGCTGATGCACCCCTCACTGCAAACCCCTCTCCTTTGGAGTTTGTTGTGGTTTCAGTGAAAAATGTCCCCCAATAGGCTCATGTGTTTGAGTACTTTGTTGCTCAAATGGTAGTGCTGTTTGGAAAGGCCTTGGAACCTTTTAGTAAGAGGAACCTTGCTATATGAACTAGGTTACTGGGAGTAGGTCTTGAGGTTTTATAGCCTAGCTCCACTTCCTGTTCATCCTACACGTCCTGATTTGGTATCCAGTGTAATTGCCAGCCTCCCACACTTGCTGCTATAACTGCCACTCCCACCATAGAAAGTACCCTCTCAAATTGTAAGCCAAAATGAACCATTTGTCATCCTCAAATTGCTTCTGGTTGGGCATTTGGTTACAGCAATAAATGAGCCACATAGAGGGACCATGTTCATCCTCACCACTATATTCATACTGCCTGACACAGAGCTAGTGCCTAGTCAGTCCTTTATGGGCACTCAATGAATACTTACAAAATGAATGATTCAGTTAATATGCTGTTGAATTCTAATACCATTTCTGGTCCAAGCTCCTGGTGGCCGACTGTTTCATGGTCTTTTTCATCTGATCAAAACCACATCTATCAAAGGAGAGGACCTCTTGCATTCCCCAAGATCTAGCCCTGTGGTGGTAGATAGGAAGCTTGAACTTGATGATCTTCCGGAGGAATAAATCCTGGCATCAGATCCATCCTGACTGGCGACTGAATCTAGGAACTATTTAAAGCACAGTGAATGAATGAGCACTACTAAATTATTCCTTTAAAAACATACGTTGGTGTTTGATACTCTGTCCACTTCAAACCCTTCTCAACTTCACTCTTTGGAACACTGGCTCAAAATGGATGGATGTTCCAAATATGGTTGTGAATCCTCACCTCTCTACTGAGACAGATATGTTTCTGCTGGATATCTTGCATGTAAGCTTTAACACTTCTAGAAGCTTCTCCTCACAGTAAAATATTCAAGACTATAAAACAAAACAAAATAACAACCAAGGGTCATCATCTAATTAATCTTTCTCTTTCTTTCTTTGGTATATGGTTCCTAACTTCTCACAAATCTATTCTTTATTATTATTATTATCATTTGTTTTTTGAGATAGGGTCTGACTCTAGCTCACATTGACCTAGAATTCACTCTGTAGTCTCAGAGTGGCCTCAAACTCATGGTGACCCTCCTACCTCTGCCTCCTGAGTGCTGGAATTAAAGGTATGCACCACCACACCCGGCTTACAAATCTATTCTTGCTCATTCCTCATACCACTTATTAAATTGTAGCCTAAAGCTTTCTCTATACAAATCTTAAGTTTGGCCTGAAGGTTTTTCTCTACATAGTGAATGTGGCTTAACTACATGCATAAACATAAGAAAACTTACTCTTCTAACAGCCAAATATCAGCCAGTCACAAGCTGCCAATTATTCAAAACTATGATAAAATAAGATAGACAGAAATCATGATCAGTCTGGCTGCCTCTGTACCAAGCTACTGTTTTTCTCTGGGCACTTCCTTTTCTCAAGTGTTGATGGGACCTGTCCATTAGTGGATGAGGGAATGCTGAAGCACTTTAAGCTGCTGTCCAATTTTAGAATCACAAATAAAGCTGATTAAGATATGTAAAGTGTAATATTCAGTAATTTGTCTTCAACAAACCTCAAAAAAAAATCCTTTCTATTTGCCTCAGAAGCTCTTAAGCTTGTTTTCAAACAGATTTGCCCATTTCCTATGTTTTTTCCTCTACCAATACTGCTTTAAAATTTATTCTAGTTTAATTTTCTCAAAATTGGAAATGACAATAAGAACCCTAGCTAATGTCTGTAACCAGTACTACTTGGTTTTACTCTGAGACCTTTACATGATGTCAATCACTAGTGCTGACATAGGACTTTGGGTTGAGGGAGGGATTAAAATTCTACAAAGATGCAATAGACCCCATCTTTTGTATTCTTATCAGAATTAGCAAAGAATTGAAAAATGGACTCTAAGGAGGGTAAATTATGAATTATGAGGTTTATTTTAGGGAGAATTAGAATCCAGGAGAAAGGTTAGTAGAAAGACCCAAGCCAGAAGGGAATTATCCTCCTTCCCTGGCTGGAGAGGGAAAGGGGAGAATGGAGAGAATCTCCTTCACAGAGAAAATGCCAGAAGAAAAAGACTCCAGAAAAGGCACATGCATGCACATACGCATGCACACAAGCACGCGCACAAGCATGGTAAACAAAGCATGAGAGTCTAGGTCAAGGAAACCTCTTCATACTCACACTCACATAGGTGGTCCAGAACAGCTAGGAGATGGGAAAGTGAAAGGCTCAGATCTTAAGGAACACAAATATAGTAAAACAGGAAAGTATGCAGAAACAACACACATGTAGGAAATAAGCAGGACAATACTCAGACAAGAACAAAGGCCTCCCCTTCCCAGTCAAGCTGAGAAGGGGAACAGAGAGAGAGAGACTTACACACCTGTGTTCAGATGGAACCACAAGCCAGAGGGGCAAGATGAAGAGGAAATTACACATGCAGCTAGGCTCCTGTATAGGGATCAAGCTTTGCCATCAGACTCAGGTGTGTAAGGGAGAGACTTGATTGGCTGGTGGACCCAAGAAGCTGACTCAAGAGGGGGTAGTCCACCCTGGTGTGCCAGGCCCAGGAAAACATGAAGAAGCAGGAAGCTCTTACTGGGAGTGCTACTTACAGCCATCTTGGATGAGACAGGATCAGAAGAGGGTTCTAGTCTTGTCAGAGCAGGCAAGGTAGCAGCCATATTCCTCTCATGCCTCTGGCCCTGGACAACCTTCTATAAAGAGCCCGCTTGCTCCTAGTCCTCTTCTGTGCAACAGTCCCTCAAAGTGGGGAAGCAGGTCTGATTATGTCCCACAACCGAACATGAGAGAACTGTGCACATGTAGTTTAAGTACTTTGCCAAGGTCGTAAAGTCTCTTCTAAGTGGCAGAGCTAAAGACTTACACCTAGGAGTTCAGGCTCCAGTATTCTACTTTAGTCTCTATTCCAGTGATAATCTGTTTTTAATTACAAATCCTCCAGTGGATACCCACTCTCCATCAAATTACCTTTCAAGTATCTTTGCAAAATAATTCCACCCCTTCCCAACTCATGCCCTGTTGACCCTTTATGTAAACATTGCATTACAGAAAACTAGATTATTTAGTGGCCCCTAAAATGCCTCATTGTTTCCAAATAATGATTGTTTTCCTTCCTTTCTAATGGGTTTGAGGGTTGAGAAAGTGTCTCATGTAGCCCAGGCTGATCTTAAACTCACTATACAGACAAGGCTGAGCTTGAACTCTTGAACCTTCTGCATCTACCTCCCCCAAACTAGGACTATAGGCATGTGCCACCATATCTGGCATCATTTTTATTCATCTATGGGCCCCACTATGCAGCATCTGTCTTCCTACCTTCTGCATCGATCTCTCAGAAGTGTGCTCAATTTTCCATGTAGTTTTATCTTATTCAAACACTCTCTGACTTATAACAAAGATTTTCTCTAGCTTTGTATGACCTCCCTCACTATAGGAAAAGACCCCTTAATTTGGCAGATTTGTTTTTGCAGCCTGAACTTCTCCCAGCACAATGCTGTCCACAGAGAACTATGTGTGGAATTGACAGAATCCTCTGCATTACACTCACCACAAGGTGGGTCATGAAAACCCTCCCATTAATGCTGAGGGTCACCAGCCTCTCCACTTCTCTTTTCTCCATTTCTTATTCCAAATATGTTTTTATTTGGCCTCTGGTGAGCACAGGTTGGATAAATCTGCTTTTTTTGTTTTGTTTATTTGTTTTGTTTGTTTGTTTTTTCAAGTTAGGGTGGCCTCGAACTCACAGTGATCCTCCAACCTCTGCCTCCCAAGTGCCACCACGCCCGGCTTGACAAATCTGTTTTATAGTCACAAACTTTTAGCAGTCAAATGGCTTATTCAAATGGTAAGCACATGATTAATTCTGCCAAAAAATGTACCTGATATTGAACCGTCTATGTATTGAATGAAATATAAACCTTTCTAATGAACATGGAACTATCTTGAGGGTAAAACTAATCCTCTTTCTTCACCATCAAAATCATGACCTTATACCATAAAGCAGTCACTGCTTAAAGGGGAGCATGAAATGGGAGTGATGGGAAGTTTCTAAACTTGCGCTGTCTTGCTGTACACACACAGCTTAAAGAGTTATGAAGTGACACAAGCAAACGAACCCTTGGAGAAGGGAAACAAAATTCTGAAAAATGACTTGTTGGCTCACGGAAGGCTCCAATAATTCATGAGCACATTTCAGCAGCTAATGCAGTTTGTGATACTTTATAATTCCCTACGCATTCCAGAGCCCCAGCTCTCTGAGGGTTCGACCTAAGGGATACACTTCAGAAAAGTTATATAAACAACTGTGAACCTTAGGCAGGGAAAATGTACACTTTGAACATGTTGAAACTCTCCATATTAAGTCAGTTTAGCACTTTGATTAAAGAGTTTAATCAATCACCATCCTAAGCTGTTTATTAATCACTTTATCAAGCAGTTGATGCATTGCCGGTTTTAATAGAATCCATTTATTTTGATTTCTACCTACTTCATCTTTCCAAAGGGCTTTTCGAATCAGCAGTGATAAAAAGGAGAGGGAGAAGGAGAGAAAAAGAGAGTGGGAGAGGACGGTTGCATCTAAAACCCGGCAAGAGATCTCTAACTGCAGTAAACGTACTTTATTATCAACACCCGGTGACAACTCAGCCAATTTATTATGGGTAAAAAAAAAAATGCTCTGCAGGGTGGATGTTTGGGTGAACCACACGGTTTAGCTCAGATAAACACAGGCCATTCGTTTGCTTTCACACCTGACACCTTCATGATATACGATCCTAATAAGATTAATCTCCACCCACCCCTCCAGCCCCTCTTTGTTCCAACCTATTTGTGATCTTCCTCATTTCTTCTTGGACATTTTCCACACCTTGGGTTACAATTTGTGGTAAGAGTTAAAGCCCTTGTTTCCTCCTGACAAGGAAAACAAGATTTGTGGGAAGAAAGCATTTGTTATGTGGCTTACATTTTACTTACAGGATTTTTTGTTAGCTTAAAAGGAAGTGAGTCTTGAATGACATCAGTGCAACCAAACACCTCATTGGGTTGGCAGCTGTATCACAGAGACACTGTATGAGTCTCACCATGTCCTGAACAGTGCTCTAGGCCTCTCCTAGCTATCCTCAAATAACACCAAGGTTGGGGATGGGATAGTGCTTTACTGAATTTGTTTTCATCATGTTGTCTATTGGTGTACTTTATAGACATGACAAATATCACACAGATAAACATTGTAACCCTCTATTTTATCTTTCTTCTGTTTAAACTATTCTGCAAAAATCTTCTACCTCCAATTTCCCAAGAAGAAAATCTCATTATATGACACATTTCTATTAATGTTAATATCATAATCAGGAAGAAATGATTGACCATATAATGTTTCAGCTTATGCCACTACCTGTATCTGGAGTCTCTTCTATTTGGTCTATGTTATAGTTTTAACTATAATAATCCCCTTTTTTGGAGTCATGCTTTTCAGCATAATAGTCACTAGACACTTGGTTATGGAACATTTGTAATGTGGTAGACTTGAATTAAGATGGGATGTTATAGATAATGAAGGTTGTTAATTTCACTGAAAACCCTAAAATCCTCCAAAAGACTATATATTTGTTTGCTTGTTTATTTTGTTTTGTTTTTGAGGTAGGATTTTATTCTAGTCCAGGCTGACCTGGAATTTACTTTGTAGTCTTAAGGTGGCCTCGAACTCATGGCAATCTTCCTACTTCAGCCTCCCTAGTGCTGGGATTAAAGGCATGAGTCCCCACCCCCAGCTCCAAATGACAATGCTCTTTACTGAGGAGCATCTATAGTCTGTGTAAACATCTTTGCAGCATGTCTGACTGTCATCAGAAACCAAGAATATTGCAAATATCCTGTTCCCCTGACATTTAACATACATTAAAATGAGTGGCAGGGATACTCAGGTAAAACAGGCCTGCTCCTGTTTTGCTGCAGTGTAGTTGAGACTTAAATGAATTAGTGAATGCTCTAAATTGTACTTACTGTGATAAAACAAGTACAAGGCATTATGGTGCCAGAGGACTGGAACCAGTATTTTCTAGAGGTGGAGGGTAAGAAAGTGATGAAAGCTCTGGGATTTTGTAGGGGTGAGCATATGCAATCAAAGGTATGCATGATACAAATTTAAGAATCCTTGTCTATTACATTGTGGATGTGGGGAGAGGAAAGGAATTTGTAAGATACAGATTATTGTGGTAAAGGCAGAGGGAACAGTGGCAACATGCAGGAAGTAAAACATGTAAATGACAAAACTGAGTAGAAAGATGAAAGGGAGCTTTGTTCTAGGAAGGTTTGTGTATCTCATACAGGACTTATCCTTTTATCCCACAGTTCATGAGCAACCCTTCCCAGATTATGAATGTGGAGATGCGCTCAGATCTGTGCCTTCGGTAAAAATACACGAAGGATGAATTTGAGTCAAACATCAGAAGAAGCAATGAGGATGAACAGAGACTTCAGACTGAAGACACATAGGTAAGTAAGAGCAGGAGAAATGACCATTGATTGCGTATGAGGATCCATAAGAGGACAGCTGTGTAGGGCAACAGACACTGTGTCCAGATAAATGGAAGCAGGTCAGGGGAAAAGACATGATCTTGGTTCTTGCTACGCTGAATGTAATGTACCTCTGGACATTCAGATGCTTGGTAGGATCAGTTTGTGGCATAATGTTTCCAGACAACTCTGAAAGGGGGGGATGCATGAATCGTATGTTGAAGGTTCAGAAGTTACTGAGAAGGACAAGAGTGTTTTATCAGGGAGGAAGAGCCAAGAACCACACCTTCCAGGGAAGCTAACTAATTTAGGTAGCCAAGTGAGAGGTCTGGCCAGATGATAACCAAGATGGCTTTATTGATTTTAGCAGACAGATCATTAAACATTGGAAGGCAGGACATAGGAGAGTCACTGGAGGTGGGAAAGCAGAGAGCTTGAAAACAATTCATTGAGAAAAAGAGACGAGAGTTGATTAATCTTGATAATCTGCAGCTGGAAAGGTGCACAGACTCAAGAGTCTATTTTCAATATGTTTATTTATGTTAAATGATCCATAGATTAAGAAATTCTATAGGTCAATGAACAATAGGCATGAAGTAATTTCTAATGAATTAATGAAGAAAGAGAAAAGTTTGAAGCCAAAGAAACAGGCTGAAAATATGGCTGATTTTGAGACAGAACAAGAGGAGGTAAAGGTTGATGTAACTGTGCATGTTTGAAGACAGGTAAAAAGACCATTGACAAAGGAAATAAGAATTTCTACTGGGATTTGAGGTGGCCTAGTGATACAGGAGAATGTTTGGACTAGTCAGTATGGAGAAGGGAACAGTAATTTATCAAAGCAATTTCAGCAATTGGTGAGCAATAGTGATTCAAGCTAAGTGATTATTTACAGGGCACAGGCATGCAGCTGTAGGAGCACTAAGGCAAAACACAGTAATAGGCCCTTAATTGATATGTGGCTGGGGGCATGAATTGAAACTTATCACTGAAGGAGAATAAGTGTGCCAGTGAAAGAGCTATGCTTAAAAGAGACTGGCATTAAGTTGTGGCAATCCCAAGTCTCATAATCATGGTAATCACATTTGTGTAGATTTAGTAAAACCAACAGGTATTAAATAAGTATGAACATGGAAGCATGTGCACCTGTGTATTTAGTAGTGTAGTGTATGAGCTCATGCAGGTCATGCTCTTATAGATACAGGTAAGAAAACTGCATAGAAGATTGAAAGTGCTATGGTAATTAATTTTATTCCTTAAATGTCATTTTAATCAATTTTTTCTACTAGTATTTTAGATTTGAACTTTTTTTTTTTTTTTTATTTCTAGAACATGTGGAAGGCACTGACCTCTCTGAACTTCTCCAGGACCCTCAGAAGGAAGAAGGCCATTTTGTTCGTTGTGTCTGTGTCATGTAGAGATGGCCACCACAGGTCTAATTCCTTCAGAATACTGATTAGTATGGAAGACACTGGGTCTGATTAAGACTTGCATAGCAGCAACTCCCTCTAGGACTTGTACAACTGTGGGTCTTTGCCATTCCCTGGGGTCGTTGGCCACCACACCCCTGATGCATGAGGAGTTGGGGGGGAAGAAGCAGAGTCCTGGAGCACATGAGTGCGATGGGCAATGAACACCCTGGAGACTGACTGATGGACACCACTCATTTATTCAAAAGAGGAGTGGGTTTATAAACAATTGAGAAAGGTTGAGAAGGCACATCCAGACTATATGGCAATTGGAGGCATAGTTTTTGGGTTGCTATCTTATTGGTTGAAAGGCAGAAGTGTAAGGGAGATAGTGGCAGGAAAAGCTACATGACTTCAGAGTTGTGAAGGACGGGCTGTGAGAGAAATAACAGAAGAGGCCAGGAAAAGCTACATGACTTCAGCCACATAAGGGTCTCTTGGGCAGCTAGCCACAAGGTCAGGAACTGTGGGGGAAGGGCAAAGCCTGACTATGGAATGGTCAGATGCTTTTAGGATCAAGGACGGAGGGCCTCACCAGTTTTACCCTCTCTGGGCGATGACAGGGCACACTTGCCCGAGGGCAGGGAGGGCCAATCACCATCACCAGGGTGGGTTCCCGACGATAAAGCCAGCTGCAACTCCCACAAACCAAGGTTCCCCGCCACGTCCAACAGTTCAGGCCAGCCTCCTTACAGACCCAGCCCGTGTTTAGCAATGCCCAACATGCAATGATGATGTTCAATAAATGTTTGCCAAAAGATTGGAGTATGAAATTAAATAAGTGATCTATAATTACCCTTCCAGCTCAAATATCTTTGCATGTGTACGAAGGTGCACAAGCATGTGTATGCACATGCATGTGAAGGATGAGGTCAGTGCCAGGTGTCTTTTTTAGTCACCCTCTATTATTTTTTGATAAGGTCCCTCAATGAATCCTGAGCTCACTGATCTCACTGATTGTGCTAACAAGCTAGTCAGCAAGCTCCAAGTACTCTTCTGTCTCCATTTCCCCAGCTTGGGATCATAGGCACAGGCTGCCATGCCTGGTATTTTATGTGGGTGCTGGGAATCCAAACTCAGATCTTCATGGTTGTATGGTAAGTACTTTACCAACTGAGCTGTTTTCTTAGTCCTAGCTCAGGCATCTTTGATGGTCAGCCATAGAATCCACAAATGGTGCTTTAATTGATCACACATAGGTTCTCTTCCTTTTAGTTATCCCAAAGTTTGGACCACTGAGAAATTATGAAAGCTTTTGGGAGTGGGATAACAATGATAGAAGACGTGGTATCTTTCTTTTCAATTCATTCTCTTTCTTTTCTTCCCTTCTTCTCTCCCTCTCTCCACTTTTTGGTATTATCAAATCTCTGTCAAAATTCATCCTTGGTCAATAATTATGCCTCATGTAAATTACAATTGGCCTCCTTCTGAGCAAGCCTATGCTATATCTGGATCAACACAATATTCAAAATCCAAGATGTCCAAGATATATCCCCTTCTATCATGTTCCATGGTCTAGTGATAGGAATTAAAAAGGAAAGTAACTTGATCCCCTCTTCCATATTTACGTCATAAAACACAGAGGTAATAAGAGTAACATAGCACACATTAGATTAAGACCTGCCTAAAATTCCCCTGGGCAGAATTGCAGTGCCCTCTATACTGTGCCAAGGACATCCTTCATTGTACCTGACTCTGGTGTGTGAAATATCTGAAATAAAAGCTACCTTTTCCAGTAATCTCTATGGCCACTGCTTCAACCTAAGGTAACTCTGTCCTGGTCTAGTCTCTTCAATCAGGATTTGAAGGAAACTGGCCTTCTTGAATGTAGCACAGGTTTTGTTGTTTATGTTCAACCCAAGGTTTGGATTGCTGACAAAAAACATTCCAGTTTTTCAGACCAGATTTGTAGTATTTTTGCCAAAAAAAAAAAAAAAAATTCTCTGCAACTTTACGATGCTGCTGATGTTTTAGCTTCTGTGCATTGTTATATATCAGCAACACAGTTCTCTGCAGATTTTGTCTTGTGTTAGTTTTATTTCTTTTTCTTTCTTTCTTTCTCTTTCTTTTTTTTTTTTTTTTGTTTTTGTTTTTTTTTTTTTGTTTTTTTTTTGTTTTTCAAGATATGGTTTCACTCTAGTCCAGGCTGACCTGGAATTCACTATGTAGTCTCAGGGTGGCCTCAAACTCATGGTGATCCTCCTACCTCTGCCTCCTGAGTGCTGGGAATAAAGGCGTGTGCCACCATGCCCAGCTCAGTTTTATTTCTTTGAACTACCTACTGAACCTTCTCCCTTAATTTGCAGATGATGAATTAATTGGATGACTATATCCTCCATGTCTTTAGTCCTTCCAAGCTGAAACCCTTCTCAAGTGGCTGTCTCTTTAAGCTGTTCATACTCCCTCATTTATTCTTGACTGTTAGTTTCTCTGACTCAGCATGTCTCCTCATACTTGGGCTCTATTTTGTGAGCAAAAAATGAGACAGAATAGAGCCCAATCATCAAAGCATTATCACTTTATTTCCCCATTTTTAAAGATTTATCTTTGAAGCTGCAGATAGTGGTCATACAAACTATTTTCTACTACTTATCATTGATGCCTAGCCAGTTGTATACCTGATTTCACCAATTTACCCCTAGATTGTTGTGATAAAATTTGAAGACTCTTATTTGGCAGTGCTTCTGTTTAAACTGACATATACCATACCAAGGTGGGGTACCCCAAATCTGAAGTCTCAATAGATGAACACATCTAATGCTGATCACATGTTCATGTTACTAACCAGTTTCATTATAGTGAAGGGGAATTTCCTCCAGGTTGTTTATTTGCAGCCTGGAACACAGTGTATCTCAAGTAAACCTAAGGCAATCCTCCTGTCTCATCTTTTCACATAAGGACATTGGGATTTCAGGATTGAGTCATCTGTCATACCTGGCTTCCATATAATTATTTGTAGACTGAAAGCACTTTTTTAACTTTCTAAACTGTCATCTGTCAACTCACAGCTTTCAAAGATCCTGTGGAAGAATCATCATGGACGGTTTTGGGTTGGTTGACTTCAGGTCTGAAACTGGAAAACATAACTCGCTCCTATTTTATTGCTTAGATCTCTGTCATAGGGTCTCAACCCCCAAAGGATTCTGGGATGTGTATTTTAAATTACAGGCCCAGTAAAAGACTATCGGATATCTTGTAGGCCTGTTACAGCCATATGATTAACTAACTTTCAACTTCTCCTTAATCTGAGTATACTTGGCACTGAAACTTCCATGTTGTTTATTTTTTATAAGGTACCACATCACTTGTTTCTATCCTTAAGTTAAATACTTATTTGGAAGCTCACAGATTCATCAACTTACCCTTATGTGTTTCTAAATGAAGAGTTAACATGTTTTTTTTTTTTTTTTGAGGTCACTACTCTAATTTTGTTGTCAAGTAATATATTTTCTCATTTCATTCCATTGTTGTATAAATTAGATGTCCTCTGATTAGTCACTTGTTTACTCACCACTTAGTAAATGTCTGCCAAGTCATTGAAATGTGACAGGCATTGTGCTAAAGGCATATCCAATATTCTTATTTTTATCATTAGGTTTGAGTTATTCAGTGTGTAGGTATTTATTGACAGATTGGGAATGAAAGATAAATGTCATTTTCAGAACCCTAACATCCCTGGTAAAAGCTAGATAAGCCAGACTTTCCTGTGACCCATAAGTGCTATGAAAGTCATATTTTGTGGGCACATCCTGGAATGTGAGGACATTCATATGATTATAATAATCAATGCAGAAACTTAATAAGCTAGTAAGTAAGAATTTAAGAATTTCAGAGGTAAAGCACAAGTATGCTAGGTGCTGAGATGGAATAGTTTCTAGCCAGAATATGATGCTGCAAGGGGAATATGGGTATCATGAGTCATGACTATCCTCAGATATAACAGCTAAAGAAACCAGCCTCCATTCTAAAATGAATGGGGCTTGGAAAATTTTGCTTGTATCTGAGACAGGGTCTTTCAATGTAACCCAGGCTGGTCTCAACTTTTCAATACCTCCTGTCTCAGCATGCACAAGCATGCATGTGTGCATGTAGCATTCTTGATACATGTGATCATGTGCACAGTCCTCACCATCAGTTTAGACCTGGTGGTATAAAAAGAGTGTTATCCTAGTCACACTCATTCACCTTTTGCCTCAAGTCAAGCCACTGATAACTGAGACACTAGAAGTTGTAAGATTCTCTTCCTTCAGGTCTATGTGAGTGTCTATTCCTTGCCAGCTACCTTCCATAGTCCCCATTCTGTCCCTCTGTGCATAAAAAATGTGAGACAAGATCTGTTTCAAAATACTTCTTCCTTGCACACATTTCAGGCTGTCTTTGAAAGCTCTGAACTGCAAGGGGGAAGCTTAGTACTAAACATATTCCTATCCCTGTGATAGAAAGGGGAAGCTGAGGCCAAAATGTCAGCTATGATCTTGGTTTCTGAGCCTGGGCAAACTTAGAGTCAGGAGTGAAAGAAAAGTCTACATCCCACTCTCCTTTTTGTGTCTCCCCTTCTCCATTTGAGGTGGCAAAGGGTGACTGTCTGTGAGCTCTCCTGCTACCCAGGCAGGGTAGCTGCGCAGCTGGGTCACCCATTGTCCAGCAGTAAATCCTCTTCCAACTGGCGTCCCACTGTTGCAGCACAGTTACAGGGGCCTCTGAGCAGCAGTTCCAGAAATATTAATTATGGCTGAACAAGGCTGCCTAGCAGCTCGATTACAGACTCCCTGTGCGAGGGATCTGTGGCCCAGCTGTGAAAGCCATTTCCAGGCGACTATCAATTGTAAGGAAATGGCCATCCAGCTGAATGGTGGGGATCCAAAAATACTAATTAGCCAGGGACACTGTTGTAAAGCAGCAGCTTGTGGCCTCCCTCAGAAAGAGTAGCAGAGGCTCCCTGAGCTAGAAGCCTGCTTTATTGCAATGGATTTTGTTTTCATTTTCTACCCCGCACTCAGGGTAAATAGAGCACTTTTGATGCCTGCCGGCCTTCCTCCAATATTTTTTATTAGATATGGACATATTTGGTATGTAAACAACACATGTTGGTACCATCCTTCCCCTCCTCCCTGCCCTTTTTTGAAGAGGCCTTTCTCCTTGGGAATGCAGGTCAACCCCAAGGGGATTGTGGGTCCTGCATTATTGGGGACAGGTAATATCTCTGTGCAAAATGTCCCAACTTGTGGCTCTAACAATCTCCCGCTGAAGTCTTCTGCAGAATGCCCTGAGCCATTCTGGGAGCATTTTAAGTATTTCAATGATGGGCACTTAGGAGCCTCTGGATCTCTGGTTTGGTAGGTATTGAGTGTCCTCAGTGTCTATCTCCATATCCCTTGTGCTGATATCAGATTCACTAAGAAAGCAGCACTCTTGCTCATTTCCCCAATTCCTCTGTGGTTTCAGCTGGGGCTGGGATGGAGTGTGCTGAGTCATTTATCTCCTCAGGTCCAGCTCCCATCAGAAAAAGAGAAGCAGATTCTCCAAAAGAGAATGAAGTCAGCACTGGTTAAATGGGATAACCATTATTAATTTAGATAGAATTTAAAGGTTGTAGACCCTCTTATAGCCCAAGGTTAGTGGAGCTTCACAATGAAAAGCAGAATCAATATCTGGATATGATTCCCTGTTCCAGATATGGTTTAAATTCCACTGAACAGATCTCTTAGCCAATCCAAAAGCATTTGGTTACCCGTCATGGCTGTTTGACACTATTGCACTTGTGTAAGCATCATGTCAGGTTGTTTGCTTCTGAGTTGCTTAGACTTTGAGTTGCTTGGACAGATGTTGGCCATTTTTCCCCAGTAGCTCATGTAGTGCCTTCCAGCAGTAGATGGGCTAATTGTCTGGGGACTAGCTCTCCTCCAGATTTCAACCAGGTCTCTCCATGGTCCATGCCAACAGTGTACGGTGTCTTCAGCAGTAGGGTCTTACCATTAACCTCTGGTGGGTAATCAAGAGCTCTAACAGAAGTCTGTCTTGTTTGTTTTGGGAGATCTAGTAGTTCTCTATGATCAACAGCTCATTGTGGATATAAACCGCATCCTGGTACAGGTAATTACAGACCAGAGCCAAGGGAAAAGAAAAAAGAAAAAGACAGTGAAGAAAGAGAAATAGGAGAAATGTAAGGTTAAGTTTCGTCTCACCCTCTCCAGGACCCTTCAATTCAGGTGCTCCCTGTAAGATCCTCTTGGAGGTTCCATCTTTTAGTCTGACTTCCAGGGTATAGGATTCTATGGTACCAGTTCAAATTGGGTTCAGTTTTGTATCCCTCCCCCCCTTACCCTTACCAAATGTCCTACCTTCCATATTGTTCCTGGAGATGCTATTCAGGTATATCAGCAACTCAGGCTCATCCAGGTTAGGAACTGCAAATGAGTGAGACAATGTGATGGTTGTCTTTTTGTGATTGTGTGAGTTCACTAAGAATGATCTGTTCCAAGTTTGACCATTTTTCTACAAATTTCAATTTGTCATTTTTTCTTACACCTGAATAGAATTCCATTGTGTAGATATACCACATCTTGGTTATCCATTCATCCAATGATGGGCATGTGGGTTGATTCCAGTTTTTAGCTATTATGAATTGAGCAGCTATAAACATGGTTGAGCAAATATCTCTGAACTGAGATATGAAGCTTTTGGAGTAAATGCCCAGTAAGGGAATAACAGGGTCTGTTGGTAACTCTATATTCATTCTTTTCAGGAGACTCCATATTGATTTCCATAGTGGTTGTACCAGCTAACGTTCCCACCAACAGTGAATGAGTGTTCCTATTTCTCCCCATCCTCACCAACATGTTTTTTTTTTTTTTTAATTTGATTTTTTAATGCTTGTTATCCTTACTGGGGTAAGGTGGAATCTCATAGTTGTTTTAATTTGCATTTCCCTAATGGTTAGGGATGTTGAACATTTTCTTAAGTGTGTGTTAGCCATTTGTAATTCTTCCTCTGAGAACTCCCTATTTAGTTCTCTGCCTCCCTTTTAGAGTGGGTTGTTTGAGTTTTTTATTCTTTAGTTTTTTAGTTCCTTGTAGATTACAGATAGTCGGCTTCACTCAGTTGTATAGCTGGCAAAGATTTTCTCCCATTCAGTGGGCAATCTATTGGCTCTGCTTATGGCATGTTTGTCTGTGAATAAACTTTCTAGCTTTATTAGATCTCATTGGTTGAGTGCTTGTTGAATTTCCTGGGCTACTGGGGTTTTGTTTAGGAAGTCTTTCCCCAGTCCTCTATCATGCAATAAGACCTAAAGTCTTATATTGAGGTCTTTAATAGATTTGGACTTGATTTTTGTGTATGGCAAAATAAGTGGATCTAACTTCATTTTTCTAAATATGGTCATCCAATTTTCCAACACCATTTATTGAAGATGCTGTCTTTTCTCCAGTCTACAGTACTGGCACCTTTGTCAAAGATCAAGCAGCTATAGTTACTTGACCTAAGGTCTGGGTCTTCAATTCTTTTTCATTGGTCTATGTTTTTGTGTTTCTGTTTTTATTCCAGTATCATGCTGTTTTTGTCACTATAGCTTTGTAATATAGCTTTAAATTGGGCATGGTCATACCTCCAGAGGGTTTATTTTTTTCTGAGGATATGTTTGGATATCCTAGGCCTTCTGCCATTCCATATGAATTTTGAGATCAGTTTTTCAATCTCTGTGAAGAATGATGCTGATATTAAATCTGTATATTGCTTTTGGTAGAAATGCCATTTTCACAATATTCAACCTATCCAGGAGCATAAGGGAACTTTTAATCTTCTCAAATCCTCCTCTATTTCTTTCTTGAGTATTTTGTATGTTTTCATTTTGTAGGTCTTTCACATCCTTAGTGTTATTCCAAGGTATTTATTTTTTTTTTGTTGCTATTGAAAATGGGATAGCCTCACTGATTTCTTTCTCTGTATCTTTATCCTTTGCATATAAAAAAAGCTACTGCTTTTTGTGCATTGGTTTTGTATCCTGCTACATTGCTGAAGCAATTTATCACCTTTAGAAGTTTTGAGATGGAGACTTTCAGGACACTTATATATAGGATCATGTCATTTGCAAATAGGGCTAACTTCTTCCTTGCCAATTTCAATCCCTTTTATTTCTTCCTCCTGCCTTATTGCTTGGGCTAGTCCTTCTAGTACCATGTTGAAGAGCAGTGTTGACAGTGGGCACCCCTGTCTTGTTCCCAATCTCAGTGGAAACTCTTTGCGTTTTTTCCCCATTAAGTATTATTTCAGCTTTAGGAGCTTTATATGCAGGCTTTATTATGTTGAGATACAAACCCTCCATGCATATTATTTCCAGTGTTTTGATCATGAAGAGGTGGTGTTGTATTTTGTCAAAGGCCTTCTCTGCATCAATTAAGAAGATCATGCAGTTCTTAAGGTTCAGTTTATTTTAGTGATGTATTACATTGACTGATTTGCATATAATAAGCCATTGCTGCATCCCTTGAATGAAGCCTACTTGATCAAAGTGTATAATGCTTTTGCTGTGTTGTTGAATGTGAAGGATTAGTTCAGGATCTTTGCTTATAAGTTCATTAGGGCTATTGGTCTATAGTTTCCTTCCCTTGTTGCATCCCTGTCTGGTTTTGGTTCTAGGGTGATGCTAGGTTCGTAAAAGGAGTTGGAGAGATTTTCCTGGTCTCTGATTAAGCAAAACAGTTTGACAAAAAATAGTTCAACTCTTCAATGAAAGTTTGATAGAATTCAGCTGAGAAGCTATCTGGTCCTAGACTTTTCTTTTGGGGGAGGTTTTTGATTAACTTTTTAATCTCCATGGATGTGATAGGTTTGTTTAGGAGATTAATCTGCTCTGAGTTTAGTTTTGGTAGGTGGTATATGTCTACAAATTCATCCATTTCTTCCAGATTATGTAATTTTGTGGAGTAGAGGTTTTGGAAGTATGTCCTGATGATTATTCCAATTTCGTTGATGTCTGTTGTGATCTCCCCTTTTTCATTCCTGATTTTGGTAATTTGAGACTTTTCTTTTTCTTTCTTTCTTTCTTTCTTTCTTTCTTTCTTTCTTTCTTTTTGTGTTTGATCAATTTGGACAGGGTTTTTCAATCCTGTTTATTTTTTTTCAAAGAACCAGCTATTCATTTAATTGATTTTTAAAAATTGTTTTCTTAGTCTCCAATTCACTAATTTCTGCTCTAATCTTGATTATTTCTTTCCATCTGGAGCTCTTTGGGTTGGATTCTTCTTGTTTTTCCAGCACCTTTAAGTGGACCATCAGGTGATTCATTTGGGATCTCTCTGACTTTGTAAGGGCTATGAGTTTTCCCCTTATGACTGCCTTCATTGTCTCTCATAAGTTTTGGTAGGTTGTATTTTCATTATCATTCAATTCTAGGAATTTTACAATTTCTTTTTTTTGATTTCTTCCATGACCCATTCATTGTTAAAATGTGTGTGTTTTAATCGCCAGGAGCTGTTGGATTTCTTGATGTGGCTCTTGTTGTTAATTTCTAGCTTTAAAGCATTGTGACCTGACATGATGCAGGAAATTACCTCAATTTTCCTGAATTTATGAAGGTATACCTTATGGTCTAATATGTGGTCAATTTTGGAGAAGTTTCCATTGGCTGTTGAGAAGAATATGTATGTATTCTGTAAAGTTGGGATGGAAAGTTATGTAGATATACATTAGATGTAATTGATCTATGATGTTGTTGAGCTCTATTATTTTCTTATTTATTTTCTGCTTGGATGATCTGTCTGTTGATAACAGTGGAGTAGTGAAGTCTCCACCTATGATGGTGTTGGTGTTTATTTCTGTTTTATTGTTGAGTAGATTCTGTTTTATAAACTGTGGTATTTGGTGCATATATATTTATGATTGTGATGTGTTAATTTGATGAGTAGGAAGTGGCCTTCTTTGTTACTTTGGTTTGAAGTCTATTTTATCAGATATTAATATAGCAACACCCACTTGTTTTTTATTTTCATTTGTTGGAATATAATTTTCCCCCTGTGGACTTGTCTATCTTTGGTAGTGAGGTAGGTTTCTTGAAGACAACATGTAGAAGTGTCCAGTTTTTTGATCCATTCCAGATAACCTATGTCTTTTTATGCGTGAGTTAAGACTATTAATATTTAATACTGTGAGGTTTGAATTAATCCCGGTCATGATGAGGTGTTTTATGGGGTTTGGTGCTGTTGCAGACAGCTTCAGGTTCGCTGAGATGAACTTCCAGACCAGGCACAGTTATGGAGGAAGGGATATTATTTATTGAAGCTTACAGATCCAGGGGAAGTTCCATAATGGCAAGAGAAGCGGCCTGCTCTCCACAGGACCAAGCAGAGAGAGAGAAAGCCAACCAGCCACCACAGCACACAGAGTAAAAAACTAACTACAGCCAAAAGGTCACACAGCAGACTTCAGGAACTCCTGCTAGACACATTTGCATATCTTTACAATGGAATCTCAAACCCATCACCACACCTTAAGACCGGGCCCCCAGTGACCTTGCCTCTAGCAAGGTGATTGCAGATGCAAACTATAAAGTAATAAAACATTGAATATATTGGGGGACATATATTCAAACTACCACATTCCGCCCCTGGCCCCCAATAGATTTATAACTATCACACATTGTAAATTGTACTCAGTCCAATTTCAAAGGTTCTCACAGTCTTGATCAACTTAAGATAGTGAGTCCTGTACAATCAAACAAGTTAAATACTTTCAACATGTAAAGGCACAGAGTAAACATTTTAACTGTATAAGGAATAGCAAGGAGAGACTAAAACAATGCAAACTCAATCACCATCAGCCATCATCAAACTTCTGCAGTTCAAGTTCAATATAACCAGAGACAAACAGTCTCCATGTTTACCAATTCCGCCCCTCCAGCTGGGCAGAGTCGCCAGGGAAAACTTTCATAACATGCCAACACTGCACTCCATGGAAGCCCTTTTGCACAGTCCTGGTATATCCAAAACATCTTCAGGTCTCCATGCAACCCACGGTCCATCTTCCAAAGGCTCTTCCAGCCGATTCCTGAAGGTCTTCATGCCCTTCCTCATGCCGCATCTCAGCAGCGGCTCCTGGAACCATGTGCAACTCATGACCACTCCATGCATTTTTCATGCTTCCAAAACTAATACCAGGTGTGCAGGACACAGCCATATTCTTAATCCAGGGACAAAATAAACCATAGCCTTGAAAAGCAGGTTCCTTTTCCAGTCAGCTCTTTCCAAGAGTTTGCATTTCTAACAGTCTTTCCTCAGGCATCCTCTCCATTGTTTTAATGTAAATCAAGTCAGGCCACCTTCCTTCCACCTTCCTTAAGATTGCTAATGTGTCAACAATAGCAGCTTAACCAGTCTCAGTGCCTCTACTTTTAACTTGCTTCAGGTTTTCAAACTTAAAATCTTAAAATCTCAGTCCGATATCTTCAGCCAAGCAAATCAGTCCATTACAAATTTAACCTTGATCAAACTTTCAGGGCCTGGATAGCAGAACGTAGCCATCCCTTATGCCAGTAGCCCAGTTCCAACAAAGTCCTCTGCACTCTTTCCTTCCCCTTAGAAAGCTCATAAGCCAAGCCTCGAAGTTCAATACTATCTGCACTTAGCATTCTCAAACTCTCATCAGAATAGTCCATAAAACTTGGCTTACCACTCCAGAAGGCATCTTCAGTTGCAAGCACCAAGTCCATGCCCATTCCTCCAAAACAAAGGTTCCAAAAGATGAACATCCACATGGTCTGGTTCAACTCACCCCACACTCCTCGGTACCACTTTACTGTAGCAGACAGCTTCAGGTTCGCTGAGATGAACTTCCAGACCAGGCACAGTTATGGAGGAAGGGATATTATTTATTGAAGCTTACAGATCCAGGGGAAGTTCCATAATGGCAAGAGAAGCGGCCTGCTCTCCACAGGACCAAGCAGAGAGAGAGAAAGCCAACCAGCCACCACAGCACACAGAGTAAAAAACTAACTACAGCCAAAAGGTCACACAGCAGACTTCAGGAACTCCTGCTAGACACATTTGCATATCTTTACAATGGAATCTCAAACCCATCACCACACCTTAAGACCGGGCCCCCAGTGACCTTGCCTCTAGCAAGGTGATTGCAGATGCAAACTATAAAGTAATAAAACATTGAATATATTGGGGGACATATATTCAAACTACCACAGGTGCTTTCTTGTGTTTTGTACTATTTTGAGCCTGGTCAGTTTTCTTATTGTGATCTTCTTCTTGTGGGCTTTTGAGACTGGTTATTTGACTGTTCTGTATGGAGCATTCCTTCAAGTATTCTCTGTAGGTCTGGCTGTATGTTCATATAGTCATAGAGTTGACATTTTTCATGTAAAGGTTTTCTGTCACCATCTATTATGAGGGATACTTTCACTGCATAGAGTAGCTTGTGTAGGAAGCCATAGTTACTCAGACTTTGAAGTGTTCCATTCCAGGTCTTTCTGTCTTTCAGAGTTTCCATTGAGAAAGCTGATGTAATTCTGATAGGATTGCCTTTGTTTGTTGTGAATTGTTTCTCTCTTGCTGTTTTTAACACTCTCTTTATTTTTGTTGTTAAGAGTTTTAACTAAGATGTTTATTGGAGAGTTTCTTCTTTGGTCCTGTTTGGTGTTCTGTGGGCTTCTTGTATCTGTATCAGCCTCTCTTTTGAGAGACTGGGAAATTTTTCTTCAATAATTTTGTTGAATATGGTCTCTATGGCTCTGGCCTGGATTTCCTATCCTTCTGGTATACCCCTGATCCAGACATTTGGTCATTTTAGGGTATCTCACAGTTCCCTCGTATTCTATTCACTTGATTTGTTGAACTTAGCAAAGTTTTTTGGCCTTATGATCAATTTATTCTGTCTTGTCTTCCATGTCAGAGGTTCTGTCTTTCACGACTGACTGTTGATAAGGGGTTCTAGAGAAGTTTTTATAATTTCTCTTTGATTTTTGTTTTCTGCTGTGTTGTTTTGCATTTTTCCATCTCTTTTTTTTTGAGGTACTATTTCAATTCAAGTTCTGATTTTCTTGATGCTTTCTGCAGTTCATTCTTGCATTTGATCAAGTCTTCATTAAGGTTAATCAGCCAGTTGTTGAGATCTTCCATTTCTTGACTTACCTTCAATTCATTCATATCTCTTTGGAGGATTCTATTGTTTTCTTCAATCAAGTTAAGCCTACTGTCAACAGCTGAATGCTCTAGGAGATGATTCTATTTGATTTCATTTATATTATTGTTGCTTCTTTGATGGTTTGCTTCCAATTCAGTCATTTTTTAAATCAGGTTCTCATTGATTGTTGTGATTTCATTTTGGGAATGAATTTCTGTTGATTTCTCTATGATTTCATTGGAAGCTTCCATTGTAGGACTATTCATCCTTAGTGGAGATCTCTCAGTTTTCTGATTTTTGTTGGCTTTTTGTCTACCAATTCCAGGAAGACACTTTTTTTTATACATATGTTGAGGAGGAAGCAAGTTTTTGTTCTTTGGCTCATGCACCCTCTGACTCAGGTGAACAGCATTAACTCAGGTGAAAAGGTACCAAGTGGCCAGTTAGGATACCAGAGGAAAAGGCCTTATTCCACAGCTCACACAGGGACCAGGCCTCCCTAAGCAAGTCATAATGGGGCATACCAGTACCAGGGGACTGGGTGAAGCAAGGGTAGAGGGATCTGGCCTACTTACTCTGTGCAGTTGTGCAGTGCCCTTCAACACAGAGACTGGCTCAGGGAACTTGGACTAGGGAACTGGGAGGAGCCAGAAAGGAAGGGTCTGGCCTACTCATTCCAGACCATCGTGCCTGCTCCCACAAACACTGGCACAGGTAACTCAGCTTCCTCCTATTTTCTTCCTCCTCCACTGGCTCCTTTCCCTATTCCTGCCCCCCACCCATTGTTTTCTTTCATGTTGTTTCAAGCAAACTGTGAAAGATGGTCCACTGATGGTATTTCTTTGGAAATTCCTAGGAAAACATGAGGTTATGAAAGGACTTAAGTGGAAATCCATTAGGGATAGTTTTCAAAGATATGAATTCAACTTTATTTTCTGAGACTTGTTATTTTCTGAGTTAGTACCATCTTCCAAAATACACTTAATCATGTTGATTCATATAGAGAGTAGATCATGGTTACTTTCCATAAATATTTACAGAGTTCTCTGAGGAAGAGAGTCTAATGGGATCTCTATCTCATGGGACTGAAGCACAGGGCATGACATATGGATCCCTCTGTTCCTTTCTGTGTGGTGTTTATAACTCTTGATCCTGAATCCCCAGGTCTGCTCTATTCTCATACTTCTTAAAACCGGTCTGCTTCATTGTCCATCATGGTAGTTTTCATGGAACTCCACAAGGTTGAAGGGAAACTACATCTACTTTCCAACACTAGTTTCTTGCTGTCCTGTGTGGCACAGTGCTTTAGGGCACCCTTGCCCAAGTTCCAAATATTGCTTCTGCCACCTAAAAGTACTTATCCTTTGTAAGTCTAAGTTTACTTACTACACAGTGGGAAAAATATTAGCATCTGATTCCTAGAATTAAGTCAAATAATCTCTGTAAAATATCTTACATGTAGCCAATGCTTTACAAAGGTGTATCAGTTTCAAGTACCCACTTTTACTCAACTCTAGTTGTGTCCTGTGTTCTTTGTTTCAATTCTTGACTCAGGATAGATGACTTCCTTAATCTTACCTGTGTGTTGGCTTCCCTTGTGACAGTGGGATACAGTGGTTTGAGTAGAAACAGGACTTTTCAAGGAGTATACAGTGGGGGTTGAAGCAATGATTTACAGTTGATTTCAATGTTGCTGTTTTTCACCTGCTTAACTTCATTATAGCTTGAGTAGCTTCCTTGATTCTTTCATTCACACATTCATTTTGTATGTACTAAAGCAAGGCAGGTAGTCAAAGGTAAGCAAAGAGAAGAGGAAGTAAGGACATGTAGCTGCACTGATTCTTATGGGAATGCATTTTATTTTCTTTCTTGGTGCAATGCACCCATTCCATGAGAAAACCAAATATTTTCTCTTAAAATATATCTTTTATTTATAACTGATACACAGCAATTATACACAAATGATTTTTCTTGCCTCTTCTACCCTTGTTCTCCCACCCTGACAACTACCCATCCTCATGATCTAAAAGAAATGAGCCTTAGCCCTATAGAACAGAGGCTACCCAATTCTGTCCTCAAAGCTATAACTAGCATCTCACATGCTAGCTATGGGCCTCTACCTATCCAGGAGGCCCTGGTTACTTTTCTCTTCTGGTTCTTAGAAACTAGTTACCTGAAACTAGAGAAGTTTATATGAAGGCTTAGTGACTAGAACTGGTGTTTTGGATTGGCATTGGAATAATGACCTATGCAGTATGAATTCCTTATTTAGGGTGGTTAAACAATTCTTTCTTATGTGTGCAAGCACAGATTTTCCTGCCTCCATAGAAACAGTGAATATTATCCACTTTTAACATTTTTTGAGCCACCTGGTTAATAAAAAATTGCTAGTTTATATTTTCAGTTATTTTCAATTGATGGCTAATGAGGTTGAACATTTTGCACATATGTGTGTGTGTGTGTGTGTGGACAATTTTTCCTATATATTTTTTGCTGCTATCCTGAAGGAACTTTTCTATAAAGTTGTCCAGAAAGTTTATTAAAGCAGGAGGAGACATTGGAGCATGTATTTGGGAGTTTGAAGAAAGATAGTATTTGATTGAACTATAGAAGAGGGAGAAATTGAAGAAAAACTGGAGGAAATTAAGTAGTTCCAGAAAAAAATTTCTTATTCAGGAGTAGTCAGTGAATAAAATCATCAAAGAAGGTAGTAGAGGGACTAATTGGATACAACTGTAGTGTTAGCGTGAGTTAAACAGAGGCAATTTGTTTCACAAGGAGGTCAGAGTGAGATGGCTGCTCTGGAGTTGATTCAGCAGCTCAATGATATCAAGACCAGCATAACTAATTATTTTGGTCATCTTCTCATGCGTATTGGCTCACGAACACAAGATTGTTGTAGCAAGTCTGAACAGACATCCACATCTTTGCTTCAGCAAAGTTCAAGTCTGTGGTGCAAGTGAATATACTTTATTAGGTGTCAAAAAAGTGTCTTATGAATGCCTCCCATAGGAATGGTTCTAGAGAGTGAGGGTAGACGTAGTATGTTATACCCAGCAAAGCAAAATGGAGCCCTACAAGCCAAATAAGATGGGAGGCATCTTGATTATTAAGGAAATGAAAGAGAAAAAATGGGTTTAAAAGTATTGCAGCATATACCTTGAGACTGCTATAAATGTAGGCCCTGCACATATCAGGTAGTTGGAAATGTGACTCTGACACTGGGAGACAGACTGAGAGAGAAAGACTAGTCAGTTGTGGGAGCCATCAGATAAGACAATAAATTATATTCAAATGTGGTAGTAGAGGTTAAAAGAAGGGCAGAAGTAGTGGGGAAATGGTTCAGTGAATAAAGTCCTTCTGCATAAGAGGGAGTAACCAAGTTCATATCCACCATATTAAAAGATGGAAGCTGTGGTGGAAGGCTTTTATAATCTCAGAACAATGACAGAGTGATGCAAGAAAGAGATAGGTAAAATTCCCAGAACTTTGTGGAACTCGTATCCTGATGAATGAAGCAGTGAACAATGAGAATGAGAGACAATACCTCAATGTGGAAGGTGAGGACTGATATCCAAAAGTTGTCCTCTGATCTCCACATGTGCACCCTTACTCACAGACGTGCCCACTCTTGTACACACACACACACACACACACACACACACACACACACACACACACGGAAGGACAGGAGGTCAATGAAAAAATATGAAGAAACTCTTGGAAATTGTTTGTGTAGCATTTGAAGTTTCTTGGTTAAACCCTCAAAACTTCTGCCAAATTTGAAACTGTGCAACTGCACTTTTCTACACTATACGCTTTGCACAGCTTATTAATTCACAAATAATAGACTCCAGGCACTTTTACACTGAGGATAAAACTTTCAGAGCTCATAAAGCAGCTCTTAGATCAATAGGAGACTCCACTCTGGAACTTATTTTTTTTCTCTCTCACTCTTCCCTGGTAACTGTTCTGATTTTGCATTTGAATAAAAGGACAGTAAAAGAGAATTCCCTGATACATTTAGCTGCCTTGAGGGATAAGAATATGCAGCAGAAACATGATATGTAAAGTACCTCTTCCTGTGCGGCCTCGCCTGTGAAGGTGCATGCAGGTGCCCTCTGCCAGCCTTTGTAGTGAGCTTCAAAGCCACAATGCAGGAGCTCAGAGGCCTGTGGGAGTGGTGGCATCTTCCCCCTTTCTACTGAGACTCCAGTGTGAGAGGACTTTGATAGTTGAGTTGGTGTTTAAAAATGTTGGTTCTGGTAATGCAGTCTTCTGAATGGATTTTCCGTTTTATAGTTTCATATTTAGAATATAAATGGAAAATTCTATTTACATGAATATTAAAATGAGGAGTTTTTCTGCTGAGGCCATGTGGAATTGTTAGCTATGATGAGACTATAATGATATATGTATCGAACAGGTACAAAACATCTTTTTTTTTTTTTTTTTTTCTGAGTGGCTTCCATGAATCATTCTCTGCCACCCCCTTACATACAAAATTAGGAACATATTCTTCCATGCTCATTACAAAGAAACCTATGCTTAGATAAATTAAGCATTGCCAAATGAGTGAAGTAAATGCCAGCATAGTGAATATCAATCCATTTTGATTTGTTATATAGGTGTAGATAAGGAGAATAAACATGAAACTTTCAAGGATTCTGAAGAAGTTCAATGTCACAGAATAGAAAGAATGAATGTTAAACTTGCCATAGACACAAAATCCAGGAGTTTGAATGAAAATATCTGCATTTCATAAAAAGTTGAGGTTCATTCCTAAGTGTAACTTGGGCCAAAATTACTTTGTCTCCCATAAGAAGATATTAAATGAGAGATTTGGCATTAGGCAATGGAAATAGAAAAAATATATCAATTTAAATTGAGAAGAGAAAATTACATAATTTCCAACAATTCCTGTTTAGTTGGAACACTTTAGTGAGACCAAACACTAATGATTTAAAAGCAACATATTTCTGTGTATGTAACAAAATTTAAAAACTGTTGAGTAAAGCTTGTAGAACTTCTTTGGCAAATCTACAGTAATTATATTTTAAGGAGTATTTGTAAACTCTAGTAATTACTGAAACAAAGACAAGCAAAAAACACATGAGCTATATTATGACAGAAAAGCAGGTGTGCCATTGAAATAAGCAAAGCATTTGGGAAGTGTCTTCAACATCCTCAGTGCAGTTCTCACACAGAGACTGTGCCTCAACTCAGCAATAATGTAGCTCATGTTTTGTATAATTCTCTTAAACTAATTGAATTTCTAGAATGGACTTATAATTTTTGCTTTCCCTAGGGCCAGCTGGAGGGGACAAGGGTCTACAGTAAAAAGTTGTACATAAAAATACAGAAGAAAAAAATATAAGCTTTTATTCCCTCAATGTTTGGCTGAAAACAACAACAAAAAACATAAAAACTGAATCATAGAACTGCTATGAACAACTGGCTGTGTTTCATTTATATGTGGTAGGAAGTTGAGCCTATTTTGGCTGAAGGGGAATTCTTTGCAAGATTCAGGGACTTAAGTTTCCAGAGTGTGACCACATTTCTGGTTTCTTCTTCTAATTTCTGTGTTACTGAGATTGTACCACGTGCCGGCCAAGTACAAGGTGATGCTAGACACTGAATAATGGTGAGGCGTCAAATAGGAGGTAGGCATGGATAAATGAGGCCAACATGAGGCCAGAAAAAGGAACCATTCATTCTAGCAAGGAACATGGCTGTTCAGAAGTGTTTAAGGAACATCAATAAATATCAGAGATAGGCGGTGCTCTTGAATAAGTTTGCACATCTTAGCATCTTATTTTTTTTTTTTTTTTGCAAGATATCACTCCAGGATTTGTTCTAAAACACCCCAAATGAATGAAACTATTTTCTTTCCCTTGAAGTTCTCCATCTTCTTCATTTGCTGTCTGGCTACATGTTTCAAGTGCTGATTAATCAAGCCTCAAATCATGTCAGCAACCCTCTTGAATCATGTTTAAAATGAAGCCATTTACAGGAAGAGACTGGGTTGATGGGAGATGGTGAAAGCCAATATGTTTGTATCTGTATTCTTCACACTTTTATTTCATTAACACCCAAAAATCTCAAATGCTATGTTCAATAATTAAGGTTTGCATTTTATTGACCAAGATGAATACTTCCTATCATAGGTGATGACAGTGAGGAACTCCTCATGGGAGTATAAGAAACAGGTTGAATTCAGAAATTGCTAGTAGACAGCTGTCTTTCTCAACTATCCATAGAATACTTATGTGCCAGACTCCATTTCAAACACTAGGAACATGCTGTTGAGCAAAATGAACTCAGTATTTTTATCATGGAGAAAGTATATGCTTTGAAACCACCCTTTGATTGCCAGAACTTGGAGTTAAATTTTATCTCCCAGCTCCTTTCTCATTGTTTATAATACTTCCCAAAACTCCCTGGTCCCTTTTAAAGAAGAAAGCAAGGTCACCAATAGTGTGCTGATACCTAGGTCTTATGAAGGAAGTTTCTGTAAAATCTGTCACCCTTCTTAAATACATTAAATCCTTGTTGCCCATAGTTTTTGGCAGAGGAAATAAATAGTTGAAAATATAAAGAGAAAAAAAAAAAAACTATTCACATGACTTCTTGGTTATACCTATAGTTAAAGGTATAAGAATTGGAATTTCCTACCTGAAATTGGGCACATACTGTTGCAATTATTTTCTTTTTGCTGGTATAAACCATCTGACCAAGAACAGCTGATTGGAGGAAAGTTAGTTATTTTGGCTTAGAGACTTCAGGGGAAGCTCCATGATGGCAGAGGAAAAATGTGGCATGAACAGAGGCTGGATATCACCTCCTGGCCAAAATCAGGTGGACAACAGCAGCAGGAGAGTGCTAAACTCTGGCAAAGTGGTACTGGCTATAACACCCATAAACCAACCCATAAACCAACACACCTCCATCAGCAAGGCTCCCATTACCAAATTTCCACCAGCTGAGGATCCAGCAGTCAGCACACGTGAGTTTAGGGGATGCCTGATTCATGGCACCACACATCCTTTGTGTGAAGAATGTTTTATTCTTCCTGTAACATTATTTTTCTAGCTTATGGAGGATCTAAGGGGAAAATATGAATTGAAATTATGGTTCTAAAACCTACTTGCTATAAATTTTTAGGTAAGTTATTTGTGGCTTGATGTTTCTAATCTATACAAAAGTTGAAATAATAATAATAAATAATATTAATAATAAATTTGCAGACACACAGAGACAGATATTTTTACATAATTTTAGAGAATTCTTAGGAGTTCCTAAATCTATTCATTAGCAATTTAAGCAAGGTGCTAAATGTTTGTCATTGTCTGGGATATTTACCTTTTTTTAAATTTAAATCTATTTTGATGATTTTTTTTTACTGGCCTCAAACAATTTAGGATATTCATAAATATCTCTCAATAGGAAACCTACAATATTTTTTACCATTTTTTCTTTATTAGTTATGTACATATTCAGTGAGTAAATAGCACATATTGGCACCATCCTTACCTTCATTCTTGCCTTCCCCCCTCTGAAGGGACACTCCTCGTTGGGTATGGGAGTTAATTCCATGGGGATTGTGGGTCATGAATCTTGGGAGTAGCCATAAATTATGGGGAAGAGGCAATGTCTCTGTGCATAATGTCCCAAATTGTGGCCTAGCAATCTTTCCACCCCTTTTTCGAGATTTTTCCTGAGCCATGTTGGGTTCATTTTAGGTCTACTTCAGTGATGAGGTCTTGGGAGCCTCTGTGTCTCTGGATATCTGGTTTGGTAGGAGTTGGGTGTTCTCTGTGTCTATCTCCTTCACCCTTGTGCTAATACCAGGTTCACGAAGAAAGCAGCACTCTTGCTCATTTTCCCAATTACTTATGGCTTTAGCTGGCACCCTCTTGAGGTGCAATGGGCTGATTTTCTCTTCAGGTTCTGTGTCCATCTGAAAAAGAAAAGCAGATTCTCCAATAGAGTGAAGTCATCACCAGATAAATGGGAACCATGATCAGTTTAGAGAGAATTTAATAGATATAGGGCCTCTTGTAGCCCAAGGTTGGTGGGAGCTTGATATTGGAGACTGAACTCATTTTTTGGATATGATTCTGACTTATTTCCCAGTTGCAGCTATGGGTTCTGTTCCACTGAGCTGATCAGTTAGCCAATCCAAGAACAGTTTGTTACCCACCATGGTTGTGTGTCATTATTGCACTTAGGTGAGCATCCTGTCAGGTTGTTTGTTGCTGAGTAGCTTAGACCATGAGTTGCTTGGACAGATATTAGCCATTTCCCCCCTGTAGCTCATGTAGCACCTTCTGGCACTAGACAAGCTAACTGGGAACTAACTCTCTTCCGGATTCCAGCCAGATCTCTCCATGTTCTGTACCAACAGCATATTTTGACCAGTAATAAAAAAATACTGGCTGGAGAGATGACTCAGCTGTTAAGGCACTTGCCTGTGAAGGTGGATGACCCAAGTTTAATTAACCAGAACTCATGTAAGGCCAGATGCACAAGGTGGAACATCTGGAATTTGTTTCCAATGCCTAGTGGCCCTGGTTCACCCATTCTCTCTCTCTTTCTTCTTCTTTCTCTCTCTTTCTCAAATAAATAAATACAATATTTTAAAAGATATTATTATAAATCTTAAAGTCTTTCCAAAAAATAACATTGAGCATGGTCATACATTTTTATTAAGATGCCTTGTTATCCTATATTTACACAAAGAGAACAACTGCATTAAGGAATTTAAAAAAATACATGGTTGTGTGATGAGGATAGAGAAGAAGAAGAAAATATGAGCAAAAGAGGGCTGAATGAACACTTCCCTGGGGATACATCTGCTCCATATATGGGGCACCAACCACAGACTAATGTACTATTCTATCAAAATCTGTCATTTATGAATCAGTGAATTTACTGGGTTTACTTATAGTGCATGGGCAAGGGCTTACTTTCAGGGGCCTTAGTGGTCCCAAAGCAATTGCATCAGTGGAAAGTCTCAAGCCAGCATGGATGATAACATCTCCATAGTCACATAGTTGGGGGCCCCCTTCAGGTAACCTTCCATACACTATGTTCTCTAGAATATCCCAAGGTGAAAAGATGGTGTGCAACAGGTACAGAATTACATATAGCTGGTGAGAGGTATAGGAGGGAATGACCAAGATCTCAGGGGAGTGTCCAGTGGACATCCCTACCCCTCCTTCTATAAGCAAAGGTCAATAAGCTGCTCTTGAGTTTCTCTTACTAGAAGTCACAGCTGCTTTGTATGAAGATGACACTGGCTATAATGCTTGGAGTACAGAAATATACAGCAGGGAAATGCCATGTTTTGTGTGATATTAAAAGAAATAATAGACTATTGTGATTGCAAGAACAGAATTTTTTTAACATTGTGAAATAAGCTTGAGATATTTCAAGGATATTATATACTTGCAGAACACATTTCAGAAAATAAAACATTTAAGATTTCTGGGGAGTCATGTAGGGGTAAAAATCTGATAATTTAATTTAAAATCTGCCATTATACTTACATTTTCCAAATTTATTCAACAATGGAATGCATTTTTATTTTTGGTATCAGCTGTTAGAATTTGCCTTATTGTATACACTTTGGGAAACTTACATTATGAGCTATCTATGGGGATAAAATGATTAAGAAATAATTTATAAAGCAAAACAATTGATAAACTAACAAAGAGACTGAGAAACAAACTGAGAAAGCATATATGGCCTGTGGACATTTTCTTGTTACAGAACTGAAGATGGAGAAAAATAAAAGAAAGAGTTATATTGAGTAAAAACTTGGGTGTAAGCAAAGGTCAAGCTAAGACTTAGAACCAATGTACATTGTTTGACCAATGACAGAATAGTTTTATAATTAGAATGTAGTCCCCTTGCCCATGATATGGAAATGTAAAGATGTTTTCCTTGAAGTCTTTTAAGTATTTATTGTGCTAAAAGACCAAGAGGATGCATCAAATCACACTAACTTTAAATGAGCCATACAATAAAAAGTCAGGTAGGTACTGGTCTGTCAGCTTGGGAAAAAAAAGAACAAACAAATGCATACTCTGTAAAGTTGGTCAAGAACTCCATGTGCTTTCCACTGTGCTGTCCAAAGTAGGACTTCCTGTTACATCAAGGCATCAGGAGAGTTTGTGTTACCTAAGGAGCAGAATTATTTTATAACACCTGATTCCATGTTCATGAAGACAATTTGATAGAGGCTGCCCAGGGGCAATTGATAACTTGATATAATCATAGGTGCAGTGGTGGACAACATTGTTTGAGTTCTTGCCATGTGTGAAATATTGTTCTGCATTTCATCATCTTAGAGTATCTTTATAATTACAAAATGTAGCTTCAATTGTCTCTATTTAACAGAGGAGGAATCTGAAGCCAATGGAGAAACACTTGTCTCAGACCTCACTAATTGTTACTGAGTGGACCATAGTTCAAACGAAGGTTTCTGACTATAGCTTTAGAATGATATTGGGAGTTTTGAGAAGAATAATTGTGATTTTTTTCTCAATTATTTTACCATCCTTATAATGCAGTGGAGTATTCCTTTAACCCCAGGGAACCAGTACTTCATTTCCTTCAAGAGGAAACTCTAACCCATGCTTTGCCAGAAAACCTCCTCATGGATTAGGCAACTGGTTACAGGGATGGCTGCAGACACTCTTATCTTAGTGGCTGTGTTTTTTATTTGGAAAAACACTAAAGCAAGGAGTCTGTAAAGCATAGATCAGGAATATACTGGGGATACTTGGACTATCCACACCCTAAGTGTTGCATAGAAAATGAAGAAATTTCATCTTTTCTGACAAGGTAACATTGTAGTTAAGATCATTTGCATAAGCTTCCCATATAGGAGTATGAAGGAGTTGGGTTGGAGGTAAATGAGTCTTTCCCAACTTCATAAGAAATTTGACCTAAGGTAGAAGTAGAAGCTGGCAGAATTGTTGTTCACAAGAACCTTCTAATGTGCTGGAGTTTAAATTGCCATGAAAGCTTTTAGTTTTCTCCTTCTCTCTGACAATGTGCCAGACCACAAACTAATAACAGAATTAGATAGTAGGATGTGATTGGAAGTTTAGACACAGAAACACATCCCATCCAACATGTTAGGCATGGTATATGGGATGAAGTAACATTAATTCCTTGGCTTGACTTTCCCACAAATCCACAGATAAAAATGCTTCCTGTAGAACCCTAAGTGCAACCAATTTGTCCACTGTCCAAGGAGACCTTGCTACTGACAGAATGATAAGGTCATTCAGGAATGGAGTGGGGTAAATAAAAATTGAGTAATCTTCTTTTTGCTCTCATGGCAAATAATACTGAGCACTAGACAACAATTTCTAAAAGTCTGTAGTGTCTACAATTATTATAACAGACTGCTTGCAGAAGGGCCAGCTTCTTTGTTAATTTGTTTATCATCCTTTAGCATCAGGGATTCTATAGGATATAACAAATATTCTGCAGTAAAATAGCATGATGTTTGGTTCATTTATATTTTGCAGGTATTTCATTGGAAATCAGAATTCTGACAAAAAGCCTACCCCAGGAAAAGTATGGCATTAATTTGATTTGGATAAAAAGTAAAAATTCAGAAAAGAAATCATCAGAAAATGATAAAAATGCCTGTCTTGATTAACAAAGATAAGTTTACTGTAGTATACACTTTATCTGAGAATCTGTTGCTTAGAGCAAAACTAGAACTCCGTGAGAAACATTTAAAAGACAACTCGATTTGAGTCCCCTTGTCTTTTTTCCCGATTGATACATGTGACCTCCTACATTTCAAATGAAAAGTCCTCAGACAATCCTAATCACATTGTCAGTCAGATAGTCATCTGCTGAAAGGGGCTCCTTCACCTTTAAGGATGCATGTACAATAGTGATATGTAAGCAGCTCAAAGACTCAATACCCCTTTTTTCTGCAAAGCAAGACTGGGTTAGGAAAAAATCAATATGTTGGAAGTAAAGGTCAGATGAGGAAAAGTGACATGAAACAGAACTAAGGGAACAATATCCTTCATGGAGACTGTTTGAAGTTTCTTTTACCCTTGTGCTGGCTGCAGTGCAAATATATTTTATCCTAGAATAGAAGGCCGCATTCTTGAGGAAAAGTCATATTTTAAATATTTATCTATGCGGCAACGTCCTTATTGCATATTATCTGTGCCCTATCGACTAATACTCAAAAGAATAGGGTTTACTTTAAAGTGCACATTGCATGTGAATTGGAATGGCCTGATTTTTTTTTTTTTCTTTTTGCAAGCAATAGGATTCGAACACACATATGCATTTGCCTACCTTTTTGAACAGTTCTCAATTTACTTTTTTCAAGTGGGCCAGATGTACTACTATAGCCCTTAAAAGGGTCAGGACCATCTCCTTATTTCCCCACTCTCTCTACTTATTGCTTGGGTATAGCTTTAAAGTAGCCCATGAACCCTTTTCACTCCTGGAACACATTTACCCACAATTAACAATCAAGCCGTCTTCCCTTCATTCAGGCGTCCATTCTTCTGGGCCTCATTTTCCCTGCCTCTCTCTTGATCCACCATTGTGCAAGGAGCTGTTTGTGCCATCTCAATCTACCCCCCTCACCAGCCGCACAAGGATTGGGGAGGGTGGGGGAAGAGAGAAAGCGCCAGGCATTCAGAGACTGAATAGCAAATTGCTCTTGAGTGTCCTTGCTTTCCCCCGGCTCCCCCCCTTCCTTGGGAAGGACAAGGGGGGGCGCTGAAAGCAACCATACATTTTGTTCAGTGCTCTTGAAAACAAGCGTTTCACACCTGAAGCCTTTCACAGCATCCCAGAAGCACCCCTTCAAACCACTTAATTGCCAATTGCTTCAGAGCCCCTTGTAAAAGTCCATTATGTCAGCCAGCTCCATGGCGGAGACAGAGTATGTGAAATGAGAGTTCTTCTTCCAGGGCCGATGCCTCACGAAGCATCGCCAGATCACTGGTTTTGCTTGTTGTTAATAGGATGCTATTGGCTCCTGTTGGAGGTATGCATGAAACCTTCCTGTAGCATTTGAAAATGAAAGATACAATTTTCCGTGTGTTCTGTGTCAAAATAGCAAACAAATAAATAGATACCAGATATAGACAAGACAGGGATCCTTACATCATCATTTGCCGCTGGGAGTTGGGGAGGCGATCCTCAGCCGATGGAGAGCACCTACAATGTGCAGACTGGATCGCCTTCGGGCTTTCTTCATTAGGTTGAAAGAAACGAGAGTGCGTACAAATTCTCAAAGTTAAGAGACATTATCCTTGTCGTCCATGGACACTGACAATAAGATACTCTGCAAGGAGAGAAGGCTGGCCCTGGAGACAATGAAACTGAGTGTTTATTCACTAGATAACTGTTTCAAAGTTGTAGCTGTGGGGGTTAATTTTTAAATGACTTGGCTTTTTTGGAGGCATCCCTCCCCTTATATCTTGGACTCTCAATCTTGACTACAATTAGAAATAACACAATTAATTTGTGGAAGAACCGTACCTTGTGGGCACCCAAGTCATGAATAAAACATTCATGGAGTATTTATTTTTATTTTTTATTTTTTGGTAGGCAATGCTTTTACTTAACTGTTGGACAAACAAGGTTAACCAAGGGTTAGAGACATCATGACAGAACAGTATCTGGCCAGAGAAGCCACCAAGAGGACAGAGGCCTGGGGTTGATTTGTTTAGATAGGTAAGCTAAAGGTAGGTCCTTTTTAGTGATCATTCTTGGTTAGTGGACTCTCACTACTCTCCTAGCACTTTGAAAACTTTGGACCTGATATTAGAGGACTTTGAATAATAAGCAAGTACATCTTGCAGTATTCAAGTGCACCCATATTCCTCTGCTTCAAAAAACACTGCCAGTTTCTCTGAGGTATTTGAACTGAGGCTACATGTCAAAATCAGTGCTTTCCAAATAAATAGCAAATTAGTATATAAAAGAAGAAAGAGGAAATAAGACATTTTTTTTCTAACAAAACATACAAGTGGTGTCTTCTATTTTGAGCCAAAATACTCCATACTCTTTTAACTATGATGTTGCAAGGGTTTTCTTCCCCATCCTTGTAAAGTTCCTTTGATGCTATATAGTCCTTCCCTGGACACTGTGATTCTTAACCTTTCTTTTCTGGTTTTCACATGTTTGTTGGGGTCACCCTGTGACTTCTACCTGTGGCTGCTTGTCAAAACATTGCTCTTCTAACTTCTGAGGCTAACTCACGAGGCCTGACCCTTTCTACTCATGGTAAGCATCTAATTATGCCATCTGTGTCCTGTGATGTACTGGAGCTGTGGCATACATCAGAATCTAGATCAAGGGAATAGGAGCAGTGTAGTGGAGAACACATTCATGTTGATCAATCCCTATCTGAAGAACTTAAAATGGCAAGGACTCCCCACAGTTCTCATACCTCAAATTCAGATAAAGTCCTCTGATATTGGCTGGGTTGGCTTCTTTTTGTATGGTTTCTTGCATGGTTTATATTCTTCTCTTACTTGGTTTGCTCTGTGGAAAGTTTAAAGCAAATTAATTTTCTCCATTCTATTTACCATCTAGCAGTCCTACTTATGCTACAGGATATCTGTTGCATTCACATTAGACCTTGTAACAATGTTAATTCCTGGATATCTTTCTTATGCACTGAAGTAGTGAATAAAGAAAGAATAGCATATTGCTGAGTCAGTCCCACCCATTAGGCACATGAAAGAAAAGTGAGGCCAGTGCATACTGAAATGCATGTAGTTTTGTGTAAATTTCCATCTTTGCATAGAACATCTCAAAACAAGGCCAGGCTGGTGATGCACACCTTTAATCCCAGCACTTGGGAGGCAGAGGTAGGAGAATTGCTGAGAGTTTGAGGTCACCCTGAGACTATATAGTGAATTCCAGGTCAGCCTGAGCTAGTGTGAGACCCTACCTCAAAACAAAACAAAACAGAACAAAACAAAAATCTCAAAACAATCTCCAGCAAGGACCAGATAACAATGGCTACTATTGGATCTCTTCTTATCTGCCTTTCACCAGTGTTGTGTGTATGTGTGTGTGTGTATTGCCCCTTTATTTCTGCCATACATATATACATACATATATGTATATATATATATATATATATATATATATATGTATATATATACACACACATACATACATACATACAAGAATATGGCCAAATCTATAAATGTAGATATTGTCTATAGCTCACTTCCTTAAAAGTGGAGTAGTTGCAAAAGAGATCATAGGGATTAAGAATCCTAAAATATGCACTATAGGGCCTTTTAACAGAAACTCTTAGAAAGCCTTAGAATGGAAAAGAGGAACTGTTAAAACTTCCTATTATAACTTTTACACAGGAGGACAGAGAGCACAGAAAACTAAATCATATACTCATATTGGAAAAGACTTCTATTTTTATACTTAGAGTAAAAATCACTGAGGAATGCTATGTAGGTATGTGTATCTTAACTGTATTATAGTCATACTATACTTAATTAATGAGTTTTTCACACTTTTTGGTAGATTTTGGCCAGGGAAGACAAGAATACCATCACACATATGACTGTGGATATGCCTGTCAACCATTTGCCATTCATGATTCACAATCCAAAGAGTACCCACAGAATGAACACTGTGGAGAAAAACCATTTCATAAACCTGGAATTCTTCAGGTCCAGTTCTTTGGAAATGGAGCACACAATGCTGTGGAAAATGCTTTGGTGGTTATTTTCCATCCATACTCATTTAGCACTCTCCTTTTAGTCATTGGAGAAGGCTTTTGATTTCTTACTGTGTACAACTCTGCACATTTCAAAAACAGTTTCTTCATTTTTCTGTTTGTGTATTCCCATTATTCCACTCACTCTAACTTTTTTTAGAAAGTGTTGACATGAAGTTAATCTTTCTTAAGGAATAGGTTTAGGAAATTGAGCAACAAAAAAATGCCTTGCATTATTCTAGAAACAATTCATTTCCCATGGTAGAGTCTGGCTTCTTCTTAGTCAACATATTCAATGTAACAGCTGCTGTACATACTACCCCTTGGCACAAATATTCCAACCTTCTCCATTTTACCTCACAACATTTGTTGACAAGAATAGAAGAAGATTTAATCAAAGCCTTGCCAATACCTCTCTGGTACCAGATTTGTAATACTGCATTATTTCTGGTCCTTTCTGGCTATTTTCAAAGGAAGAGGATAAAGGAGGTGTCTTTCTATGAGGAAGAAATAAGGGAACTGAATTAACTCTCACTTAGTGAATGGTCTTAGTACCTCTGGGAAATTTCAAACTGAGGAAGTTGAAATCCACCTGAAATTGATTGTCTTTCAGCTGTTCAGAAAACAAACAAACAAAAAAAAAACTTGTTCAATTGAAACTAGGTTGCAACATGCTTTCATGCAGTGTGTTGGCTTTCATAAAAGAGTTCCAATAATTTTGAGTGTTTGTTTGGAGTCTGGATCTCTGTGTGTATTATCTAACTTAACATCAAGTATATGTGTTCTTTAATTCTCTACTGCTGTTGTTGTGGTAGAAAGCTGATTTTGCCAAGTTTACAGACAGGGAAACAAACCAAGCCACACAGAGCCCATTCACCTTGACAGAGCTAGGAGGAGAAAGTCTTTCTTCCCACTCCTCAGACACTGCTCTTTATCACTGAGAGCCCCAGGAAATTATGGGGGATGAAACACATAGTAATCTCCACATAAGCTGTTCTTCAGCTGAGATGGGCCATGTATGTTAATTCCACATATCACCAAGGGAATCACCCAAATTGACCATCAAATCAATCTGCCTAAGACTAAAGTCTCTGGAGTGAGATGAGTGGCAGGATCAGACATAGAACAGAATCTATAAGGAAGGATTGATTATGTGTTCTGTTCATTTCTCATTTAGTAAAATATACATTGATATTGAGTTTCATGTGTGGGGATTGCTTGTGCTTTAAATGTGGACATTATATGAGAATTCATTCTCAGTTCTCCATTATCATACTGACAATAGCAATAACAATAATGGCCACATCCATTATCTAATCACTATATCTTAATACTTTATGTACGTTATGTGGATACTTTTTTTTTCTCCCCAGGTCCTTACGATAGATAACTCTATTGGATCTCTGACGAGGCAGGAAAATGGAGGCTCAACAAGATGAAATGGTTGCTTACAGTCATAGGGGAAGTTAACATCAGAGCAGATGTATAACTGTGGCCATCAGATACTGGCACTGCATTTTTTTAGCACTGTATAGTGTAGTATATAGTATAAAGGATTCCTCTCTGCACATGGTTACAGCTGTTTCTAACATGCACCAATGATGCCCCAATGTTGTTCTTAATAAGAAAGGATCTGCTGAGGACAGACACGTCTCCATCCTTGTAGAATTCACCATTTATATTCAAAACAGAACATTGTCAAAGAAAAATTCTAAAATTAAAGATAGTTAAAAGGTTGAAAAAAAGAACTCACCATCTTCTCCTCGCATTTCACTCTTTATATATTTTTTCTGATAAATGACACATTTCTTCTAATTTTCCAAGCATGAGTCCTAGAAATGATTTCAGTCCCATCCTCCCCTCTCTCCTACATTCAGAGAGGTTTCTCACTATATTTAAAAATTCTTTATTTTCTCTAAGATTTGTCTGGTTACTCAATCTCCTTGCACACACAGAAGTTACATTTCTTTCCTTGATCATGTCTTGCTTTTACTTAGGCCCAATGTCTGGAAATCTATTGTTTGTCTTGGACCTGGAGAGATTTGCTGAGATGTTCTGATTACATTCTCTAGCATCGAATTGATTCAATAGCTCCCATTGGCCATGATCTTAAACCAACACACAAGCACCTGCATGAGCTGACTCCTTTTCACTGGACTAGTTGTCTCCTTATCTCTCTTCCTGAGTTGACAGTAGGCACATAAATTCAGTTGCAGGCATCACTGCACTGGGATTAGGCTTGGTACATGGAAAATGCTAAATAAATAATTGTTGAGTGAATTCATATGGTAATTAGACAAAAGATTCTATCAAAATTGATTATGACTTCATATTTAAGATCTCCAACACAGCCCCCAAATAAGCTATATTTTTGTAAGGGGCCAAATTGAATATTTTGGCAGCCTATATTTTTCAAAATTGTAAGTTAGCAGTTCAGCTATTACAGCAGATATTCATATCAGTGTTCACACCCACACTCAGGTGTTTGTCTCAAAACAAACATTACATGAAATTAATTTCAAAACACATGGCTAGTTTTTGATGCAAATTATCTTTTAAAAAAATTTTTTAAGCCAAGCTGGGCATAGTGGCACATGACTTTAATCCTAGCACTTGTGGGGCAGAAGTAGGAGGCTTACTGTGTGTTTTGGGCCAGCCTGGAAACACAGAGTGAATTTTATGTCATCCTGGGCTAAAGTGAAAATCTACCTCAACCCCCACCCCCAACACCCAATGGTGGGGGGGCAAGCATGATTGTGTGTCTTTTGGTTTTCTGATATTTGTTGAAACTGTTATCCACTATTGCTATTTTGCAGATATAAGGTCAATTTGCCCAGTGGGAGAAATGGGTAGTGGAGGGGAAATAGCATTTGCCAATTCTGTGTCTTTGAGTTAAACCACTGGCCACCTCTGCACACAGCCGTTCCCAGGGCTGTTCTTAACTTGTCTTGAAGAGCTAATAATCAAAGATTTTCTGATGAGAAACATCTGCCTGGGGTCTAGTGAAGATTCCACAGAATACCATAATTCCCATGCTACTGTTTCATGTGAACTTCCCCTACAAGTACTTGTCCTGTGGAAAACCCTGGAAACTTTCCCTTCCTGTTTTTTTGGGAACTTTTCTTGAATCTTCCTTCTCTCAGCAGAGCTAACTACATTGTCTTGTTGGAGAGAAAAGAGTCTTCTGAAGATAATACCATGAGTGGACATCCCATCTTTACCCTACTACCTGAATTACTTATAAAATAAGTTAATATAGAAAATGCTAGAAAAACCTATGTCCATTATAAAAATACACAGAAAAATATCTTAAGGACATATGAGTTTAGTACATTCAATAACTTTTGAATGTTTTGGTCTGTGTAGAAGTCATATTTTGAATGCAAGAAGCTTACATACACCATATGTACAGCAATATGTACAGTCTAGTCTGAGGCCACATATATTGGCATCAAAAATCAATGAGATCCGCCACAGTAAAGCCAGAAAAACACGAAGAAATGTGAAACCATTAATGAATGTTAGATTATATATCAGATTGAAGTTTTAGAATTTCACAAGGAGTAAAGAATGAGAAACTATTGATAGAGGTAGAAGAATTGGACAGTGAAGGGGCTGATCCCTGCCTCTTTGATGAAGCCCCAGACTGTAACTACATCTTGTAGAAGGCAAGTCCAGCTTCTCTCTTGTGCTGCAGACTCCACACCCCCAGGCTCTGGGTAGAAAAAATATCTGATTTTACTGTGTGCTTAGGCATGTGGTGTTTATGGGAAAAGTTAGAGTGTGGGTGTCCACTTAACTACCCAGGGGAGATCTGAAATATGATTGAAATTTCAGAAGACTTTTCTACTTCTGAGTCCCAAGGAACCAAAACAGTCAACTGGTTGAATCTGCTTATAAGCCTGAAAAAGCAATAAAGTATTTTCATATTGCAAAAGTAGAGTAAGCAGTTACATTTTTTCCATGACTTATTTAAGAACTACTTGCAATACCCTAAGCAGATGATCTAGTTCTCCTTCTAAACTAGCAGTTGCTTTAAATAGGAAAAATGAAGCAAATTAGATTAAGTATGAACCTCAGTCAGTAAATCTCTAATCTGGTCACTTTCTCATTCTCCCTGTCTTTTATTTTTGCTTATGTTTAGAATGTGTGTGGACGTAAGCATGAACATTATGGTGTACAGCTTGGAGGTCAGAGGACAACTTCAGGTGTCAGTTCTTACTTTCCACCTTATTTTGAGATAAGATCTCTCTTGTCGTTCATCAGTATGTATAGCAGGATATCTGCCTCATGACCTTCAAGATACTTTTCTGCCTGTGCCATCCATATCCCCATAGGTACACTAGGAATACAGATGCACACCACCATATTTGGCTTCATGTGACATCTGGGCATCTGAACTTAGGTTTCATGAGTGCACAGAAAGTGTTTTTGCCCATAAAGCATTTCTCAAGCCCCTCTCCCTATCTTTGAAAGCAGAGATATTATACAGTGTTTAGTGTAATACATGGTATGGGTATTGTGCCACATACACAGCATAAAAGTTGAGTTTTATGATTTAATTTTGACTATCTACTAAGACATGAAACTTATGAGGATATAAATTTCATCATAAGCACTTAATATTTACTATTTTAAAAGACATAGTTAGGGTTGACTTTTGGAAAATGAATGATTTTCTATGGATTCAGAATCCAAAATAACTTTAGGAAGAAATCCTTTGAAATTTATTTCTATGATCATCTCTGGTTTCCAATGTTGGCATTGTTGCTCTGTGATGAGCAAGTTAATGGGAGAAAATAAAAAGAAAGTATCTATCTTTGCACACTCCCAGTTCCTATCCCTAGCTTTGTGGGTTGGTGTAGTGAGTGAGGATTACTCCCACTCCCTATGATTCATAATGGACACCCCTGGGGTGGAATTTAGGCATGCACAAGTTAGAACACCATTGATGAGTACTGCTGCCTCAGTTGGGCATTCACTACTACTTTTTTTTCCCAGGCCAGGGATTTGGATAATTACCTTAGTTCCTAGTAGGTGGTATCACAAGCCAAAGAGTTCTCCTGAGACAAGAACTGCCTCAGGTTTTACAGCTAATAGTCTGAAGTTTTTGGACTCATTGATTTACTTTTGTAATACTTCTTTGTTTTATGTAGAAACTATTGGTCGTAACAGCAAAGGACTGTGTGGTATATCAGCTTTACATGCTTGGCTTAATTGAATTAACTTTGCAACATTTCTATTTTATTTGGAAATTACTGTTCTCACTGTTGCTTTCCCCATGGACACCCACCTCTATGCTTTGCAAAGCTTTTCCATAGAAAGCATTTTGAGGGGAGGGAGCATATCTGTACTATTGCTTTTATTTGTTCCTCTAAGTGTAGCATAGGATACATACAATAAAGACTCAATAAGGATTTTCTGACTCAGATCCTGAGTGTGTGCTGGCTTATGATGGAGGTTATGTGGAAAGATTTCTGCAATAAAATTATTTTAGTACTATTTTCCTTATTAAAATTATATTGAGCAAATCACTTGACCTACCTAAATTTCCAACTTTTTGCCTTATGAAAGGAAATATTCAAACACTTTCACATTTGCAAATATTCTTAGTTTCAACTCACCAGATTATCATGAGGATCAAAAGCAGTAAGTATGTATGTGGAAATGTCTACTCAAGAACACACTGTAGGGCTGGAGAGATGGCTTAGCAGTTAAGGCGCCTGCCTCCTAAGCCTAAGAACACTGGTTCCAATCTCCAGGTCCCACGTTTAGCCAGATGAAAAGTGATGCAAGGGCGCAATGCTGCACTTGCCCACACAGGGGCGCAAACATCTGGATTTCGTTCACAGCAGCTGAGAGACTGCTGGTGCGCCCATCTCTATCTGTATCCTTCTCCCTCTCTCTCTGTCTCTCTCTCTGTCTGTGTCTCTCTCCAAAAATAAAAGAAAAAATAAAAATAAGTAAATAAAAAGAATACACTGTAACATGTGGTGGCAAACACCTTTAATCCCAGCACTTGGGAGGCTGAGGCAGAAGGATCATGGTGAGTTCTAGGCCAGTCTGGATTACAGTGTAAGTTTCAGGTTAACCTGGACTAAAGTGAGACCTTGATTCAAAATACACACACACACACACACACACACACACACACACATGCACACACTTACAGAAATTTAAAGTATAATCTGAATTACATATTATAATTCAAAAGTCCCAAGTTTCATTTTCATTTTTATTAATTTATTTGAGAGAGAGAGATAAAGAAGCACAGAGGGGGCAGATAAAGATAGCATGGGTAGACCAGGGCCTCCAGCCACTGCAAATGAACTCCAGAAGCATGCACCACCTTGTATAGCTGGCTTACGTGGGTTCTGGGGAATCAAAGCTAGGTTTTTGAGTTTTACAGGCAAGCACCTTAAGCACTAAGACTTCCCTCCAACCATGAGTTTTGTTTTCATATCTGATGCTCTGATATCATCACTATGAGAACTGAAATGCAGCACCAGTCACCTCCATTGACCTCCACATTTCCTTGTTTCTCATATTTTACTCACCTGTGTTTGACCTGCTTATATCTAAGCTTCCTTCAAGATTTAAACATCTGATTTAAAGCCACAGTTACTTGATTTATATAGATGAGAGATCATGCACTGTATATTGGAATATATACTTAAATATTATTAAATATTTTGTTATACCTAAAGCACAAGGGAGAGATGCATAGAAAGTAAACAAAAGATGCTGAACAGGTAGCTTAAATTCTAGTCATTTTTTTTTCTGTTCTAAGTGAGGTTACTATAGCCAGTGTTATGGTGCAGATATTCATATCTATGGTCTACAGTCTCACAAGGTTGAAATAATACCACGGACAGGAAGGTATTGTAATAATGTGACATTAGGGAGATAGCTTGTAAAAACATCTTGCTGTATTTTTCTTCCCTGATCTTTATTGACACAGTCTCCATGGAATTCTTCCCAAGCCCTGCTGAAATAGGCAGTCCAAATGACCACTACCTAGTCTGTGAGCACAGCCTTGTGTTTAGACAAGATGTCCTCTGTACTTCACATGATGAATAACAGCAGCACTTGGTTCTGATGTCTACTTTCCTTTTTCTGATTTGCCCTGTAGATCATGATTGTGCCCGATGGCAATGCACAATAAATTATAATGTTTAAATGGATCCATGAAACAAAATGAGTAATCTAAAATAAGATGCACAATGAAAAAGAAATGACCATGTCAAGTTAGCTGATGGTATGTATAAAAGCAAAACAGAACCCTGAATACAAGTTTGGGGGATACTGTAGAAAAAGTTGATAGCAGTATGTGACCTCGTGAGATAGCCAGATTGTTGGCAATGTATCAACATAGTTAAAATGGTCAACACCAACGAGATATCCCAAAGATAATTAGAAACTTTGCTATGAGAATGTTGGTAGGACTAGGTGATTCATGTGGTTCAAAAGTATATTTCTAGCCTAGATGATAACAACAGGTATAAGTTGTATTTTCAAATGCAATTAGGGCAGCTGAGGTGGCTTCAAGACTTAGGTCATCCTTTTAGTTCAGTCCAGGGCATAGAGGTGTGAGTTTTGATAGATTTTCTTTGAGTAGGATACTTTTGATCTGTGTGGCTCAAGATGAGTTATTTTAATTTCCCTAGATTTATTTCCCTAATTTTAAAATGCACCTATTGACAGTGATAAGTCCCTTAAGATATCATTAAGTTTCAGTAAGACAAATCATTGAGCATGATTGATACCAGTGTTAGTCATCAAAGAGAGCCACATGTGGCTGATGGTAATGCACTAGAAACTTTTAATACTCTACAAGAACACAAAAGAAGTGTTTATGCTTCCAGCTTTTGGATATCTGCTTGTAGGAAAAGTTGAAACATAAAAAGTTGCCACTTTCTTTTGTTTTACTATTTTATTTTTATTTATTTATTTGAGAGAAAAAAGAGAGAGAGAGAGCAAGTGAGCATGGGTGTGCCAGGACTTCTAGCCACTGCAAATGGACTCCAGATGTATGTGCCATCTTGTGCATCTGACTTACATGGGTCCTGGGGAATCGAACCAAGGTCCTTAACCAGTAAGCCATCTCCCCAGCCCCCAAAGTTGCCATTTTCATGTTTTGTTTGCAACACTTATTGAATATTGCAAGGTACAGAGTAGTTATAATGAAATGAGATGTAGAGGGAAAAAAAGAAGTGATCTAAAAGAACAGAGAACAGATTTAGGTCCTGAGCTCTTGTTCATTTTCTCGCCCTGGATAGTTTTTGGGAACTTTCTGGCCTTTGTTTTCCTCATCTAGTAAGTAAGAAGGTTGGTTTCCAAGTTTTCTATAGGCCCAATTTAGTGACTGGAAATGAAGTACATTTAGGCTTGGTCTTGACAAAAGAGTAAGACTTCTCTAGGTGTTCAAGAAGACACAATTTACCATTGGGGCTGTAAGAATAGAAGTGGCAACATCAAAACAGGCCATAAAAAGAACAGAATGTAGAAAAAGACATTATTATATGTTAACTGAGCCAAGGAGAAAAGTTAATGAGAGTTGAGAGTCTAACCTAGTTGTGGCAGTTCAGGCACTACTAGTGGCATTATCCTAAGAAATTGGCATGCATCAGCAGTAACTGCAATGATGGGACTGGTTCAAGGGAAGGAAATGAAAATCCCATTGTGGAACCCACATTTATGCCACACAATCCACCCTATTCTATACTTGCTTTGGAACCTTCTGGGCCTGTTTCTGTACAGAAGTAGAAGCCTAGTGCTGACTCAGAATTGTAGCTCTTATGAGCATGTGGTAAGGCTTCATGTTTTAATACTAAGAAATGAGAAACCAACTTAAGTAGGGTAAACACTCTGAGTGTGGAAGGTAAAATCACATTATTTTCTCATTTTAACGGCCTCTTGCTCCATTTCTCTTTCTTTTTCAATTGCTGACTGCCACTACCCTGATTATAGAGTTACCCTTCCAAACAAACACAAATGGCCATTTTTTATGTAATAGCACTTCACAAATGCTGATATGAATAATAAATTGGCAGATCCAATTGAAAGACAAGTAAGTATCAAATGCTCAAGATATAGCTATCATGGTCAATTGGAAGCATTTTAAGTTCTAATAATGAAGTAAAAATACTAAACTTGAGTAAGTTGTATTTTACTTTTAAAATAGTATTAAATATAAAGGTATACTGAGATAACAAAGTGTCCAAGCACTTTTGCTGACTTCAAATAGTTCAAACAGTTGTTGTGCAAATACAGAGAAAATTGAAAAGATCAGTCAATTTAGCTCAGTTTGAAAAATATTTCATAAAGTCAATCTTATGGAAAGAAGCCTTGTAATGGCTTTTATAAAAATATGATTACTTTCTTAGCTAATGAGAGTTTTACCTTGGAATACCATTAACCGAGGAAGTGAAAGACCTATACAATGAAAACATAAAAACACTCAAGAATTTTGCTTATGAAAAGCTCATACTAGATACAACTGAGTATTGGGAAGCAAACCTGAAGGTAATATATGTTATATAAAATAACAAGTATATCTATCTACCTAGTCCATTCTTCAAAAATAATCTGCGCTAGTATCATGTTCTACCCAGATCCCCCCTGCTCTCTAAAATTCCAGAAATGCAGAAGATAGTTGAGAAAACATATTAAAATGAGGCTTTTACTGTGTAGTTACCATCATATTAATCCCCACATAGGGTTTGCTTTAGATGCCAATATATTAGGGTAACCATATTTTTTTTATTGTGTTAGTGATTCTAACATTAAAAATTGTGAGTTTTGGGGCTGGAGAGATGGCTTAGTGGTTAAGGCAATTGCCTGCAAAGCCAAAGGACCTCAGTTTGATTCTCCAGCACCCACATAAGCCAGATGCACAAGGTGGCACATGCATTTGGAGTTCATTTGCAATGGGTGGAAGCCCTGGTGCACCCATGCTAACTCACCCTCTCTCTCTCTTTCTTTCTCTCAAATGAATAAATAAAAATAAAATATTTGTAAAAATTGTGAGTTCTTAACTTTCAATATTTGATAGTGGGCTTCTCTTCTTTCTTCCCTTCTTCACTGTCCCTTCTTTTCTTTCTTCCTTTCTTCTTAGATATACATTGATGTCTATGAAAACCTTTAACTTGAGGAAATAGTGATCTAAGACATGATCCTGCCATCCAGCATGATTATGACCACTGAAGAGACTGAAATTTGTATTGCTTTCCTCCTTACATGTCTGACTATAGAGCCATGAACTACGAGCAGACAAAGTCTATGTGTACACATGAGCCCTTGGTCCAGTCTGCTCACTCAATGGCTTCTGGAATCTCTTGCTCTCCAGGTAGGTTACCTCTGGGGGGTGGTCTGTACTTGTACTTTTATCTGGTTAAACTTGAGATAAAACTTAAAATTTCAGTAAAATAGTCTATCCACAGTTAAGTCAAGTAAACTTGAGTGTTCAAGTTAATGTTTATACACAGACTTACACAGACTTACACATAGAACATCTTTTACCTTTAAAAATAATGTTAAGATCTTGTCACTGAAATAGAACTAAAAATGAACCTAACATGGCTCAAGGAAATTTGCAGAAAGGGGTGCGTAAAGATTGTTAGAGCCATAAGTTGGGTCATTATGCACAGAGACATTGCCTCTCCCCCATAACTGATGGCTACACCCACAATGCAAGACCCACAATCTCCATGGGGGGAGGATAGGGAGAAGGCTAACAACAGTACCATCATGGCTGTATACACACTATATATATAACTAATAAAAAAATAGTGTTAAGGATCTTTCCAAGCATTGGACAAATCATTTCATTTGTACTTTCTTATCTTTTTAGAGGAAAGGCAAATCTAATGAATTCCACATCATTTTTATCAAAGTAAGAAACACAAACTTTGGACATGACTTTAATATGATGCATATGGAAACAGAGTCCCACAGCGACCACTCAGTACCATCTTTTATTTATGTTCTTGCTTGGAATCCTGGACCGAGTGGCTCATTTTCTTTAAGCACTGCTCCCGTACATACTTTCCCATTCTTTCAAAGTGCTGAAGCTGGGCTGTTTGAGATTGGTGTTGCTTGACCCCTCTGGTCCAGTAGTAACATTTGAGGGTGGAAGAGAGCTTCCTAAAGTTTTGAAGGAGAAAATTTAATCAGCAAAGTAATCATTTCTGCTGTAATGGAAAAATGGAGGCCAGGGTGAATGACTAAACAGCTGTAGACCACCAAAAAAGTCAACTGGAATTGGGAGGAGGTAGATCTTAAAAAAGAAAATGAAAGGGGGTGGGGTGGCTTGGAAGCCAGAGCATTAAAGGGAAAATGAATCCTAAAAGAGTTCTGAAGTGCAAGAATTCACTGCCTAATAACTTTAAATAGTCCATTGAGTCTTCCGGAATTTTTTTTGTTCTTCTGCAAGAATAATCTGCTTACATCGTTAAGACCTCAGCTAAGCTCAGTAACACAAATTACCAGATGTTGTATCCCCTAGTTTTTCCATCAAAAGACCAACCACCAAGCTTGTTGAAAGAGAAAGGTCATTGTCCCTCCCTGGCTATAAAATTATTTTTGCAATTCCTAACAAATGAAATGGGAATACCTTTCAGCTGTAGAAGGAACCTGTCTCCCTCCTTCCAAGTCTCCCCATTTGGCTTTGTGATTTTCTAATAATGCACTCATGTGTAAGCTAATAATGTGAACAGAGGGAAAATGAAGAGACTTTAAAAAAAAGGGGAAAAAAAAAGCAGGAGGAATTAGGGCAATTGAGGTCGCTCTGTTTCATTTTTGCTGGAAGGATTTTAGCCCTAGTTTTTACCTTATCGCTTATTACACAATTTATGATAAAATGAGATGTGATTCCATTCTTATTGTTGGGCTATAGTCTATTGAACATGCATATATAGAATTCATTTCAGATTTAAACACTATCTTAATTATAAACTGAATAATATAGACAACCTATCGGGCTCTCTAAATTGCATTCTAACAAATAGTTTCATTTTTTTATCACTTTTCCACCGATGACACATTGGGTATAATAATGTTCAGGGAATATTTCCTTTTTATGCAGTGTCTTAATTGTGCTAAAGTATTTCCCATGTCACAGCTAATAGTTGTTTCCAACTTACAAGTTTGAGAACTTTAACCATATGTCATAACACATTTTGCATGATGATCTACTTTAATAACATTATCAGGAAATCTTTAAGTCACATACAAATGTTATAAATTTTGCATAATGGAAACATCACAAGTACATTGAATATAACTTTCCATTTTTCTTTAGTTAATGATGTGAATTTTGTATTTAGGATCCATGCAGATATACTTTTCTGACATAAGACATGTGAACAGCTGAAAGCACTAAAATATTGGAATTGTGATTAAAATGTAATAAGCACTTAAAAATATAAACTATGATTTTAAGGGAAATATATAATCATATGAACATAAAAAGTTTATCTTAACTTTATATTTACTTGTTATATACTGTGAAAACTGCTTCAAAAATAGTCTTAAATATAGAAATTTCATCTACAAAGTACTTTTAAGTTAATAATATAGTCCAAATAATCAGACTACACATGAATATATATATATATATATATATATATATATATATATATATATATATATCTTTATATATCTTTAAGGGAATATTATTTTATTTTAAAATTTAAAAAGAATAATCATTTTGAGAGGACCTCTTAAATGAAAATGTTGATAAACATAAAATGTTGTAAAAGTAGATTTTAACATGTTAGCATTTGTTGTAGAATTTTAAAGCATAAAATCAGTCAAATCTCATTGTACAGGTCTAATAAGTACCTTACACTGGCAACAGCAAAAAGCAAATGATTAACACTTTAATGCTAATTGTTTACTAATATGACAAATTTATCAACCTATCTCATTTACTTAGTAGATAGTGTCATAAAATTTTGTATATTGTATGAAGAAAAGCATGAATATATACACATACACACTTTGGATTTTTCCTTTTATCTTCTTTTTTTTTAAAGTTTCTATGCAGCATCTAAAATGTAAATATGCCCAACTGGTACCTTAAAATACAGCTTGGTTTTCTTTGAAGTCTATGACTCACCCATTAAATAAAGCAGTGGTCCCACAGGGCCCGGAGAGCTACTGATGTCTACCAATGTCATGTTGTACATACTTTTTTGAAAAGTACAAATGAAACTCATTTCATTTTTTTCTCTTTTCCTTTTACTTTAAGCAGAGGCTTGTCCAGCATCACACACACACACACACACACACACACACACACACACACACACACACACACACACAACACACACGACACACACATGCACACACCACACAAACACACACATCACACACACACACACACACACACATAAATACACACAAATACAATTTTTAGTCATTTTTTCAATTTAAATGATTTGCTATCTCTGTTACTCCATCTTTTATCTCTAAAATAGTTTCAACCCTGTTAATGTGTGCATGTACTTTTTTCTTATCAGCCTCTCAGCAGCATTTGTGATTCATAGCAGCCATCAAAGTGATAATAAACTCATTCACAATACTAACAAACACGGGGCTCCCAGTTATTTACGAGGCAAATCCACTGCAAGGCTGGGCTGTGGAACAGGGGAGAATCAAGATGGTGTTGATTGATAAATTGACAGGTTAATTTACAAGTGGATAATAGGAGTTAGACCCAGAGGGAAAGAAGGAAGATCAGAATTCTAGTTTGGTTGCACTGCCATCTGTCTTATGCCCAGAAATCTGCAGGACCACTGGCTGGCAGGATCAAATGCATGCACATTCTTCATAACTTAAAGACAAAGACCTCCATTTACTGTTGTTTGATGGGTCTGTTGCTTTGGTTCTTCACACAATTGACCTTCAATATGTCACAAACAATTTCACATCTCAGTACTTTTTATAAGTACCACTTAGACCATGATTTAGAGCAAGCCATATTGTCTGGTTCACAAAATAAACAATGAACAAAATTCTTTCCTAGACTATATTTCAAAAAAAATTGTCATTTGATTGTTGACAATTGAGATGCATCCTTTTAAGCTTCTGAAGTCTATATTATGTACTTCTTTTAAGCTTTTCATCTGCACCCCCTCTCAAAAACACACCTTTTCTTTTTTGATCCTTAGTATTTAGATGCTACCTGATTAAGCTATGTATAAGCACACAAAACAAATGATGTGAATATAGTATTAAAATATCACATTTCCTCCTTTTGTTTTATTTTGTGTAATGTGAATATATTTCAGAATTTAAAAATTAAACTGACAAAGTACTTTTTAAATGGGAGATATGCTGGTTTATTTTCTTTTCCCATGAAACATTTTATTTTACAAGTTAACTACATTTATAATATTATAAGAAAAATATCTTAAAGTCATATGTGTATGTGACTATTTGTTAGGATCATTTATCTTTATTGTTACAATGTCACTTTTAGATAACAAACCTGCAACAATTGCTGTTTTGGAAAGAGCCTACTTAGAGACTGTTATAGGCAGTGGCCCTGTCTGATCCACAAAGACAACTAGTTTTGGGCTTTGCTTTTGGGAACCTATCATCTCAGGGACTGAACTTCTGGAGTTGCAACTAGAATTCTCTCTCTCTCCTCATGTTCTGTCACATTGTGGGTGAATCCCCTTTCTCAGATTTAAAAGTTTATTTAATGTTCAGCTAGTGTTAAAACTTGGTAAATCTGAACAAAATTGGAGAGTTAAACATATTTTCAAAGGAAATTGAAAAGGGCACAAAAGGAGCATGTCTGCTTTGCTTCTGTAACTAATTACAAAATACCAACACTAATATTATTTTCAAACAGATCATCTCCTATTATCAAGTGTTAAACTATTAAAACTATCGTTCACTGGATAACATAATAAAGCTCATGGAAAAAAATATGGTTAAAAAATGAATTTCAGTAAAAGGAAAATAAATAACTTTGCGTGCATGGAATTTTATGGTGTCACAAGGTTAAAAATGTCCCCCTAAAGGGTAAATATCCTTTGAAAAGAAAATTCATTTATGTGTGAATGGGAGGTTGAATAGCTTTTACTGCTTTGTTTAAACATAGACAATCATCTATGTAATTTTTTTGGCGACTTGTATATTTTTGAAGCAAGACTCAGTAAAGATCATAATATGTTGAAAATTGCTAATTGTTTGATGCAGTTACTGTTTTATTTAAAAGTTGCTTTTTTATTCAGAAAAGTGAGTCTGCAATTTGTAAACTTCCTAAGTTCCATAGACAACCTGAAAACTTCATCTTTGGAAACAATGCAATTTGATCTCTGAGGACAATTTAAACTTTTATTTATATATTATCTTTGTATGTAAAGTCTTAGTGATATCAAAAGATTATTGTCTGCAATAGGAATTAATTGGCAGATAGTTTGTAGATATGTATGCTTTTATATCATATTTCTATAGGGAATCTTATAGAATAAAATGTATTAAAATTTAAATATCAATCTTTTATCTACAAATTCCACAAATAAAACTACTAGCACTATAAAATCTTAATGTCTAAAATATTACACTTTCAACACTTAAAATATATAAGCTAAGTCGGTGATTTAGTTTTAGTTACAAGTTTTTAAAGCTTATGATTCCCCTTAAATACATGAGGACTTGTCTTAATCAGAATAGCATTGACAGGAAAGAGAATAAAGCTTCAATACCAGAATGGGCAGGCACAGATCATTTTATGTGTTTATTTTGAATTCTTTTGAATAAGGTATTCTTGTCTTCGACATAAACTGAGAAGTGGTATTCTGTCTTTTTCTCTCTGCAGGTACTAAAAGCAATTCTGAAAGAAAAAAAAAAGAAAAAAAAAAAATGAAGAAGCAACAAAAGATATCAGATCTAATATCCCACCCAATTTCTGAGTTAAGCCAGTGACAGGTATGTTTCGAAGCAAGACTATTTAGACACATTGATTTTTGTTGTCACTTTCTTCTTATTTCATATGTCACATCAAGGCTTGGAAATTAGATGAATGTAAGAAGGGTCTGCTGATCAGCGTTCCTCAGGAGGCATTTTCAAAGTCAGCGAGCTGTGCTTGATAAAAGTGGCCTTGCACAGAGCTCTACTCTGCCTACAGGGAAGTTTAGGCAAACTCAACTTTCCATTTCACTCATGTTCCTAGGATCCTCTGCTGTCAAGAAAGTAGCTAGCTATAAACTGAAGTCTAGGAACTTGCAAAAGTAATGCATTAAGGAATAATAAAAAAATTCAAAACAACTTTTTTTTTCCTTTTCACTTCAAAATTTTTAAATGAACATGGAAGACTAAATCTAATAAGTTTTATAGAGTAAGTGATGCAGGAAATGTTCTCTTCAGTCATATACTTCCAGAATAACATGTTGACATCCAATCTTTGTGCTTGAAGAGTTTATAATAACAGAAATCAATGATAGAGAGTGAAGAGTGTATCAACAGTAAATTTTTTGCCTCAGAGATTTTTTTCCATGTTATATCTATCTGTCCTAATAATTTCTTCACATTATAAAGTGTTTGATGGTTTAATTGGTGACAGATAAATACTGATAGATTTTAAATTACATTTGACAGAAATAAAAATGGCTTTATTTTATTGTGAAATAAAAAATATTGCCACAGCACTTATGTTTGAATGAGGAGACATTTTGTATGAAACACGTTTTAAAAGAAATTTCTGAACAAAAATAAGAAAAAAATAAGAAAATTAAAAAATAAGAAAATAAGAAAAAAATCACAAATAAGAAAAAAAATGTTGAGAAATTTTGTTTAGAAAAAAGAAAAATAGAGATGATAGTAATGGAAAATGACAAATAAGCAAAAGATGATTCAAGTTGGAAATACTGAGAAAATAAAATAGTTGGTTCTCATCAGCTACAGAGATCTGATCCAAAAGGAGCGGGTGCAATCACAGAAGGAAATGGGTTGGGGACTGTGAGGTTGGGCACTGTGCCTGGTTCTGAAGCAGACTAGGGGTAAAGGTTTCTGGGCAGCCCCTGCAGTGTTAGCAACCTTGGCCTCATTTATAAAACATTGTGCGATGGTAGATGAGAAGACCAGGCCCATGGATGCCACACCAGGTTAACAGTGCAAGTTCCTTCTCAGAGAGAGCATTTACAATTCTTTCCCCGTCTGTGGCTCATCCAGAGCCTTTTGGAAATTTTATTTGAGCCCACAGGGAGAGAGGGCTTGCTAAGCTGTAATTTCCTATGATTTGAAATATGGCATCTGCAGGCCTCCTGTGTAGGATCACTCAGAAAAACAAAACAAAACAAAACAACAAAAAACAGGGCTTATCTTTTAAACTTGGCTGAATACCCAATGATTTTTAACTCATATTTCCCTTTGCAATATATTTTTCTTCAAATATCTGTTCAAATAATTGTGTGAACATTTTTGGACAGTGGTGCATCAGACGATGTTAATTTTTTTTATTCACATGATATTTTTAGCCTAAGTGAAAAATTACTCATGGCCATGCTCCTTGAAATGTTGAATTAAATGAATTAAAGTAGAGGAAAGTTAATCTGCTAATAAAAATGAGCACTTATGGAAACTAGAATTGAGGTCAAAATCTTAAATCCGAGAACATTTTTTTTTAATGAAGCCTTCAGCACCCTACAGTGAATACCAGTAACCCCACTGAGAAGGACCCTCAGTGGAATGGGAACAGGGGAGAGGGTATATAAAAGTACATTTTTTTAAAAGCAAAATTTTAAAAAGAAATAAGAAATAAGCCAGGGTTGTGCAATCAATCTCTGAAGAATAAATAAACTTTTCTGTGAAGAAATTTTCATAAGTAACATCTCATAATAATAATGGAATTATTCTGCATACTTTAAAATAATTGACATAGAAAAACAACTTCACTGTCTGAAAATCAGAATATTTCTGTTGACTAATTCAAGCTCCTCATAAATATCTTCTTGTATGTATTTCGAAAAAAATGAAGCTACAAAAAATATTCTCAAGAACAATTATATAAAATACTGAAGTTCTCATCCTTGGAGATTCTGTAGTACTGAATATATGTCCCAGGGTTACCATCTTTTACTTTTTGTCTTATTGTTTTTAGAAGTGGAAACTGAGACTAGAAGGAGGGAAAAGTTTCAGGTCCTCATGGTTAATCCACATCAAGCAGTGGTGGCCTTCCAGCTCCATGGGTTCTCAGACTGACTTGTATACCACAATGGGTAGCTACAGACAGTTCCAGAAACTGTATAAATTGCAGTGGCTACTGTGAGCAAAGACAGTCAGCCAGACACTGAGCCTCAATTTCTCCATCTCAAAAAGGGAGAGAATTGTACTGCCTTCTGTTTCTAAATATTGAAAATAATGTTTTCTAATTTTAGCTGAATACTAAACCAAGGGAGAAAAAAGTAGAGAAGACTATTTATGGCATTGTGTTTTATAAATATTCATTATTTCCCTTATTGATACAAAAGGCAAACAGGAAATTCAAGCTGCCCTTCTCAGTGAACATTTGAGAACATATCTTTGCAAAGTTGTATTTTAAAATAATGATTATGGTACCATGTGTGTTGGGAACACACATACACAAATATTAACATCCATATTTTTCTATAGGAAAATTTATGACATGTAACTGTTTTGAATTTTGTTAAGTAAGTCTAGGTTTACAGAAAGGTTAATCTCTGAGAAGGAATATATTCCCTCTGAACCTCTAGTTACTAGGATTATTTTAGTTACTCAAAATCTTTCTTGGTATTGTATAGCTGTTTGCATATGCCTAGAGGCATATTCACAGTGTGTGTGAATCTGCTGCAGTGGAGGCATTGGGCACTTGAGAAAAGAACCAGAAAAAAAAGCAGGAAAACAATAAAAGAAGAGATGTAGAGCTGTTTCATAACTTCACAAATATACTTAGTAAATTTACTTAGGGATGTCTAAAATACTTGGGAAATTGGGATTGACTTTAGGTCATATGCAGTTCAAAGGCATTGGAAGACAGAAACTTCTGGGCTTGTTTGAGCTGCCTTGGCAGGAATGAGATGACCTCTTGGCTCAAGAAGCAAGAGAGTTACACTAAAATGTTACCATCCTTCTATGAGTTACTCACTGACTTTGCATACACGGATTCTCTGCAACTCTGCTCAGTGATGTTAACATTTATGGGAGAGGTGATGATCATATTGGATGATTAAGGTGATAGTATTTATCAAGGGCTTTCCATATTCAAGATATGTTGGCATTTCATAAATGAGGATGGAGAAGTGGTGACATTGTACACATTGCCCAGGTACTGAAAGAATGTGTGATGGCTGGATTCAAACTCATAGTGGCTAGTCTAGAGAAAACCAGTTAACCACTATATAGTTCTCCCTCATGCCAGAAAAGCAGTAACACCTTTTTTGAAAAAAAAATCATGAATGATCAAGAAAGAGAGCTATGGATTTAGCATATTTCCAGGAAATGTCAGAAGGGTTTAATTCTCTTTCCTCTCCTGTCCCAATAACATTCAATAGATTATATTCCTTTACCCTTGTAGTGATCCTCCATCACACCCCTTGGTTCACAGTAAAGTCCAAATAGAAAACAAGCTTCCTTAATTAGTGTATTCCTTGGTCTAATAAGTTCTATACCACATTGTATTACACTATGGATCTGCTGAGAATCCATGACCAAGTTGTATGCCAATTTGCTATAGGTTTTCCTCAGAGAGTTCTTAATAAATTATGTTTCTTTTGGGGAGCTTAATTCTTACATGAGTGTTTCCTGTGTCTCTATTCATTTGTTGAAAGAAGCAATTTGGACAGAAAACATCCTCAAAATATCCATATTTTTTTCAAAAATCCATTTATAGAACTGAATGTACTTTTTTTTGTTATTTCTGAGAATAGTTAGCTCATGAATCCATAAAATATAAACATCATATTATATTTATAATAAAACAACCTTGATATAAAATGTTACCACACAGAACCCAACCACCACTAGTCGAAATATTCTTTTATTCAGAAGAATATATGACTGTGTGTGTGTGTGTGTTTGTGTGTGCATGAGGGTATGTGTGTGTGTTAGTATGATAATCTACATTCTGGTAAATTTGGAATTATAACATGATATTCTTTTTATGTTTTAACTCATATCACAATTTTGATTGTTTTGATTGCTACCCACATTATTATGCATTCTCCTAGTTATTTGCAAAGAATCACACAGAGGAATTCACTTCACTTACTTATGCTGGCCTTCCATAAGTAAGAGTTCACATCATGCATTTAAATGTTTATTTACATGTAGCACGATAATCCATGCAATCTTGCACAAATCCTCCTATGTAATTAAGTTCATGGACTATTATTGAAGAGATTATTACTATTTCTCAACAAATCTGAAAATATCTTGAATATGGAACATGCATTCTTTTAACAAAATGATATCAATAATGTCAAGCTCTGCTTGCAAAATTCCTCCTCCTTGATTGAAGTTAGTGCTACTCCTTTGGATACTGGGCCCCTGAAACAATAGTCTATTTTATCTAGTTATGGGTCCCCAGAAGAAAAAGACTCCTAAAAACACTTGGGTTAATTTCATTCATACCCACTCCATCCCCTGCTCCTTGCTGTCATGTCAGGAGGCACATATTCATTGCCCACACTCCTCAGAGAGCATCTGCATGCATGGTAATGATAGCTTGGAAGCTTACTGCCCAAGATATGCAAGCACATTGGGAATCCATTCCTTTTTTGCATAACTATGCACAGTGGAATGTATGCATGCTCATTACGTGTGTGTGTGTGTGTGTGTGTGTGTGTGTGTGTGTGTGTGTGTGTGTATTTAGAGCACATAGGTCAATGTCTTCTTCAGCTGCTCTCTATATAATATATTGAGACAAGGTCTTTCACTGAACCTGGAGATCACTGATTTAGCCACTCTAGCTAACCAGCTTGTCCTGTGGATCCACTTGTCTCCACTGGGCCAATCTTGGGATCATGTCTAGCATTTACCTGGGGGCTGGAGATCTGAATTCAGGTCCTTACTGAGAGTCAGCTCCCCAGCCTCTGGACATTCATTCTTAAGTGTCTGGGACAAGAGGAACTTCAGGGAATCCACCTTCAATGAATTTTAGAACACTGTTCTACTTCTTCTTCTGTACTTCCTGAAAAGTTGGTTCATATTCCTACTGATATTGTACATATTCTCACAGCTTATTCAGACCTCTAGCATCACTCATTCCTATAATAAATTTTTGTTCTTCACTCTTATCTTTTAATCATTACTCATTTGAAAGCGTGCATGTAGACATAATGGTTTGAAAGGATCCAAAGGAAGGGTATGACTCCTTACAATGCAATTGTCCAGATGGAAATTGGCCTCAATATCCATGACCTTGCAGTACCTAGTAATACCTTCACAAGACCCTCATAATAGGACAAAAATATGATGGCATCAAATTAAAAAACAGACTAATGGAGAGAGGGATATAATGAAGAGTGGAGCTCTGAAGGGGAATGGGGGAGGGTAGGGAAATATCATGGTTTATTGTCTATAAGTATAGAAGTTGTCAATAAAATATCAAAGATTAAAAAATAAATAAATAAAATAAAATAAAAACAAATCACTTCAACACCAGCTACCTAGAGATGAATTTGAAGTCAGTTTCATGGAAGAAATTTCATTGAGAACAATTGAGACATGCTAAAGTAAAGTGAGGTGATTAGTGAACAATGATTCTGGAATGTAAAATAATATTATGTTAGACTGTTTATACCTGACTGAGAGTAGCTAATAATATGTCTAGAAGCTCAAAGTAGATGTTATGACATTTCTTTGAAGGCATGGTTCCTAACTGAACTGTGTACACAGGAAGCCCACATTGACTTATAAAGGAATATTTGGGTATAGACTCATAAAAACTTTAAAAGTGGGCTGGAGAGATGGCTTAGTGGTTAAGGCACCTGCCTCCTAAGCCTAAGAACACTGGTTCCAATCTCCAGCGGTTCCAGTCTCCAGGTCTCACGTTTAGCCAGATGCAAAGTGATGCAAGGGCGCAATGCCGCACTTAACCACAAGGGGGAGCACACATCTGGATTTCGTTCACAGCAGCTGAGAGGCTGCTGGCGAGCCCATCTCTGTCTTCCTCTCCCTCTCTCCGTCTCTCTCTGTGTCTCTCTCCAAAAACAATACCAACAAAAAAACTTTAAAAGTCTGGAATTCTACAATGGCTGCCTTTCAAGGGAGAAACAAAATCCAGTAGAATGTATTTAGAACTTAGTTCTCAGTGTGGATCTCTAAACTTCCCTATCATATATCATTTCCTCCTTAGTCTCTTCTCTATCAGCACATGAATGTAGATCTGAGGACATGTTCTCACTGACATCATTCTATAGTGTATAGTCCTTTCCAATTTAATGGCTTTGTTCTGAAGAGTAGGCCTGCATTTCCTCTCTTATAACTCCATGTTTATAAGAGTATATACATACTACTTTGTATATAACTTGAAGATTCTTGAATAATAGCATTTTAACCATTAGATGTCATATAATTCAAGCTAATAAATATTTTTAGGGCCAGTAATCAATGTTCAACCAAAAGCAGACACTACCTACATTATAAATTTTTATAGAGTCTATGAGAGATACCACAATGCATGTCTGATCAGGTGCTAAGTCTGTCCTTTCCTTTCTTTTTGGTAACTCCAGAGGCATAGGAATAAAACCAGGCAGTTCCATATCTAACATTTGAGAATGAATGATGGTACATAACCCTCTAATGTAGGTGAATGAAGCAACATTATCAGGGAGAAACAACAGGAATTAGACAACCCTGGTTAAAGTCAAGTTTCCTGACATTCTTATTAGCAATTTCCTTTACACAAGGGCAATGGGGTAAGATCCAAGAGCAAACCTTGCTATAGGATGAAATGTTGAGAAGATGTAATTGCAGTAATGTTTACTCCTGAGGATTTTATTTCTCTGTTTTCTTCCTCATCTTGGCATTACCAATTACTCTCATTAGTGGATCTTTGAGATCTACAGGTAGAGATCTCTGTTGTATATTGAGATCCACTAGTGTCCATTTAGGACTCTGTTATTAATGTGATTTTGATGCTAGATTTATAAACATATAGACCAAATATAGTCTCTTCCTTAATCTAATAATGACAATGACATCACACTCCAAAATGTTCCCAACAAGGTTCTTGGATTCTCCTTATGATTCTCGTGGCAGAGAAATGCAAACAGAAGTAGAGCCATCTCTATTCTAAAACATGGAGAGAAATGTTACCCCTTGGAAATGTAATAGAGCTAATGAACAGAAACTTGCTGGTTACATGCTCTTCTTTTTTGGGGGCAAGAAAGCAGGCAGCTAATGAAGACTTCTTGAGTCGCTCATCTGAGCAGCCTGTGTCTCTGAAGGCAGATGATGAATAATGGCAAGCAGTGGAATGAGGGTGTCAGGCTGTCTTCTGTCTCTTGCTGCCTGAGATTGCAGCAGGAGGTAGAAATTGGTAGACCTTTTTTTTTTATCGTTCTATTCAATACTGGTTGTAATTTTCTCAGGTTTCTTATGGGCAAGAAAAAACATGTCACAGAGAGAGAAAGAGAGAGACATACACAATCGAAATATTGAATCACAAAAATATTTCATGTGGGCTACCTCTGGGGCATCAAATTTGAGATTGCAAGGGAAAATTGATGAGTAGAGAAAGAATGGAGGGCAGCAGCTTGGCTAGAGCATGCGGTTTCTCTTGAGCTGAAGCAGAAGGGGAGATTTAGCAACTGTTTGTTGTGGCAGAAAATCATCTCTGATTATTTGCAGGGCAGGGGATTGGCGTCAAGCAGATATAGCCAGTCTTGAATGAGAAATACTGACGTGCGTCGTGTGAAGCTGTGTTTGCCTGATGAACCTGTTATAACTCCTTCCACCTTCACTCTAAGGTAAAAAGTTTCCAAATCAACAAAACAGAAAAGTAAAACTTCTACTAAGTTTGTAGGCACAACATGCTCCATAGACCTATAGGAATTATCTTTTCTTAAAATACATTTTTAGCCATTGCTATAGATAACTATTTTCTTCCTGTCTTATTTTTGAGACCCAGAACAAGCTGAGAGACAATTCTTGTCAATGTAAAGGGCTCACATCTAGCGGATCCTGGGTGCTTGGAATTCTGGAATGAAGCTTTGTGGCATTAACCTCTTCATCCTAGCTCTTTTCTTTTGCGTCTTACAAGCTGGGTGATCTTAGGCATGCTACTAAATTGTTTTTTTTTTTTTTCTTTACTTCTTTTTTTAACCTTAATTTGAGAATAGAGATTATGTTAGTAGATTATGGAGCTCACATGGTTATTGGAAGAGATTGACTAAAATTAAATATTAGGAAGAATATCCAGGTTTATAATATTGCTTATCCCTAAAATTGTTGCTTTTCTGATGGTATTGTGGCTATAGACCCTGGTTCTAAGTTACTCTAAGATTTTATGTTTTAAATAATTTTATATCATTAAACACCTGTTTGTCTAGCTGCCTACAGGTATGCTTGTTTTCACTAGAGGAAGTAGGTAAAGAACTGCTCATATTCCCTGGATGAGGTGGAAATTCTTATCTCATATCTAATTTGAGGACTTCTAGATTGTTGCAGGCAAGAGTCTGAACAGAAAGGATTTGGTGACTGCCACAGGCTCCCTTCATACTGGGAGCCGGCCATATGAGGTAGATTTCTTTAGACATCGCTGAGCTGAAAATGAAAAGCTTCTAAAGTCTTTCATCATAAAATACTGTTTTAAATCAAGAAAACACAGCATCTATTAATGTATAAAATTGCCTGTGTGGACTCAAGTTTTTGTCTCCTAAAGTCATTTCTACCTAAATTTACAATTGTCATAAACATGTATATTGTTTTGGTTTTCTTTAAGTTCTAATCAAACCTAATTGCAAATAAGTCCTGCCTAGTCGTCCTTCAAAATGCATCCTGAATATCCACGTGTTTCCAAGAAGCATGGGAGATGCTTGTCCTCCTAGTCTGGCACTCATCTCCTACATGGGCTTTGCAGTTCTGATTTTGACTATGGAAAATCTTACTATTCCAAGAACACAAGTGAGAAAAATTTAAAATGCAAATCAAGTCTTGCCCTTGCCAACATAAAGAATTCGCAAGATTCCTACAGTGTCTATAGCTAGTCTAGTACCAGAGGGTGCTACACGAGCAACTGGGGGAAAATGTCCGACATTGGTCCAAACAACTTGCAGTCTAAGATACCCAGCAGGAAACAACTTGATGTAATGCTCAAACAAGTGCAGTAGTGGCACACAGCCATGGTGGGTAACCAACTGCTCTTGATTTTGCTAATAGATCCACTCAGTGGAATGGAACTCATTGCTGGAACTGGGAAATAAATCAAAACCAGGTACAAGAATGAGCCCAGTCTCCAAGATCAAGATACCACCAAATATGGGCAAGAAAAGAGCCTACACATATAAAATTCCCTCCAAAATATCTATGGCCATCCCTCTTATCTAGTATTAACTTCTCTCTCTGTTGGAGAATTAGTTTATCTTGTTCAGATGGACAATGAACCTGAAGGGAGGGTCCGCCAATCACACCTCAGGGCCCCAGCTGAAACCATAACTTTTTTTTTTTTTTTTTTTTTTTTTTTTTTTTTTTTGCATATGAAAGAATTTATCCCACTTATTGAATCCAGAACTTTACCTGAAGTGGATTTAGGCATTTGGTCAGGTACTAAGGCATTTTCTTACTTATTTTCACATCATACTTTCACATTAATGAGGATTGAAACCAGCCAAGCTTAGGGCATAGCACCAACTCACAAGTCTTTGTAGAGCACATCGCTGAATCTCTGCCATCCAGAGCAATAAGAGCAGCATAACACACTCTCCTTGTACAACATTTGACCAGTGGGTGGAAAGATTGTTAAAGCCATGCGTTGGGTCATTATGCACAGAGTCATTGCCTCTCCCGTATAACTGATGGCTACCCACATAAGGCAAGACCCACATTACCCATGGGGGGAGGACAGGGAGAAGACTAATGATAGTACCATCATGGCTGTATATACACTATATACATAACTAATAAAAAAATAGAAAAATGTAATTTCATCACCAAGCACCAAGCACAAATTGTTCTTTATCTAGTGTATCAATGTTTATTTATGTTAAGCTTATTTGCATGGAGTAGTCCTTCTTATCACCAGCTTCACTCTCTGAGGATTCACTTAACCTATGATCAACTACATTCTGAAAATATTTTAAAAATTCTCAAGATCAAAGAACTCAGTTTAAAAATTGCATTATTGGTCTGGAGAGATGGCTTAGCAGTTAAGGTGCTTGCCTGAAAAGCCTAAGGACTCATGTTCATCTCTCCAGATCCCACATAAGCCAGGTACACAAAGGTGAGGCAAACACAAGGTTGCACATGCCCACTAGGTGACAGAAGCATGTGGAATTCAATTGCAGTGGCTGAGGCCCTCTCTCCCTCTGTTTCTGTCTCTCTCTTTCTCACTTTCTCTAAAATAAAAAATAAAATAAAAATTGATTTCTTGCATTGTTTAAAAATTTCTTTTTATTACTTACGGACATGCTTAGTATGTAAACCACATGTGTTGGTACCATCCTTTCCCTCACCCCTGTCCCTTTTCCAAAAAGACTCTCCATGTTGGCAATGCAGGTCATCCCCATGTGGACTGTGAGTTGTTCATGGGGGGGCAGTAGTCAGTTATGGGGGAGAGGCAATGTCTCTGTGCATATTGTCCCAGCTTGTGACTCTAACAATCTTTCTGCACCCTCTTCCACAAAATTCCCTGAGTCATGTTGGGTGTGTATTAAGTCTACTTCATTGATGGGTCTTAGGAACCTCTGGATTTCTGGTTTGGTAGGGGTTGAGTGTCCTCAGTATCTATCTCCTTCACCCTTGTGCTGATATCCAATTCACCAAGAAAGTAGCACTCTTGCTCATTTCCCCAGTTCCACTGTGGTTTCAGCTGGGGCCAGGATGAAGAGCAATGGGTTGTTTATCTCCTTTGATCATGTTCCTATCTGAAAAAAAGAAGCATATTCTTCAAAAGAGAGTCTGCTTAGCACAAGTAAAATGGGTATAGGCCTTCTTATAGCCCAAGATTAGTGGGAGCTTGATATTGGAAAGCAAATTCATTATCTGGATATGATTCTGACTTGTTTCCCAGTTCCAGATATGGTTTCCTTTCCACTGAGTGGATCTGTTAGCCAATCCAAAATCAGTTGGTTATCCAACATGCCTGTGTGCCACTATTGCACTTGTGTGAGCATTACGTCAGTTTGTTTGCTCCTTGAGTTGCTTGGACAGATATTGGCCACTTTCCCCTGATAACTCATGTAGCACTTTCTAGCACTACATAGGTTAAATTTCTGGGGACTTGCTCTAGTCCGGATTCCAGCCAGGTCTCTCTATGTTCTGCACCAACAGTGTATGGTTTCTTCAGCATTAGGGTCTTATAATTAACCTCTGGTGGGTAATCAAGTGCTGTGACAGAAGTCTGTCTTATTTTGGGAGACCTTGTAGGTCTCTCTGATCAACAGCTCAATGTGTGTGTTAACCACATCCTGGTAGTAGTAGGTACTGGCCTGTGCCAAGAGAAAAAAATAAAAAAAGAAAAAGAAGAGAGAGAGAGAGAGAGTGAGAGAAACAGGAGAAATTTAAGGTTAGGCTACATCATATCCTCTCCAGGTTCCTTCAATTCAGGTGTTCACCCTAATGCCCTATTGAGGGTTCAACCTTTTAGTCTACCTTCCAGGATATAGGTTTCTATGGTACAAGTTCAATTTGGGTTCAGTTTTGTGTCCCCTCCCCCTTTCCCACCCACCCCACCCATGCCTTACCCTGCCTATTGTCCAGGCCTCGAGATGGCTATTAGGTATGTCAGCAACTCAGGCTGATCCAGGTTAGGAACTGCAGATGAGTGTGACTATGTGATACTTTTGTCTTTCTGAAATTGTATGAGTTAGATGATTATGATATATTCCAAGTTCAGCCTTTTTTGTACAAAATTCATTATGCCATTTTTTTCATGCTGCTGAGTAGAATTCCATTGTGCAGATATACCACATCTTGGGAATCCATTTGCCCAATGATGGGCACTTGGGTTGATTCCAGTTCTTAGCTATCATGCACTGAGTATCTATAAACATGGTTGAGCAAATATCTCTGAACTGAGGTGTGGAGCTTTTAGGGTAAATACCCACTAAGGGAATAACTGGGTCGGTTGCTAACTCTATATTCATTCTTTTCAGGAGTCTCCATATTGATTTCCATAGTGGTTATACCAGCTTACATTCCGACCAACAGTGAATGAGTGTTCCTGTTTCTCCACATCCTTGCCAACATTTGTTTTCATTTGATTTTTTAATGTTTACTATCCTTATTGGAGTAAGGTGGAATCTCATACTTGTTTTGATTTATTTGCATTTCCCTAATGGTGAGGGATGTGGAACATTTTCTTAAGTGTGTGTTATCCATTTGTAAATATTCCTGGTTTTGGTATTAGGCTGATGCTAGGTTCATAAAAGAAATTGGGGAAGATTCCCTAGTCTCAGATTATGCAAAACAGTTTGACAAAAATTTGTTTTCAGTTCTTCAATGAAGGTTTGACAAAATTTGGCTGAGAAGCCATCCAGCCCTGGACTTTTCTTTTAGGGGCGGTTTTTGATTAACTTTTCAGTCTCTATAGATGACTCATTCATTCATACCTCTTTTGAGGGTTCTAATATTTTCTTCAATCAAGTTAAGCCTATTGTCAAAAATTGAATGCTCTTAGAGACAATTCTGTTCAATTTCATTGATAGGATTGTTGGTTTTTGTATGGTTTGCTTCCAGTTCAACAATTCTTTTGATCAGGGTCTCATTGGTTGTTGTGTTTTCATTTTGGAATAGAATTTCTATTGATTTCTCTTTGCTTTCATGGATGGCTTCCATTGAAGGACTAGGCATTCTTGGTAGAGACCTCGCAATTTTCTGACTTTTATTGGCTTTTTTGCCCTGTGGTCTACCCGTTTTGGGGACACACTTTATTCTATAGAGGAGAAAGCAAGTTTTTTTTCCTTGTAGGATATTTAGAGGGTGTTCTGTTTTAAATGCGAGCCAGATTTGTATACTATGGGTTTATAGCCACAGATGTGCAGATTGTGGAGTTTGCAGGTACATTAACAGTACTTGGGGAACTGGTGGCTCTAGCCTACTCCCTCCATTTACATATACTTTTCATCACATGGGGATCAAAGTTTGGAGAACCAGAGGCAAGAGGCCAGCTCCTACAGTGGCCCATGCACCCTCTGACTCAGGCAAATAAGGATATCCATACCCAGTGGCCAGTCAGGATACCAGAGCAAACAGCCTGCTTCCACAGCCCTCACACAGGGACTAGGCCTCCCCAAGCCAGGTGCAGTGATACCTACCGGGACTAGGAAACTTGAAGGAGCCAGTGAACAGGGATCTGGCCTACTCACTCAGCACCATGTGCACCCTCTGGTGCAGGGTATCTGGGAATTGGGGACCCAGGGTGGTGCAGGGTGGTGAAGCAAGGCGGGTGAGGCAAGGGTCTGCTTCTGCAGCAATCTCACAAGATCCAAGCCATTCCAAGCTAGCTGCAGGAGGACCTACTGGGACCAGGGAACTGGGAGGAGCCAGGGAACAGGGATCTGGCCTATTCACTTTGCACTGCACCTGCACACCCTCCCACCTCCCCACTCTCAGGTCCAGGGTGTGGGGGCCAGGAAACTGGGGAGCTGGGGAACAGGAAGATCTGGCCTACTGACTCTGCACCATTCATGTACACCATCTTGCACAAGGTATAGGGACCAGGGCTAAAAATTGCATTCTTTTTGGAGCACTATGATAAAATTGTGTGTTGTCCATCTTGCCTAAGGTATAAGGTCCCTACACTGTATGCATTACCCTCCTACAAGTCACTTGGATGTTGTCCCACTTATCAAAAAAAATTTATTTTTTATTTACTTATTAGAGACAGAGAGAGGGTGAGAGAGAGAAAGAGTGAGAATGGGCTCACCAGGGCCTCTAGCCCTTGCAAACAAACTCCAGACGCATGTCCCACCATGTGCATCTGGCTCACATGGGACCTGGAGAACGGAAGTGGGGTCCTTAGGCTTCGCAGGCATGCGCATTAACCGCTAAGCCATCTCTCCAGCCCAACCCTTATTGTTTTTAATAATGGCCCCCAAAGAGCAATAGTAATGATGCTGGCAATTCAGATATGCTGCAGAGAAACTGCAAGTATTGCCTTTCCATTGAAAGGTGACCACTCTTGATTTGATAAGGAAAGACAAAATCCTATGCTGATGTTGCTAAGATCTGCAAGAAGAATGACTAGAAAAAGGAGGGAGATCACCCAGTCCATGAATTAATTGTTTCTCATCTCCAGAACTCATACAGCATCCATGAAACTGGTGGTAGGTACTTGTCATTCCAGTGCTGAAGAGGTGGAGACAGGATTTTGCTATTGTTATTCTAGACTAATTGGCAAGCTCCACACCAATAATAGACCCTATATCAAAATAGGTGGGCAATATTCCTGACAATGACACCCAAGGTAATCTCTTGGCCTCCATAAGTATGTGCAAATGTGTGAACATGGTTCACAGAAGCGTGCGCACGCGCGCGCGCACACACACACACACACACACACACAAACACATAAACACAAAGAAAATGAACAGGAAACCATAAAATATATTTAAGGTTCCTTATTCACATTTACATTTCAAGTCACCAGTGGGTATCTTGGTACCTTTTGCACATGGATAAGGGAGGACTACTGTGTGTGGATTTGCATACACACATGCAAGCACAGTTAGTTATATATTCAACTAAATTTGAATTGCAGATACTTAATTGAGTTTTTAAATTTAAGTATGTCCCAACAATACTGTAACATCCTTGCATTCACAATTAGTTGTTGATGGCCCTAAAGAAAGAACACATGGAATAATCTGTGGACATTCATGAGCATATTTAAGAAAAATTTAAAAATTCAATAATGTTTCTAATGTGATAAAATAAATATTTTACTGATCAGTGGACATGGATTAGTGGTTTAAAAATCTGTACATGACTCAGTCATGCACACTGAGAAGCTAACAGATCCTCCCAAACAATGTAATGTAGAGATAGAATACCTATTGATTGACCACTTGACAAACCTTTGGGCTCACTGTCAACCTGAAGACCTATCTTAAATTAGTCTGCTCAGCTGATGGTTTGAAATGTCAACATGAACTGCTTCTTGGAAGGCAGTCAAGGAAAACAGTTCACCCTATCACACTACAGTTTGGAGTAAATACTATTTGTATCCAAAACTTGCCAAATGTGATGTGTCTTCTTGAATTCTCATTTTTATCCTAAGCTACCTCCTCATAGAAGCAGTTTATCCATCAAAAGTGTTGAAGGCAAATGCCTATATTGTTCTCAATTCTCCCACTTCATTCATTTTACTCATTCAAATACATATGTGCCATAGCATTTCTCCATTCCCCTTTAGTAAATATAAATAATAAAATGCGCTTTGGACTTTTCTGAATGAGCCAAGTTAGTTTCATCTACAAGTGACAAAAACATTTATGTTACTTGCTTATCCCAAAATGACACTGTTATGGTAGAATCTCCTGATAAATGCCTTATGTTTCTAATCACTTAAATTCTAAGTATCATCAATGGCAGGCATTGGATCCTGAAATCCAAAAGAAACATGGAAAAAAATCAAAGTATAATGTTCTTCAAAGGAAGACATATGCTCAAGAGATTGAATCACCCTTCTTCACACCACATCACACAACCTCATGTGATATGACATGAAATCACACAGATCCTTGAACAGGGTCAACTTATCAATCATTTTCTTCTTTACTTGCCAACCAACAGTCACTAGGATCTCTGTCAGCATAACCTACTCCTCTTCCATTTTTAGCCGAAGGGAATGAAATGGCTTCTTCCTCTAGAAGAATTAGATGAGCAATACAAAAAAATACAGAGAAATGTGGTACAGGTCCATGATCTAATTTTCCTAAGCCTTTCATTGCCAAATGATTGCACTGAGCTGCACCATGCATGGCAATATAGATAACTCACTAGTGCAATTTTACTACCAGAAAATATCTTCAATAAACATATGACCATATTTCATTCATGAGACTATTGGGCAAAATGCAAATATCCATAGCTAAAGGGACATATACTATAGTATGAGCTATGAATTGCTCAACTTTCATTCTGTCCCACTATTATATAGTTCTATGATCTGTCTCTAATATAAATTTTTCCCCAGGAAAATACTTTAGTACCTTAAACTGTCCAAAACCCATTTGATGTCTAGACATCCTTTTTAAATCCTCAAATAACGAGTCTCTGGGGGAAGACTTTCCCTGCTGATGTGTGCTGTAGGTTGCTCTGCACTGAATACTTTCTGCACCAGCAATGCTCTTGATCTTACCTGCACTTTAAAAGACTTCTCAAAGTCACATTTAATTAACTCCGGCTCTGTATATCAAAAGGCTTTGTTATGACTTTATCCTCCATGCAGGTAATTTTTTTTTAGATCTTTCCAACCTATTAAATGCATTGTAAAAACAACAAAGCCTAATATCTAAAATATGCATATTACTTGTACCCATGAAGTATACCCTTTGTCATGTTTCTTTTGGTATTTTTCACCACTAACTTGTAGCTCATACCCTTTGAATCCAACCCTCCCTGATTCAAAAATCAAATATTTTTACAATGAGAATTTTCATCAGAAGGAAGCATATTTTAAGTCCAACCGAATATAATTTTAAAGAACCAGATTATATCATTTGTTTAATATCTTTCTAAGAATTCTTGTGGAAAGGTTGTATTGATGCATCTAAAAAAAAAGTCACAGTTTTGACAGAACCTCAAGAGTTGCTTGAATTTAGTGAGTATCAGAGCAAAAGTATAACTTGGGAAAATAAAATGGGAAAAGTGACTTAGATGAGTCTTATGAAGATGTTCTTATCCGATCGATCACATGGATAAACCAAGGTTCTGTAAGTATCTTACAAACTATTCCTTGTTAACCAGATCTTCAAAACTGTCATTCACATGGCTGTCCTAGTTAGCAACCTGAAACCGTGGTCATTTGACATTCCTTCCCTGAGTCACTCTTTGGTGGCTGACGGCTTGCACAAGAAAACTGAATGGCAGTAAAATGACATTCAAGACTTCTGAGATCTGGTTGTAAAGTGATGTGGCCTCATATCTCACCACATGTTATCAATGTAGCTCTTACCTCTGCCCCCTCTGTAGCATACATATTCATATCTGTGAGCTGTTCCTCTCAAGGTTTGAAAATTCCCAAGTGCACGTTCTGCTTTCACACACAGGGAGCCTTCTAGAGCCTGTGGTCTTGAATCAGGTCCTCATTGTACTCCACTGCAGGATCATTGATCTCTTTTCATATCAGTCTCATGCTAACTTCTATCTCTCTCATGATTCGTGATTTCCTCATTGCAAAGTAACCTTTCTGAAAAAATTTATTTCATGTTCAATTCTGTGTTCTCTGCCATTCTTGAGACAGTGTTAGTCAGATAACAATTCCTCCATTCATTTCTGTTAAATAATTCCCAAATGAGACACCTTATTTAAAGTTCTTTAGAAACAGTTATAAAGAGTGTTGTGTCATATTCTCATGTTTGTGTTGACTGTTCCTGGTCTGAACAATGAAATATCCAGTTATCAGTAAAACTGTGTGAAGATTTGATGGTTGGTCTGACTAGAACTGGGATGACAATCAATGATTGAAACACATACATCACACTAAGAGAAAGGCATGAATATTTAATCAATGCTTTAAATACATAGAAGCCCTAGAAACATGAGATGATGAAAATATTCTTTGATTTTAAAGAGATTAAGTGATGAACTGCATAGCTCCAGGTGATCTTCAAAACAATTAATTCTAATTTTGATTTTCTTTTGAAAACCAAATGATATTTAAAAAAATGAATTCCAGCATTACTACTTAGTGTTATAGGTGACTTTTTCCAGTATTGTGTCCTCATCAGCACCAGAGGTCCCATCTCAATCCATTCAACAAAGAATGGCACTTGATCTGGGTTCAGACTGTGAGGATCTCCACTCTGTGGTAAGCACTCATCTCTACTAGTCATTGAAATTGAGATCACTGAGCATCCACCAGAGCATGAGCCCAGAGAAAGACACTGGACTAATCTTGGAGTGGAGAAGTGGTGATTGTCTGCTGGTTCTAGCTTGGCTTTATTAGAATTCATTCACACTTCTCCTAGAGGAAACGATGTATTCACGATTAAGCCAGTTCTCTCCTAAGAATGCCTAGTCAATATTTGCAGGCAGATTTTTTTTCTATTATTTTTGGGTCCAGAGGGATATTTAGTTAGATGAAATAATCTAATGAAATGTTGAAAAAAAAGATAGCACTAACATGCCTAGAAGGATATACATGTAGGGTTGTATCTGGCCCATCAATAATGAACATGTCCAAGTTTTAAGAAATTGAGCTGGGAAGGTAGATTGATATATAGAAAGCTTGCTGTTCAGATGTGAGTACTTGAGTTCTGATCCCCAGACCCTATGTAAAACTAAACTGGCCGGGCATGGTGGAACATGCCTTTAATCCCAGCACTCAGGAGGCAGAGGTCGAAGGATCACTGTGAGTTCAAAGCCACCCTGAGACTATTAAAGTCTTATCAAAGTGATGTTACTGTTTTATAACCTCATACACGGAATGTTAGAGCTTCCATTTTGAACTTTGATAAGAAAGGATAATTAATATTTCTTAGAATCCTTATTTTATATTTTAATCTTATAAATGCATGGCAATAACATGAGTAGTGTGCTTCTTATATAGTTCATTGGTATTTATTTGATTGCTGATGAATTGGAGTTTAAAACACTTGCTCATTTTCTTTAGTGACCCACTGAGCTTCATAAGGCTTGCTTGCATGAACATTGACAAAGTTGATTTACCAGAGGGTACACAACTGAACAGTAGCTACAACACTGAAGAAAATGTCTGTCTTGGGCCCTGAAAGATGGTTCTGTACTTAAAGGTACTTGCTTGCAAAGCCTGACAGTCTAGATTTAATGCCCCAGTATCCAAGTAAAGGCAGATGCACAAAATGGTACATACATACATCTGGATTTCATTTTCAGTGGCTGAAGGACTTGGCATACCCATTCTCTTTCTCTCTCTCTCTAAATAATAAATAAATAAATAATTTTTTTAAAGAAAATGTCTGCCTGTTCCCCAGCAAGCATTAACTAATGATAACTTCTCATAGAGGAGTAAAATGTCAAAGTAGAATGGGGACACATTGGGAAAACAAAGGAGTCAGCTGGAATGGAAGAGGGTGAATGATTGAAATACATATACACATGTATAAAATTGTCAAATAAATGAAAATAAAAATATAATTCCTTCCAAGTTCTCAGTACATAACAACACATTGAAGTTATAAACATTATTGAATATGATGCATTTTTCAAAATTTGTTGAAATTTTTTAATGCCTTATGATTAAAATTTTCTGTTTTGTATAATTTCAATTTTGGAGCATATTTAACATGTTAATTAAAGCATTGTACATTTATTTCTCTTTTTCATTTCTATTTGTTTGAACTATCATTTATAAGAGAGGTACCCATTTTGACTAAATTCTTAAAATTCTCTTTATGATACAATCATTGTTGCTTATATCTTTAAATTATACTATTACGTACATATGGTGGAACTGCTTGGTGAATACATTTTGGGTATTGTCAGTGGGTTTTGGAGATGGCACACACACACAGCACACACACAAGGACTTGAGTTTGATCCCCGGCACCCACATAAAAGCCACACATTGAGTGTGATTGGAGACAGGAGGATTGTTGGCGTTTCCTCGTCAGCCAGTATAACTGAAAAGCAGAGAGTTACAGACTTAGTGAGAGTCTTTGACTCAAGGAAATAAGGCAGAAAAGTAACAGAAGAGGTTACCCAATATCCTTCCCTGGCCATTGCAGAATATGTGCATGGTGTGTGTATGTGCACCCACATACATGTGCATGCACAAGACACAAACTTCACTTACATACACAGAGTATTATTACTATTTATTAAATATTAAAAATTTGTTAAGGTGAGTCTCCCTCTCTCTCTCTTTCTCACACACACAGAGGAGACACTTAGCTGTGTTTTATCCTTTCCTTGAGTTTCTCTCTTTGTATTAACCCCTGTGCTTAAATCCTTGTTAAAATTTCTTCTTCATAAAAAACTTCAATTCTGCTTCAAAAACACATTCAACTCACTTGTTTACAATTGTAACTGTAATAACTGAAATAGTCTCAGATCTAAATTTTTTCATGGATGAAGGTTTGTTGACTTTAACATGGTGGCATATTTTCATTTGTGTACTGGCATTCTATTATGAGTTTATATTTTGTTCAATCTCCTCTATGAGGTTTTTGGCACCTGCCTTGAGTATGCATTTATGTTTGGTTTTGAATACAGTAGAAAAACACTAGAGATTTGATCAATTTTAAAATTATTTTCTTTGTTTGCAATTTTAAGGCTATGAACAAATTGCATTTTGAATAATAATAATAATGAATAATATTCATTTATAAGAGAGAATGAGGCAGATGGAGAAAGACTGGACATGCAAAAAAAAAAAAAAACTCCAGATGCATGTGACACCTTGTGTATCTAGCTTATGTGGGTCCTGGGGAATAGAACTTGGGTTCTCTGGCTTTTCAGGCAACTGGCTTAACCACTAAACAATCTCTCCAAACCTGTAGTTTTCTTTTTTTCTTTAATACCATATGAAAACAGTTCACATTGTTGATGTTGCTGTGGTATTTTATCTTTCAAACATAGGCAGGCACCTTACTGTGATAACTGTATTGCTTGGTTGTTTTCCTTTAGTTTAATCTCTCTTTCAGAATGAGACCTGTCAGATGTTGTACTTATGTATTTTATCTAATGATCAATAATTTCAGTGTCTCATCTACAGATCCTTTCAAAGCTAATTCTGAGTCTTTTGAAATGCTGTGTGAAATTTAGGCTTACTGTGTCCATTTCTGGAAAAAGTACAGAAACTTAATAGTAATTTTATTGGATGTATAGCTAATTTGAGGGAGTAGTGTCATCTTATTAATATTTTTGCCTATCTACAATGAAAATGAGATGTTATTCCTTTTATTTAAATCTTCTTTAATTTGTTTTAGCAATGTGTTGTGGTTCTGAGTAAATATACTTCTAGAAGGGTTGGGGAAATAACCAGTTAGTAAAATGTGTACTGTGAAAATATGAGGACCTGAGTCTGAGCCATAGAATCAATGTTTAAGAAAAAAACAACTGGGTGTGATGATACATGTTGTAACCCTAGTGTAATCCTGGGGCGTGGGAGACAACAGATCTCTGGGTCTCATGGAGCATAATGCCTGAGTAATAACCCCTGGGGTGTCTTCAAGCTCTCATTTTCCCATACATGCACACACCTGTGCACTGACACACAAACACATGAACTGCTATACACATGTGCTCTGATGTTCACAGTGACATGACATTGACATGTATACACACATGCACACACGTGCACTGACACATGCACACACACATGCAATTTACTTTTAGATATTTTTTTTCTTGGATAATTTTGAAAATAGTACTGCTTTCTGAATTTTCTTTTTCAGTCTTTCATTACTTGCATAACAAAAACAGAACTGACTTGTGATTGTGTATCTTGAAAATTAAAACTTTGTTGATTATATTTGCACACTGTAGCTCATTTTCTATATATAGGCTAATATCATCTGTTAAAAGTTATAGTTTTAATTATTTTTTAAATTGAATCCTTGTATTTCTTTTGTTCACCTAAGTTTTATGATACAACTTCCAAGAAAATGTTGAATAGAAATAATGAAAAACCATCCTTGTCTTCTTCCTGATCTTAAGTAGAAATATTTCATTATTTTACCAATAAATATGATATGAACTGTAATTTTGCTTATGGATGCCCTTTATCAATTTAAAGTGGCCCTCCTCCAAAGGGACCTTCCTCTTTGGGGAATATGGGTTGTGTATTATGGGGGTAGCCAACAGTTATGGGGAACAGGCAATGTCTCTGTGCATAATGACTGAACTTGTGGCTCTAACACTCTTTTCTCCCCCTCTTCCATGAATTTCCCTGAGCAATGCTGGGTTCATTTTAGTTCTACTTCAGTGATGAGGTCTTGGGAGCCTCTGTGTCTCTGGATATCTGATTTAGTAGGAGTTGAGTATTCTCTGTGTCTATCTCCTTCAGCCTTGTGCTGGTGTCAGGTTCACCAAGAAAGCTTCACTCTTGCCCATTTCCCCGGTTACTCTATGGTTTCAGCTGGGGTCCTCTTGAGGTGCAATAGGCTGATCCTCCCCTCAGGTTCAGAGTCCATCTGAAAAAGAGAAGAAACTCACCAAAGGTTAATGGTAAAGACCCTACTGCCGAAGACACCATATGCTGTTAGGACAGAACATGGAGTGACCTGGCTGGATTCTGGAAGAGTGTCAGTTAGCTTGTCTAGTGCCAGAGGGTGCTACATGAGTGACTGGGGGAAATGACTGACATCTGTCCAAACAACTCATAGTCTAAGCTACTTAGCAGTAAACAACCTGATGTGATGCTCAAACAAGTGCAATAGTGGCACACAGCCATGGAGGGTAACCAACTGCTCTTGATTGGCTAACAGATCTACTCAGTGGAATGGAACTCATAGCTAGAATTGGGAAACAATTCAAAAGCATGTCCAAAAAATGAGCCCATTTTCCAATATCAAGCTCCTACCAATTGTGGGGTATAAGAGGGCCTATGCATACAAATTTCTCTCTAAAATAATTTTAAAGTTTTCATCATTAATGAATTGCTAAATGTGTTTTATCTATCAATTTAAGTGACAGTACAGTTTATAGTGTTCCTTCTATTATTGTGTCTACATTTCAGTGTGTAAAACTACCTTTGTATTCCTTAGATAAATCATACTTGGCTATAGTTTAGACTTTCTTAATATTATGTCAGATTCAGACTGTTAATATTTTATTGGGGATGTTTGTATCCATAGTCACACAATATGTTGGCTTATTGCTCCTTTTTTGTGAAATCTTTATCATAATAACCATATTGAATTAATTGTATTATGCCTTTTAATTTTTTCTTTTTTACAAAACTTTGAAGGCAGACACTAGATAGAAGAAGATATCTATAGAACTTAGCTTATTAGAAGCTTATTAGCAACATAATACTCATGTGGTCTATCATTGCAATTTCAAAAGAATCAAGTATGTAACTACTTGGCAATAAAATAATTAATACAGATAACTTGATAAAATATGTATTTATTTTACCTGTCTTAATGACTTATGAATTTACCAGTTTAGTTGAGGGTACTTTTACAAATTGCAGTTTGTTACACATGTAACATATATGCACACATCATTAAGTCTTTTGTTAACACATAAAACCCACAAACTTTGACTGCACTTTCATTTTTCTTTAGGACTCAATAAGTGATAAATTGTTCATTGAAAATGGGTATTTGGAAGAGCTAAGTACTAATCATAGAATTTCCCCCCAAATGTTCTTCAACTAGTTCAATGGCATTAATAAAGATATATTTGAATAATGTATACTTAGTGGATCAATTTCATGAAGTTGGTTAAAGTAATTAATGTAGCAAACCCCCCCCCAAAAAAACAAAATAAACGTGCTTCCACAGTAGACATGATTTCACTGCTGGAGGGTCATAGTAATACAACTTGTCAGTTGATTGTTAATCCCATTATGTTAGAAGTTATAGACGGTAATCCTCACCTCAAACTACAGAGTCCAGGACTTAAGTGCTTTCTGTTACTTGCTCAAACCTATAGTATTTTGTCTTGTTTGTTTGTATTTCCAACTGTATTTCTATATTATGTGAGGAGTAATAGGTAGATTTCCAATAATGTCTTTCATGATTCCCATTCCTTGGCTATTTGATCAGCAAAGACAGGGCTACATAAAGACTGTGATGTAGGCAACACAACTACACCACGACAACTACTGGCATTTAGAGTGTCTTATCTTGACTTTTGGGAGCTAGGATGGCATTGATGCTGGGAATCTAGCCACCCATAAGTTGTAATGAAAACCTACTAGTGTTTGTACTCATCTTGAAAGGAGTTCCTCCTGCAGGCAAGATTTTAAATGTTATGAGAGTAATATGAGGGAGATATTTGGGTGCTTCTGAATGTTAATGACAAGGTAATCTCCTGAAACTGTCCTCAAAACACCAACCAACACTGAGATAATTTTTGTCATCATTATTTTATCCCATAGAGTAGAAGCAACTGAAGCCCCAGATTAGCATTCAAGCTAACTTACAACATCTAGCAATCCTCTCCAAAGTTTATATATAAATTGGAGAAACAACAATAAAACCATAAAATTGAAAATGCAGTTGTGAGAGGGGCAGATTCAGAGAAATTTAAACTTTTTGGACTCTGTAAGAAGCTCTAATCATGCTAACATGCAGATAGTACCTAAAATTAATATTTGAGTTGCAGGTCACTGAATAATAATACAAATTAAATGCAAAGCTTCTCTAGATCTTAGATCAATAGGGAAATAATGGAAAAAAAAAGAGAATTAAATGATGATTCATATGAAACCTAACCTTGAATTTCTCCTGTTTCTCTTTCTTCTCTGTCTTTTTCTTTTCCCTTGGTACTAGCCTGCAATTCCCTGTTCCAGGATATGGTTTACATCCACAATGAGCTGTTGATCAGAGAGACCTAGTAGATCTCCCAAAACAAACAAGACAGACTTCTGTCAGAGCACTTGATTACCTACCGGAGGTTCATGGTAAGATCCTACTGCTGAAGACACCATACCCAGTTGGCATGGACCATAAAGAGACCTGGTTGGAATCTGGAGGACAGCAACTCCCCAGACAATTATCCCATCTAGTTTTGGAAGGCGTTACATGAATTACTGGGTAAAAATGGCTAAAATCGCTGGGCGTGGTGGCACACGCCTTTAATCCCAGCACTTGGGAGGCAGAGGTAGAAGGATCACCGAGAGTTCAAGGCCACCCTGAGATTACAGAGTGAATTCTAGGTCAGTCTGAACTAGAGTGAGACCCTACCTCGAAAAACCAAAAAAAAAAAAAAAAAAAAAAACCATAAAAATGGCTAAAATCTGTACAAGCAACTCGAAGTCTAAGCAAATTCAGAAGCAAACAATCTAACATGATGCTCACACAAGTGCAATTGTGGCACACAGTCATGGTGGGTAACTAACTACTCTAGGATTGACTAACAGATATTGAGTGGGAAGGATACCATATACGGAACTAGGAAACATGTCAGAATCATACCCACATAATAATTCTGCTTTCCATTGTCAAGCTCCCACTAATCTTGGGCTATAAGAGGGCCCACATCCTTTAAATTCTTTCTAAATTAATAACAGTTATCCTATTTACCTGGCGCTGACTAGATTCTCTGTTGGAAAACTTGCTTCTCTTTTTCAGATGGGAGCTGGACCTGAGGAGATAAATACCCATCACATTTCAGCCTGGCCCAGCTGAAACCACAGAGGAATTAGGGACATGAGCAAGAGGGCTGCTTTCTTAATGAATCTGGTATCAGCACAAGGGTGAAGAAGATAGACACTGAGGACACTCAACACCTACAAACCAGAGATCCAGAGGCTCCTAAGTGCCCATCACTGAAGTAGACTTAAAATGCTCTCAGTATGGCTCAGGAAATTTTGCAAAGAGGGGTGGAAAGATTGTTAAAGCCACAAGTTGGGACATTTTTCACAGAGACTTTGCCTATCCCCCATACTGACTGCTTCCCTCATAATATATGACCCACAATCCCCATGGGGTTGACCTGCATCACCAATGAGGAAGGCCTCTTCAGAAAAGAAACAGGGAGGAGGGAAAGGACGGTACCAACATGTGTTGTTTGCATACTAAATATGTCTATATATAATTAATTAAAATATGGAGCACAAAGAATATGTGAAAAATGATGATTCATGAGGGAGATCCAGAGGTTTTGCTAAGGCCTCCCATCTCTTCTCGTTGATGAGATTACCTCACACTTCACAAAAGCATGTTTGGTAACTCAGGAATTTTCCTTACAAGTTGATCATCCTTCTATTCTTCTGCACTGAGTTTCATAAAAATATCTTTTCTCAGGCTAGAGAGATGGCTTAGCAGTTAAGGCACCTGCCTCCTAAGCCTAAGAATGCTGGTCCCAATCTCCAGCGGTTCCAATCTCCAGGTCCCGCGTTTAGCCAGATGCAAAAGGGATGCAATGCCACTCTTGACCACAAGGGAGCAAACACATCTGGATTTTGTTTGCAGCAGCTGAGAGGCCGCTGGCACGCCCATCTCTATCTTTCTTCCTCTCCCTCTCTCTCTCTCCGTGTCTGCCTCCCCCCCAAATATCTTTTCTCTCCACAAAATGTAACTAGGAGTCTATTAAAGGATGCCACTAGAGCCAGGCATGGTGGTGAACACCTTTTATCCCAGCACTTGGGAGGCAGAGTTAGGGAGATTGCAGTGAGTTGGCAGCCACCCTGAGTCTACTTAGTGAATTCCAAGACAGCCTGGGCTAGAGTGAGACCCTACCTCAAAAAACAAACAAACAAAAAAATCCAAAAGCAAAACAAACAAACAAACAAACAAACAAAAGAATGCCACTAGATCAATTAAAAAGTTAAATGTTAAGAAACACACACACACACACACACACGCACGCACACACATATATATAGTTTTACTAATTAATATTGACCAAAATCAGGAAAAACTGTGTTTAAGGAAAAATCTGAGTTTATTTGTAAAATGAGGTATGATCATCACTTTTGATTAAACTTATTTAATTGGGTCAGTTTCCATATGCTGACTTCATTCCCTGGAAATTATCTTAATTGTTTGTTTGGATGGATGCCTAAAGTATGAAACTTGGGATTCAAAGGTGGCCTGCACTTAAAAAGAAGAAAATTTTAGAAACGCCAGAAAATTTTCAGTTTAAAAGATGGAGGAAGCCACAAGGCTTCAGGGTGAAGAGGTTGGGTGCACTTACCATGTGCTGGTTCAGATCATTTCCCAACTACCTCTCCTGAGTAACCCTGCAAGACACTATCCACCAACACTCAGGAAAGCATGTGTGATGGGAGCCAGGACATCTGTGAAACATGTGTTCTGGTTATTCTTTTAGATTTCAAGATGCTTATGAGAGAGAAACTTGAAATAGGTTCCTACTTTCAGTGAGTATTACAGAGGAGCCAGTGAAAAGTAGCTTCATTTCCTCTCCAGAATCAGAAGCTCAGCAACTGCAATCAGACCCACAGAGGTCTTTGACCCTGCCTAGTTAACAGTCCCAAAGTTGATTCCATGTTGCTCCAAGGTTCCTAAATGGAATATATAAATGTGTTGGATAAGTTGGTGGAATAGGACAATGATATGTCTCATCAATTTATGCCAGTCCTGAGAACCCATGCTATTTACTTGTCTTCAGTATAATTGTAATTTCCGGGTTAGCTCCTTAACTCAGCACTCCTATTAGGAAATGTTAGAAATTAGCATTGTGATTGGACCTTATAACAATATCAAGGTATAAGCATGATGCTTTTTTCAAGTATATTCAAATGGGAATGGGTTAGTTTTGCATGGGGATAAAGCAATATTCAACTATAACATCCTCCCCAAACCCAGAAAATCACTATGGTGGCATTGGTTAAAGTAAAGGTTTATGGGTGTCAGATAACATATAAATATTTGGCTCAGTATACGAATTATTCTATTTTCCTTTTTGAATTGTTTAGTAAATCTTCCAATATTGAAAATTCTGTATTTGAAATGCACACACAAGCAAACACACACCAAACATGTTACTAGCAAAGTCCCTTCTGGTTTTCATGACTCATAAATTAAAGTTTATCATGGAACTGGTATGTTCTTTGGAGTTTCTCATCATTAATGGAATGTGAAATTAAAAGGAATATTCCATCCCTAGAGGAATAATTTTGTCCAGAAAGAGTTTATTTCTCCTATCAAAGATGCAATAAGTAGTGATTCATAATATAATTCAAATTATCCTTGAGTTGTGCAAGTACAGAAAATGTAGATCCTTGAAGAATGACAGTGAATTACGTTAAAAACTAGATTTGATTTCAATTGTAACTGATGCTCCAGATGTGGCTTCCCTGTTGGAGAAACTCAGCAAGCTGACTGGCACCTGGAAGGCATCTGTGGGCCTGGGAATGCATCTTCCTCACTTTTAATAAATAAAAATATCAGTAAAGGGTTTCCTGAACAAAGAAGGGCTGTCATATATCCTCTCTGTCTTACCTCACAGTTTCAACTGTGTCTAAATGAATTTCCAGGGCCCTTGACTCTCAAATAATTCCAAAGGTTATTTTGCTGGTCTGCTGCATGGATAATATCACATTGAGAGCACCTGAATGGAGATGGTTAGCAGGGATCTTAAATACCTTGGTAGGACACATGCAAGCTATAGATTTAGAGATAAATCCCATGAAAATGCAAAGGCTCATGACATTAAAGGATTTTTAGTAATTCACTAATCTGGAAAATTTAAAGATAAATGACAAATTTTTTGTAATTGAGAAGCAAAATATAAGTAAATTCTATTTTGTCTCTAACTACCTAAATTTTAAAGTATGAATGGACATCCAAATAAATACAACTTTTCTGGTGATTTCAGAGCAAATAGTTAAGGATATTGAACATATAACCCTTCAGACATATTTGTGGTTACTGAGGAAGAAGTTCCCAATTTTGGAAGTAAAGCCACTTTCATTAAAAAAATACATGTGTTGCTTCTCAGAAATGGTCATTACTTTGCTATTTATTCTTCATGGAGATTAATTTTCTGATACTAAGAAGCATGTGATCATGGCACAAGGCAGATTCCATATAATGGAAGTGTTCTGTATGATTCACTCCCTTATAGAAGTGGGTGTGTCATCACTCCTCATAATGTAGAAGTAATTCCAACAGGACTGGAATTCATCAGGTCCAAGGGATACATGCTTGAATAGAATCCTGGCTTTCATCCTCTGACTTCCTTGCTCTGACCTGAAAACTACTTTGTAAACTTTCCAATGAGCAAATTTTGTATGACTCCAAGTGTATCCTGACACCTGCAAAACAGATCTTCAGAGGAAATGGGGAAAATTAAATTGTGCATCTTGTTGCCTTACTTCCTGGAAGACAAAAACTAGATAAAGAGCTGTGATAAAGACAAGTTTGTGTTTTCTGTCCATACAAATTACCTAGAAATGTCTAACAGTTTATCCATGTAGCCATTGGAGGAAAAGGACTGGAAAAGCATATCATGGGGGCTTTAAGGAAGAATCATTTGTTTCTTTGAAAATGGTGTGAAGCGATTTTGAATGCTTAGCTAAGATTACCTCCACAGCAGAAGAGTCTTGACTGGTAATGGTCTTCTATTAAGTCCATTTTCCTTATTATAAATGTGTTATATGACCATGGGACAGGGTTAGATGCTCAAGATGGGCTTAAAACTTAGGCTTCCCCTTAACAAGACAGATCAGGCCACTCACAATAAAACATACTCAGCTGAATATCTATGAGTGACAGTACACTCCTCATACACATTGCATCTGAGATCACCAGCAAGAAGTCTACTAGCATATAATATGACTGAGTGCCTTTTATAGTGAAGATTTCTACTACTTCCACTGTAGGAAATATACTGAATATAGAATTGAATATGTGATCCTTGCCATCAAGGATCCGCAAACAGTACTGCTGGGGAACTCACTGTGGCAACATTACTACAAATTTCCTCATAAAATCATTACCAGTGATAGCAATTAAGGGAAAATGTAGCATTCAAAAGGCTATTATACTTTGACATGTGAGTATGAACATCATTTTCATAGCCCAGCAATATCTTTCATTGTCAAATGTTAGGGAAGACCTATGAAAGCCTCAGATACTCTCACAGGTCTACCTTTGACTGTTCTGCACCTTGTTCCCATTAGTTGAGGTCTGCTCATTTAGAGGTACAAGTTCACAGGGAGAATGTTTCTACCATGTTACACAAGAGTCTTTCCATCATATTAAAAGTTACTTTTCCTACCTGGACATTCTCAGCTTTGTATGACTCTAAGAAAAGAGGAAATAATGGGGATTTCAGTGTTGGCTAGTGTGGTGGCTTTTAACTGTGAAGGAGAAATAGAGTGATTACAATGGAACGGGTACACCCCATTCAATCTCTGGAAGTTTATTTGTCTTGCCATTAATGGTAATAAAGGTTAAAGTAAGAAAACAATTATAAATTTAAAAAATTCCAAAGGATCCAACTCTACAACAGGAGGTTGGATAACTCATTTGGATATCAATACCTACCTGGTAATTTGGGGAGAGTGAAGATAACAAGAATGAGGGAAGTCATAAATATTAGCTATGCTTCCTTATATAGTTAGATGAGAGCCATAACCTTTATGCTCTCTGATTTGTTGTTGTTGACTACATCATATACATTAAATTCTAACTGACTAAATTTGATTATTAAAGTAATACATCTAGATTTGTGCTCAGCAGGAAAGAATGATTGCCACAAGGATGAGAGCCTGAGAGAACATGAGACCACCTGAATTTGATTCCCCAGGACCCATATTTTGTGGTTACTTTCTCAATGATGACAACATATGCTCAACCAAAAGAAGCTAATGGAAGGAAAGCTGTTTATTTTGGGTTGCAGTCTCAGGGGAAAGCCACACCATGGCAACGATAAAAAAAAAAAAATAGGATGGCATGAACAGAAGCTGGACATCACTTTTGCCATGGTAGGTGGAAACAGTAGCAGTAGAGTGAGCCAAACTAACTCTGGCAAACTAGGGGCTAATAAACCATCAACATCCTGGAGCAAGCATCCACTTCTCAAATTGTCATCAGCTTGGGATAAAGCACACAGAAGAAATGAATTTGTGGGGAACACCTATTTCAAACCTCCACCTCACATAAACAGCTGGACATTGCTTCACACATCTGTAACTCGAGTCCTGATGAGGAGGAAAAATCAAACAACCACTTTGGATCAGCAAACTCCAACTCCATATTGAGAGAGCCTCCATCTCAAGGAAACATTGTGGATGAACAAAACAGAAACAATGCTTTCCTCTGTCCTCTGCTTGAGCACAAGGCCATGCACATCTGTGTATACATGTGCACGCACCATATAACACCACACATTTGGATTGAAAAACCCCCTAATTTTTCTATACACTTCAATAAAATATAGCATATATAGACTAAAATATTGTAATTTTTAAATATCATATTTTTTTTCATGTTTTACTTTCCCTCCTGCTCTCTAGTCTGATGTCCACTCTTAGTATCCATGAGAAGGTAATTAAGAATTATATTTTTTATGTAATGTAAGTTAAATAAAGCAGTGGAAGCATCACTGCTTTATTTAACTTAAAACAAGTGAGAAATTGATTTTAACATTACCTTTCACAACTAGATTCCTGATACTGATCACGAAACCTCTTTCTGCATATGTTACTGTGTTAAGTGTGAGAGAAAATGAATCAGCCAACATGGGACATCCTTCCTAAGGCACTTTTAGCTCAAAAGACCCAGAATGATTATAAATAAACATGAGTCTTCACATATAGAACAGACATTGGGGAAATTAATATCTTTATCTATTGTTTGATGTGAAGGCAAGGTTTGGTGTCAGGCAGAAGATTTGGGAGAGAAATAATGTTCATATATGAGAAAGGAACATGGTAAATTTGTGAGTGGTTTCGCCTATAGGCAGTGTAATTATTCATCTTAGTGGTAAACTTTAAAGATGCAGGATGACTTCTTGTATTCATTAAGATAGCATCAAGAATGCTTAACATAGACAGTGCGTCTTAGTGTACAATGCGCCACATCAGTCTGCTAATAACTTTCCCATGAAATTAGTCTTCTGTTTGACATTTGAATTCCTAGTACACTAATTTTTTCTGACACAATATATTTCAGTCCTCCAAATGTGTCTTCATACTGATCGGTTGCCTACTATAAAATGTTATTCTTTGTTCTTTTAAAGATAGGATTATAGAAATGGCTATTGCACAACTAAACACACACACACATACACACACACATACACACACACACACACACACTCATATACATACAAACATTGAATTATATGACACCCAGCAACTTAAACTGTGGGTCATGACTCCATATGAAATAATGTAAGTAATATGGAGGTAGTGAGATCTTTGGCAACAATAGAAGGTTTCTGAATATATAATGGCCAAAATTCAGTTTAAAAATCACATACAAGATACCCAAAGGTGGTTCTGGAAGTCCTGGTACATGTTGCATCACATGACCTCACTATACCCTTGGTATTGAACACATAACATGTGCACTTTGTATTTTTCATGCCTCCACTTCATACAGCACCACAAAACATTCCCTGAAATGCTGACTCAGCTCCAACTTGAGAATAACCATGAGTTGCAATGTTTCCACTGAATATAAAAAGTTTTCTGTTCTTGAGGCTGGAGAAATGGCTCAGCAATTAAAAGAACTTGCTTACAAAACCTAAGGGCTTGTGTTTGATTCCCCAGTATTTATGTAAAACCATTTGCACAAAGTGGCACATGCATGTGGAGTTTGCTTGCAGTTTCAGGAGGCCCTGGCATGCCCATTTCCTCTTTATCTTTCCAATTAATAAATAAATGTTTAAAAATAAGTTTTATGCACTTTCACAAATATAATGCTTTAATTATAGAAAACATAAACTTTTAAATTTATTATTACTTTTAGAGTTATGGATTCATTGACAAAATGAGTAGAAAGCATGGGAAATTTCCATAGTGTCTTTTACTTTTTAAAGGTTTATTTTTATTTTTTATTTATTTATTTATTTATTTATTCATTAGAGACAGAGAGGGAGAGAGAGGGAGATGGAGAGAGTGAGAATAGGTGTGCCAAGGCCTCTAGCCACTGCAAACAAACTCCAGAGGCATGCCCCACCATGTGCATCTGGCTTACATGGGACCTGGAGAACCTGGGTCTTTAGGTTTTTCCAGGCATGCACCTTAACTGCTAAGCCATCTCTCCAGCTCTTCCATAGTATCTTTTAAAACCAAATTAAAGTTTTTATATTTAGAATAGAACTTACTACAAATTATTTATTTGAGCTGTTTTAATTTTTAAAAATATGCTGTTTTTATTAAAACTTTACATAATCCTCTGAACCATACTCCTTTGTCCCCCCCTCTTGCCCATCATCCTTTACTAAGCCTTCTCTTCTTTCCTACTATTCCCTCTTCAATATTCATGTTTAGTTTCCTTTGCCCTCCTCTCTCCTCTATCATCTATGACAAGGAGTTGATGGGTCCAATATTATACAGCTCTTGTGCAGGTAACAATGGCCTCTGTGAGGTCATGAATACAGTGACTACTTGGCATCTGGAAAGCAATGCTTCAAAACATTCCTCCCCATCCTTTGACTTTTTCATTCATCCCACCACTTTTACTATATTGCCTGAATCATTGCAGGGCATGATAGAGATGCCTCCTTAAGTGATGAACATTTACTGGTCACTTCTCAACACTTTGTTGAATTTTGAGTCTCCTCATCAGTCCCTGCCATCAGAAAAGTAAAGCATCTGTAACCAAAAGTGAGAGCAGAACTATTATGTAGGTATAAACATAAGTATTTAGAGAGTGATTTGGTGGGCATATAATGTCTATGTAGCCAAGAAACAATAGACTTCTAGGTCTTATAACTCCAACAACCATAGACTTTTGACTACTTTTCAGTATCAGGTATGAATTCCCTCCCCATAGAGTGGGCCTCAAATCGAGTTAGAGAGCAACTGTTTGCTCCTATAACATATATGTCATTATTTCACTAGTAAGTGTATCTTGCCTATGTGGCCAGTTATGCAACTTGTAGTGTCTACTGCTTGTTAAATCCACCAATGACTTTCTCCCCGAAGACTATCAAATGACCAGTAGTCAACAAAAAGGAGTCTTCCAGACCAGTTCTAGCTTGATTTCAGTCTCCTGTGGCCAAAGCATGTGTTATCTTAAGCAACAGGGTTTACCACCTAGTTGTAGTGGGCAAACAAGTGCTTTGTCAATAACCTATAGTGTTTTGGGGAGCACAGTAATCTCCTTGACCAACAACTCACTGAGAAATAGGCCACCCCAGGCTCTGAAAATTTTCTACTACAACCTGTGTCTTCTGGACACAGCATTTGTACTCCCAGAGAGTATGTCTTTCACTAATCTCTTTTTAACCTATATGCTTTTTAAATTAGCTGATAAACAAGTGAATATGGTTTATTCATAAACTTTTAGTTTTGATTAACCCTCTTTTCACCTCTTCCTCTCCTCTGCCCACCTCCCCACTTACAGTATTACATTCCATAAAAAGGCTCTTAATGTTTTTCTTCCATTATTCATCATCACATAAGTATCAAATTAGTTTAACCTTGTATTATATTGGGTTATATACTGCATTGTGTTATATATTTCATTGTGTTAGAATGTTTGATTTGAAAAGTTGCTGTTTGGTTTGCAGACTTGAGTGTCATGTAAAATAATATAATGATTTTTCCTTTTTTCTTGGATTTTGAGATAGGGTCTCACTCCAGCCTAGACTGACCTGGAACTCACTATGTAGTCTCAGAGTGGCTTTGAACTCAATGCAATCCTCCTACCTCTGCCTCTCGAATGCTGGGATTAAAGGCCTGTGTCACCACACCTGGTTTATAATGATGTTTGATTTGAGATTAGGATAGATTTCCAACAATTTCTAAATTGGCCTGAACATAGTACTTCCATTCTGTGCTCTGTGTTTATGTGATTCAGCATTCTCCTCATTGAGAATTTTAACGTCAAATGTTAATCCTCTATAAAAACCATGAAAGATAATCTATGCCTTATTTAACAAAGACTTAATTTTAAATTTATATATAACATAAACAAGCACCTCCATTTCATTAGTATGTAAATTTGCTTTCATTATTAATAAATATAAAATTATATATGCACAAATAATTGATTTAAAATAAATTTACTTATGATTTATTATCAATAAGTATTTGATTTGTATGCCTATTTCATATGTCTGTATAGCCAAGGTTGTGAAAACTTTGGATGGGGTGGTGAAAGGGGTTTTTGGTAGAAAAAGTTTAAGAAGTTATTTTTAAAAAAACACTATTTATTTATTTATTTATTTATTTATTTATTTATTTATTTATTTGCAAGAAGCAAGATAAAGAAAGAGAGACAAGAAAGAGAATGGCCAGCCAGGGCCTCTTGCTACTGCAATTGAATGCCAGACACATGTGCCACTTTGTGCATCTGGCTTTAGGTAGGTACTAGGGAAACTGAACTCAGGGTGGCAGGCTTTGTAAGCAACCACCTTTAACCACTCAGCCATCTCCTCAGTCCAAGAAGTTCTAACTTAATAGTTGAGTTTAGAAAATTTGGACAATATTTGATTTTAGAAAATGTTTAGCAATTTGGTGTCTTTCACTGATTATTAAGACTTCTGTGGGTAGCTAAAATAAATGTCTTATGTATAGTTTGACAAATATAGAGAATGATTTACATGTTAGATCTCAATTAGATGTTTATCTGATCTTTAAAAGAATTCTAAATTAATTAAATCAAGCACTGTTAATAAGTACTGATCAGACCTCCTTTCAATTTTGTCTTATTTTCAGTAGTTAACTTCCTTCAAGAGAAAGTAGACCTTTGTACAAAACAAGGAAGAAAATGCTGACTTGTCTGTGTTAAACATGTGGATTCAGTGATCTTGTCACCATTGCTGTATCAGTGGTAGGCTTGTTGGACCAGGCCTTTCTGTAGCAAAGATTAAATTCATTATAAGGTTTACTTTTTGATATAAAGTATCAAAGTGAGAGACTAAAGCAGGAGAATCACAAGTTTGAGGCTAGCCTACACTATATAGTAAGATCCTGTCTCAAAACGGAAACGGAAAACAACCCCTGAAGAAGGAGCCTTGTGACCGAGCTCTGGTCAGTGAGGCTTACATGGACATGCTGAGAACATTTGCTTTACTATTAACATGCAGGGTGTTTTGGGTTTTGTATTGTGTTTGGAAGATATTGGGTGAAAACATGATTCATGGAATGACTGCAGGCAGATTTCAATGAAGAAATTACCTTAATCCTTCCTTCCCTAGGGGTTCACTTTTCATTGTTTCAGTTACTCTTGATCAACTGTAGCCTGAAAATATGAAATGAAAAAGTTCAAGAAATAAATAACATCAAAGTTTTAAATTGAATGGAACTTTGGATAGTATGAAGATGTCTTGAGCCCTCCTGTTTCACCCTTCCTTGTTGAGTCATTCATCTCCCCAGTGTAGCCACATTGTGTGCATTACTGATGTATTACTTAGTAACAGACTTAATTATCAGTTCCACTGTTGTGGTAGTACAAAACTTGTGTTCAAGTAACTCTCATTTTCCTAATAAGAGCTCCAAAGTATAACGGGACTAATTCCAGCAATTTATATATGCCAATAAAACACTTAAAGTTCTTTCATTCAATGAAAATGGTAAAAAGGCAAAAAGGTAAGGAAAGATGGAAATGAGAGAGAAGAAAAAGAAAGACTACATTCACAAAGCTTTTCTACAGTGTATTGCTATAATTGATCTATTTTATTATTGTTAATCTTATATCTAATTTATAAATAATCCTTATCATATATACACAGATATAAAAACCCACAATGTTTAGGGCTTGATACTGTTCATGGTATCTGGCATCTGCTAAGAGTCTTGGGATATTTCTCTTGTAGATCAAGGGCACTACATCAGTGTACCAAGACTGGCAGAACAGAAAGACAGAGACAGCCTGGTTTATGCATATCATGTAGGCAGCAAATTATCCCTTAAATTTCCTTCATTTGTACTGTTAAAAGTTACATATGAACATTATTATTACGTAAATTTTATTTTTATTTGAGTTTTTCCATAATTTTGGATAAAACATCCTAACTGATATAATAAATATCTTCATCAAAAGGTACAATATCAAAAAACAACACTTATTACTTTAACATATGTGAAGTGGATGCCATTTGCAGGTAGCATTGGTCAGACTGCAGCTAGCAAAGCAAATCCACTATAAACTAAAATACTTAGACCCACTAATGGTATTTGCCGTGGATCTGGGGAATTCCCATGATAGTCTGATCTGCCATTGACTAAGGTACTTTTCGTCATTATCATCCCAATTATTAATGTCAGTCCTACCCTAACCACCATTCCCTCTGGACCTCTCTCTTTTTATGAGCAAAGTGAAATGATTATATAAGATTTTCCTTAAAAAAATACCTAAAAACCTTAAAATTCTGTACAAATGAACTTATTTTTAAGTTAGTAGAAATTTCTTGGAATACTTTATTTATAAAAACCACGGAGTTCTAGGGAGTTTTTCACTGATTTCTTTTTCTCTATAGAATATGGAAGTTTTGTACGTTGACCTAAGTATTGTCACAAGCACAGGGGATAAAACACTCAGTGGCATTATCTACAGCCACAGTGATGAATGGAAGACAACCAACTATTAAACAATTACAAATATTATTGCTAATATAATATAATTGCACTCTGAAGGGCCTGAGAATATATCTCCAGGAAAAATGAAACTGGAACTGGACATTTAGGAATGTGTGTAGGGATTTACTCATTTCAAATGACTGGGGACCTAGAGAAGAGAATAATATAGGTCACTCTGAGGTTATAGTGGAAGTGGAATATAGTTGAGACACTTCCACAATCCAGTAGAGATGGAAAGTGGGGCATGTTTACATGAGGCTGACTAGAAATTCAGGGAATGGTCTTAAAGAACTTAGGATACCATGTTATTCTTCACAGAGACAACGGTGATGGCAATTGTATGAAAAGGCAAAGGTGATGGTAGCCATGCCTTAGTCTCTCCATATACATACTTTTCTCTGTCCTGAGCATGGCTCAATCATTCTTTGAGAACAGCTTACTTGTCTCTGTGAATGATGCATTGCTGAGCCTTCTCTTGTGGTACTAGGTGACCTTGCATATGAGGTTCGACACTTCAGCAGAATTAGTCAAAATAGAATGAATAGGATTGATTTAGCAATGGTCTGGTGGCTGGATACGTTTTTCTTTTTTTCAAGACAATTGAGTGCCCATAGGCTTTTCTTAGTGTGCCAGTGACTGAGTCACCAGATAGAAGTAGGGAAGTTGATCATAGTAGGAAGCAACATGTTGGTTGTATGGGCCTTTGACATAGTAAAAGAGGTAAATGGTTATAAATACAACTCACAGCTATTGTAAGGAGTTATTGTTTGTTGATACAACCAGTAAGAAGACTCACATATATTTTTATTATTATCTTATGTGCATTTTTCTTAGGTAATACCTCACTGAATTTGCCAATAGATTTCTGTATACTGAAAATATCTTCTTAGGTACATAAGGTTGAAATGTACCTTTTCACATTTTATAAAAGCCAACAAGTCTTAGATTGCAAGATTCTTTTCTGCATACAAATGTCTTCCACAAGTAATTTATGCTTATTTTCTAGTTATATGTTTGTTCATCTTTTTTTTCCTAGAGAGTCTATTTAGATATTTTGGCATGAGGTCTTGAGATTAATGTTTTTCTAAAGTTTTGCGTTAACTTTTTCTAATTTCCCCCAGCTTGAGCCTCTTGCTATATGGTAATTTATTTTCACTGGAGTGAAGGTAGAAGTAGATGATGTAACTTTTCATTATAAGTCACATATACACAGGAGTGAGGGACATAACTCAGGGATCGAGGATTGCTTAGCATACATGAAGCTTTGACCTTTGGTTTGATCTTCTTAATCACTATAAACAAACATATAAATAAACAGAAATAAAGCATATACCATGCAAGCTGTGCCCTGGTCATATTGTGCAGTCATGACATCTCTCATTGCAAAGGGTGCATTAGTTCTTTGGCATGCATGTTGTTATCTTCATTTTGTAGCATTAGTTTCTGCCTTTTTCAAGCAAAATAAAATTGATAAATGACAATTTTGCAAGTCTGAGGCTTATAAAAGTATTCCTTCCACATTTCTAAATACTATGTTTTTATTTACTTCATTACATATTTGGATCCACTTAAGAATTATCAGTACAGAACTAAAAACTGAAAAACGGTGAATTACTAACTTGGTGCATATGAAATCACATCAAATTAAAAGAAGAGCTAAAAATACATGACAATAATAACAAACATCAGTTAAATTTGGGAACATTATTAAAGCGGGATCTAGAAGCCAGAAGTACATGGGGCTGAGACTGGCATTACAGACTGCTTTCCCACAGAAGTCAATCATTTACTGATAAAGAATAGAAGTCCAAGAGGCTATAAAGTTAAGTAGAAAGAAGTCTGCAAGAGGCTAGGACTCTGAGCTGAGCTTCTTGCATCTTGCAGGTCAGGGAAGACAGAGTTGTTGCTAGGGCAGCCAGTGCTTGAGGTCCCAAGATGTCAAGAGAGATTAAATGTGTTTCAGAGAGCTTCATATTTTGTTTCATAGTCTCCATCAAGATATTTTCCAATTTATGAGAACTCTGTCAAAAAGTTAAAGTCAAAATTTTGGGGAGTTTATGGAAGACTCATGAAGCTTAAAACATGAACTTGGGAGCTAATGACTCTCCAATGCAGAGGTCTGCAGTAAGTTCATTGAAGTCCCAATGAGAGTGACCAGTGAACTGTGATTTAAGAGAAGTCACATTGTCCCATAAAGTAGCTGCATGTGTCTGTTAAAGTATATAAAATGTAGCTAGTCCAAAGAAAAATGCAGCATAAGTATAAAGTGCATACCAGATTCTCTTAAGCTTTCAATACCAAAATAAAATTTAAAAACAAACTTAGTGATTATAAATAAGGTTAATATCAATATGTGCAAGGAATGACATTTAGACATGTTGGGTTAAATAAAACAATAATAGAAGTATTTCCCCTTTCTTTCTATCTTTATAATAAGGTATTAGAATATTTGAAATGACATGTGTAGTCATATTATAGTTCTGTTGGGTAATTGGAAAGGAAAGGGAAGGGAAGGAAAGGGAAGGGAAGGGAAGGGAAGAAAAGGTGAGTTAAGGTAATGTGAAATAAGGTGAGATAACTATTTGAAATATTTAATGTGAGACCTAAACCTGACTAATCTAGGCTAGATTCCACATCATCTTCATTTTCCCCCACTGCAAATTAGAGTAATACAAAATACTGCCTGGAGGAAGATGGCCAAGCAAGGACTCAGATAATGATGATAGTTTGCAAATGGTTAGATTTAATCAATAATGTTTGGGTTTATTAGAAGGTGGAATTAAATTATTATAATGTAACAAAAAATATAGTAGTAGACTCACAGTGGATTTAACTAATTACAGCAGGTATAAACTCAGAAAAAATGTTGATGTGGACACAAGTACATGCAAGCCAAAATGGATAATTTCAACATATAATTATGATTATACATGACTGAAAAGGAGAGGGTAATGAAGTTGAAAAATAATGAAAAAAAGAGAGTTGAAAAAGTGGGTAGAATACCAGATTAAAGAGAACAAAAACGTGACTCATGGCAGAAGACAGTGCTTAAAAAAACATTTTTACATATATTTATTTATTTGAGAGAGAGAGATAGACCGACAGACAAACAGACAGAGGGAGATAACGGGTGCTCCATGGCCCTAAGTCATGGAAAATGAACTACAGACTCATGTGCCACCATGTGCACCTGGCTTACGTGGGTCCTAGGGAATCAAACCTAGTTTCTTTGGCTTTGCAGGCAAGCAATTAAATGCTAAGCCATCTCTCCAGCCCAGAAAGAAAATTCTTTAGAAGAAATTCATATTAAAGAATAGGCCTTGGGAGAGAGAAAACACTAGTGAAGATACTCAGCAGTGAACAATGCAAGCTTTAAATTTGGCCAGCCAGGCCAAATGAGCCAATGGGTGCAATAGTGGCATGTCTGTTATAGTGGAAACCAACCACTCTCTAAATGGACTGGAAGCCCGCTCCATGGGAGGGAATACATCCCTGATACTGAAAACCTACAACAAGGGGAGTCATGAGCCTTAGGGGTGTAATGTCTGCTGGTGTCTGGCTAAATGTATATACTATGCTCACCAAACTGCCCAGAAAGCACTTCTCTTAATGTCCATACCAATATATTAATGCTACTCTCACTTTTGGTTAGAGCACTGGTCTCAGCACTGAAACATCTCTAACACACTTTCCAAGGCTCAGGGTCCATTGTGGAAAGAGGGGGCAGAAAGAATGAAAGAGTCAAAGGAAGAGTAGGACTCCTTAAATGTGCTCCTCCAGACCCCAAATGGCCTGGATATCCATGACCTCACAGTGCCTGACACTACCTACATAAGACCATCATAATAGGAAGAAAGGATCATGACATCAAAATGAAAAGAGAGATTGATTGAGAGGGAGAGAGGATATAATGGATATTGGAATTTCAAAGGGGAGTTAGGGAAGTACCATGGGATATTGTCTATAATTAAGGAAGTTGTAAATAAATAAAAAGAATAGGCCAAAGGAGTGAACAATACATGTTAAATCACAATTCCATGTTTGTAACACAATGAAATTTAAATGTGGGCCAAGTATAATGCTACACATCTGTAACCCCAGCTTTTTGGGAGACTGATGCAGAAGGATGATGAGTCAAAGTGTATCCAAGGCCAAGTTTAAGATTAGTGTGGACAACTGAGGGAAAATTTGTCTTTTAAAAAAAAAAATAACAGTCAACTTTGCCTCCATCAGCATCAACAGAGCTACAGGAAAAGGAATCCCCACTGCCCCACACACGCACAGAGACAATTAAAAAGCACTTCTCTTAATGTCTATACCCATATATTAATGCTACTCTCACATTTGGTTAGAGAAGTTTCTCTTTTCAGATGGTGGTGACCTTGGGATGACTCAGAAGGCACCATGGTGCTGAGAAGAAGGGACAGAGGACATCTCTAACACACTTTCCAAGGCTCTGGGTCAATTGTGGAAGAGGTGGCGGAAAGAATGTAAGAGCCAAAGGAAGGGTAGGATTCCTTAAAATGCGCTCTTACAGACACAAAATGGCCTGGATATCCAAGACCTCACAGTGCCTGAAACAACCTACATAAGACCATCCTAATAGGAGGAAAAGATGATGACATCAAAATGAAAAGAGAGACTGATTGAGAGGGGGAGGGAATATGATGGAGAGTGGAGTTTCAAAAAGGAAAGTGAGGGGAGGGGGAAGTACCATGTGATATTGTCTACAATTAAGGAAGTTGTCAATAAAAAAAAATCACACACAAAAAAAGAGTTCAGTCAGCCTGACTACATAGCCCACATATATTCAGACATAAGATAGGTATTGAAAATATAATTTTAGTCTGAGTGTGATGGTACAGACTTTAATCCCAACACTCTTGAGGCTGAGGTAGGAGTATCACCCTGAGTTTGAGGCAAGCCTCGGCTACAGAGTGAGTTCCAGGTCAGCCTTGAAAAACACCAAAAAATAATAACTTGAGACAGGTGTGGTGGCACACGCCTTTTATCCCAGAACTTCAGAGGCAGAAGTAGGAGGATCACCATGAGTTCGAGGCCACCCTGAGACTATATAGTGAATTTCAGGTCAATCTGGACTAGAGTGAAACCCTAATAACCAAAATAAATAAACCAAAATAAATAAATAAAACAAAATATTTAAAAATATTTATAAAAATAATAATTTGAATGAATGATTAGTTCCGTAGTGCTTTCTTATTTTCAAAGCCTCTGATAAGGCTATCAGATTTGAAGAGGGAAGGAGGGGTTGGAGAAGAAAGGGGTTATTTTTCAACTCCTTAAAGGGAACAAAACTGATTTTAAGGACTTAAGGTCTGTATATAAGTAATTAACAAAACTTCTCACTTATTAACCAACTAATGCTCTTCTTGACTCAATGAGCTGCCTTTGAATTATAGTGACTCATTTCAGGCTATAAAACAGCCTTTCTTTGTCAATATTCTCTGCTTCAAATTTGTCTCTAATTCTAGCTGGCCTTGTCCCAGGCAATCTGAATGACCCAAAGGCAGAATGAATATAATTTTGATCAATGGCTTGCCCGAGCAGGATGGGTGAGCTTGAAGTATCTCTATGGACCTCCACCTTAAAAGATGTCCCAGGGGCAGTGATTTTTGGCCAGAATAAAGGAGGGCCAGCAGTAACTGCACTCCTAGAGAGAGAAATCATGTAGGCTATAGGTAGGCTTTGCTTAGCAGTGCTAAGCAATAGAAAGCTAAGAGAAGGGGAGAGCAGGTGACACCATAAAAAAGCAATAGCTGTTGTAACACCTGTCTATCATAATAAAAGGAGGGCCTCATGCTGCAGTTTAAAAATAATAATAATAAGTCATCCCTTCTACCTAGTACTAACTTTTCTCTCTTTTGGAGAATTTGCTTATCTTTTTTCAGGTGGACAACGAACCTGAAGGGAGGATCAGCTAACCACACTTCACCAGGGCCCCAGCTGAAACCATAGAACAACGCAGGGGAAGGGCAAGAGTTCAGCGTTCATGGTGATCACGACACCAAGAAAAAGGCTTAAGGAGATAAACACAGAGAACATCCAACTCCAACTAAGCCAGATATCCAGAGACACAGAGGCTCCCAAAACCTCATCACTGAAACAGAACTAAAATGACCCCAATGTGGCTCAGGGAAACTCGTGGAAGAGGGCGCGGAAAGATTGTTAGAGTCACAAATTGGGGCATTATGCACAGAGACTGGGGCCTACACCCCAGAACTCTTGACTAACCTCACAATGCAAGACCCACATTCCCCATTGATGAGGGTCCCTTTGAAAGTGGGAGGACAGGGAGGAGGACAATGGAACCAATACTATGAATGTAAAATCAGAATAATATTTTAAAAAAAGGAAAAAAAAAGCAATAGCTGTTGTAAAACCTGTCTATCATAATAAAAGGAGGGCCTCATGCTGCAGTTTAAAAATAATAATAATAAATCCAGAAGGGTTCATGTGAGAGCAACTCAGTGCTTGCCTCCAGGAGAGTTTACTGAACAGATCTCAACCCCAAGTTTGAGTCTTGGCTACAGCCCATAAGAGGGATTCTGGGTGGATCCCATTCCAAGACACCAGGCAGTGAGAAATGCTGGGCAACCAAGCCCGGGTAGACTTCTTACCTCCCACCCTCTGTGCATACAGGGTCCTGAACTATCTGGGAGTGGGGAGCAGAAAGCCTCCATCCTAGAGCATAATTTCATACATGCAGCTTGGAACATCCTCTAGGCCCCAGTTAGGCAGAGCCAGCGTTGTGACCCACAAGCTTCCTGGGCTGATTAAGTACTGAAGGGCAAATATCAGGTGAGTGGGGCTTGGTGCTCATGCTCTGGGGTCTTCTGACCTCTGCCCCATGCATACCAGCCTCTTAAAGTGTTGTGAACTGGGAGTAACCTGACTAGAGCAGAATTCCTGACTTATAACATGCTGCACCCTTTACAGTAGCACCAGCACTTCAACATACAGAGTTCTGGGGCCAATCATATACCAAAGAAGGTAAGGCTGTGAATCCAAGACCAGGGAAGATTCCCCCCTCCTCCTAACAGTACAGGATCTGCATCTGCAGTTAGCAGGCAGCCACCACACTAGTAATGAATTACCTTCCCACAGTGGAACTCCCTTTCCATCATCTACTCCTGTGGTGCTAGCACTGTGGCCCACAGGGTCCCGGGGCCTAGCATACACCAAAGTGCATAAAACTTGACCAAGTCCAGGTGAACTCCACACAAGTACCTGGCCTGGTAACCTCTGTTCTGTTTTCATTATCATTCAGTTTTAGAAATTTATGGATTTCCTGTTTTGATTCCCTTGAGGAACCATTCATTGTTTAAATATAGAGGTATTTAGTCTGTAGAAGTTGGTGTATTTTTTGTTGTTTCTCTTGTTCTTGATTTTAATTTTATTGTTTTATGACAACTTTCCTAAATTTGTGGGGACATGCCTTGTACCCTAATTTATGTTCTATTTTAGATAAGGTTCCATGCATGGCTGAGAAGATTGTGTATTCTGTGGAGTTAGGGTGGAATGTTCTGTAGATGTCTATTTAGTCAAATAGATCTATGTTTTTTTTTTAATCTCCATTATTTCTCTGTTAATTTTCTGCTTTTATTGTCTGTCTATTCATGATAGTGGTGTTTTTAAGACTCCTACTAATAGTGTCTTAGGATTTATTTCTGGCTTATTGTCTAGTAGATTCTGCTTTATGAATTTTATATACCTATGTATGATGCATATAAGTTTATAATTGTAATGTCTTCTTGTTAGATTGTTCTTTTAATAATGAGAAGTGGCATTCTTTGTCCCTTTTTATTACTTTTAGTTTAAAGTTTATAAGATATTAGTGTACTTTCATCGGCTTTTTTTCTTACTTCCACTGGCTTGAAAAATTATTTTAAATCCTTTCACTCTAAGGTGGTGCCCATCTTTGATGGTAAGGTGGATTTCTTAGACAAAGAAAATGGAAGGATCCATTTTTATGTTCCATGTTCCATCTTGTTAACCTGTGTCTTTTGATTAGGGATTCTATTCAGCAGTAAGAAAAAATGAAATTTGCAAGCAAATGGATCGTCTTGCTTCCCTCCCCCCACACACAATGACTGACTGTTGTTCTCATAAAAACTCATAACCCATAATCCCATGGTGAATACCAGTAATCCAACTGAGGAGGGTCCTCAGTGGAATGGAGGTGAGGATAGGACCAACACATGGTTTGTCTATACAACAAAGTTTCTAATTCATACTAATAAGTAATGTCCAGGAATTAGGTTAGTGGCAGAGTTCTTACCTGATATATGCAAGGGCCTGAATTCAATCTCCAGCAGTACAAAAACAAATCAAATGTGCATGCAATTCAGAAAAAAAATACTTAAAGAAATGAGAAAAGGATAGACTAACCCAACAGCTGTATTTAAAATGCTATTAGTAAAGAACTTTCTAAAACTGGTTGAAAGCACAAATATGCATCAGGAAACATATAAACAAAAACACATGTAAGCATATCAGAGATGAAATAATCTTATGAAATATAGAAAATTTTTAAGTCACTATATCAGCTACTTTTTCATTACTGGGACAAAAAGTACCCAGTCACAAGCATCTCCATGGAAGAAAAGGGTGTATGTCAGCCTACAGCTTTGAGTGGAAGACTATCATGAGATAGAAAGCATGGAGAGAGCAGACAGTGGTGTCACAACTTCACACCAGCTCAGAGAAAGTACAAAGGCACAAGAGCACCAAATGACCCCCACCTCCACTTCACCCAGTGACATACTTCTTCCAGAAAGATCCCATCTCGTAAAGCTCTCACAAACCTTCCAAACAATGTTACCAGCTCAGGATCAGGCACTCAAATACATGAGTCCATGGGGGCAGTTCATATCCAAGCATTGATGGTCATTGTAAACTGATGGTATCTTATTTCAAAATTTCAATAATGAAGTTAACAGTTTACAATGAAAATAATAGAAAAGGAAGAAATGAACATTTAAGTGCACTAAGTAGGGTAAATGTTCTTAAAAATATTTCAAAAGAAGAAAACTTTCATATATATATATATATATATATATATATATATATATATATATATATTCCATGATATACAAGACAAAGAGGTTATATGTATATACCAAAATATATGCCTAGATCCTTTTTTTTCAGGGTAGTGTCTCACTGTAGCCCAGGCTGACCTGGAATTCACTATGTAGTCTCAGGGTGGCATCAAACTCATGGCAATCCTCCTATCTTTGCGTCCTGAATGATAGGGTTAAAGGTGTGCAGCACTACGCCTGGCTCCAATGCCTAGATTTTTTTAAATGTATAGAATAATAATAATGCATTATTCAAGTAAGAAAAATTATAGCTATGAAAGGTTTTTAAAAATGTTAAATTTGGACTAATTTAAAACTATAGCTTCAAAAGTACACTTGATAAAACTATAGAAATAGATAATTTGTAGTTAGGGTTTTTCTTGTGCTAGAGGACAAATTTGGTGCTGACACATGCCAGGAGACTGTTCTCTAACTCAGCTATATCCCAGCCCAGGATATGATTTTAAGCACATGTTTAAAACAATAGAAATATAGTCATTTTATAAGATAAATTATTTAAATAAGATGTTATCAAATCATTTGCTAAAATGATTACATTCTAATCTCTTAAGAAAGTCTCAATAAAATTCCAAGGATTCAAATTATAGAAAGTATATTCTATAATAGTATAGTTAAGCTAGGAATACTTGAATAAAACAATGATGTATATAGGAAAAAATTTCTGCTGTATGATAATGAAAATGTAACTTTCAAATTATAGGTGATTTGACATACATATGACATACAGTGAAATGAAGTCTTAGAAAATATTAGATAAAAATGTCTAATGGAACTGGAGAAATGGCTTAGTAGTTAAGGCTTTTGTCAGCTAAGCCTAAGAACCCAGGTTCAATTCCCCAGTTCTCATGTAAGCCAGATGCACAAGGTAGTGCCTACGTCTAGAGTTTGCTTGCAATAGTTGGAGGCCCTTGTGTACCTATTCTCCACCCCCTCTCTTTCTCTCCCTCTCTGTCTTTCTATCTAATAAATAAAATAGTGGCTGGAGAGATGGCTTAGCAGTTAAGGCATTGTCCTGCAAAGCCAAAGGATCCTGGTTTGATTCTCCAGGCCCCATGTAAGCCAGATGCACAAGGGGGCTCATGCATCTGGAGTTCGTTTGCAGTGGCTGGAGGCCCTGACATGACCACTCTTTCCCTTTCTCTTTCTCTCTCTCTTTCTCCTTCTCTCTCTCTCTCTGTTCTCTCTCTGCCTCGTTTTCTCTCAAAAAAATAATTTTTTAAAAATGTCTAAAGGTATTGCTTGTGTTTGTTAAAGAAGTTATAAAAAGTAGAACAAACTAAATTCCCTAAAAAGAAAATATAAAGAAGCAATTATCAAGAAGACAGCTACTTTCAAAGTATATTAAGAAAACTCTGTAAACAAAATGTCAGTTAAAAATTTGTTGTTTAGAAGGATGAATTATAAGGTAAGGAAAGACAATGGCCTAAATTAAGAGTTTTTTTTTTTAAAAAAAAAGCATTAGTAATCACAATAGGATATTATAAAAAATTTATGTATTTTTTTTTAATTTTTAAAAATTTTTATTAGAAACAGAAAGAGGGAAAGAGAGAGAGGGAGAGTGAGCATGGGTGTGCCAGGGCCCCTAGCCACTGCAAATGAACTCCAGATGTGTGTGCCCCCTTGTGCATTTGGCTTATGTGGGACATGGAGAATCGAACCAGAGTCCTTAGGCTTTGCAGGCATGGGCCTTAACTGCTAAGCCATCTCTCCAGCCCTATGCTAATAATTGTGTCTACTTATACTGCTAATTATATTCCTAGTAAAATCTACGTAATAGTTAAATCTTATATAAAGGTCATACAAGCATTTGTTTTCCCATGTTTATTAAATATATCTAATATATTACAAAAGGGAAAACAAAACTTTAGGACTAGATAGCTTTGCCTTTAATTTCTATCATATATTGAGGAAGACACACCTTTTTATATAAACTCTTTCAAAGAAGAGATAGAAAAAACATAAAATAATTGATTTTCAAGAACATTTTGACCCTAATATCACAACTGCAGAACTGTACGGAAAGAACGCTACACTCATGTCAATGAATATCATACAAGAAATAATCTACCACAGACAAATGTCACCAACATAATGTTTACTTAAAGGGAGTCAGAAAAATGGAACATATTCTTTACTTTTTTAGGATGCATTGAGTATGATTCTATTAGTGTAGAGTTAATAAAAATGTGGCAAGAACCTCATTAGTGAGTTATATAATATTGATTTCTTTTGGCTAGGAGAGGGGGTTCATGGCTGGGAAGTGACATGAGGGTAGCTCCTAGTATATTAGTGAAATTTAGTATTTTTATGATGGTAAGTTTAAATATATATATATATATTTCTATTAACAATCACACAATTATTTGCATACATTCCTGTATGTAGTCTGTACTTCAATAAGTTAATTTTAAAAGGCTACATGCATTACTAACTATAAATTGGAATGATACTTCCCCATGCTGTCAATGAAAAAAGAAAACTTCAATTGAACACATTACAGGAAAGACAGATTTTACTCCTATGATATGTATAGAAAATTATGTGACCAAACTGCCAATACATGAAAAGCTAATCAAGGTTATGGAGCCAAGAATGTACTTTTTAAAAAGATGTTAGAAGACCACATGAAACCTCCTTGATCAAAGCATCATTTGATATTTGGGAGAGTTCAGCAGGTATCACTAGTCTGCTCTTTCTTGTACATACAGAAAAACAGATTACTTTGTTTGAAATAAGAAAGAGAAGGCTTGAGCTCACCAAAGAGGAGTGGTCAAGGTGAGCAGACAGTGTTATCTGGACTCAGCACCTTTCCCTCTCACTGTTTTGCACTTCACAGGGGTTAATCATCCTAAACCAAGTGGAGGCCAGCAACGGCAGCTATCTGTCTTGTCAATATATTTTTTTTTTTTTGTAATTTTTAGAACAACTGGCCTCGCATAGTTGTTCATAAGACCAAAAAAGAATCTCCCCGGCCCAGTATCCAGCATCTCCTTAGCTAGAATTGGGTCAGCTGAGTAAACTTTAACCAATATGGAATGGAAAAAAAACTATTCAGACATGTATGTGAAGGTAGGTTCAGAGTGCCTATGCAAAGAGGCTTCCTGAGAATGGATGGCACATCTAAAAAGAAAACAAAATCACTGTTGTGACCCAGGTGTGGTGGTGATAACTATAATCCCAATATTTGGGGAGGACAGGTCAGGAGGATCATGTGTTCAGGGTCTTCCTTGCTACATACAGTGTTGGAGGGTATCCTGGGCTACATGAGACCCTGTCTCCAAAAAAGAAAACACTGAGGGGGTAGTGAAGATCAGTAGATTATTGATATATTGCTGCAATAAATTGTTATCTCATACAAGACAACTACCTTTTATATTTATGTTTAATTTAATTTTATTTTTTGCGGCAAGCTCAACAAACCAGCCTAGAGAGGAGAGAGAATAGATGCACCAGGGCCTCTAGCCACTGAAAACAATCTCCAGACACATGCAGCACCTTGTGCATCCAGCTTACATGAATCCTTAGGCTTCACAGGCAAGCACCTTAACCATGAAGCCATCTCTCCAGCCCTGTATTTATGTTTTATTAACTAAGATGACTGTGTGTATCCCATGTACTGGGCACTATGCATTGACTATTCTTTGCAAATGAGCATCTTTGACTTATATTTGGCTAATAATCCTTTGCATATTCTTTTAAACCTTAGTCATTACATCTAAATTAGACTGTGACATGAAGTGCACTGATTTTTCTAATTTTATGCTGGCTTCACTCATTTTTTTCTCACATTTCATGCTGGCATTTAGATTTTTAAATGTTACTTCATTGCATTGAGTTCCTTGGCATAAAGCCTATCCTCACATACCACACACTTCAATGGGGTTGAAAGAAGTGTCACAGGGGAGACATGGGACACAGATGCCAGGAAAATGGGCTATATTGGTAAAGATCTGAACTTTGCCATTCTTGTTAATCCAGTATTCTGGCATTTTGTATTGAAAGAGGTTAATATATGAAAACTATATGAAAGACATTGGGGCAAAGTTTTCTAGCTATAGGCTAAAGATCAATATGTAAAATCTCTTTAACATCATTATTGTGAGAAACCTTACTTGAGGCTCTGACTGAAAGAAGTATATGCTCATTAAAAATTATTTCTCAAATAGCAAAAGTTCTTATTTGAAATGGATAGAAAAAAATCCAGATTACTCGATTATTCTCGGTTCCACTCTGCTACTTGGCTTTCATATTTTTGTCAGCATTCTATCAGCTTTCAGGAATTACAATAATATGCACACACGTGCTTGCACACTCCCTCTCTCTCTCTCTCTCACACACACACATACACACACACAAAAACACAGAACTTGGTGATACCATATTGGTGAAAAGAATAAACATTTCAGTTAAAATGTCAATTTTAGAAATTACTCTATAACATTATTTAAATAATAAATGACCCTACACATCTGAAGGAATGTTTTATTTACAAAATTTTATTTACATATAAAGTCAATATTAACTGAATTGATATTCCATACCAAAACATTTTTTTTTCACAACAGGAAGGGTGATACACAAATTATTGTCAAAAGTATTCTCTTTTGAGGATTATCTGAAAATTGTAGAAAATAAGGCATTTTTTATTTTAAAATATTACCTAATATTTCAAATATTGAGTATTCAAAATATTTTATGTTTTCTGGGTTTATAATTATGTGTTACTTTGAAATATCAGAGATCTATATATTTTCACACAAATATAATCAAATGACAGATAATATATTTTCTTACCTAATTTTTAAGACTACTAAAGCAGGTTTTGCTCATATAGTATGTCCAATCTCAGGCTGAAATGAACCATAACTTTAGAATGACAGCTTAGTTACCTGCCTGAACTATGATGGACAGGCACGTATACTAGGACTGGGTAAAACCCACCCACGTCTGGGTTCTGTGAAATGGGCACAATAAATTATTAAATATTCTATGAGTAAATAGAAGGGAAGAGCTCAAAGGCTCTGAACTTTGAGCAATAATGAGATGGAGGTGTGAATTGTCCTGATTTGATCAGTACATATACTGTATATATGCATTAGTGGATTATAATAATTAAGTTCATAAATATATAAATTAAAATAATAACTTTAAAAAGCTCTGGAACTTTAGAAAAGTCATGTTACATTTCTTGGCCTCTCTTTTCATTTTCACAGAGTGGAGATCATTTAGAGTTGGACATTCAGGTTTCATCAGCACAGCCTGTGAAGGTGGATTCGGGGCATGCTCCTTTACTTTCTCAACAGTTCTCTCTCCACAAAATAAGGCCCTGTTCAAGTCAGAGTTCAGGGAAAGATTAATGCACGGCTCTCAGTGCAAACATGGAACTAACTCAGAAGTATTTGATGGTAACAGAAGGCTTTTTCCTTGTCTTATGAACTATTTAAGGAACTTGCAATAAAATGAATAGACAGTAGAAAGTCCCTGACTCCAAAGAACTCATCAAAGTTAAAATTGCAAGAGAGTCTGCACAACCATCTTGAGTGTGTAAGTACTCAGTATAACCCCTGTGCACCAAGCTTCATGCCCTTATCTTCAGTTTATTTTACAAAAACTGAGTCTGATGTCCTAACTCCCAACTCTGTGTGGGGGTGTTTGATGCATAAGAGACCCAAATAAAATGGCTTAATATTTTACCTAAATTTGTTTTAACTGTTGTGGAGTGTGTCTTACTCTTAAAAGCCTGTCTTTTTCTGGACATCCATGGTTAAAAACTAACCAAAATATCCTTTCTACCAAATTGTCTAATGCTCCCTAAATAGTTGTAGGAGGATATAATATTTCCATTTTACTAGAGTGAAGAGTGGCTCAGAGAGGCAGGAGAGCTCGCGTGCACACACACACACACACACACACACACACACACACACACACACGCTCAGAGCGCCCTAGGGCTACAGTGTACTAGGCCTCCTCCCTGCAGAAACAGGCAGCCCTGGTGTAGGTTAGCAGCAGGAAGGGCAAACCGGTACTCCCTCCTGCTCAACTGGGAACACACACTGTGTTGACACCCTGAAAGGAACAGACAGTGGCTCCTCTGGTCTATGGGAAGCTGGGCTGGGAAAGGAATCAGAGTAGAGTGGGGACAGCAGCCTCCTGGGCTTCTGGATAGGGCCGCAGCCTGCTAGCCAGTAATGATGATTACAGTAACACGACCCAGGATCACCACAAGGCCTTTTCAAGTTGTTGGCGTTTGTGGGAAAGCAGTTTAGGAAGGTTCAGCATCCCAGGCAGGCGGCAGTGGGGACTCTCCAGAGACATGGCAAATGGCAGGTATAAAGGAGCCAGAGAAGTGGCTGGGGAATAATAAAATAAGAAGGAAGCTAAACCAGTGACCCTTGTCGACAGTGAAAAGCGCGAGATTAGAAAATGTTTCATGCTAATTTCCATGGAGATTTCTTTAATTTAGCGAAGATTGCTTCCCGGCTGGGCCCGGCCCGCGCCGCCGCGTCCTCGGTGGTCCGCCCGCCCTAGCGCAGCGCGGGTCACCGCGGCTCAGCTCCGATGTCTCTATCAGCTCAGCCGGCAGCTCAGCTCCGCGGCTTCTTCCCGCTCGCTCTTGCGATGCTTGTCACATGATGGCTTCATCCGGCCCTTCTCCTCCTGATCCTTTCAAGCGCTTTCTCCTGCCTGGCTTATCAAAGGAGATTTGTGGGTCACCGAGCTGGGACGCCATATAGAAAGTCATCACCCATATTGTTCTTGCTGGGGGCCAAGGATGACTGGGTCTGTTTAATAACTAGATTAGTAATTTACCCAAGGAGAAAGAGTTAATTTTAAAAATACCAACAAATAAAAAGAGACTGTTGTTACGGTTATCCAGGTTCCCATACTCTTAATAACAATGTAAGGTTAAGAAATAAATATGAATGGGCTGGAGAGGTGGATGAGGTTGAGGCATTTGCCTGCAAAGCCTAATAACTCAGGTTTGATTCCCCAGTACCCAGGTATAGCCAGATGCCCATGGCTATGAGTCTGAAGTTCATTTGCAGTGGCTAGAGGCCCTGGCAGGTCCATTCTCTCTCTCTGTACTCTCTCTATCTGTCTTTCTCTCTCTCTTCCTTTCTCTCTCTCTCTCTCCTCTCTCACCCTATTTTTTCTTTTTCTATTTCAAATAAATAAATACATAAATAAAATATTTAAAGAGAAATACATGAATGATTGAAAATGTATCAACTCCTCATTATTTAACATTATTTAACATACATAACATAGTATTTGAGAAACTAGCTGACAAGTTATATATGAAGCCTGTGCCCCTCTTTTTGCATGTCTTTTAAAGACTTTAACTTTGCAAAAAAAGTGGAGGCTGAGACAGCATAATAATAGTGACATATATGTTAGACAGTGATGTACACAGTAAGGAATACACCAAAGGACAAAGGAGCATGTGGGCTTGGGTATTACAGGTAGGTGAAGGCAATGTTCAAATTCAGACATGGGTCAGGATTGCAATGGGCTTCATAGTGAAAAGGGTTCTGTTCAGAAATGGCATCAGAATTAGGCTACTCCTCCTCCAGGAGACTTCCTCCTGCTTCTCCATTTCTCTTAAAGTCAGTCTAGCAGCATAGTTCCCACCAAGACCCAACAACAGCCTGAGGTGATGGCCTAAGTGGAAAATTTCTGGGAGGAAAACTCTTCTGCCAATTCATTTTTGATGAAAGACTCTCCTGTAGTACATGATGCTGAGGGTCTGCAACCCCTCTGCTACCTTTGCTTGATGCTCAGGTGTGCATCTTCTCTGCTACCTTTGCTTCTCCTCCAGCACTGGACTTCAGGATTTTCCTGCAACACTGCCAAAACATTGATGTAATGTGGCCTTAAATGTACCAGATTTTGTGTTTTAGGTTTTTGCAATTCACACACACACACACACACACACACACACACACACACACACACACATATATATCCTCAGAATATATGCACAATATACCTTGATATAATCTTCTCCCACCTCCTTCCTTTGTTCTTCCTTCCCCATCGTCTCTTCACTATGCCTGCTGTTCTTTCAAATACTCTCTCTTTTGATGTATTTTGTGGCCTTCTTCCATCATCCATCCATGGCAGCATTTCTATGGACCTGATTTTTATCCCAAGTCCTATGCAGGTAGAAATAGCCACTGTTAGGTCATGAATGCACTTGCCACTTTATGTTCAGAAGACAGAATAGACCATTTTTATTAATAGTCAAATACCAAAATGGTCAGGACAGGTTTCTTTGCTGTTAACTCTTAAAAATATTTGTCTATAACACAAGTTAAGCATCACCTTGAACTCTTGTTTCATGGGAGGAAATAAGTTTCTGCTAGTTTTTATGTACTTGTGAAATTAGAAGAGGGATGTATTAAAAGTTCAGAATGAAATTTTACTGAAATCCTTATAATTGATAATGCTAACTAAATATAAACAATTTGCATATCTTATGTGATATCAAAAATATAACTTGCTCTATGACATGGCACAGATAATTTTACAACAACTTTATTCAGCTAAACAAAATTTCATGAATGCTTCTTTATTCTGGATGTTGCCATCTTAATAAGTAGAGATTATTTATAGGTGCCAGGTGTTGTGTAGTCCCAGCACTCAGGAGTGAAGAACTGAAACTATATAGTGAGTTCTAGGCTGACCTGGTCAACAGAGTGAGACCATGGTTGAAAACAAAAATGAAATGAAATTAAGGAAGGAAGGAAGGAAGGAAGGAAGGAAGGAAGGAAGGAAGGAAGGAAGGGAGGGAGGGAGGAAGGGAGGAAGGGAGGAGGGGAGGAAGGAAGGAAGGGAGGAAGGAAGGAAAGAAGAATGGATAAGAGAAGAAAAGGAGGGAGGAGGGGGGAGGAGGGGAGGAGGGGAGGGGGAGGGAGAGGAATGGATAAGGAGGGGAAGGAAGGAAGGGAGGAAGGAAGGAAAGAAGAATGGATAAGAGAAGAAAAGGAGGGAGGGAGGGAGGGAGGGAGGGAGGGAGGAAGGGAAGGAGGAGACTTAAGCGTCCAAATGGCAATGTGTGATAGTCATAGTACTCACTTGTGAACCTGCAGCACAAGTAGTAAGAATTCCAACGAGGGCTACATGTTGCCTCAGCAGCTTTGGCAAAAGGCTCCATCCTATCCACTGGGTTAATTTTGTTGACTATCTCTGAAAAAGAAACAGACATGTAGCTGTAAGCTCCTAAAATTTTCACTTACCACTAGTTTTGAATATTTAGAATATAAAAGGTTTACTTAGTAGCCTCTAAGAAAAGAAGGCTAGATTTCAACCTCAAGTGATATAGGACAAATGTCTGGCTCTTATTCTACTATTCCACTTTGAGACTATCCAGAATCTCACTTTCTTTATATCACTCCCTGAATATGGAAAGACTGACCTATTGTTGTGGTTAGATTTCGCAGATAAGAAAACTCAACTGATATTCACAAATGATTGTCATATTCACCTACAGCCCATAATTGTTGTTGACACCATTACAAATATCAACAGCAAACACTTTTGATGTATAATCCATCATAATATTTTTAATAATAGCATATTAAAATTTTTATTTCTAGGTAACAAACATGGGTATTCTATTTTCTATTTCTAATGAAGGTACATTTTGCATGCCAGCTGTTCACAATGAGGCAAGGGGACTAAAGTACCTCTATAAGTCTGGAGATTGAGTATACATTTATAGTGAAATGATTTGGGACTTCATAACCCCTGAATCACAAGTGTGCATGGGCCACTTCTATAAAAATAAAGCCTTAGTTGACATGTAAGTAAAACTACCTGGCTCATTTCCTTGCATGTTTTAATTTATTTTCAATAAGTTCTGTTATTTACTATACAATCTGGTCTCTCATATTCATCTCTCTTTGTCACTTCCATAAAAATTTGGGATTAGTCTTGCATTTAATTCTGGCTTAATAACTATGCAGTCCTACAGGATCAAATACTATCATTCCGAGTTAAAGTTAGGAATGATGGTGTTATGTCATTAATTTCATAAATATGCAAAAGTTAAATTAAGTGCAGCCCAGTGCTGTCAGCATTCAGCAAATTCCCTTTTGTACTCAAGGATACATTAGCTGACCGTGTGCCTGGGATATTAGATATTCATTACATAAGAAGATTTTCCAAAAGTGATTCCTCCCCCTTTGTTTAAGAGTTGTATGGATTGTCAAGATAGCAAATAAGAAGAAGGGTTTGTATGTCACATCTAGTGCCCAGTCCAGACATGTTACCACTTGTCAGTGTCGGTATTTCCCCCAGAAATGTTCTTACTGCAGTGAAAATCCTTAAGACACATTTTTATTCTTATAGTAATACTGATGTGAATGGAAGAATAAGCTCAGGCCCATTTGTCAATATATACATGAAGGTAATATAATCAAAATAATCTCAATAGTTATATAAATCCTTAGGATCTTTACTTCAACTTACCTTATTGTGATAACTTTAGTGTTATCAATTTTAGTCATCAGTAAATTTAGTATTTGTCAATGTGGATAAGTTCTCCAGGCATGTATTTTTCCCAAGCAAAACAGCCTAAGGAGCAAGAGCTCTAAGCATATTCACATCAGGTGAGAATAATACACTTATATTCTAGACACAGTGCATTGAAGTCATCTTTTAACTTTTTTTCATTCTGAGTAAATGCACAGTCAAGTGGTTAGTGTCCTGAGAAGAGCCTTCCTAAAGTCTTACTCCTATATCCAGGCTCTCAACCTTTGGGCAGCTTAATGCTTTGTGGAAAGGCTGTCCTGTGTTTGGTAAGGTATTTTGTAATATCGAACCCACCCAATCACCCCCAATGAGATAACCAAAACTATTTCCCCAAATTGACAAATATCTGGAGGAGGGAGTGTACAAATGATCTTGTGTAAAGTATCATTGATATGGGACAATCTACATAATCCTCCTATGTAAATCATCATGACCTTGGAAAGCTTTAAGTGACCCATCTGTTTATCCAGAAACATCAAGCTGCTCTTTATGATTTCCCACCTCAACCTACAGACTTTAAAGACAAACGGAGTCGAGACGTTTTCAGCACCGGGGACAGCTCCCATTCTGCTAGGTGTGTACCTGTGAAATGGAAGGAGAGGGAGGAACAGTTTAAGATGGAACTAGAGGCACATGTTGCAAATGCTGTTCCTTCCCCCTTACTTTTTTTTTTTTTTTTTGACCTGGCATAATGCCAAAGCAATCATCCATTTCTTTGTAAATTTGAAATCCCTTTTACCATTTCTTTCCATAACCTACAGCAGCATAATGAAGAATACAATTTTGAAGGTGACTGCCTGCTTTATTTGGTCTTTATCTTCTTGAAGAACTCATTTAGAAATTTGAGTTGATAAAAATGTCAGCCCGGCCTGGTGTTTTTCATTTCAATATGGCATATTTCCCTGGTTCCCAAGCCTTTGGGAAAATGCCTGCCTCCAACAGTAGAGGTGGCAAAGGCACACCCCTCCTGGTGCCAAGGTTTCCTGCACTGTTCCCCAACCAATCTACTTGCCGAGAAAGCAAACCTGGCAGGTTGAGGGGACTTTCTGTGGGTTTGTGCAAGAGATTCACTACCACAATGGCCAGCTCACACCTCAGCTCTGGCTCCTCTCCTGCTTCATTAAGACTTTTCTATTCTGTTTCTTCTCTCATTCTTTGTGGGAAGTGAACCATTTCAAAAGAGGAGAAATGACTCTAATTTTGTGATTTTAAGAACATAGAGACAAATGTTGGAAACATATGGATGTGTGCACTTTTCATGTGAGTAGCATCGACCCACAAACACTGAAGATAATGACAGCTGAACAAGCTGTCCTCTCCTTCCAAGGCTGGGGTCCTCCAGTTCTCTGTGGTCATGTACATGTCTCAGCTGGTGATGTCTCTTAAAAATGGCACAACAGAAGATACAAATTTGCAGTAAAGAATAACACCAAGAAAACATTCTTCTTCCTTATATTTTCCCCCAATCTTCCTTACCAAAAAATCAATCAAACAAACAAATAATCCCTGTCATAGTATCCAGGAGAGTGCATAAAAGGAATGGGCATGTTTCTCAGCATTGTTTTGAATTAGTGGGTGTTTAGCCTATCTCCCTCAATCTATTAACAAACTAAAGTAAGAAAACAAACAATGAATGGCTTGAAAATTGCCCGCAGCATAGAATGCACCTATGATAATTCACTAACTCAGAAGAGAAACAAAGAGAGTGAGAGGAGACCACAAAAGGATGCTACTTTGGAGATAAAGCACTGGCATGTGAATTGATCTTCCCAGTAAACATAGTTTATATTTATTAAGTATATAACATGTATAAACCACCGAGTTTAAGGCATTATAAGAAGCATCTCATTAAGTCACCACCTTCATTTATGATTATTCTCTAATGCAAAACTGGAATAAATGAGTAAAATGAGTACAAACTACAAGAACCACCAAATGGAGTTCAACTTGGTACATCTAATTTTATTTCATTTTAAAAAATATTTTATTTTTATTTATTTGAGAAGTGAGGGAAAGAGGCAGAGAAAGGGAGAGAAGGGAGAAAGGGAGAGAAGGAAGAGAGAGAGAGAGAGAGAGAGGAGAGAGAATGGGTGTGTCAGGGAATCTAGCCACTGCAAACAAACTCAGATATATATTCCACCTTGTGCATCTGGCTTAGGTGGGTCCTGGGGAATTGAACCTGGGTCCTCTGGCTTTGCAGGCAAGTGCCTTAACAACTAAGCAATCTCTCCAGCCCTTCATTTTATTTTTAACTGGAATGTTTATTTTGAGGAAATTGTAGATGCACTTGCTATTGTCATAAATACAACTTAGAAATACCATTGACCCTTTCCTTGCAAAATTAGAATGAAACCTCACATCTGTAAACTGATTATGCAACAAACTATTAATTTTATTTTCATTTTTCAGCTTCACGTGTTTGTGTCCATGTTTTCTATATCCTCTCTGTGCATATTTAATCTCTCTGTATATATATATATATATATATATATATATATATATATATATATACACACACACACACACACACACACACACACACACACATATATATATATATATATATATATATATATATATATATATATGCATCAATAAGGGTTTGTTTATTCTACACCATAGTTGAAAACATTGCTGTCCTGGCATGAACCTCTGATGTCACCCTATCATCACCACATTCAATTCCTCTGCTCTTATGCACTATATAACTTTTTACACCCACAATCAGATCTATCTATAATGTGTGCCTTCTGTGACGGAGAGCCCAAAGGTAGTGATGAATTAGTTCTGAGGGGTTATGGGCAGCATGAAATGTGAAGCTGGCAATTAGCAGGAAAGAGAGGGCAGTGGCAGGGTTACTGTCATGTGCAGAGATGAGGATAATAGATAAGTATCTATGGTAGAATGACTCTCAGGACAGACAGATTCCAAATCTGTAAGCTTGGCAAGAATCTTAAATTACATTGTTTTATTGGTCCCTTCTTTACTGGATTCCAGTACATCTAGAAACTTTTTATTTTCCCCTTTTCATTTAGCTACAGAAAATTCACATGCTTTTTCTGAAGGCAATGGCTCAGATTCAGCTAATGAAGTAAATGCTAAACTTTTTCACCCAAGCTTCTTGCTTATAGTTTCTGTCATTACATCTTTGTTCTTGGCTTTTATTTTACTTTTGAACAAGGACCACTGTTTATATGAAGATAAGGATTATTACAGCTTCCTTTTATTTAATTTTTTCCTTAACACACACACAAGCTGCTCAGAAGATACCTGTGGAGTGCATGAGCAGGTGCCTGAGGGAAAAACACATGTGCTGATTCATGGTACTCTAGAAAGTCATACTTGGCCTAAATTCTTGCATTCTCTAAGGTTGCTAGGTTAAAAAAAAATTAATGATGGGCCTCTACATTTGTTGAAATTGAATGTGACTTTTTACCAGAAGCTGAAATCTTGTGGTAATTTGACAAACTAAAATTTACACACATAGTGGGCTGGAGATAGGGCTTAGTAGTTAAAATGCTTGTCTGTGAAGCCTAAAGACTCAAGTTTAATTCCCTAGTACCCATGCAAGCCATATGCACAAATTGGCACATGCATCTGAAGATTGCAGTAGCTACAACTCTGGTGCACACACCCCCCCTCAAGCTTCCCAATTTCTTTCAAATAAATAAAATATTAAAAAATCTATACCTGTATATAAGCAAAGAAACCCTTAAGCTCAATGGCCCTGTATGTGTTACAGGGGGTCAGTAACAAAACCATTAACATAAGATGGGGATGGCTCCAGAGCACTATGCAGATTTCTGGGATGGCAAGTATGTGTGGGAATGCACACATAAAAGAGATAGAGAAAGAGAAAGGGAGAAAATTTAGAACAACTTATAGATTTACAAAATTTCTTTTAGCATTTACCAATTTTTTCAAAAAGATGACTGAAGTCAACAATTATGTATTATATATTTGAAAGTAACTAGAAGAGAGGATTTTGAATATTCTCTCCATAAAGAAATGATAAATGTTTAGGGTTATGCATATGCTAATTACCCTGGTTTGATCATCACACATTGTATACAAGTTTCAAAATATCACACTGCATCTCCATAAATATCACAGAGTACCTCACACATATGTACAATTATTATGTGTCAACTAAATGTTAGAAATATGTAAGGAAAATATCATACAAAATTTTAGAAAATAAGCATATCTTGATTAAGTAAAAATACACATGGATATTCCAAAATGTAGAAAAAACAGCTAAACACTTAAGGATCTGAGAATGTGCTTTTTTACAGATGATAAAGTATTCTGCAATAATGAGTGATCTTACCTTCTCTTATGTTTACATTTTCTTTAATAATACATTGCATTTATAACAAAATAATTGTACAACTTTCAAAAAGAAAATCAATAGTTTCTTTGGATAGAGAAATTAAAACCTCTCAAGATTAGATTTTTGGGGCTCAGTAAAATAGCAGTGGACTATAGAGATGAATCAGTGTGCATTGCAGAACCATCAGTCCATGAACAGATGGCCATCAACCTTGAGAACATCTCAAAACTAAAAGCACGTTGTCAAGGTATTCTGGAAATTTATCCATCTTTACCCAAACCCTGCACAAAGGACCCACAATATCATCTAAAGTGTAAGACAGAATGGAACAGCCATCTAGCTGCCCAATGCTAACAGGAGGGTTGGAGAGAAGGAGAGAGAGAGGGAGGGAGGGAGGATGGAGAAGGAGTAGAAGAGACAGAGAAAGAATATGGAAATATAGTTTCACCATTTTCTATGATAACAGGCAAAAGGACACTCACTTCCATTCCTGAGTCATTCCCTCAAAGTCCACTCACAAGGTACGTTTGAGACAGAAAGTGAGGGTGATCCAATTCCCCCTTAGTGTTCTTCATGGACTTAAGATTTATTGCTTAGTGGGAATAGCACAGAGATCAGAGGTGTATACTTTCCTACTTGGCTCTGACAGAGATGCAAGAAGAATTGAGCAGCCTTGAAGGCTTGTGATATGTGCAGAGTACCTCTGAAGACTCAAGGGTGGCTCAGTACTCAGATTAAAATTTGATCTTTGAGAAACACATCTGCACTCATTTAAATCTAAGCCTTTCCCAGCATGCATTCCTGCAGAGAGGCCAAGAGCCTCTGCTGAGTTCTTTTTAGCTGATCACAACTCTTTGAAGTCTTACAGCTAGCAGAAATTTTATTCCATATTTTGTTTGAATCCAGCAAAAACTATTTTTTCTTTCTTTTGGGCTTTTAGCTTCCCAATGAACCTTTAAAAATTTTCACCCTCTGCACTGACATTCTCAAAGTTAAAATACTAAGTGTAAAGCTTCAGTTCATCATTGAAGCTTGGGGTGTTTTAAAAGAACTATTTGGTAGGTGCATGCTTCCTTTTGGTTCTACAGAATCTATACCCATTTGCCTTTCTTGTACAGGAGTTGATTTTTCCTTAGGATTCAAACAAACTGTTTTTGTTTGTTTGTTTGTTTGTTTTTGTTAAGGCTTGTAAATACTTGAATGGAGAACACTGGCTCCTTCACCGATTCCAGTTATTCATCTTGGTAATATTGTCAGACACAAAATAATATGACACATGGATAAAGACAGGATATGGAATTTCCATACTTTTATCAAGTGGCACTTAAAGTTTTGTAGATGGAACTGGAGCCAGAGTGTCTAGAACACCAAGCTTTCTGATGGTCTAGCTTTTAAGTGCAGCAATTGGTTTTCATAGCTGGTGACCCTTGGGACCCAAGCACTAACAGCATCATCTGACATTGGTGCTGCACACTAGGAATGTCACAGGAAGTGTAAATCAAATGGCATGTGCCCTTGTGCGTTAGGTCTGTTTTTGGTATTTGAATAGAGATGACACTACCTGAAGGAGGAGAGCTCCAACATGTAGCCAGAAGTCAACAGAGCACAGGATTTTTGCCTAATTGATTGGACCCTTAGAAACATATTGACTCTATTTGATATCAATTAAGAGTTTCATTAATAGGCACAATTTGGAAGCTTTGTTTGACATTAATTTTAATGAGGATTTTATCAATTGAAATTTAGCCCATACTCATTTAATATTGATTCAAAAATAGACACCTTTAATAAATTACACTAGCAAATTGGCTTGGGTACCTTAAAAGAAAGTGAATTCTCTTGTTTTGTTTTGTTTCATATTTAGTAAAGTCAGCTTTTGGCTTTGAAATTATAATGACTTAAATTCTGATGAACTCATGGAAAGGAGAAAAAATGGATCAAAATTCATTTGGAATAATCATAGTCCTCATGCTGGTATAAACATTATGCCACAAATATATAGCACAGGCATACCTACCATACAATGTGATGCATTCCCTGAAGACTTTCAGGAAAATGATGTTTCATAAATGACTTAATACTGAAAAGTATGAGTGTGCTCAACATGTATGAGGAATCTATGTAGAAAGTGAAACAGTTGCTTATCTTAGGAAATCTCTTCTGCCTCACAGTTGATATACTTGGAACTCAGACTCTGTACCCAAGGACTTCCCCCAAAAGGGTTAAGCAGTATCACCCTAATACATATTGAATTATCTCCTTTAGACCCTATGCTTGTGGCAATTTCATTTGATATGCTCATCAGGAGAAATAAGTAACAGGAGGCTTTCCAGAGACCTACAATCTAAAAGATCAGCTTCAAGGCCCATTGTATACCCTTGTGTTCTGTTACCATGTTTTGCTATCTACATAGCACTATACGATGTTTCATAATGTATTAAATTCTGCATGTTTTATGTCTACAACCACATTTCCGTGTCAAGTCAGCTGGAATATAAAGTCCTGAAGTCAAACACTCAATTTTCTTGTTGGCCCATTATCTAAAACATGGTATTCAATAAATATGTTTTGAGTTGTATAACTGGAGTGTTTTCCTAAGGTTAAATCGGTAGGAAGAATCACTCAGGAATCAAACTGAAGCATGTGATGTTGACATAAAATTTTAGATGCTTATGTTTGGATCTTAACACTCCTTCATTGGTTTTGATTTGAACACTTGAACCTTGCCCTTGATGGTGGTGGAACTTTTAGGAGGAGGAGCTCAATGGAAGGAAACTAGCTCAGATTATATGCCCTTGAATTGAATTGTGAAATGCCAATCCCTTATTATGTTTTCTTTTTTTTTTCCTGGATACACAAGGTGAGTGTCATCGCTCTATCATATTCTCTCACCATAAACTACTACCTCACTACATACCCAAAAGTCATAGGACAAAATGAACTTAGACGGAAAACTCTGCTTCAAAATAAACCTTTTATTTTTTTAAATTGTTTTTATTTATATTTATTTATTTGAGAGCAAATATGAGAGAAAGAGAGAGAGAGAATGGGCGCACCAGGGCCTCCAGCCAATGCAAATGAACTCCAGATGCATGCACAACTGTGTACATCTGGCTTACATGGGTAATGGGGAATTGAACCTCGAACCCTGGTCCTTAGGCTTCACAGGCAAGTGCTTAACCCCTTAAGCCATCTCTCCAGCCCAGCACTTTATCTTTGTGAGTTGTTTATGTTGAGTATTTTGTTATAACAATGAATAGTTGACTAACACATTATATAGTTTCTATCATCTACAAGGCATGTGCTTCTTCTGCTAAGCCTCTCAGATGGTGAACATGATGCAGTAGAGAATGAGAGACCAAGATTCTGTCCCAGAAATTTATTTGCTCTGTGACCCTGAGTAAATGGTTTTATTTCCTGAGGTTCCTATTCTTCATACATTATAATGAGTTCTATTAATATCAGCTCCAGGGGCTTTCTAGTTACTAAATGAGCAAATACATACAAAATATTCACTGGCGCTGGACACAGTGTAAGAACAACTGCTACCTGTTGCTATTATGATTGTGTTTGTAATGTTATTTTGAAGTTATTGCTATTTCAGGCTATTTTGCTCATCGTTACTTGTAGCCAAAAATGCAAATTGAATTAATTCTTGAAAGGCAAATGTAGGTAATTACCACATTTTACTACATGTTTAGTGTGTACAATTTTTCCTATATTCATGATTTCATATACTTCTTTCACAAAATATCTGATTATATACATATGGTTTTCTTTTCAAGGTAATTCAAGACTCTGCCTCCATTCTTCTGATTAACCAACTCTCTCTTTCAAAACTTTAAGTTTTAAAATTTATATTTTATGACATTCACTCATGGATAAATACAAGATTTCCAAGGATTTTTTTTTTCTTTTACTTCAATTTTATCTGGCAAAATTGCTATTTACCTATGAGCTATGTTTGTAGAAAGAAATATTGACGGATAATGTCTGCTGTGAAGGACAATCATTTTTTCAGTTTAAAAAAATATATAGCACTATGGGCTGGAGAGATGGCTTAGCGGTTAAGGCGCCTGCCTGCTAAGCCTAAGAACCCGGTTCCAATCTCCAGGTCCCATGTTTAGCCAGATGCAAAGTGACACAAGGGCGCAATGCTGCACTTGCCCACAAGGGGGCACACACATCTGGATTTCATTCACAGCAACTGAGAGACTGCTGGCGCACCCATCTCTATCTATCTCCCTCTCCCTCTCTGTCTGTCTCTCTCTGTGTCTCTCTCCAAATATAAATAAAAAGTTTTTAAAAAATAAAAAAATATATGTATAGCACTAATATATGAATATATTGCAAATAGGTCATATTATGATCAAGTTGTACTCTTATTTCCCCTGTCTCCTTCATTGCACTGAGGGCCCTCCTCAGTAGGGTTGTCAGTAATCACTGTGGGGTCATATATTTACAAGTCAGTTTCTGTGGTCATGGGGACCATACTGCCCTGTTGTTCTTACTTTCTTTCTATCTCCTCTTCAACCATATACCCTGAGCTTTATAGGGTATATTATAAGTCTCCTTTACTGGAGAGCTTACAGCTGCCTCTGATTTTCTGTTTTGATGACATGTTAGTCACTTCAGTGTGTACTGTCATCTCTATAGAAGAGGTTCTCAGGATTGAAGTTAGAGCAGTACTCCTATTTCATCTGCCTCTTTCTATGTGATATTTCCTGGGCCCTTGAAGATGTGATAGAGATGATATGTTACATGCTAGGCAGTATGCTTTATTTATTTGTTTATTTATTGTTGTTGTACTGATGTGTCTTGGATCTCCCAAGTATCCATTGCATTGTAAAAATCATATTCTCTAGCCAAGAGTGAAAGCAGCATTGTTCAAAAATATAAACATAGATGTTTAGAAGACTTTTTGATAGGCATAACCTGTGCTTTTAGCTAAACAATGGAAGCTTCCAACTAGCATTTAGGATCTTCCAAGCCAATAGATTTCTGACTTGTCTTGATTCTCAGTATCAGGCATGAATTCCCTTCCATTGAGTGAGCCTCATATCCAATCAGAGCACAGTTGATTATCTCCATAACTTATGTGCCACTATTATACCAGTGGGTAAGTCTTGCTTGGATAATTGCTTTTAATATATTTTTTTGATCCACTGCTTGTTCATGCTTTTGGTGGCCTTTATCCCCACCTGCTCACATAGTGCTTCCAAGTATTATCAGAGCTAGTCAGCAAAAAGCTGACTTCCGTTATAATTCCAGCATGATCTTTCAATGTCCTCTAGCTGCAGCTTGTGGTGTCTTCAGCAATAAGATCTTATCATTTTGTTCTGATGGATGATTAAGTGTTTTGGCAATGGCCTGCGTTCCAAAAAGTGTTATTAATGCAGTTGCATTATTTTTCTATACCTTGCAGCAGTTGCTACAGTCTCTTGGTGAATATTTAATTCATATTTAGAATATTATATTGCATAAGTTTCACTCTTAAACGATCTTGGAATGTATTCAATCATACAAACAATTAATACATTTTAATCTGAGTACTTCCTAGTATCTTTCAAAGATACCTATTTTTAATTTTTTATTATTTGATTCATTTTTGGAGAGAGACATAGAGAGAGACAGAAAGAGAGGGAGAGGGAGACAGATAGAGATGGGCGCACCAGCAGTCTCTCAGCTGTTGTGAATGAAATCCAGATGTGTTTGCCCCCTTGTGGTCAAGTGCGACATTGTGCCCTTGCATCACTTTGCATCTGGATAAACGTGGGACCTGGAGATTGGAATCTGGTTATTAGGCTTAGCAGGCAGGCGCCTTAACTGCTAAGCCATCTCCAGCCCAAAGATACCTGTTTTTACCATAACAAACCCAGATCCATCTATATGTCAAATCTATAATTCCCCATAACTCTACTATGTTTTTTTTTTTTTTTTTCTTGAAAAATCCCTGTCTTGCTTTCTCTGAATGTTTCCCTGCTTGGATGTAGATGCTATTTTATCCCTTAGTGGTGTCATACTCTTTATATTTTGGGGACATGTAAATCCAAATATTCATGTGACTTATTCCAAACTTTTTTTAAAATTTATCAGCTTGAATATCAACTCCCTGGATTTTATCTGCCATACAACATGAAGAAACATGTCTCCGAACACTCACTCACTTCCTCACATATATCCTTTTATCCTTAATTATATCACTTCCTTTAGCATCATTTGCAATGCTATTTATGAGGGTATACATGAAGTTCATCCCCATTGCACAGTGGTTTAACCTCCTTTTATATTTTATGATTGTTAAAGTGATACTATATATTCAATGGAAATTGTACTTTTAATTTTGAATATGGATCTTTTCCTATTCAAGTAATATGTGCCTTAGTCCTCTCTTCTGATGCTAAGCAGCAATGATTCATAGCCCTCAACACTAGCTATGTGACCCTAAGTGAAAACAGTCAATAATATATAACCATACTATACTGCCAGGTGGTGGTGTTCCATAGGTTAGTTTTATTTAATGCATTCCAGATTATAATCCTTTCAGTGTATGATGAGTTTATTGCAATATACCTTCTTTATAGATGTACTAGTCAGGGTTCTCTAGAAGAATAGAACTGATAGAGTGAATGTGCATTATAAAGGGCATTTATTGGGTTAGCTTACAAGATCTGGGATGGACAGTCCAACAATACCTGTCTGTAGCCTGAAGGGTCAGATAACCCAGTAGATTCTTGATCCTTGAGGCTGGATACCTAACCAGTCCCAATCTGGCATAGAAAGTCTAGAGGAGTCCTGGAGAGGCGCTTTCTTCCATCCCTGTTGAAGGCCAAGGCATCTGGGGTTCTAATGTCCACAAAGAAGAGCAGCAACAGGACAGATGCACTCACCAGCAAATACCATGTGCAGCCAGGAAAGGACCTGTGTTCTTATGGATCTTCTTGATATATTATCAACAACTAGAAGGGTCACCCACTCTGGGGAAAGTTTGCCTCAATTTATCAATCTTTCCTAGAAATACCCTCAAAGACTCACTCAAGAGGGATGTGTCTTAATTCCTAGTCTGATCAAGTTGACAATAGAATTTAACTGTCACAATGAGTTAGAGATATTATTCATACATATATGCATGAATATATGACCTAAATATATGTGTTATATGTACATATGTATATATAGTGTATATAGTGTATATATATATATATATATATATTTGTAAGTATATGTATTAATGGTGTTCATATATGTGCAGCATCTAATTTTTAATTTTCTTCTTTATTTTATCATTTAATCTATCTCACTGACTACAACATAACACCCATGAATAATAGTTATACTCTTTTTTTATTTTCTAATACTTGATTTCTCATTAGTATCACATATTTGATCAATATAAGAGAGTATTCATGTATATATCACATATGGATGCGTTAAAAGAAATTTCAAAGGGGATCTTAGTTCTTTAAAAATATTATTCCTAGTTTGAGGGTTACACTTCTAGTATATGAGAAGATAATTTAACAAGCCAATATAACTAAAAGATACTGGTAGATATGAATATTAATATACAGAAATCCCTTTACCTTGATGAAGGGTGGTTTGAAAGCTTTTAAACTGGTCCAAGAAGAATAAGTAAGGTTTGTAAAAGAAACATCGCCACAACTTAGCACTTTACTATAGAAATTCAAGTATACAAGTCATCTTACTTTAGCCATAACCTTGGTATATAAAGTATAGCCCCAGGGAAGAAAGTATATGATTGTTCTAGTTTCTTTTCTACCCTTACAGATTTTGTGAAATAGAGGGTGGTCTGTGCCTTTTTAGTCCTTTATAGTTACTTACCTCTTGCCCCACATATTCAAGAGCACGGCTTTCCTCTGTGCCTTAAATTTTCTAAAACATATCCTGCTCATGTTTTCTTCTGCAACCCCAGGCTCCTTACTTGGTGTGAATTATCTACCAGATATGCTATGCTATTTTACCTGACTGATGCTGTCTTCTCCCTCACATTGCAATCATGGAATTTTGACTTTCTGTTTGCATTGCATTTGTATCTCATAAGGAGGTCACATCCTAGCACATCTGAGGAGCTGAGCATTTCCCCACTGGCTTAGTGCATATATAGGAAAGGCAGAACATGATGCTCTTTAAGTCGGGATTTGGAATACTGAGCTTAACTTGAAACCATTTCTCCAACCATGGACTTAATGGAAACCAATATTTACAGGTGCTTTGTTCACAAAGGTTATTAAAGGGCCCTACTATGGGCAGTGGTATATAATTGTAGATACTGTGCCAGAGACCACTTTCTGTCAGGATGCCAGACCAAAGAGGTAGAGATGGTACTCAGGAGACCATCACCCCCAAAAAAGATTATTAAAAGAATCAATAAGGATTAATAGATGGGTGGCGGCTAGTGAAATTCAACTCTAAATGATTTACTCTGACCACACACGCAGTTGGACCACCATGGGAAACCTGGCAGAGTCTGAAATGAATCCTTCCTTCAGGCTGTGTTGTTAGGTCTATAAGATAGGTTGGTACTGTGAATAACAGTTAGCAGTGATAATAATTAACACTGACTGAACCCACAGTGTCCCCACCACATTCCAGTCACTATGCTAGGCTTATTCTCCATATCATTGCAAAGCTTTCCAGATGTCCATTCATTCCTTGACTTAAGTCATATCATTTCCATTCATAACTGAGGAAATCATGGCTCAGGAAGATGTTTATGTGACAGGAAACAACCTATTAATGTTTACCCTTCCTTTTAAAGACTGATAGTCTCCAAATTGTGTTTGTGTTACTCCTTATGAGACAGTATAGATAGCTGAAAAGACACATTTATCTTCATTCCTTTCAATCTAAGCCACCACTCAATGTAAAAAGGGTACAAGTGAAGAAAAAACAGCACTTAGAATTCAACATGAATATTGCAAAATAAATTAACGCACATTTCAGTTAAACCTCATGTATGATTCTAAGTCTTCTTTCCATTCAAATTTTAAAATGACTTTTGGAAAACATAAAGTGATATTGTTGGATATGTAACTAATTTAGGAGCCAGATTATGATCTTTTAACTTATATTTCTTTTTTTTTTTTTTTGTCTGTGAATTCCATGGCTTTTTTGTAGAGAGATGATGGTAGGATATGTTTAAGTTTGAGGGAAGCATGAGATTAGGTGAACATACACAGTGATGGGAATATACCCGAATCCGCAGGAGTATGTTATAAGGACCAGGGGGTCTTGAAGCCTGTGGGGTAAGAGACCTTTACAGAGCTTCATTCCCACATTTGTTATACAGCCATTTCAGAGGGCCCTCATCCTTTGCAGTGCTCCAGGTGAGGATGACAGCCCTCAAGGACTTTTGGGGACCTGCTGTGTTTCAGAACTGCTTTTGTGATCTTGACCATTATTATTAATTAAATATTTAAGATTGATAGTGAAGTACGTTAACATATTGAAGAACATCTGGATTTCATATGAATTTTGCATAGATTTTAAGTGGTTATTTTTATTTTTCCCTTAGCACATGTCTTTGGGAGCTTGCTGGCTTTATTTTAAGGTCAGTTGGACTCTTGTGACAAAAACAATGCTTCAGGGAACATGAAGTGCCTTCACCAGCCTCTTTGAATTTGACAAATGTTCATGGTTCCTGGTGTATTGTCCTAGTTATGACAGACAGTTTCTATATACAAATTACTTTTTTGTTCAATATTACATCCAAGTGTAATATCCTTGAAGACACATGAAACCTCTACTAGGTATTCTTATTTTAATTAAAATTTGATTTGGTAGGTTGCTCAGATCTAAATACAGTGGGATGAGGTGAAAGGCTCTCTCTCCTCCCAGAATGGAGGAGGCAAGAACTCCCTGGTCTCCCTGTTGTCCCATTACTCAAAGATGCCTTGTCAAGAAACTCGGGGTGTGAGTTTTCAAAACAGAGTCAAGCTGAAGTGAATTTGAGTGATATGGCTTCCTTAAACAGATTGGAATCTGAGTCTCTGTAGTGAAATCTATGTTTCATTACATATGCATTGAGAAAGAAAAGAAAGGTTATCCCTTGAAGAAGACCCTAGCATGCTCCTTCCTCTTGAGAAGTACCAATTCCTATGTTGTGGAATTTTTAGTCACTGAGATCAGAGCCATTTCTGTAGCCTTACTGGAAAAGCTAATGGAGGAGAAAAGTTTGTAAGCCAGTGGATAACCAGAACTTAAGAGGCATGAGTCAAATAATAACAGCAAGGTTCAGGTTAATGATTGGGAAAAGAGCACAAAATAGTGTAACAGGATCTGGAAGTGTACAGAGAGGAGGGGAGGATGGTAGAATTATTGAGGATATGCCAGCAGGGAAGTCCCCTGTAAATGTCACATTGAGAGGGAAAGTGAAAGGTATTAAGCATATCCCTAGTATTGTATGCTCCTGTTCCACAACCTTATATTTATTATAGCATTTAATGTTCTCAGTTTTCCACACAGCTCTAGCTAGGTATTAGCCATTCATCTTTAGATATACGCAGATTTTTTAGCACAGTTTCTGTTGGTATCTGTATGCAGCCCTAAAGTAATGCACCTCCATAAGAACCAACTGAGAATCATGTGGGAATAAAAGGGTGGACTGAGGAGCAATGATAAGAGTGAAATATGATTATGGTATAAGTAATTCCAGAGATCTTGTCTATAAAACCAGTATGAAAGACTATTCACTTTTCCTTAAGATGTTTAATTTCAAAAGAGGTTAATATAGCTAATACAGGGCTTAATACATTTGCTTATTCATAAGTGCATATCCAATATAACTCTACTTCAGTGCTTTACAAGGACCCATGGGGACATAAGAAAGTCAAGGCATGACTGAGTCAGATGGGACTAGATTTGTTTTTAGCTCACATACACTCTGCATCATGGGGCACTTTCATGCTAGATTTCTGAGTCACACCAATCAATAGAATTAGCCTTTCCTGTCTTTACATGCCTTCATTTAAACATCAAGGTGAAATTCAAAGGCTTGCAGAGACTACTTGGGTCATCCAAGAGACCACTGGTCTTCTGGGAGGGGCCTTTGTCTTTTCAGCACCACACTGGATTTGATGGCCCAGATTTGGATTGTCTGCTGTCTCTCTTCCCTGGCCTCCTGCCCAAGCCCACTCGGGAACTGAGAGCAGACATGCAAACAGTCTTGCAGTCATGGAAGAGGTGAGGGAATAGAGAACAGAATTTTTCCTTCTGAACTATTTAATTGCTGTCTCGTGCAAGAAATTCCAAATATGACCAGGGGTTTTATAAAACATTGTAGCCTCATTCAACAACAGACTACTAATTAGTTCATTTACTTGGATACTAAACTTATCTAAGAAGAGAAGCAGAGCCTAATTAGCGAAATCTCAAAGGATATCAAACCCCAATCCTTTAAAGTTAGAAATTTTTGAAACACAAATCTGCAAAAGTATATTCACATGTGCTTATGAGCATACACAGAATGAAACCAGGTGAATTGTCTACCAGGTCTTTGGTGATCACAGATAATTAGTGAGGATTTCTGTCATTGTTGTTCATTTTAATATTTTAATACAGGAGCTGGAGGGATGGCTTAGCAGTTAAGGCATTTGCCTGCAAAGCCAAAGGACCTAGTTTCGATTCCCCAGGACCCACGTGAGCCAGACGCGCAAGGGAGTTCACTTGTCTGGAGTTTGTTTGCAGTGGCTGGAAGCCCTGGCACACCCCTTCTCTCTCTCTTTATCTGCCTCTCGCTCTCCCTCTTTCTCTGTCAAATAAATATATTTAGTAAAAAATATTTTAAACAGGTAAAATCAACATAAAATGTAATTACACTGAAGAGAACCAACATTTCATTTTCCCTTTGAATTATACATGCTTAAATGATATCCTTGAAATAGTAGGGTCCCTAAAAATATTTTAGTACGAGCTGGAGAGATGGCTTAAAAGTTAAGGTGTAAGCCGGGCGTGGTGGCGCACGCCTTTAATCCCAGCACTCGGGAGGCAGAGGTAGGAGGATCGCCAAGAGTTCGAGGCCACCCTGAGACTACATAGTTAATTCCAGGTCAGCCTGGGCCAGAGTGAGACCCTACCTCAAAAAAAAAAAAAAAAAAAAGTTAAGGTGTTTGCCTGTGAAGCCTAAGGATTCTCCAGGCCCCACATAAGCCAGATGCACATGGTGGCTCATACATCTGGAGTTCATTTGCAGTGGCTGGAGGCCCTGGCATGCCCATACTCACTCTCTCTCTCTCTCCTCTCTGTCTCAAATAAATAAATAATTTAGTATTATTTTTCTTCCATCATTGTCATATCTGGTTGCATTTCAAGGGGTTTTATGGAGCTCTGACCATCTTTGAGATAATGCCTGTATTCAGAGTGGTTGTCCTTTTATTAACTTGCCTTGAATCACCCATAGATATTTTCTGAATATCAGTAGTATTTCAGGCACTTGGGAGGATATTCATAATTAGACAAGAAATCACAGCAGCTGTATTCCATTTCTTCCAACAAATGGTTAGTGGTTGTTTAGGAATGAATGCAATATTTAAAAAGTATGGCTTCTACTCAAAATGACACAGAAACAAAACCAAAGGAAAGAAAATATATATATATATATATATATATATATATATATATATATATATAAAATTTGGCATCCAGAATTAGAGACAAACAAATTTCTGTTAAGTCACCTAGTTGCTGATAATTTGTATGACAGCCTTAGGAAATGAATACTTACATGCCTCAGAATTCTATCATATATTAGTTGTTCATTTAATAACATTAATTTAAATTTATTCTTGAGTTTGTAAATATGAACTTATTTCAGACAGCATAAACTCTGAAAGGAATTTGCTAATAAGTAGAGATAAAGGTCCCTTCTTCCTCTTCCTCCTCCTCTTCCTCTTCCTCCTCCTCCTCCTCCTCCTCCTCCTCTTCTTCTTCTTCTTCTTCTTGTGGTTAATAGTAGTTTAGTAGATCATCTAAAAACATTGTTTAAAAGATTGATGCAACCATTAGCATGAGTTGGCCAACATTAAATAAATCAGCTGGTCTTATTATTAATCAAAGAAGTAGTCTGATACCATAACCATAGCTACCCAGGAAAGATCCATTCTCCACATCCTGAGTATGAACATCTTGACCAGCAGCCAAGGCCAATATTAAGAAGTGAATGGTGTATTTTGTCCAAGTGAACAGAATAATTCTCATTAAAAAGTGATTTCTGATATTTATAAGAATTTATAAATAAATAATTTAGTATTATTTTTCTTCCATCATTGTCATATCTGGTTGCATTTCAAGGGGTTTTATGGAGCTCTGACCATCTTTGAGATAATGCCTGTATTCAGAGTGGTTGTCCTTTTATTAACTTGCCTTGAATCACCCATAGATATTTTCTGAATATCAATAGTATTTCAGGCACTTGGGAGGATATTCATAATTAGACAAGAAATCACAGCAGCTGTATTCCATTTCTTCCAACAAATGGTTAGTGGTTGTTTAGGAATGAATGCAATATTTAAAAAGTATGGCTTCTACTCAAAATGACACAGAAACAAAAGCAAAGGAAAAATTATATATATATATATATATATATATATATATATATATATATATATATATAAAATTTGGCATCCAGAATTAGAGACAAACAAATTTCTGTTAAGTCACCTAGTTGCTGATAATTTGTATGACAGTTAGGAAATGAATACTTACATGCCTCAGAATTCTATCATATATTAGTTGTTCATTTAATAACATTAATTTAAATTTATTCTTGAGTTTGTAAATATGAACTTATTTCAGACAGCATAAACTCTGAAAGGAATTTGCTAATAAGTAGAGATAAAGGTCCCTTCTTCCTCTTCCTCCTCCTCTTCCTCTTCCTCCTCCTCCTCCTCCTCCTCCTCCTCCTCTTCTTCTTCTTCTTCTTCTTCTTCTTCTTCTTCTTCTTGTGGTTAATAGTAGTTTAGTAGATCATCTAAAAACATTGTTTAAAAGATTGATGCAACCATTAGCATGAGTTGGCCAACATTAAATAAATCAGCTGGTCTTATTATTAATCAAAGAAGTAGTCTGATACCATAACCATAGCTACCCAGGAAAGATCCATTCTCCACATCCTGAGTATGAACATCTTGACCAGCAGCCAAGGCCAATATTAAGAAGTGAATGGTGTATTTTGTCCAAGTGAACAGAATAATTTCTCATTAAAAAAGTGATTTCTGATATTTATAAGAATTTATAGGGGCTGGGGATATTGTTTAGTGGCTAAGGCACTTGCCTGTGAAGCCTAGGGACCCAGGTTTTATTCCTTAGGATCCACATAAGCCAGATGCACAAGGTGGCACATGTGTCTGGGTTTTTTTTGCAGTGGCTAGAAGCCCTGGCACACCCATTCTCCCTCTCTCTCTCTGCCTCTCTCTCTCTCTCAAATAAGTAAATTAATTTAATTAAATACATTTAAAAAAAATTTAAAGCTGGGTGTGGTGGCGCATGCCTTTAATCCCAGCACTCGGGAGGCAGAAGTAGGAGGATCGCCGAGAGTTCAAGGCCACCCTGAGACTACATAGTGAAGTCCAGGTCAGCCTGAGCCAGAGTGAGACCCTACCTCAAAAAAACAAACAAAAAAAAAATTATAGCTGATAAAATGTGTATATAAAATAAAACTCACCAGAAATCCCTTCAACCAGTGGTATCAAAACAAATTGTGTATGTATGGGTACATACACCTGATGAGATAAAGAACAAGATTATTCTAAACATGTGGAGTTCATAAATATTACTGTTTTTTAATAAAAGACAATTTCCTTTTAATAAACTATATATGAATTATTTTACTTTGCTATCTATATGGCACAACAATGAGTGAATAAGCATTGTTGGTTTACCCTTTTTTTGATTGATGGACTTGAGAGTTGGTTTAGTAGTTTTTGCTACTCTGAATCAAGTTAGTAAAACATGGCACAGATACACTTGTAAATTTATGCAACAAAGTCTATAATTTTTAAAATGACCTACCAAAGTTTTATCTCTACTTAAACTACAAGTACACACACACACACACACACACACACACACACACACACTGAAATGTTAGTTCTGGAAAGCTTGGACTCTATTTTAATCTGAAGGCTGTATAAACTAAAATGGCTTAATTAGGCATGCCTCCTTAAAGATGTCCTCACTTATGGAAACAGATCTCCTCATTGGAAAATGAGAATAGGAAAGATGACCTCTGTCAGTGAAGAATTTTCTAGCTCAACTATCATATGTGCCATGAGTGAGTAACTTTACAAATGGATCTTTTTACCATACAGACATGACGTGTGTGTGTGTGTGTGTGTGTGTGTGTGTGTGTGTGTGTGACAAAGGGTCAACTCACCAATGAGTAAACATAACAAGCCACTGATTATGGTTAAATTTGAAATTATTGAGGTACAGATCAAAAAACCAAGGAAGATCAGCAAAGAGAAGCAGAGTTGGAAAAGAGAAGGGAGAGTTGTATAAGAAGGGGTAGAGTGACTTGAATATTCACTTAGTTCAGCATGGTGTCTTTATTAAGACTTGTCATACTGTTTGGAATCAGTGGACATCTACTTAATGGCTTTCAGAATATTTATGCCATCACAGGTTTACAGGTATGTCTAGAACTTCGTACAGAAATTTAGGAAAATGCTAGTATTTTTCTTCAGCATACTTGAGTACATGAATACCTGCTTGCGTAATCCACCAATAATGTCAAAGACTGAATCTTATTAAATGAGTCTAGGACAGTGGAGGGAAGGGATTTAAGGGAATGTGGTTGGGTTTATTCTCAAAACAAAGTGAATGTTTTTCCTGTCCAGTTCATTGCATGCACTTTTTCTTACCCAACCTTCCTTGCAGTGAAGAACTTCCAGGAGAGATTCCTTTTCCAGGACCAGAACTCATCTTGTGTTTTTCAGCAGTGCAGGCCATGTACTAGATAGATGAAGACTTCTTCCTATTTCATCTAACATCTTTTTAAATTTATTTTTTATTTTCTTAGTTATGCTCATAATGTAAATGCGTTCATGTTGGTGCCTTTGATAGCTTCCTGCCTGTCCCCCCCTGAAGGGACTGAGGTAAAATTACCACAATAAACTAAATATATTTAAAATATTAAGTGGGTAAGCTTCAGCATATGTATGCAGTTGTGAGACCATTATAGAAATCATGATAGTAAGTGTACCTACTATTTGTAAATGTTTCCTCTTACTCCTCAGTGAATTCTTTCTTCCTGCCTCTACGAACCCACTGACTTGCTGTTACTAAACATTAATTTTTCCTTTCTATAAATTTATTGAAAGATAATCATACATATATAGTTTTTAGGGGAGGAGCCAATATAATTACTTTCACATTCATACTCACAGATGTGTGCCACTTTTATAATTTTATAATTAATTTTATAATTTTATAATTATAATTTTATAATTACTTTCACATTCGTACTCACAGATGTGTGCCCATTGTTCCTATCCATCACTGCTGAGTAGCACGTCATCATATCATGTAGCACAATCCTTTTTTGTGCTCACACATTGTAGTTTCATCATTTAGGGTTTATATATAGATTTCAAAGTTATCCCTAAAGGATTCATAGTTTTGATCATACTGGTTTCTCTTAAAACATAAAATGTGTAGCAACTTTTAAAATATTGACATACAAAAATGTTATTAGATTTCAACATGTATTCTAGATGAATGTTGAATTGAAGGTGGTAGTCTTGATTTGCAGAGGAGAGTTCACTTGGTTAGAGACTCCAGTACACAAACATACCAGGCCCAGGAAGCTTGGAACATGGTGGAGAGAACAGCATGTAAGAAGGCTCTGGGGAACAAACTGAAACCATGAGTTTTGGAACTCTTGTTAATCCACTAGGGCTGGATATAAGGGAAGGGGACGAGTTGGAGTTGAAGACAGTATTTCTACAAACCAAATTGGTTATCACAAGAAAAAATGGTGAGCATTAAGGAAATCACAGAAAGCTCAAATTAATGTGAAAATGGATAATCTTTCTGCCACCAGATATCACACCACTGGAGATATGTGAGATTTACCACCCTGTGTATCTTCTGAAAATTGTTGGTATACTATGCTATGTGCATGCAGATGTCAGGCATATATGGTAATTCATTATAGTTTGTAAAGTTAATGTTTTCTTTGCTCAAAATGATTTCCATATGCCCTCTCAGTAGAGTCACAGGTGCTGAGTCCTTCGGACAGAAAGAAAGTGAGATCTCAGCATTAGGCATTTCAAATTTTTGAACTTACAAGATTCACATTTCAAGGCTTCAGAGGTAAGATTTCTTTAGTACTTCATTTTTTTCTGGATGTACTACCAGTGAAACAATTTCCAACTCCCTCTCCATCTCAGCTCAAAATTTCTTGGCAATATCCAGGTGAAATACAATACCCATTAACCCTCATTAACCCTGTAGCATCTTCTGTTAAGGGGAGGTGTTTCCCAGTATGATGAGGACTTGGTTTGTTCTGAGAATGTGGTGTTTTTTAGAAAGTCTCTAAAATCAAATCTGGGGTGTGGGAGGGACTGACAAAGGAAGAAGAAGAGGTTTGGGGAATGATAATGCTGTGACAAATGTGAATGTATTATTGTTTACCTTCAAGAAAACAGAGAAACTGTTCATCTCTTTCTGCCTTAATTGCTTGGTTGACCTCAGAGGGGAAAAGAAGTCTAAGTTAAATGCACAACATATCTTCTAACAGTGCCTATCCCCTGCCTCCAGTTTCCTCTCAGCTGAGTACCCATGTGGTTTCTGTACTTCTGAGTAGAGAGAGCCAGAGTCGCCTTAATAGCCCTGGAGAAAGTGCTTCAGGAGGTATTTGCAGAGAGCAGGGTGCCAGGCCACAGCCTTGTCTCCTCAACATGCCCCTGATATTGAACCTTCCAGTAAGTACAATTACAATCAAAACCACAAAATGTAGATTTACAGATTGTTTTCAGCAACACCCATTCAAATTTACTTATATTTACACTAGAAAAATTAGGGTAAGTGCTATTGTGACCAGAGACACAGACCAGGATCAATAACCAACCAGTTCTTGGCTAATAAAGCACTTCTCTAAGGTCTACAGTTGCTCTATTCTGACTTTGAGGTTGGCCTCTAATGTCTTATCCATTGACTTTTCCCGTAAATATGTCTAATCGAGGCCATGTAGGATTCTAAAGAGAAATGATACACTCAGTTTGGTAAGAATTGCTAATTAACCAAGTATGTAAAACCTGTAGCTGCCACTTCTCCTGGTATTTTTTTCCCCTATGGTAAAAATGTATACATGACAAGAAACTAAAAAGTAAAATAACAACATCAATAAAAAAATAATAACATTTTAGGAGTAAAGTTTTAACTTTAAACATCTTCTCTCTTTCAAACCCCAGTGGTGCTTAAATTACCATTAAGGAGAAGAATTTGAGTAATTTCTGTAGCAGTAGTACCCAAATTTCTAAAACCTCTCATCGGTAATATAAAGTGTGGGATACTTTCATATTACATAGAGATTCTTTAATCATGCCTAACCTCAGTTTGTACAAAGCTCTCTTTTTCACAGTCACAAAAGATTACACTTAGTATCAGAAAGGTCAAGAGAGATTAATTTGCTTCCTTGTACATTTGAATCATTAATTTTGTTCTGGGAACAGAGAAGGGCATTTAATCAAACTTAAAGGAAATAAAATAATGAATGACAAAGGAAGGGAAATAGGGAGCAATTTGTAAATCTATACTATGGAATATATATTGTCACTAGGGAATGTTAGGCCACTACAGGCATGCATTCAAAGGTATCTGAGTGACCTAACTTCCCAGTGAGCTCCTCTGCACTCAGGCCATGTTCTTGCTCCTTGTCAGCTCAGTTCCCTTAGCCAGAGAATACTGTCTGGTACAGGGAGGCGGAGGAAGAATATTGTAGCTTCAATGGCCACAGGGACCAGTTAGTATTTTTGTTCAAAATACACACACGCGGTCCCCTTTCTACCCACTCCACTCCCACCTGTGAACCTACATACAAGCAAGTCTCCAAATATAGGAGAAACTTTAATGAAATATCAACTTCCATCTTAAGGATGGATTTGTAATTTATGAGTGTCATCACAAGATGAATGGATATGACATTCATTATTGGGTAAAGTTCTTGTTCGGGGGGAGTATAGAAATGAGTGCATTAATGTGTGCCTTACAGACAAATGCCCAGCTTTCTCCAGCACTCCAGGTTCGATTTTTTTCTTATTATGAAGAACAGCATACCCCAGCAGTGCTCCCTGTGAAAGCAAAGGAAATGCAGATTAGTTAGGCAGGAACGTAATATAGGCTAGGCTTTGGGTTGAATGAAGTTGTACTTATGTGGCTTGATTCATGATCTGATGGCCATAGCATATATTCCATTGTCCCTGTGAATGTGTGCCCTGGTTAGACCAATCTAGACTCCTTAAAGCTTCATATTATAAATGTGATATAACATTTTAAAACATTTTTATAAAACTCACAAGCAAAATATGTGTATAGACAATTACTCATTGTATCCTTGGGGCAAACTTAAGATAAATAAATCATGTCTACCCAGTATTTTAAATGAGCAAATTACAAAGTTCCATTTTTAAGAAAGTGAAAGATTGAGAAAACTTTAAATTAAATTGGTTTGTGACATAATAGTCCAGTAACTATTTGGACAGGTGTTTAAAGAGGCTTGCTCATACCAGGTTCAAATTAAGATGTTGTTGCTCAACTTTTCCTGGAGAAACAAAAACAAATGTCTATTCATTCAGATAGGACACATTCAACAGTAAACCAAAGAAACAATTCCACTCAAGTCTAGACTGGTGAACCAATGACTTTGTTGGGTTTACTTATGGAAATAAGCATGTGAATTACCTCTGCAACCATGGGTGATTCCAACACATCATCAACAAGCCCATTCCAGCATGGGTGGTGACTCACAAAAGCTGCAAACTTGGCGATCCCTGCCCAACTTGCAGGCATCTTCACAGGAGAATCCCCTGTTCTCCAGCAATTGTTTAATGCTTATATAACCTTAAGAAGGGCTTTGTGAAAATTGTCAGTTTCTGAGAGTTTAAGCCCTATAAGTTTCATAGTCTTCCTGGGTCCTATTGGCTCACCTTCTACCTCAAGGAGGGAATGTCTCAACTTGGAGGAAATAATTATGCAACAGGAACATATTGATGAAGAGCAACCTTTTCTTGTGAGGTATCATTGGTGAGTCTTGCGGTATTTGATCTTAAAAATTAGAAAAATGTCTTGGATTGGTGAGATGGCAAGGAGGTCAAGGCATTTGCTTGCAAAGCCTTCCAGCTAACTGTTCAATTCTCCAGCCACTCGCATACAGCTGGATGGACATTCCTCTGAAACAGAAGCGGACCCTGCTATTTATGTACATGCAAACACACACATAAATATTTAAAAAATGTTTTTATTTAACATCACTCAAAGAATGAAGATATAAGTCAGAAAATAGAAGACATTTGAAATCCAAATAATAGCAAAGACAAAAAATTTAGAATACATAAAAGACTCTTACAAATAAAAAATTGAGATATAAATAGGAAGGTTAGGGCTGAGGACATGTGCATGAATCTGAAGAATATGTGACATTTATCTTCAACTACGATTAGTAACAACGTAAATGAAATGAAGACCATAAAGGAAAAATCTCTGTTCTAGTATGTTAATAGACATTTGTGTTTAAATAAAATACTTGCATGTGATGATATAAGTACCCATCAGTATAGAATTAATTTGGAAAACATGGTAATATTATCTAATGAAGTTAAAATTTTACAAATCCTAAACTTATGTATGCCATGATAAATAACATAAATTCTCCTATCAGCACTGTTCATAACAGAAAAAAATTAAAATAAGTCAAATGTTAATCATTAGGAAAATAAATAAGTTAAAGTACACTAAGCAGACTATCTTTAGTAGAAATATTGAATAAATGCTATGATTCTATTACATTAATGTTAAAAACAAGTGTAATTAATATAACATTAAACAATATCACATATGTGATATCTAAATGAAGCAAGGGATCTTATAAATCTAAAAATCAAGACAATGAATGATTTTGGAAACAGGTATGATAATAAGATGAGAAGGAACACATAGATTCAAATTATTGATAGTAAAAAAAATATAAATAACTATCATTTTGGAATCTCATTCATTGAATTGAAAATTAGACTGAGTGGTATATAAATCATTTATTTTAATTTTTTTTATTGACAACTTCTATACTTACCATGGTATTTCCCCCTCCCCATTTTCCCCTTCATAACTCCACTCTCCATCATATCCCTTCCCTCTCTCCCATTAGTCTCTCTTTTATTTTGATGTCATCGTATTTTCCTCCTATTGTGAGGGTCTTGTGAAGGTATTGCTAGGCACTTCAAGGTCATGGATATCAAGGCCAATTTCTGTCTGGGCAGTTGCATTATAAGGAGTAGTGCCCTTCCTTTGGCTCTTACATTCTTTCTGCCACTTCTTCCACAATGGACCCTGAGCCTTGGATGGTGTGATAGAGATGTTTCAGTGTGGGACACTCCTCTGTCCCTTCTTCTCAGCACTGTGTTGCCTTTTGGGTCATCCCAGTGGTCATCACCATCTTAAAAAAGAAGCTTCTGTAACCAAAAGTGAGAGTGGCATTAATATATGAATATGAAAATTAAGTGTAGTGCTTTCATTTAGCTAGACAAGTAGAGGCTTTATAGCCATAAGACACATGACCTCCCCTGCCATGGGCCTTTGATTAGGTTTTCAGTAACAGACATGTGTTTCCTCCCATAGATTGGACCTCCAGTCCAATTAGAGGGCAGCTGGTTTCCTCCAGAGCAGACATACCAGTATTTAACCTATTCAGTAATTTGGCCTGGCTGGCCAAACTTGAGACTTCCAATGTGCACTGTTTTCACTGCTAATGACTTCTGTCTCTCATAGGGCTGAATGCAGTACAGCTATTTACAGCTATCAGTTTGCTGGTCTTCAGAGGGAGGGTTTTCAGCTCAGCACCAGCTTGATTTTTTCCATGACATTTCTGCCCATGCATGTGAAGTTTTCAGCAACAGGGTCTTACCATCTGTTACTCATGGGAAACTAAGGGCCTTGGCAATAGCTAGTAATGTTTTGGAGGCAACAGGGACCTCACTGGCCAACAACTCACTGGTAGATATCCCATCCCTGGCACTGGAAACTTTCCAGTATCAATATATGGCTTCTGGATGTACTGTTATCCAAAGAAATAGGCTTTCACATGTCTTATTCATAATATCTTGAATTTTAATTGACCCCCCCCACCCTTCATTTAATTCCTTCCCCTTGTCTCACTTAGGCCATTCCATTCCTGTAATCTGTTCTTCTATTGACATATATACAATACCATCCCCTAAAATCCTTCCTTCTCTCCCCTCTCTTATAGTTTTTTTTTCCAGTTTACTGGTCTCTGCTACTGAATTTTGGGTCCAGCTCACATACAAATCTAAATATTTCTAGCTAGGATGCACATATGAGAGAAAACATTCCATGTTTGGATTTCTGGGCCTGTGTTACCTCACTTAGTATAGTCCTTTGCAGATCCATCCATTTCCCAGAAAATTTCATAATTTCATTTTTCTTTATCAATGAAGAGAAATCCATTGTGTACACATACCACATCTTTATTATCCATTAATCTATTGAGAGTGCTGGACACTCCTTCATCCCTTCTTCTCAGCACTATGTTGCCTTTTGGGTAATATCAGTGGTCATCTCCATCTGAAAACAGAAACTTCTCTAACCAGAAGTGAGAGTAGCATTAATATGTGAATATGAGCATTAAGTGTAGTGCTTTCAGGGCAGTTTGGTGGGAATAATATATAAATTTAGCCAGACAAGAGCAGGCTTTATACCCCTAAGGCTCATGACCTCCCCTGCCATAGACTTTTGATTAGTTTGTTCAGTCCAATTAGGGAGCAGTTGGTTTCTCCAAGAGCAGACATGCCACTAGTGCACCTGTTCAATCATTTGGCCTTTCTGGCCAAACTTGAGGTTGCCAGTGTCCACTGTTTTCACCGCTCATGATTTCTGTCTCCCATACAGTTGCATGCAGTGCATCTATTTCAAGCTTTCAATTGGCTGGTCTACAGAGAGAAGTTTTTCTGTTCAGGCAAGTGAGGTCTTCAGCAATAGGGTCTTACCATTTATTTCTCAAGGGAAACAAAGAGCCTTGGCAATAGCCTTTAATGTTTTGGAGGCTACAGGGACCTCTCTGGCCAACAACTCACTGGAAGATATCCCATCCCAGACACTGAAATTTTCTAGTAACAATCCATAGCTCCTCAAAAAAGTAGGTTTACATACGTCTTATTCAGAATATCTTGAATTTTGATTGAACCTTCCCCCACCCTTCTTTTACACATTCTCTTCCCCTGGCTTCACTTAGGCCTTTCCTCTGTCTATAATCTGTTCTTCTATTTCATATATACAATACCATCCCTTTAAGTCCTTCCTCTCCTCCCTCCCTTATAAGCTTTTTCTAGCTTACTGGCCTCTGCTACCAATTTTTGGTTCCAGCTCACACACAAGTTACATTTGTAACTAGGATCCACAATTGAGAGAGAATATGTGACATTTGGCTTTCTGAGCCTGGGTTACCTCAGTATAATGTTTTCCAGATCCCTCCATTTCCCAGAAAATTTCATAATTTCATTTTTTTTACCACTGACTAGAACTCCATTGTGCAAATGTACCACATCTTTATTATCAATTCATCTGTGGAGGGACATCTAGGCTGGTTCCATTTCCTAGCAATTGTGAATAGAGCAGCAATAAACATGGTTTTTCAGCTATCTCTAAGGCAGTGAGAAGAGTCCTTTGGATATATCCCTAGTAGTGCTAGAGCTGGATCAGATGGTAAATCTATTTTTAGCTGTCTCAAGAACCTCCCCAGGGATTTCCACAATGGCTGGACCAGATTACATTCCCACCAACAGTGTAGAAGTGTTCCTCTTTTTCCACATCCACGGCAACACTTATTGTCATTTGTTTTCTTGTTAAAAAATGAGCTATGGAACTAAATAGAGTGTCCTCAGAAAAAGAAATATAGATGGCACATAAACATCTAAAAAGATGTTCTAAATCCTTAGTCATCAGGGAAATACAAATTAAAACTACTTTGAGATTCCATCTCACTCCTGTCAGAATGGGTACCATAGCCCATTTTTTAATTGGATTGTTTGATTTCTTATTATTTTTCTTTTTTTTGAGTTCTTTGTATATTCTGGATATTAATCCTTTGTCAGATGTATATCTAGAAAAGATTTCCTCCCATTCTGTAGGTTGTATCTTTGCTCTATTCATAGTATCCTTTGCTATACAAAAGCTTTGCAATTTTATGAGATCCCAGTGGTTGATTTGTGGTTTTATTTCCTGAGCAATTGGGGTTGTATTCAGAAAGTCATTGCCTATGCCAATATGTTGAAGGGCTTTCCCCTAACTTTTCCTCTATCAAATTCAGAGTTTCAGGTCTCATATTAAGGTCCCTGATCCATTTGGACTTGATTCTTGTGCATGGAGAAAGATAAAAATCTATTTTCAGGATATCCAGTTTTCAGGCCAGGTGTGGAGTGCATGCCTTTAATCCCAGCACTCTGGAGGTAGAGGTAGGAGGGTTGCCAAGAGTTTGAAGCCACCCTGAGACTACATAGTGAATTCCAGGTCAACCTGGTTAGAGTGAGACCCTACCTCAAAAAAAAAAAAAAACAAACAATATCCATTTTTCCCAGCACCACTATACCATTTAACCCAAATGAAGCAACTGCAAAGTAATGGGTATGAGTTAGAGGTTCACTGACCTCTCCCTCAGCACCTACTTCCTTACACCCTTCTCTTGAATTCAGACAAATGGTTAGACCTTTGATTTCATCTTCTTAGTGATAAGTCTTTAAGTTCATACAAACAGGGGCACCTTCTTCTTTGGAGTGCTGGAAGGTATTGAGAAATTTCAAAGACAGTTCCTGGTCCATTCCAAGTTATGGACAACCTCCTTTGTGCAGATTACAGGTTAGGGGTAAATGTCATATTAGCCAGAAGAGGGAGGGCTCAGCTGAGGACTCTTACAGCTAGGAACTTCCCTTCCTACAGTTGCAATTGTCAGACTGATTCTGTCTCTAGGAGAAGCACCAGACAATGGCAATACCAGTCCTGAATGGCAAGTGGCCTTGTGAACCAAGAGGATGTTGGAGAAAACAGACTCCCTCCTTTCTTGCTTCTAAGTTGAAGGCCAAACATGGTCATCTTTCATAGGTCTTCAATGTTCAAAATGCTCATGTGAATTCAAAAGTTACTTTACAGACCTAGGGGTGTAGCTCAGTGGTATAGAACTTGCCTAGCATGCATCAGGGTCTGTGTTCATCAGCACTGCAAAAAAGCAAACAGGGAAACAAAAACAGATACTGTTTGAATAGGAAATGGTGCCCATAAGATCATGTATTTAATCCTGGGTCCTCAGCTGGAGGCAATGATTTGGGAGGTTCTAGCCCCTTCAGGACAAGGGCTGAGCTAGAGAAAGTTGGTCTCTGGAGGTTGCACCTTGTCCTGGACACTTCTTTTTTTTTTTTTAATCATTTCTTGTCCATCATGAAGTGAATTAAGTGGAAAGCCCCACACATTCCTTTTGTCATAATGTACTATGCAATGATAATTAAACATGAATTTTTGTGAAATTACATCTCTTTTATTAATTTTAAAAGTCTATCTCCTTTACCCATAATCACCAAATCTAGCAGATCTGGTGATGGACAAATAAACTTATTTTTTACATTTTTTTACTGTTTTGTACAAATCTCTTGATTTTATGTTAATGTGTATTTTTAACTCATTGATTCCAACAATCATGATCTTTTGCTATCTTCAATGTAAATGATTCCTATTCTAATTCTTACTATTTTTCTACTTATATTAGACTTCACATGCTCTTGTTTTTCTATCTTCCTATTGCAAAAACAGGTTTACTGTACCCCATAAATTTTAACAAGTAGTGTTTTATTTTCCATTGAATTAAAAAAGTTTCTCTTAGATTTCTTTTTTTATGGAATTTACTATATAAAAAGAGTAGCTAATTTCCATTTATGTTGGGATTGTTTACACTTGTCTTGCTAATATAGATTTATAGGTTAACTTCATTATCGACTGGGGAAAGTCTTTTATGAACTCTGTTCCTTAAATTTGTTAACGTGGCCTTAAACTTAGAGTTTTTGACTTCCATTGATATATTTAGATAGATCTTGTTTTTCTAGCCATTATGATATTCTCTATCTTTTGCGTGGTGCATTAAATTTATTGAAGTTCCTTGTAATTATTGAAACAGTTAATATCTATCACATTTGTTACCATTTATACTTTATTCTCATTCTTTGTTCTATTTTTGTCTTCCAATCTTTTTCTGTTTGCTTCCAAGGCTGGCCTCAAACTCAAGATTCTCTTGCCTCAGCCTCTTAAGTGCTGAAATTTCAGTCTTGTGGTTTTAACTGAGTTTTCATTATGATAATATTTTGTCTATTCTGAATATATCTGTTATATGTTACATGGTTGCATCATTTTAATGTACATTTGCACATTGTAACTTATATCCAGTTTCAAATAACACTATCATTTTCTGCAGAGCATGAATACCATAGAATAAGGTAATTCTAACCCCTTCCTCCCATCCCTTTCATCATTGTTGCATTAATTTCACTTAAATATAAAAAGTTAAATGTAGATGAAAATATACTTATATATAGATAGGTAACACAACCCAAGCCTACATAGTTAAATGACCTAAGAATAAAGGAAACAAATTTAACTATTTCTTATTAAATTTCCATTGTATTTCCTTCTGTACATAAAATTGAACATGTGATTTAAGTAACTTTCCTTCTTAATACAAAACTTCTTTAAAAAATTTATTATAAAACAGATTGGCTAATAAAAATCTTCCTTATTTTGCTGGACCCAGACTATATTTCTTCACTTTTCAAGTATAAAATTTTATAGCATGCATAGTTCTAGGTTGGTTCACTTATTATTCTCTCCATACTTGAAAAGGTTCACTGAAGCCTCTTATACCTTCAATAATTTCCAAGAATTTTGAAGTAATTGTTAGAGTTACACTACTATAAAAAGTACTTTTTTCTAGTTTCTTTAAGGATTTAGTCTTCATCTTTGAATTTTTTGATAACTTAGAGATTATATTTCTAAGGAATTCTATACTGGATATCTTTGGTTTGGTGTTTTGTTTTCTTTTTCTTTCTGTCCTGTTGCTTTCCTTCAATCCCTTCTGAATTTATCGAGTTTATCCTGTTTGTTATCCTCAGAGCTTTCTATATCTATGTGGTTTGTTGTGTGACGTGAATATGAGGATAATTCTAAGTTGTAATTGTTTGAATTATATCTCCTATTCCTTGTGCTCTTTATTTTCCTTAAGATGTTATAGCAATAAATATGTTACACCTTTTGTGGTTAGTCCACACTTCTTAAAAATTGTGATCACTTTTGTTTGTTCTCTTTGCTTTACAGGTTTTGAGGTTTTATTCATATAACTTCAAGTCCAGAAACTTCTTCCCTCACTGTCCAATAAATCTAGCAGTCCAGAAAACATCCTTTATTATTGTTACAGTATAATTGATTCAGGTATGTGAGTCTTTCTTAGGATTTACACTTCTTTGACTTCATTGCCCATCTGTTCTTTACATTTTGTCTACTTTCACCAATGACGTCCTGTGTGGATTAATTATGAGAGCTTTAAATTCCTGGTCTGTTAATTCCTGTAACCCTGTCATGTACATTTCCAATGCCTGCTTTGTCCCTTTAAATGTATTTTCTAACTTTTTTATGCTTTGTCATTTTGTTCTTTACAGCCATACATGACACGGTAGATAAAATTGCTATAAATGGTTCTTTACCTTTAAGGAAGTGAAACCTTTCCTGTTATGGGATAGGAGGTCAGTCTTACAGACTCAAGAATGAATGAATACCATCCATTCAGGATTTTACTTAATGGATGGGAAAAGAAATTTCTATATTCCTTACCTGCTTAAGCATAACTGGATGTCTCCTAATAGAACTCTCACTTTTACTAACCCCACTGACTATACTGAAAGAAGGTGAGATGGGTTGGTAGGATCTCCCATTTCTATATCTTGTCCATGCCTACATGTGATGTATATACAAGTACTGGACTTTTTATTTTAAAAGATAACCTGAGATAACCCTCTCCTGAAACATTCTTTGCAATGCCAGGCTATACAGGGAGAACATTGGCAATGCTTTCTTGTTAATGTAGGAAGCTTTCATGTTCCCAGTCAATGTGCTCTATGGGAACCTTGGGAAATTATGGCTAGTTGCATACAAAAAATGGGCAAAAAAGAAGCTAAGTACTTATATGGTAACATGTTTGGAAACAATACTCGTAACATCTTATAAGAGTTATTTCATCATTTATTCCATGCTAAAAAGTTACAACTATTCCTTGATTACATTATAGACATTTTCTAGATGGGGCAATAAATTATTTCAACATCAATGATAGAAAATAGGAAGCATACGCTGGATAAAAAATCAATATGCTGGAAACTAGATGCTGAATTGATGAATGATTAATTTGACAAAATGTCAACAGTTGTCAGCTACTGCAGAGGCTGTGTGAATATGGCTGACCACAGGAACATTTGAAGACACAGATCTAACAGTGCATGTTCATCAAATCTCAATTGCTCACCATTGTGTTAAAGAGATTGTCCATAAAGATAGCAGGTAAATGCAAATATTATGGAAAACAGGGTTAGTGTAGACTGTTTTGAGTCACACGACTTTCAGTGAACTCAAAGAAATTCCCATCGCTAACTTTGCTACTTTTCATTCTGTGCTGTTACCCATATTCTGAAACATGCAAAAACTGAAAATTAATACCTTAGCTCCATGAGCAAGAGAAAAATCTCTTGCAAATCATGACTCCAGCTTTATAATTATACCACAAATGTTTAAAGTAGAAATCAGTTCTAGCAGTGTTTTGATTTTTCATTTATTTTATATAATCAAAGCTTTTAAGTCCAATATTATGAGTGTGACAGTCAATTCAGTCAAAAGTACCAACACAAGATGTGGATATTATTTGTTTTCACAATTATCTAAGATAAATTGATTGTGGTAAAAATGTATTTACTATCCATGTTCTGGTGAAAATAGTTTACTAATTAAGTAAATGCATGATGTGGAAATGCTGGTTATGTTATAAGTGTTGTTTATACATCTTCCAAATGTACCATTATTTTGTGCATAAACCATAAAAAGGCTTTGTTAGACTTGATTGAATTTTATATAGATTTTAAATAGCATAGCTACAGTCTGTGTGTGAGAAGAACACATAACTGATGCTGAATTAAAGATTAAACCTGAAAGTCTTGGTCTGGCTATGAGTATGTGTTTTCCCTAAAATTTTATTTTTATAAATAAATGTGTGTTAGAAAGATAGTAACAGTATTGGGAAAGTTCATTAATAAAAATAGTCAACAAATGGGACACCGAATGTAGATTGGCAACAAAGTTATCAAACAGAAAGAAAAAACATGGATATTTATTCCATAAAATAGAGGGCAAAATTGAACAAAATAAACAATGAGAGCTGAAATAATGTACACAAACTTAATTTTTAAATTCTATTATTTTGGAATGTCTTGGTTTGAGGGAATAATTTTCACCACAGTTATCACACTGACTTGGGTACATTTCTTTTCTCTACATAGATAGAATGAAACGGAAAGGACCTATTTTTGCAGTAGATAACTTTGAAGAAAGATCCACAAGACTTATGAATAGAGGCAAATTATTTGATGACTTTTGCTTTTGAAAACTAGTTTCTGTAAAACCAATAACCAAAATAAATGCAACATCTATAAAATTATTTAGCCTATATATATATTTTTTCACACATAACTAAATAAAAATGCATTTTTTCTGATTTAATAAAATTTACTCTTAACTTGTCAGACACATAAGCATATATAATTATAAATATTTTCCAATTAAAATGTATTTAATTTTCCAATTAAAAATGATATATTCTAGGGGCTGGAGTGATGTCTTAGTGATTGAGGTGCTTGCCTGCAAAGGCTGATGATACGTAAAGCCAGCTGCACAAAGTAACTCATGTATCTGGAGTTCGTTTGCGATGGCTAGAGCCCCTGGTATGCCCATTCTCTCTGTCTCTTTTATCTCCATCTCTCTCTCTCTCTCCCTCTTTCTCTATTGGCAAATAAATAAAAATACTAAAAAAATTAATATGTTCTATGTAGTGCAAAAATGGGATATGTTAGCAATTTAACTTAGTAACAGAAAGTTCAACTTTCTGAGATTTCAGGAAAGTATGAAAAAGTTACAAGTAATAAAATACAATTTCAAACACACATTCTTGAAAAATAACACCAATGGCATTGGTATTAGAGACAAATAAAAACAGATTAAAATAATTGAAGCCATACAGGTATAACTATTCTGTTTCTACTTCTAAATAGTTACATAATAAAGTAAGCTCTTAAATCTCTCGTTCAAGGACATTAGCTCAATGATATGGTCACACTAGGTACATTGTACATTGTATGTACAAATGTGGTAGTTTGAATATATGTCCCCCAATATATTCAATGTTTTATTACTTTATAGTTTGCATCTGCAATCACCTTGCTAGAGGCAAGGTCACTGGGGGCTGGTCTTAAGGTGTGGTGATGGTTTGAGATTCCATTGTAAAGATATGCAAATGTGCCTAGCAGGAGTTCCTGAAGTGTGCTGTGTGACCTTTTGGCTGTAGTTTTGCTCTGTGTGCTGTGGTGGCTGGTTGGCTTTTGCTCTCTCTGCCTGGCCTTGTGAGAGCAGGCTGTTTCTCCTGCCATTATGGAACTTCCCCTGGATCTGTAAGCTTCAATAAATAATATCCCTTCCTCCATAACTGTGCCTGGTCTGGAAGTTCATCTCAGCGAACCTGAAGCTGTCTGCAACAGTAAAGTGGTACCAGGAGTGGGGTGAGATGAACCTGACCGTGTGGATATTCGTCTTTTGGAACCTTTGTTTTGGAGGAATGGGCATGGACTTGGTGCTTGCAACTGAAGATGCCTTCTGGAGTGGTAAGCCAAGTTTTATGGACTATTCTGATGAGAGTTTGAGAATGCTAAGTGCAGATAGTATTGAACTTCGAGGCTTGGCTTATGAGCTTTCTAAGGGGAAGGAAAGAAGGCAGAGGACTTTGTTGTAACTGGGCTACTGGCATAAGGGATGGCTACGTTCTGCTATCCAGGCCCAGAGTGTTTGATCAAACTTAAATTTGTAATGGACTGATGTACTTGGCTAAAGATATTGGACTGAGAGATTTAAGATTTTAAGTTGGAAGACTTGAAGCAAGTTAAAAGCAGAGGCACTGAGACTGGTTTAGCTGCTATTGTCAACCACATTAGCAATCTTAAGGAAGGTGGAAGGAAGGTGGCCTGACGACTGATTTACATTAAAACAATGGAGAGGATGCCTGAGGAAAGACTGTTAAAAATGCAAATTCTTGGAAAGAGCTGACTGGAGAAGGAACCTGCTTTTCAAGGCTATGGTTTATTTTGTCCCTGGATTAAGAATATGGCTGTGTCCTGCACACCTGGTATTAGTTTTGGAAGCATGAAAAATGCATGGAGTGGTCATGAGTTGCACACGGTTCCAGGAGCCGCTGCTGAGTTGCAGCATAAAGGCAGGGCATGAAGTTCCTGAGGAATAGGCTGCAAGAGCCTTTTGGAAGATGGACTGTGGTTTGCATGGAGACCTGAAGATATTTTGGATATACCAGGACTGTGCAAAAGGGCTACCATGGAGTGCAGTGTTGGCATGGGATGAAAGTTTTCCCTGGCAACTGCCCAGCTGGAGGGGCGGAATTGGAAAACTGGAGACTGTCAGTCTCTGGTTATATTGAACTTGAACTGCAGAAGTTTGATGATTGCTGATGGTGGCTGAGTTTGCATTGTTCTAGTTTCTCCTTGATATTCCTTATACAGTTAAAATGTTTACTCTGTGCCTTTACATGTTGAAAGTATTTAACTTGTTTGATTTTACAGGACTCACTATCTTAAGTTGATCAAGACTGTGAGAACCTTTGAAATTGGACTGAGTACAATTTACAATGTGTGATAGTTATAAATCTATTGGGGGCCAGGAGCTAAATATATTGGGGGCCAGGGGCGGAATGTGGTAGTTTGAATATATGTCCCCCAATATATTCAATGTTTTATTACTTTATAGTTTGCATCTGCAATCACCTTTCTAGAGGCAAGGTCACTGGGGGCTGGTCTTAAGGTGTGGTGATGGTTTGAGATTCCATTGTAAAGATATGCAAATGTGCCTAGCAGGAGTTCCTGAAGTGTGCTGTGTGACCTTTTGGCTGTAGTTTTGCTCTGTGTGCTGTGGTGGCTGGTTGGTTTTTGCTCTCTCTGCCTGGCCTTGTGAGAGCAGGCTGTTTCTCCTGCCATTATGGAACTTCCCCTGGATCTGTAAGCTTCAATAAATAATATCCCTTCCTCCATAACTGTGCCTGGTCTGGAAGTTCATCTCAGTTAACCTGAAGCTGTCTGCAACAACATAGTACATTGTCCTATGTACAAAGAAGTTCTTGGTTCCAGGCCTGGCTCAAGACTGTCGAGTGTGAGTGCTGAAGTGATGAAATAAATGTGGGAAATGTGATTTGTTTCTTATAAAACACCTCAGATGATGTCACAGGATAGGAATGCCATTTCTGTCTGGAATGGATGTGGATATTTTTCAGTTTTCCCTTGAATGAGACCATATTAAGGAATGGTGTTTGAAGATGCAGGAGAGAAGCCCCTGACAGTTTATTAGTGTGCTTAGCCAGGTTGATGTTGAAGATATGAACCCTGTTCTAACTTAACCTCTAAATGAATTATTAAGAAGTTGCCTAATTTTCAGCAAAAAGATAGTTTCCCAGTTCTCAAAACACTTTAGATGATGGTAAAAAAGTGTTAGGGTGTGATGCCTTATGTCTGAATATACCAGCACTCTGGCTGAGGCATAAGGATTAAGACAAATGGGGAAACTCAATACTTAAACTGATGAGAAGAAAGGACTGTTGAATGCTCAGCCCTAAATAGGACATCTCTATCACCCATCCAAGGCTCAGAGAACATGTAGAAGAGGAGCAGAAAGAATGAAAGAGCCAAAGGATACAGAGTGGGAGGAGGATGCTCTAGAACACTATCTTTTGGACATAACATAGCCATTGCACCCATTAGCACACAATGGCTGTTGTTTTCTCCATAAGTTCTGCACAAAACTGGGTCCATCAATAGTCCATCATGTATAGTGGAGCAGTTCATAAGCCTCTCCCTGAAGAGCTGTTGGAAGTTGGTAATTGCTATAGGAGGGAGGAAGAGAGAGAAGGAAAGAGAAAGATGAAGGAGAAAATGAAGGAGAAAAGATAGAAAGGGGGAAAGAGTGAAGTGAAGGTTAAGGAAGGGAAAGGAATAAGAAGATTTCTATACTCTTAGTCAAAGATAACCCACAGCAAACAAATGCACTGTGCTAGCTCCTTGCCTAACAATTTAAGGTACTCTGATTTATAGAATTATGCATATATATTCTATACTGTTCATCTTAATGCAAATAACTCATTTTCATACATAAACTTACATATTAGTAGATTATAAATTTTATTTGTATTTAAGATTTTTGTTTATACAGTTGTTTTGGAAGTTACACTTGGGAAAGTTACCATAATTCAGTTGACAGAACCAAGAACTCATATGTTTGTAATGTCTAATAATTCCAGTTTCTTCCTCATCACATGAGAGTTAATTAAACTTGGTCATTGACACAGTGATATGTTATTAAAATATATACTTACTACATATGAATCATTAGGGCTCAAATCCAGGTACCATGGCTGACAGGGAGAATAGTCTGTTTCTGCAATGTGCTAACTGTTATGACAGAAGATGCAGGAGGCAAGAAAAAGGTTTGTCCCAAACAAAACAAAACACGTCTAATGACTCTTGATGGTTAAATTAGATTTTGATCAGAAAAGGAAGAAAGGAAGTGCTTCCAGAAGGTAGGAAAGCATACTGTGTTACAGGAATGCAAACACATGATGGGCTCTTATGAGAGGCAAAGTGACATATAGCAGCTGCCTATCTGTAGAGGTTTAAATGAAGGGTTACAGTTCCTTAGTGCACAATGTTATAGTAAAGACATGGCCTGTCCCTCATCCTAATTTCAGTGAAAAGCTATGGCATCAAGTAAAGAGTGAACTTGAGCTTAACTGAGCAGGTGCTATTCAGAGTGCACATGATTAATTTACAAGGCCAGAGCACCTCCTTCATGGAGTCATGTAAATGGCAATGTCTGTCAGGAGTTTCTCAAGTCTTATTTGTGTGGAGCCTAGATTAGATGTCTGCTTCTCACCAAAGGCATACTTCCAAACTTGGAGGTAAAATGGAAATGAATAACGCTCAAAGAAAAGCCCATGTTTTTATAATTGTTTTCATAAACCAACCTTTACCAGTTTTTCCTGTGTTTCCTTTAATATGCCTTTAGAGCCTCTGTAGCAAACGAAAATAAGCCTTTACCCAACTTCATGTCAGGGGCTTTTTCAGCCCGCTTTGTAACTGGAGATCTTTGTACCATAAACCAATTTCACATTTCCCTTCCCTCCCTGATATACCTCTACAGTCATACCAATTGCTCCCCTCTAAAGGGATCCTCTTGTCCTTTTCTTGTTGAGCCTCCATATGGCCCTAATCATGCCCTATACATTAGGAGTTAAACACAATTTTCCCGAGCCACTTTTACTAATACATTGCACCCTGTCAAATAAAATAATTCTATTTCACACAACCAGTCTCTGGAATATACATCTCCTGATGTAAATTCTTAATCCTTTTTGATTGATTTGCCTTTCTTTGGCCATACAACAGCACCAAGGTTGGATAATTCACCACTTAGGAAGTATGGCTACATCTTAATTTTTAGTATTTGTTCACTTAGTACTTTTAAATTCTGAATTATTTACATGCTAAGGGGATTATCTTGCATAAATATTACATACAGCATTGACAGTAGGCCCAGCTCTCCTCCTATAATCATTCCTTCTGGCAGGAGGTGGATGTAAAGCTTAGACCTTAAAGAGCCACTGTGGTTTTTAAAAGGTCACATTTTGCCATCCATAACTTATTCCATGTGTCTTTCAGGAACAGATAGGAGTGATTCAGTTGACAGAACTCAATTATTTTTTCCCATAAAAGATTTCACAGATCTTTATAAGGAGGTATAGTTTTCAAACTGCACAGAACTGAAAGAAGAGAAAAATCAATGTGATAGATTGGAAAATGAAAAAATAACAAATTTGAGAAGCTAAACCAGCTCAGTGGATAATAACCAAATAGAGATATATACAGTTCTCAATAGAATGCCTTAAGGGTTTGAGAATATTTGATTTTTGTCTGTCCTTCATGTTTGTGAGCTAATAATTTTAAGAAGAATCATAATTAATAAGGCATTTAGGAATAATGCAGTATTGGAAAATTTTACACTTTTTCATATGTTTGAAATAACTCAATTATTTTAAGGTAGAAGATAATTACATTTGGGTCAATAAAAGAACTGTTTCATTTGTTGAACACAGCCAAACAGAACAATTAACTTTTTTCTAAAAAATGAAAATAAGTTAGAAATTGTTTTTCTCTATTTGATTTTCTTCTTCATCAAAAAGAATTTGCCCTTTTTGTTAGTCACATCTTGATAGAGCCAAGACTTGATCTTGGATCTCAAAAGCATATGAAGGAGGACCGTGTGTGTGCCTACACGCACGCACACGTGCCCACATGCATGTGTGTAGTAGTAGCAGTATGTGGTATATGGGTGTACATGTGCAGGAAAATTAGGGTGTTCTACCCCTATAATGCATCTTTTATTGCCTTGAGACAGATTCTCTCCCAAAGCAGAGCTACAGAGGATGTGAGCCCCATCAGGTTTCTGCTCCACACAGAACTGCGCTTACAGACATGCATGGGTCCTAGGGAATCAAACTCAGGTGATCTCAGGCCTACCTGTTTGTGTCAGATGCTTTTATACTCTGAGGCATCTCTCCAGATTTTAATGAGGACCTTTACTAAATATTGTCAGAGTCAGCATATCCGTGTTTTGAGCATTTTAAAGTTCTGAAGTCATGGAAATATTAACATTGTCTTAAAATTTGGTAGTTCATTTCACAAAATCATATGAAATAATCATAACACATAATTTTTTCAAGATTACCAAGAAACCCAGGTTTTTTTTTTTTGTTGTTGTTGTTTTGTTTTGTTTTTCAAGTTAGGGTTTCACTCTGGTCCAGGCTGACCTGGAATTAACTGTGTAGTCTCAGGGTGGCCTTGAACTCACAGCAATTCTCCTACCTCTGCCTCCCAAGTGCTGGTATTAAAGGCGTGCGCCACCATGCCCGGCTCAGATTGTTTTTTAAAATGAAACTTAAATATAAATATGGGACAGATCACACATGTTAATTATGGAGATGGCCACATTTTTACACAATGTATACACACTTGTTACCATCACTCATCTAATCACCTATTCAAGAGATATGAGAAAGATTACAATAACTTCTATCACTTTAATGTGATGATTACATGTTTAAATCCTATAACCTTGAGGTGATGTAAAAATCTTCCATTCCAGGATGCTTGATAAGAAGTGATCTGCAAATGGACAAAAAGGTTATGAAGTTTAGTGAATTAGTATAATTTTGGATAGAAAAGCATATTTTTCTTCAGAAGCATTACTCAAATAGATTTAAAATACCTAATTTTGTACCTTGCTTTTAAATAAAATTGTCAATTCATAGAGTTCATGCCTACATAGAACCTTGTTCTACACTGATGTTATAGATACATTTATCTACTTTTACCTACAGATACTAAACAATTTGATATTATTGAGTTTTGGAGATTAAAACTCAGATCAGATTATTATTATTACCAAGTATCAGTGCTCCTGGGCCACTGATGTTTCAAGCCCTTGGGTAGATAGTTAACTCCCTCCTGCTAACTCTAGGGGCCTCGGAAGTTGAGTCGATTACTGAGGTCCGATTGTTTCTCAGATATGTTATTTTGACCTAATCTGGAAACCAACATTTTACTTCAGGCTATCATCTTTGATATTTCTTCCTATCTATGTGGAGGTACATCTATCCTAGAACCCACTTTTCTTCCCAAGTTTCAGACTAGGGACATTTGTCTCAGAAAGGATCCAAACCCCTTACTTCAGTGGTATTACCAGCATGGCTTCTCCTGTGCATACCAACTCCTTGTGAGAGAGAAAATTTCTGTACTTCTGTTTTTCCTTTTTTTTTTTTTTTTTTTCCAAGACAGGGTCTCACTCTAGCCCAGGCTAACTTGGAATTCACTATGTAGTCTCAGGGTGGCCTCAAACGCAAAGTGATCCTCCTACTACCGCTTCTCGAGTGCTGCGATTAGAGGCATGGGCCACTATGCCCAGCCTTCTAATTATTTTGTAAGAGACTTTTGGGCCTGACCATGAGGTGACAATGACAGTAACGATGGCACCATTCTATAATTTAAGCTCCTTGTGTGTTTGCTTTAGTTAGTACAAATCAAACAATAGAACCTTACAATTGTGGGGCCAGATCAAGTCCTGGTTTATCCACAAAACTTATCTCCTCTCTGAACCAAATGTCAACTTTTATATTCTTTTGAAAATGATATCTTCTTGGCCAAAATGGTATTCATTGGTGAACATCCTTACAACCATTTCTCTAAGTAGAAATATGTATATATGTTAGTGTATATTTCTGAAGAGAATTCAAGCATACATATGTATACATGGACAGTATATATTAAAATCATACTATGCATGTCATTCTGTAATTTATCATTTTCCACAGTATTTAATGGGTTTCTTGCTATGTCACCAAACATGATTGCACACAATTGTTTTCAGTGTTATATTGTATCACTGCATCATTTCAACTAAGCCCTGTGGAAGATTGTCCTTTTGACATAAATAATTCTGTCGTGTACATTTTATGGAGTCATTTTCCTATTATGTAGTGTACTCTCTTGCTTGAAGTCTTGATGTTGGTTTATTTGTGTCAAGGTATACATGCAGTAGATGCATATGATATTTGATACATGTACTCAAATCACCCTCTAGCAAGAAAGATTGTCCTGCTTATGTCACACACACATGCGTGCTCACATGTACTGGGTTTTCAAAATGCTTTCAATTAACAACTGCTTAGTTGGAAGGTGTGTAAAGTGGATATTACTGCATACTCCTTAGCCAGTTCCCTTTCTTCCTCTATCCTGTATTAGCGCAGCAGAATACAATTTGGTCCTAAGTAGTTTGTCTTCTTGTATAGACTACTCAAGAAGTTAAATGTGATTTTTCAAAATGAGATTTTGACATATCAAAATTTTATACAGTTAAGTCATCTCAATTGCATTTTAGAAAGCTTAGTGGTTTGCTAGGTACTGAGTCACAATGCTGCAGTCTTTTCTGTGTGTGTCCTAGCTTCCTCCCCTCATTCCATCACAATGATTATAAAATAGTCATACTCATGAAAGGAATGGGCACAGAATAATGGCTTACAGGCAAGGTCATCCCCAGGAGAACAGGCCAAGACACCTCATAAAATGAGGAAAAGCACAGTTCTGGCTACACTTGCTTATAACCAAGGGTCCAGTCTACTTGCTCCATTATTGGGCAGCCAACACATGGGCAAAGGGAGGAAGAATTGACTGCCCTCATCCAGAATCTGGTTGTATTTACAAATGTGCAATGTCTGATCTCTCATCAGCTATGCCAACGGTCCACTGCACATGGCTATGAGACTTTTCCAGCCAGCTCCTCTCAGGCTTGTCTTACACACACAGCTGCTATTGGTAGCCAGAAGTGGTTTTGCAGCAGAGAGTAGAAGTCATCTCACAGTTTAGCTTTCACTGACACTCTACAAGGATTTGCCCTCAACTTTTCAAATGGAAGTTGAAAATTTAAGAATCACTTGTCTTTAGGTGATATGAATGAAATGTCTTATATGGATTTTTCATAAAAGTGACCCATGGAAGCACCAGGAAACTTTTGTGGGTGTTGAGGACTTTGAAATGGATTTTACTCCTGGAAAATTAGTAATGCCTGTAACAATGTAAAGATCTCTTACCACAATAAACAAAGTAATTAATGTGTCTTTAATTTGCACCTAACCAAACAGAAAGGGTATATTTATTCCATGTGACATGTAGACAAATTTTTCTTGAAAAACAAAGTTTCATGCTGTGACTACAATTAGTGTAATTGTCAGCTCTTCTCTAAAAACAAATATGTATTAAGAGAAGCGCCAGTATTGTGCCCTCCTCTGGTGTGAAAATGAGACAATCAAAATCTATTGTAATTACCTCAGTGATATTATAATTAGCAACGATTAAGTTATTCCATGCTGCTTTTTTCCTCTTGGCTACAATTTAAAAAGTATATATCTTTCCACTGCACATTACTGCAATGATTTTACCTCAGTAGATGCCTGGTAAGTGGATAAATTAGAAGTAATTTTAAAGCAAACTCTGTTAAAACATATATCTTGCTATTTAACTACTTTAACCCTCGGCATACTTCTGTGTTCCTTATTGCTTGTTGGAAAAAAAAAAAAAGACTTTTCTTCTGGTGTTTTGGTCAAAACTCAAAAATATTTTTAAATACAGAGTTATAGATAATGAGCTTCTGTTTGTTTTTTAAAGGTACAGATATCAGAATGTTATGACTAATTATCCAGTTTTTGCCAGGCATGCCCACTTTGCAGGTGTTACCCTGCACTGGCAATAATCAGATTTTGAAACAAATGTCTGAAAGGCTAGCCAATTCTACAATCATAGTAAGAAAAAGCCCAGATAGATGGATGCCTTTGTATGTGGGTTAGGAGTAAAAGAAGCCATCATTATAAATATAGTTTGTATGTCACAGATAACATTCCTCACAGATATTTTCAGGTCATCTCTCCCTATTACTGTTGTTGAAGAAAATGAGTTAGTGAGAAAACTAAGATTTGAGTATAACCTATAGCTTAATTTAGTTTGCAGAATGAGAGGTGGTTATATTGTGTCCTTACTCATTTCAGATATGTAAAGTGAAATAGGCTCAATTATCTATTTGTCTTATTACCAAAGTATCTGGCTTTGTCTATTTTACTTTTTGTTTGTTCTTGTCCACCATCCTCATACCTCTACCTGAGAATGACTATGATCATAAGAGCAGAAACAGGTTCCTATTCTTCCTGCACAGGGAAAGTAATTCTAGTAAGAAGTCACACTGTTTTAGTGAAGCATACAACCATGCAAGACTTTCAGATGCATGCCCTTCTCAGGTGTCAATGAGCTTAAAAGAAGATACAGAGGGACAGGGATGACCAGTGGGGGAGTTAGACTCCTCAGTTTCCTATGGGATGATGCACCATGAGATATCATTCTAAGCTACCTGAAATGCACTGCATAAATGTAAAATAGTACATGTAAATCTTCTAAGATGAGCAATTTATTAGCAAGCAATGCATCCTGTTGTTCCGCAGAAGTTTCCACAGGGTCCATCCAATCTCATGGTTGCTTTAATTATCAGTACTTGATGTTTCAGAATGTTTACTCATTTGTTGAACAAGGGGTCCTGACTTTACTTTTACCCTGAGAACTACAAATCATGTGTCGAACATACCTTCTTGATTCTCTACTCTTTCTACAGTACTGGGGGCAAAGAAAATGGTCAACTCCCAAGCTGCCTTCTCTGGAGTGGATTATGGACATGGTTGGTGTTTACTCAATGTCCACCTGGTGTTGAGTCAAGGGCCTCAAGAGAGTTATGAACATCCATGATTCCATACTGCACACAGACATTTCCAAGGACTGACATTGTCCATAAAGGAGTAAGTTTACTTACTATAAGCATTTTCACTTGCTTTTTTGTCTAAATCATTCTGCTTTTCATGCAATCTGAGGTAAATAATATATGAATTATTGCCGTCAAATGCTAATATATACAGATACACCCACATCCAAATGCATACTGGCTGTGAGCAGAGGACTTCTTTTCACCCAGCCATTGTGCAGTCCCTTGCACAATGCTCAGGATGGATGTGTTACCTGACAGTTTTATGTAGCACTGTCCTATCAATATCTGACTTCACCTGTTGGTGCCTAACAGTACTGGAAAGCCCTCTCTCTGGGATGTCCATCAGTGCCTGTGTTAATGAAGTGGTGCCTTAGTGTAGTGACTGGGGCACTGGAGTGGCTCTGGATTCTTTGTTACCTTTTCCTAGCTCCATTATTATAACTTGGTTTAATACTTCTTATTTATTAGCATTCTGATGACTATGCCAGTTCCATGAATATGGACGGCTTTGATAAAAGAGTAAGATTGCAGCATGGGAAAGAGGATGGCTCTTCCTTCCAGTTTGTGAAGTAATATGAGAGGAGAGTAATGATTCACTTCATATAAGCCATAGACAGTAAGCCCACCTGCTGTGACTGACTGTTGCTCATATGGAGCTGAACATTAAGGTTTATGGACTATACAGGTTAGGTATCTCCATATGAGAGATTGACTTTCCTTTATCCAGAACTGAATTTCTTATCCTGCTGCCTTCTGTTCTCATGGAGAATTGTCAGGATTTACTCATTATTTCTCTGTTATGAAAAAAAATCATACTTATTTTCTCTTTGCTTCATTAAAATCTAAGAACACTAGTGATCAATTGTCTGCTACTTTGTATAGAGCTCTATTACCTGAGGTCCAAATGTTTACTGAAATCATAGTCATTTCATTTGTCTGAAGTCAACACTATTAAAATCTTTCCTCTACTCCAAAAGCTCTCTTTGCATTCAAGTCTGAGTAACATGCAGATTAATCAAGGCTATTTGCCCCTTTTTCCTCTACACATAATCTAAGATATTTAAATCCAACCATTGCTTTTAGATTTCCTAGAATTTTAAATTTAAAATAAAAATAACTCATAGTCTTTTCTAAAAGGAAGCACACACATACACATATATGTATATGACTAATTAACTTTGAATGGTACATTCTAAAATATTAGGATTAATGTGGTACATAGTAAAATTATGACAGCTTAGTTCTAGATACTATGGTTTTCAAATGTAGTAATATTAATATACTATTAGTATACATATGTGTTGGGCCCTGCCCAGTGTGAAGCCGAGTGGTTAGCCCAGCCAATCTTGGCCTACTCCCGGTAAGGCCTAGTCGAGCCTGAGTAGAGTTTCATGACCTGCCCTTGACTCAACACCTAAGCTGAAACTGCCTCCACCCAGCTGCTGCTGACATGATGAAATACTATTGGCCCTTATACCTTTCTCTCATCCCCTCTTCCCACCCCCTTCCTCAAAGCATATAAATGCCTCCCCTGACAATAAACGGAGAGTTCTGCCTTAGACATTTCTCCCGGCTCAATGTGGTTTTCTTTTCCCCGATGGTTTGGGGAGGTTTTTTGAGTCATTGACACCCGCCTTCTCGCTCAGCCTCAAGAGAAGCGGCTGGCCCGGTTCTCTCTCTCTTCTGCTCTACCTGCCGGTGGTGGAGGGAAAAAAAAAAACCCGGCATTCTGGCGCCCAACGTGGGGCGCAACAACTGGTGCCCCGTGTGAGGACGTATGAGGATTCAAAACAAACTACAGACTGCCGACGTGACGAAAAAAAAATTCAAAATTAACCTGACGAGCTAATCGGACTGCTGACGGGTGTATCCTCATAAGTTATGAGGTAATCTTCATATTTAATATTCTAACCTTTACTTCTATAATCTGTGCTTACTTCAACTTCCTTTCTCTTTCCTTCCATTTCCGGTTTGGCGCCATTTCTAAACGGGTACATTCATGGCGGACACACCACGTGGACAGACCTAGAGGAGACTTTAAATGTTTTGCCTCCTCATTTAAATAAAAACTCCATCCCAAACTTCAACATCTCTTGTTCTTTTCTCTTTCCTCTCATTTTTGGGTTTCCAATAGACTGCTCCTGTGGTGCCACCATTTTTGTCCTGCCCCCATTTGAATGGGGGCGCCATCTTAAAAGCACCATTTCATGGCCGACGCACCACGTGGGCAGACCTAAAAACTAAACTCACCACGTGGGTAGAGACTCACCACGTGGACAAACCTAAAAAAAAAAACTCACCACGTGGGTAGACCTAAAAAGGAAACTCACCACGTGGGCAAACCTAGAGGAGGCTCACCACGTGGGCAAACCTGGAGAACTCTCAAAGTGTCCTGCCCCCTCATTGGAGTGGGGGCGCCATCTTAGAAAAATTCTACAACATGTTTACCTATTTTTTGGGACCTTATGCTTATGTTGTACTCAGATATATTACTATTGCCCTACTCCTCCTACAGTGTGGCTCTTGGGACAAAACTTTTGTTTCAGCCCTGTGGATTAATTCAATCCTCCTTGCCATAATTGCCGGCCTTAAAGACATCTCTGTAAAAAAGTTCATTTTTGCCCTTAAAAACTGTAAAAAAAGACTAAAACTAACTTTTAAAATCTCCTTTATTCCAAGACTGCCACCCAAGCCACCACTGGCCCTGCTGTCTTTTAACTGTAACTGCTGCCTAAGACAAATGTACTCAAACCCCTGGTGGAGGACAGCTCCTCCATGTAGCTTTCTGTGAATGTAAACTATGATCAAATACAAACCAAGGTTAACTTTCCTCGTGGGCGTAGAACACAAGCCACCGGTCCACAAAACAAAACTTGCACACTTCAAGCGGAGGGACAACAGCCAGGCTCCCCCGACATCCTAAGCTGTGGCTCCAGCCCAGGCCCGAGCACTGCCCTGAGCCTCAGTGGCTGCGCCTCACCTGCACCTCCAGGCATCACTTTTGGTCACTTTTGTCAAAAAAAAAATAAATAAATAAATAAATAGCCAACCAAACAACAAGGAGGCAGATGGACAAACTCTTAACTTGCTTTAAAAATATCTTAGGAACGGGTGGGCGGTCTGCCATGAGGCCATAAGACAAGCCACTGCCGTCCCCGCCCCTTTTGCCTCTAGACACTCCCTCTATGCTCTTAACTAAGTCTCCCGCAGGGCCCAAAGTATTTACTTTTAAAAAAAAAAAAAAAAAAAAAAAAAAAAAACAGCTGGGGACATTCGTATTGCCCTGCTAGAGGTAAAAAAAAAAACCTGTTTTTCAAATCTATATGACTATATCCTACACACCATTGTCCCACCCTTCGCTGCCTTCCCATTAACATAAAGATAAAGAGATGGCTTAATTGTTAAACACTTGCCTGTAGAGCCTAAGGACCCTGATTCGAGGCTCAGTTCTCCAGTACCCATGTAAACAGTGGCTAGAGGCCTGACACGCCCATTCTCTCTCTCTCTGCCTGCCTAACTCAATTCATAAAACATAAAACTAAGCCCAACTAACTCAATCAGTAATACAATGTTAGCCTGAGATTAAAGTTTTCCCTGACAACTCTGCCCAACTGGAGAGACAAAATTAAAAAACCTAAAAACTATCAATCTCTGGTTACTATAAAAGTTTAATGACGGCTAATGATGGTTAAATTTAAATTGTTTTCTCTCTCCTTACTATGCCTTATACCAAGTATTATTGTTACTGTTATTATAAATCTATTAAAAGCCAGGGACAAAATGTAATAATTTAAATATATGTCCCCCAATATATTCAGTATTTTATTAATTTATAGTTTACATCTACAATTGCCTTACAAAGGACAATGTCACTGGGGGCCAATTTTAAGGTGTAATAATGATTTAAAATTTCATTATAAAGATATACAAAGTGTGCCTAACAAAAGTTCCTAAAGCTTACTGTGGCTTAACTACAATAATTTTGCTCTATGTATTATATAACTAATTAATTTCTTTTTCTCTCTTTCATGGCTCTACAAAGACAGGCCAACTTCTGCCAGTATAAGCTTCAACATCATAAAAAACTGCTAACTGTCAGCCCTAAATTGACCCTAACAATACATGTCTCATATCTTTTCTTACTTGATTAATCATCCTAATATTTTATTATTATTTTAGGTCATTCCAACCCATCTGATCTCCAAGACCTCACTGCTAAATGCCTTGCCATTTTACAGGTGTCTCCAGAAAAGATTCAGACTGCCCCTCCCTTCAAAATTTTGGGCTCCAGGTTATTCCTTGATACTGTCTCTCCTGTCAAACCCCAACTCCATATTCAAAAATTCTATACTTTGCCTCAACTCCAAAAGGTGCTGAAAAAAATTAATTGGTTGAGGCCCTAAATACCCATAACTACTGAGAAACTGTCCCCTTTATTTGACCTCTTAAAGGGCCTTACTCTCTCCTCTCAGATAACCTTGCCCCCTCATCATAAACAAATTCTACATAAGGTACAATGGGCTATTGATGCTGCTGTCCTAAAGAGGTTTAATCCTAACTTACCTATCTCCCTCTGTATTTTCTCTGGGAAAACATTATACACTGCACTATTAGCCCAGGAAGAAAAACCCATCCAATAGATTCACCTCTCCCTTGGTGGAGTCCCCAGAGTTTACTCTATAACTAACCAGATTGCAGACTACATTATAAAGGACAGGGACACCTCTGTCCGATTGTTTGGCACGGAGCCTCATGTCATTGTCACCCCCTTTAAGGTAACAGACTTCACTTGGCTTCAAAAAAATAACAACAGGGTTGCTATTGCCCTCGAGGGGTTTCTGGATATAATTGATTGTCACTATGGTCCTTATAAATGGATGAGCTCCTTCTCTAGGTTGAAATGGAGACCCCCCAGACTTTTTTTTATCTAAACCCAACCCTGATTTTCTTACTGTATTCACTGATGGGGGGCACTTGGGAGCTTCCCTGGTTGTTTACCCTCCCATAAGGAGGAAAAAAAAGCCTATACCCATAAAGTCAATCTCCCATGAGGTCACAGGATCAGCACAATTTAAAAAACTATTTGCTGTCGTTTTGCTTTGGACACTATTCAGGAGCCATTTAACTTATTTTCTAACAGCCTTTATGTTGTTAACCTGTTACCCAACCTAATTGAGGCCCATATTAGACTGGACTCCAATATTATAATGCCATTGATGATTCAAGCCCACTCCTTACTTAAACAAAAAATTAACCCCATTTTCCTTCAACATCTCAGAGGCCATCAAAATTTACCAGGATCCCTCTCTAAAAAAAACGATTTGGCTGACAAACTGGCCTCTCAGCCTCAATGTAATACAGTCTCAAAAGCTACACACTTCCACTTATTAACTCATATAAATTGGAGGGTCCTTAAACATAAATATCCCCATGTGCCAGTCAAGGACCTTAAAAAAAATTGTCCAAACTTACAAATCCTGTCAGCCTTTCCTCCAGGTACCTCCTCTTCAAACTACAGGAGCCAATCCTCAAAGACTATGCCCTAATCACCTTTTGCAGATTGACGTTACTCACTATTCTCCATTTGAAAAACTTAAGTATATTTTTCTCTCAGTTGATACTTTCTCCCATGCTTGCTGGACATCAACACATGCTGGAAAAAAAACTAAACATACTATTAGCCATATGCTTCAATGCTTTGCCACCCTTAGATTGCCAGATCAAATCAAAACCAATAATGGTCCCTGCTTTGTAAACAAAACTTTTATAAATTTCCTCCAAACCTAAAAAATCTCACTTTCCACAGACATCCCATATAACCCGCGGGGCCAAGCCATCGTAAAAAGATATCATCAAACTCTCAAATCTCAATTACAAAAACAAAAGAAAAAATCTCTACCCCCACATGACCAACTAAAAAAGGCATTATTAACCCTAAATATTTTAAATTTTTCTAAAGAAGATAGACACTTGTCCCCTTTTCAAAAACATTGGACCTCAGCTGTCACCTACAGCTCCATCTGGGTCAAATGGAGGGACCCATTAACTGGGGCCTGGAAGGGACCAGATCCCCTCCTCACAGTAGGGAGAGGATTTGGATGTGTCTTTCCTCAAGAGGAAAAAAGACCTATTTGGGTACTGTCAAGAGACTTAAAATATTTACCCCAACAAGGGGATGATAATAATCAATTCTCCAGGGAGTGTCCCACCCCTGAGAACTATGCCTCTGTTTCTTCCCCAGGAACAACTGAAGGTGTGGATGCTACTAGACCTGAATGAAGCCAAAAAAGCTCCAGAAAGATTTACAGAAGAGGAGTCGGGACTCCTAAGACAACCTGCTATAGACGAGCTTACATGTTTTTATATCCCACCTTCTCCCTCCCCTTGGACTCCTCCTTCTTCTTGCTCTTTACCCTACCTTCTCCCTCCCCCTGAACCCCTCCTTCTTCTTATCCTCACTCTTGGGCCCTGCGTAATTAATAAGATTACACAATTCATTCACCAACAGCTTGAGGCAATTAAACTTCATCAGGTCAAGGCACCACAGGTTTGCGACTCAAATACAATGGCTTTTCCACTTACTGGCTATCCACCTAACATCCCTTCCCTGCCCTCCATCGAACCAACGACGGGTAAGATCTCAGACAGGCTGAGACAACCTAAGACAGGGCGTGGAGTGGTCAACGGGCTAGAGGCATAGTGCTCAGAGACGGGTAAGGTTCCCAGAGGGAAACAACCTAGGACAGGGGCTATGCCATCCACCGTTCTTACAAAAACAAAAGGGGGAGATGTTGGGCCCTGCCCAGTGTGAAGCCGAGTGGTTAGCCCAGCCAATCTTGGCCTACTCCCGGTAAGGCCTAGTCGAGCCTGAGTAGAGTTTCGTGACCTGCCCTTGACTCAACACCTAAGCTGAAACTGCCTCCACCCAGCTGCTGCTGACGTGATGAAATACTATTGGCCCTTATACCTTTCTCTCATCCCCTCTTCCCGCCCCCTTCCTCAAAGCATATAAATACCTCCCCTGACAATAAACGGAGAGTTCTGCCTTAGACGTTTCTCCTGGCTCAATGTGGTTTTCTTTTCCCCGGTGGTTTGGGGAGGTTTTTTGAGTCGTCGACACCCGCCTTCTCGCTCAGCCTCAAGAGAAGCGGCTGGCCTGGTTCTCTCTCTCTTATGCTCTACCTGCCGGTGGTGGAGAAAAAAAAAAAACCGGCACATATGGCTTGGGTTTCATCAATGTCTAAAAGCAAGTGACACATCAAACTCTCTTGGTCTTCTTTTGTAAAGATACTAAGCATGTTTTTGATACCTACAACTTCATGACACAACCACCTACACAAAAGGTATGCCTCATAATACCTTACTGCATGTATTTGTCCATGTTCTCAGGAACAGAATCAGTAGAAAAGGTATTTATTAGATTGGCCTATGTGATGTGGGATGGTGAGTCCACAATGATCATCAATATATTGGAGAGAATGATAACCTAGTAGCTGCTTTGTCCACACGGTTAGAGACTAGATGTTGAAGGCCTGGAGGATTATAGGAGAGTTGCTGGTCTTCAGTCCACATTGGAAAGTCAAAGAAGCTGGGCTTCAACGTCAGCGAAAAATGACAGTAACAAAGCAGATGTGCTCAAGGAGTCAAGGCAAAAGACACTGCTTTTCTTTATGTATAGGGTGCCATTAGAAGGGCTGAGAGAAGGCCTTCTTCCCTTGTTAATCCTCCCTGGAAATACTTTCAGATAACTGTCAAGCGTGTATCTCCTACTGCATTCCTTACACCAGTAAGCTGACAATAGAGACAACCATCATAGTTACCTCGGGCATAGAATTTCAGCATATGAATAAACACTGGTTGCATAGTACTCACCAACACACAACTCTTCATTTCATAGATTCTTCATTTTATAAGATGGCCTCGTCATTCTCATTTCATGCATGTTAACAGCATCTACAATGTTGCTCAAGTCAAATATCAAACACATGATTACTGTTCTTCTTTATTGTTCTCTCCTCTCCATTCTCCAATACATCATAAAGCCCTTTATGCTCAAATTTCAACATCCTCCAGAAACTCATTTTTCCCTAATTCCATTGCTCCTGCTCAACTGGTTATCATTATGAGGGCTCCAGTAAGAGTGGATCAGCATGTAAGACACAGACTCAGTTCCTTTCTCAAAACAGGGCCTTCAACAAAGCCCAACATGTTGCAGAATGAGGTAAAGATGCATATGTTGCAACTTTTCTGCATTCAATGCTGTTGTATTTACCTTCTCATTTCTGGAACAAAACATCTTATAAAAAACAGATGATTGGAGGAAAGCTGTTTATTTTGACTTACAATCTCAAGGGGACACTCTGTGATGGCAGGGAAAAGATAGCATGAGTAATGGCTGAACATCACTAGAATGATCCCCCCGCCATATCCTTCCACTAAACCTATCAAAAATTTTGGCTAGTTCTGAAATAGCATAACCTATGGAACCTTCCAAAAATGGGTATATATCCCTGTTTAAAGGATTACCTATTAGTATGATTTGGGGTAAGTAAAATATGTCACATTTCCTAATTAATGGAGATCTTCTAATTTACCTAAATTGAAGTTTTAAGAAAATACTGCCTAAATTGCTGGCATTATAATAATTTAGAAATGGAACCAATACTTACAGTGCTTAGCCATTTAAGTTAAGGGACACCCAGATTTACAAGCTGTGTTTAGCAGCATGTGATTCATATCTGGAGACATTTAAGGGTTAATTATAAATGTATTCTGTTTTTACATTAGCTTCTAAGTGCCAGCACTATCAGCTTATGAGATAGTAAAGAAGGCCAAAGACGCTATAAGCACAACACACTTAACTCATTGACAATCCCTTGAGTGAGCAATGGACCCTTACTACTTTGCATGGACTTCTTACCTAAGGACAAAAAGCAGAAAACCTCTACAGTTTAATGCAATTTTCTTTTATTCATTATAATGGGATTGTTTTTCAAACAGCAGTTCATTTCAGTTGTGAAAATGTGAATATGCCATTCTAGTCATTATAAATTCATTTATATCTCCCTCAAAAAGTCATATGATAAACTCCTAGTTCCTAGAGACTTTGAGTGTGACCTTTCTTGGAATCAGACCTGCTGCAGAGTAAACTAGTTCAGAGGAAATACTGGAGCTGTAGAATGGGTTCCTAACATTATGATGGATGAGGTTTTAAGAAGAGAGAACTTGGGTACACACACAAGCCAACAGAATACTATGCAAGGATGAAGACAGACATTAAATGATGGGGCTACAAACAGAAGAACTCCTAATATCCACAGCAAATCACCCCAAGGTAGGAATGATCCTCACAAGCATCAGAAGGAAGTGATATTTGATCTCAACTGTCTACCTCCAGAACAGCAAGACAATGCATATCTGTTGTCTTAGCCCCTCATATGTGGAACTTTGTTATGAGGTATCAAGCATTGTACTATGTAATCTTATTTTACTCTATGGGAATAAGTAAGAATTAGTGGAAATCAACCAAATGGACACGTAAGTATGTTACATTCACTTTCTCAGAGCAGTTGCTAGGAGTTTGCTACATATTTCAAATAAAATAGATTTAGAACCATCTTATTTGCATAGGGAAAGAGCATAAGGCCTGTCACAAAAATGTTTTCAGTGCAGAGTTCTCTCTGTGATTCTATCCTGACAAAAAAATGGAAAAGTTTTTTTTGGCACACTATTAATAAGAAATAGGATTCCCAATTAAAACTCTCCTAATCATTGTGCTGAGGAATTTCATAGTATTGATCCTACTGATTAATCAAAATAGGTTAGTCTCTGAGAAAGAAACTGGAGAATTCAAGCTTCCTTTTGATTAATAAGACTTATGAGCAATTGCCATAGTTCTTGGTCCAAAAGTTGTTAGCTATGTCTGCCTACAACAGAAATAAATGCCAGTAGGAAAGAGAAAATCTTTGTTTTATATACTTTATTTTTTTGTTTATATTATTCCAATTTTACATTCATATTGGTGACTCCATTATCCTCCTCACTGTCATCCCCCCTCCAACAGGACCCTCATCAATGGGAAATGTGGGTCATGCATTGTGGGGGTAGTCAAGAGTTATGGGGGACAGGCCAAGTTTCTGTGCATAGCTCTAACACTCTTTCCACCCCCTCTTCAGCAAATTTCCCTGAGCCACGTTGGTATCATTTTAGTTCTACTTCAGCAGTGAGGTTTTTGGGAACCTCTGTGTCTCTGGATATCTGGCTTAATAGGAGTTGGATATTCTCTTGTTTATCTCCTTCAGCCTTTTCCTGGTGTCGGGTTCATCAAGAAAGCTGTACTCTTGCTCTTTCCCTGCATTACTCTATGGTTTCACCTGGTGAGGTGTGATTGGCTGATCCTCCCTTCAGGTTCATTGTCCATTTGAAAAAGATAAGCAAATTATCCAACAGAGAGAGAAGTTATTACTAGATAGATGGAATGGCCATAGTTATTTTATAGAGAATTTTATATGTGTCGGCCCTCTTCTAGCCCACATTTGGTGGGAACTTGATTTTGGAGACTGTGCTCATTTTTTGTACATGGTTTTGACTTATTTCCCAGTTCCAGCAATGAGTTCCATTCCACTGAGTGGATCTATTAGATAAATCATGAGCAGTTGGTTACCCACCATGGCTGTGTGCTACTGCACTTGTTTGAGCATTACATCAGGTTGTTTCCTACTGGGTATCTTAGACTGAAAGTTGTTTTGACCGATGTTAGTCATTTTCCCCCAGTCACTTGTGTAGCACCCTCTGGCACTAGACTAGCTAACTGTCTGGGGACTGACCCTCTTCCAGATTGCGACCAGGTTTCTCCATGTTTTGTCTCACCCACATATGCTGTGTTCAACAGTAGGGTCTTACCACCAACTTTTGGTTGGTCATTAAGAACTCTGACAGAAATCTGTCTTTTTTGGGAAACCTTGTAGGTTTCTCAGATCAACAGCTCATTGTGAAAGTACTGAAAAGTATGTGAAAGTACCCTGTGCTGGTACTGAGAATTATAAGTCAGCACCAAGGAAGGTGAAGGAAGCAAAAGATAGGTAATATAAAAGAGAAAGTGAGTGTAGAAAGGAGCGGGAGAGGTAGAGAGGGGGGAGAGAGAGAGAAAAACAGGAAAAGATTAGGTTGGTCTTTGTGGTGGTCTTTCCAGTTCCCTGTGATGCAGGCGTCTCTCTGTGTGCCCACTGAAGGACCAATGTTTTAGCTTGTTGTTTGGAATATAGGGTTTTATAGTACCATTTCCTTTTGGGTCCCTATTTGTGTTCCCCCTTACCCTCCCTCCTACCCTTTCACTCCCTCTCACCTTTACCCTCTCCCCCTTCCCATCCTCCTTATTGTCTAGTCCTCAGGGTACTTGTTAGGTTTGGCAGCATATCAGGCAGATTCAGGTTAGGAGCCACAAATGAGTGAGACCATGTGACTAGATATACCACATCTTTGTTATCCATTCATCTAATGATGGACATCTGGGTTAATTCCAGCTCTTAGCTGTTATGAATTGAGCAGCTATAAACATGGTTGAGCAAATCTCTCTGATCTGAGGCTTGGAGCCTTTTGGGTAAATGCCCAGTAAGGGAATAACTGGATCTGTTGTTAGGTCTATAGTCATCCTTTTCAGGAGTCTCCATATAGCTTTGCATAATGGTTGAACCATTTAACATTTCTCCACAGCCTCGCCAGCATTTGTTTTCCTTTTTAAAATTATTTTGGAGAGAGACACAGAGAGAGACAGAGAGAGAGAGAGGGAGAGAGGGAGAGGAAGACAGAGATGGGCGTGCCAGCAGTGTCTCAGCTGCTGCAAACTAAATCCAGATGTGTGCGTCCCCTTGTAGTCAAGTGCAGCATTGCACCCTTGTGTCACTTTGCATCTGGCTAAACGTGGGACCTGGAGATTGGAACCGCTGGAGATTGCAATCAGCGTTCTTAGGCTTAGGAAGCAGGAGCCTTAACCCCTAAGCCATCTCTCCAGCCCTCATTTTTTTTTTTAATATTAACCATCCTTACTGGGGTAAGGTGGAATCTCATAGTTGCTTTAATTTGCATTTCCCTGATGACTAGGGATTTTGAACATTTTCTTTTATTATTTTTTTTTAAATATTTTTATGCTTATTTTTTATTAGTTACCTATATAATGTGCATAGAGCCATGATCATAGCATTCTCCCTGCCCTCCCCCCTTGGGGATTGTGGGTCTTTCATTGTGGAGATAGGCATCAGTTATGGGGGATAGGCAATGACTCTGTGCATAATGACCCAACTTATGGCTATAACAATCTTTCTATCCCATCTTCCATGAATTTCCCTAAGCCATGTTGGGTTCATTTTAGGTCTATTTCAGTGACGAGGTCATGGGAGTCTCTGTGTCTCTGGATCTCTGGTGTGGTAGGGGTTGAGTGTTCTTTGTGTCTATCTCCTTCACCCCTCTGCTGATACCAGGCTCGCTGAGAAAGCAGCACTCTTGCTCATTTCCCCAATTGTTCTATGGGTTCATCTGGTACCCTGGTGAGGTGTGATGGGCTGATTCTCTCCTCAGATTCTACGTCCATCTGAAAAAGAGAAGCAAATTCTCCAACAGAGAGTGAGGTCAGTACAGGGTACATGGATAGCCATTATTGTTTTAGAGTGAATTTAATGGGTGTACGCCCTCTTGTATACCAACATTGGTGGGAGCTTGATATTGGTGGGTGAACTCATTTTTGGATATAGTTCTGACTTGTTTTCCAGTTCCAGGTATGGGTTCCGTTCCACTGAGTGGATCCTGTAGCCAAATTGAGAGCAGTTGGTAATCCACCATGGCTGTGTGCCACTATTGCATTTGTGTGAGCATCATGTCAGGTTGATTGCTGCTGGGAAGTTTACATCTCGAGTTGCTTAGACAGATGTTGATCATTTTCCCCCAGTTGGTCAGGGGAAATGCTGTATCATTTCCATGCTCTGACTCTCAATTGAACAAATGTGCTTTTTCTCTTCTGCCTTTACCATAGGTTCACGATGTTATTTTTGTTCTAATCAAGACTGACATTGCAAATTGATTGCTGATCATTAAAACCATTCAATTTTTCCACTTTCAGTCCTAGAAGCATGCATGTCGTTTAGTAGTAGTTTTGAAAGTTTTAAAATTAGGGATGGCTTCTGACCACTGATGTTTACAGCGATTGGTAGTTGTTCATGAAATCCCTGATCATTCCTGGGTGATGGCACCTACCAGTCTGTATGGCAAAGACATACTTACTGTCTTTCTCACCCCTTAGATAACTGGGTTCACAACAGCAGGGCTCAAACCATCTTCTGTAATTTAACTCTTGTTTCTTACAATGTGGTGATGAGACCAACAGCATCAATAGAGACCAGGAACTTAGTAGAAATATGGTATCTTAGTTCCCTATTTCATGTGATTGAAACAGAGGATATATTTTTGGTATGGAAACGATTTCCTTTTCATCTTAAACATTGGGATATCATAACCTAACTTTATGCACAATTCCTGCTATGTGTACCTTCTTCAGTAAGTACTTTTTAAATGGTTTGATTCATGTGTTAGTGAACCTGACCTGCCCCTGTAAGATCATCTGGAAATGTTCCTTTTCCCTTTTCTGAATTTCAAGGAACTCAGGTAGGCATTGCAGCTATGTTATCTGACTCGGGGTGGAGGGAGATAAAGAAAAACTCAAAGCCTCTGAAAAGAAGCTGTGTGCCCTCACTCACCCCAGAGGTCAGTTTCTCAATGTTTCCAGACTGACCACATAGAGAAGTTTTCAGGCCACACAGGGAGGCTGCTACTCCTTTTGGTGCATCAGCCTCCTATCTCTTTCCTTCCTGTGGGGCCAGGCTATGGAAGACTGGAATCTGGAATGATTCTTACCCCATGTTTGTCTGGCAGACAACAAAGGCACGTTCCTCTTTTAAATGCTTTAGTTTGGACATGTATCTTTTGAATTTTGTTCTGTAAACCTTTCTTGTTCTGCATGATCCTGTTGTTTGAATTTTCATTGTCATGGATGGTTCCATCCCTCACTACCACTCAGATTTCACTTCTGCTTTTGGACAGCACAACATGTCACACTTATCAAAAGTTGCTCTAGCTGGCTGTACTAGCTTCCAGATCTTTAAGAAATAAAGTTCTCTCATTCATAAACATCCATGCTTTAGTATTTTGTTATAGCAGTATTGCAAATCCCTCTGCACCACCAGTCCATTTCTATGCACTGTAACCCTGCACAAGTTCTCAGGACATGGGTATAACAGCAAGCCTCTCACACAAACTGCCTCTATCCCAGTCCAAGCAAAGCTCTTTCTCACCCTCATTAGCAAAACTCACAAGTCCATAGTTCTTACTTACTGCATTCAGATCTTTCAACTCTGACCAGAATAGTCCATCAACCTATACTTATAGCACTGCAAGGCATCTCTTAGGCCAAAGATTCAAATACTTCTGCATTCCTCTTGAAAATTAGCTCCAAAAGGCCAAAAACCACACAGTCAGGTGTCTAGCAGCAACCCCACTCTCAGTACCTCTGTCACAGTCTCATTAGCATTGCTGGTACAAATCACCCAACCAAGAGCAGTTTGTGGGAAAAAGAGGTTTATTTTGTCTTACAGGCTTGAGAGGGAAGCTCCATGATGGCAGGGAAAACTACTGCATGAGCAGAGGATAGACATCACCTCCTGGTCAACATAAGGTGGACAATAGCAACAGAAGATTGTGCCAAACACTGGCATGGGGAAACTGGTATAATACCCATAACCTACCCCCAACAATCCACCACCTCCAGGAGGTGTTAATTTCCAATTTTCTATCAGCTGGGAACCTAGTATTCAGAACACCTAAGTTTATGGGGACCCCTGAATCAAACCACCACAAGCAGCCCACAAAAACAAGGACACCTCATATGTCTATACCATATGCTAGGTGTAGTGACACTGACAGAAATATAAAACAGCCTCTGCCAGCCATGTGTTTTTATCACTGAGAAGGATGATTTTTAAGTAGCTGTGACAGTAGCCACAGTACAAGAAGTAATGAATGGTTCTTACAAACTTTAGCAAAGCAGTGCAGATAGTAACTATTTGGGTATCAGCAAACACTGATCAAAAGGCTCTGGGATGGCCCATAGGTAAATATAATTATAGCTTACCTCAGAGAGTTTACTAGTGATATGAGGTGCATATGCTTAACTTATGGCCAAAGAGATATAACACACATGGCATGGAGCAATTGAGATCAACTTGCAAATCTTGTCAGTGAAGAACTTAGCATGATCTTGCAGAAAAGGTCCTGCAAACATCTGGAGGAAACTTGACAAGCATGATATATTGTAGTGTCCATAAGCAGAAGTAAATCTATAAGTAATAGTAATGGATAGAATTGCTCATGAGAATTAGAATTCAAAGACCAGAACAATGCAGAACACAAAAATTTTCCAGAACAAAATTCAGGAGATACCGCTTCACACTGAAGATCAAGGCATGAATAGACTTGATGTTGATGGAGGATTTGGGAGCTTGGGAGGGGTCCCCCACATTTATGAACCCTAATTTTGAGTCCTGTACTCTTTAACAAATAATTGATAAATACAGACTAAAGAAAGATTAATTATGAATTATTATGTTTATTTAGGGAGAAATCACGAATTTGGGAGGTTATTTAAGGAAAGTTGATATCTAGGAAGAAGGCTAGAACAGAGTCATGAACACATGGTAATTAGGAAACATGCACTCATGGGGAAAACACTGCATAGTTTATAAGGTTCATTTAGAGAAATTGAGGTTTTTAGGGAAAGACTGGGGTAGAGTCATAAGCAAGTGAAAGATAGACCCTAAGAGCTTGAATAGGGAGACCTAGAAGGAACACATATAGCATCTGCCTTATGCTTCCCCATGGAAGGAAGTTAAGAGGGCAAATGGAGATGCCTTACAGAATAATAGCAGAGGGAAAATATCAAAGCAGTAAGAGCACTATGGCTATTGTGAAGGAGTCCTGATTAGACATGAGTTCCATTCATGCCAAGAGTTCTACTCATGTCAGAGTGAGGTGGGATCAGTTCACTCTGGGCCTCAGTTTCTAACTAAAACTGCTTAAAAGAACCTAGCTTTCACCGGGTGTGGTGGCGCATGCCTTTAATCCCAGCACTTGGGAGGCAGAGGTGGGAGGATCGCCGTGAGTTCGAGGCCACCCTGAGACTACATAGTTAATTCCAGGTCAGCCTGGGCCAGAGTGAGACCCTACCTCGAAAAACAAAAACAAAAACAAAAACAAAGAACCTAGCTTTCTCCTATTTCTCCTTCAATGTCAAAAGAATGTTTGAGTTAGTAAACATTACCTTCTCACTCTACTCACATGGTGGAATGGTCCAGGTAGAAAGACCCAGGAAGCTCTCTGGGTCTCTGTAGAAAGGAACTAATTTCATTAATGAGGGCCCATATTCATGACCTAATTATCATACAGCCTCCACCTCCTAACAGCATTGTTTGTGAGGACTAAGGGCAACACAAGTCTTCAAACCATAGCATAAGTAGGTGCCCAAAAGTTTTCACTAAATGAGCAGATGAAATACAGTCGTGATATGCAAAGCCAACACAACTATATCATGAAAGTAGTATAAATGTTCTAACGTTCATTTTTATTCATTTCATGCAAATCCAGTACAGGCTTCCTGACTTCAAATCACACATACTTTCTATGAATTCAGACTACTATACATGTGTTCATTTATATTCATGTGGTCACTAAACACTCACAATGTATACACATAGGTAATATATTTCATAGAACACATGCTTTAAGTATGGGGTATATTAATTAGACATTCCTCTATTGCCCTGGAAACTCAAATAAACAACTGAATTACACACAAGATTTTGAAGTCCCATCTACACAATTGGAGGTTACTTTATAATATTATTTCTGAAATGTATGTGTAATTGTGATTGATTTAAGAAAATTAAGATAGCATAACTATGAATAGAAATACCATGTATCTCTTGCCTGAAAATGGCACCTTGCCACAAATGGTATTACAGGGTACTTGTGTTTTCACTTGAAAGGAAATATAAGACAAACAATCAAGACATTTCCCTTAACAATTAGAAAATATATTTTGTTTATGTTTATGGAGAACAGATTTGATCTCTTTCACTTTTATTACACATGCTGGGAGCTCCAGTAGAGATAAAATTTTACTGCATCAAAACTCCATCATAATGCTAAGGATGCAACTCAGTTGGTAGTGTGCACATGAGGACATGGGTTCAATCGCCAGTACTGCAAAAATAATTAATAATAATAACAATTCTTAATAATAACTATCACAGGAAGAATTTGCCTGACACCCATATTTTGACTTGTAAATAAATTTTGGTCAGCATTTTGTCAGAATACTGATGTTTAAGTATTATATTAACTGGTACTTGTACCTACAAAATACTATAATGAAATGGGAGAAACATAATTCCTGAAAAATTACAATGTTTTTCCAAAACAATATAAGTAATCAAAAATAAAATCTCTTCCTACTACCATAGGAGGCCATACCCTGAGGTAAGCTGAAAGAACACTTGCATTTGAAATGTTGTCACTGTTATGTGCGCCTTAGAAGTTTGGTTTTTCTAACAGCTTTAAGATATCATTCTACTTACAATTACAATGGAGTCTGAAGAATTTTGGCAGGCATAAAATTTACCTTTTGACTTTTTTGAACAAAGAACTGACAATATAGGATAAATATTGTGCAATTTCAGTAAAAATTTATATAATTTATGATCATTATTAATGGATTCTGCCAAATTTTGTGAGATGTTTCCTAACTATTCAAGTGAGATAGTTATAAAAAGTAGAAATTAGTTTCAGAGTTTTAAATTAATGTAGACTTTAAGAAAGAAAGGATATTTATGTTACAGAAAGATAGCATGTTGATAATAATTTTAGTGGATACAAAAACTTGAATACACTGTTGGTTAAAAAAAAAAAAACTATTCCATGTACTATTTTACTTTCTATTTATCTGCTTAATCTATTATATACATAGGAGTATAGTACCTCAACTATGTAATCTATAAAGCTATTTATATGAATATGTTGAAATTGATGAATTTGTAATCTACCATGGAAGTATTAAATGCATCAGTATTTTATCTTATGTTGATCTTTCCTCCCCTTTTGATGCATTTGAATCTATATCTGAAAGTAGATAAACAAAATTTTATTGATGGCATTAACAAAAGATGTTATATTAGAAGCCTTTGGTTCTGAATGGTGTGATTTTTTTTTTCCCCAGGTGTGTGGAAAATGTGCTATTAATTTGCCTTGAGAACATTACATAATTAAAGTTAAAATATTACAAAACTACAATAATTTAAATTAATTAGGCAGAAGCTTTAACAACTTTGACACACACACACACATATATTAAAAGCACAGCAGTATCTTCTATTCTGTAATAGACCTGGTGAGTTAAAGAGATTCTAAAAAGAGAGGCAAGCTTCATGATTTTCAGTTTGCATATGCAAATAATTCCATTATTATATGCAAATACATGCCTCTATAGTGTTTGAACATTTTTTTCTTGAACAAACATTCTTTGCTACCATTTTGTGTACCTTAATAATTTGCCTAAAGAATGATTTTTTTTTTTTTTTTTTTGCACAGATTTGTTTCAGTCAGCCCAGTATTATTGATTATACATTCTGGATTAGCACGGTACAAATTTCTCAGTTTTTGTTGAACTCTTTTCATTAGTCCAATTTCCAAAGGTTTTGTATCTTGAATTTCTTTTTCAAAGTCTGAATGTGGTCTTTCTTTTCATACCCATTACTCCTACCATTAAGTTTGTGTGGGAATCAGACTTTTTTTTTTTTTTTTTAGTTAAACTGTTTCTCTTTTCACCTTAGAAGATTGGTAGCCATGAAGTCAGGAAGTACAGATCTTAAAAGGCCTCTGAAGGCAAGAGGTGTTGAATAAGCTGTTAAAGAAGAGGATTGGGAGTCTTTTGTCACCATCCTGAGAACAGCATTGATTGATGGGAGTGGGGCTCAGTATTGGTTTTAGATAATCAAGACAAAGGCAGAGACTGAGAGTAACTGTTGGGGCGCAAGTTTAGAAAGGCTGGTTTCAGGGGAAAAATGTCAACAAAATAACAAGGAACTTTGTTATTTCTCTATTGACTTTTCTTCCAGCCAGGTTCATATCAAACAAGCTTTGTACCTAGACACCTCCTTCACCAAGAGGTTGAATCCTGCACATGAGATGTTCATTCACCTTTCCTTACTTTAGCAGGAAGAGGCATAACCTCACATTGGACAGGGTAATAAGGTAATAGGTTGTCAAAAAAGAAAGAAAGAAAAGAAAGAAAGAAAGAAAGAAAGAAAGAAAGAAAGAAAGAAAGAAAGCCCACACAGTAAACACTTTTAAAGAAAGTTCACTATCTCTGGGTATACAGTTGTCAATTCCTTCAAAAAAAGACAGGGTCACCCTTTGAGAATTTCACAGAGGCATGGTAAGGGTATCAAAGACAAATTATCACCACAATCCATCAGATGTTATCACTCTAGCATCCAAACTTAAAGATTATTAGTCTTATAAAATCCTTTATTTTTATCTGGTTTAGTTTAATCTATAGAAGCACAATGTGTAGCCTTATACATCCTTTATTTTTAGAAGAGATAAATCAAAGTGGGATTGAAAGGGAGTAGAGTTAGGGTGACTGGACCCCTGAAGGTAAAAAGGGCAGGAAAGTTTGCACTTGCCAGAAATCCAAGATGATCTGACTTCTTATCTTTTGCCTAGCTTCCTAGAACTGTTTTTCCAAAAAGTGTCAGGACCCCTCCTAGGAGGGAGGTCTTTCATAGGATTTAAACATTGTGGTTGGTCAAGTTCAGAGCTAATCTCTTCCTGAGACAGCCCCTAGCCCTAATCAAACAGCTGGCCCTCTGGTTCACCTGGGCCAAAAGACAGCCCATCACCCTAAGGTTAAAAATACCTTTTCAAGGGGAGGGCAGGCTCCTTTGCTATCTGATCATTTGGGAACTTCCAGCTGTGGGTCAGTTTCTCCCTAGGCTGCGCCTGGCCCCAGCCAGGAGGCTTCACCTAGCCCTTACTCTCTGTATAGGTTCTTTATCTTCTCCAGCTCACTGCATGGCAGGAGATCCTTGAACTTTCTTTTCTCTTTTCTTCCCAGGCTTTTGTTCTCCAGATCTGTATCTGGTCACATGGACTCCTGAGCTACACTGTGGCCCACATGGGCTTTTGAGTTCCATGTGGTGTACTTCTCTCCATTTATCTCCCCTTACCTCTCAGCCTTCCCCTTTCTGTATTCCTTTGTAAAATCTGAATAAAACATGTTATTTTAAAAATCATTCTCTTGAATCTGGAATTGCCACTTCTTTGGTTAGTTTATAGATATGAATTCAGGGCTTAGGGTTCCAGGAAGCACCCCAGCACCCCAATTTCCCCATTACAGGGTAATTCAATATCATATGACATCCAATGAGTATATAGCTTGTACATGTCAATTGATTAAAATAGGGCTAGAGAGATTGCTTAGCAGTTAAGGTGCTTGCCTGCAAAGCTTAAGGACCCATGTGTGACTTTCCATATCCCACATTAGCCAGACACACAAAGGTGAGGCAACCCCAAGGTCCCACATACCCACTAGGTGGCACAAGTGTCTGGAGTTCTGTCGCCATGGCGGAGGGCCTGGATCACCAATTTTCTATCTCTCTCTCTCTCTCACTTGCTCTCTCTAAAAAAATAGATTAAAATAAAAATAGAATTGTAAAAGTGGTCAAGGGTAGTTGAGTTTTTAGTCATGCCAAGATGAAAGAAGTCTTTCTTCCCTTTGAGATACCCATCTGGTCTCTCCCTCAATACTTCTCACAGTGAACCATGACAACTCTTCCCTGAGAAAGATACCAGGTAAGAGAAGCTATTCTTGCTGTTGAAATGCATTTTTAAAATAAAGTACAATTAGGAATCTCAGACCTGAGTGTGCTAGAGACATGTTTGATACAGTTTGCTAGGGGTTCAGGAAAGTCCTTGAACCCCAAACCCTAGTTTTGTGTCTACATTTGACAAAATAATTGAGTAAAATAAGAATGAGAAGGAAAATTATTAAATTATTGTATTTAATTAGGGAAGTATAGAACAAAGGGAAGGTAAATGAATACACTCATGTGGTGTGGCCTAGGGCCAGAAAAGTACAGAGCTCCTGCCATGTAAAGGACAGGAGGGGGTCAAGAGCCCATGTGGGAAGTAGGGGTTAAGGAGTTCTCCCCTCCATTGGCCCAGCCTGGCCTACACAAAGAGAAACTTACCAGAAGCTGGATGTTCAGCAGTGGACAGGCAGCCCAGAGAGAGATTGCCCTCCCCTAGTAAAACTTATTTATAACATTGTGGTGGTGGGGTTCACCTTTTGGCTCAAGTGAGCCAGAAAAAGACAGTTGATTGGTTGGGGCTAGAGCTGGCTCAGGAAGAGGCCAGTTATGACACCAAGTTCTGGGATCTAAGCTTGACCAACCACAGTATCAGGATTCTAGAAAAAGACCTCCTTCCCACAAAGGGGCTCAGGTATGGAAAAACAGGTCTACTGAACTAGGCAAGAGATAAGAAGTCAGAACATCCTTTGATCTCTAGCAAGTGCAGACCTTCCTGCCTTTTCAGGGGCCCAGTCACCCTAACTGCCTAAGGAAGCTACCTGACTTCCTCTCATGTTTAGTTGGCATCATGCTGTCCTAGGAGTGTAGCTTCGCATTATAAGAAGCTGAACTTAATGCCTGTTACTTCCTCCACTAACACTTGAGAGAGATCTCTCTGGAATTTTCATCACAAGATATGCTTATACAAGCATCTTCAGTGAAAGTCACACTTAGAAAACTCCAACTTCAAGACAAGAGGTAATCATAATGCATTTTAAGCACTATACAATAGCCACAAAAGCCATTACTGGTGGACTACAACACAGTTAAATCCCAGATTATTGTTCACTTCTGAGGAAAGGTCATCAATATCCTTCCTTATTCCCGTAGCATCTCCCCACAGGCCTCCATCTCCTGACCTAATTTTCTTTCTTTCTCCTTCATGCTCCTGAGATTCCACTAAGGCATTTCTACAAGCCAAGCATTATCATCCACGGAAGCTTAAAGTGCTGGAATTTAGTATTAGCTTCTCAATCAGTAAACAAGCATCTTTTAGAAATCACTAGATATTTTTAGGATTTATATAAAAGAATCAAGTTTAGAGTTAATAATACTAGACTTATAGGTGCCTTTATTCAGCTTTTGTGCTTTAGTTTATGGGTTGTTAAGATACACAGCTATAATTCTCATAGAGTTTTACAGAATATGACATAGCAGCAGGTATGTGGACTTTGGATTCAACCAAATTAGTATTAGATCAATTTTTAAAAATCTAATAGCTGGGCCGGGCGTGGTGGTGCACGCCTTTAATCCCAGCACTCGGGAGGCAGAGGTAGGAGGATCGCCGAGAGTTCGAGGCCACCCTGAGACTACATAGTTAATTCCAGGTCAGCCTGGACCAGAATGAGACCCTACCTCGCAAAAACAAAACCAAAAAAAAAAAAAAAAAAAAAAAAAAATCTAATAGCTATATGATCTTGAGCAGGTCACAGAATTTTTAAGCCTTAGTTCTCTGAGTTGTAAGATGAAGGCAATATATGTCTCTTTAGAAGTGCAATGGGGATTAATTTGGATACTTAGAGTAATTTACTATCATTAGTTCATGATATGTAATATTAATATGTTCAGATATTTACTATTCCTTCTAGTCATTAATAACTTATTACATGTATTCATTCTACTTGTCCCACCACATGTATTCATTCACTTGTGAAATTAGCACATTTTATTACAAATAAGGTGTGCCAAGACCTGTTTGATACGAGGAACAGAAATGTATAAAAAATATATGTGAACACGGAATTAAACCATATACCCCTATTCATACATTGAAGACTGACACCAAGTGAACTCGTGAGCACAGAGCCCTATTTTGATTGTCCTTAGAAGATGAAGAAATGAGATCTCTCTCTCTATCTCTATGTCTTTCCCTCCATCTTGTTTTGTCTTTCCCTCCCTTCTTTCCTCTCTGCTTTTCTATCTTCCCTGATTACATTGAAACATACACTGTAGGAAACCCATGTGAAAACATAGCAAAAGCCAGAAAGAGAGATACTGTGACACGATCTACATCATTGGCCTCATAGAGATTTCATAAGGTAGAATACCACTGAATTTTGGTGAGTTGTTTTCTCATCGACACAATGCCTAGCCAATATGTTTAGAGTAGTTGCTACTTTTACTTGTGACTATCCAGGTTGTGTCATCAAAATGTCATCAAGAGGGCTGGAGAGATGGCTTAGCAGTTAAGGCGCCTGCCTCCAATCTCTAGCGGTTCCAATCTCCAGGTCCCACATTTAGCCAGATGCAAAGTGACACAAGGGTGCAATGCCACACTTGACCACAAGGGGGTGCACACATCTGGATTTCCTTCGCAGCAGCTGAGAGGCTGCTGGCGTGCCCATCTCTATCTGTCTTCCTCTCCCTCTCTCTGAGTCTCTCTCTGTGTTTCTCCCCCCCCCCCAAAAAAAAAAGTCATCAATAAATGAACAGTGTATTAGTCAGGGTTCTCTAGAGGAACAGAATGGACAGAATGAATTGTATTAAAAGGGGATTTATTGGATTAGCTTACACAGTCCAGCAATAGCAGGTTGCAGGTCCGAGAGTGAAGAAACCCGGTAGTTGCTCAGTGCACGAGGCTGGAGGCCTCAGCAGTCCCAATCCGGCACTGAAGGCCTGGAGGCTTCCTGGAGAGACGCTGCTCTTCAGTCCACCCTGGTCTTCAGTCCACACTGGAGAGCAGCAACACCAAGCAGCAGGTACCAAGCAGAAAACACCAAGCAGCTAGTAGCACCGGCAGCCAGGTGGGAGAGAGAGAGCCTTTCTTCCCAGAGCTCCTTTTTATCAACCAGCCCCCTCCTCCAAGAGGGGCCGCCCACTCTGGGCCGCCCACTCTGGGGGAAGGATTACCCCTGGGGGCAGGATTCTTCCTTTAGTTAATCCTTCCTAGAGGCAGCCTCAGAAACACACTTATGAGGAATGTCTGTGGATTCCTAAACAAATCAAGTTGACACAAACTTAACCATCACAAACAGTGTGGTATATTGTAGAAAGGAAAGGTGACCAAGTTTCCTGAAGACCAAATTATTATATAACTCTGGTGAGCTGATGAGTGCATTGCTAACCCCACCAGCTAAAGCCAACTTATTCACTCAGTCCTTTGTAACACAATTTGCTCTAGTACCAAATTAAATTTGGAATAGTCCCTGCAATAGGAATTACCTAAGTCACAATTAGCCATTGCCATTCTTCCAAATTCATCTGCTTCATGCACAAGCCAAACAGACTCAGTGGGATGAGGATGTGTTTGGATGTCCACCATGAACACTCTGCACCTACAATGACTGCATCAATCTCTTTAATCCCTCCAGAAAAAAATGCATTATCTTTGGGTTTATAGTTTTTCTAGGTTTAGGCAATTTTACTAACTGCCAGTTGGTAACTCTTCCTTAGCATAGTTGTCCTTACTCCATAGACTGAGTTACCAATGCAAACAGTAAATCATTTGTAAAGTATACCTGCCAACCTAAACCATCAATAAATGAACAGTGTGGTATATTGTAGAAAGGAAAGGTGACCAAGTTTCCTGAAGACCAAATTATTATATAACTCTGGTGAGCTGATGAGTGCATTGCTAACCCCACCAGCTAAAGCCAACTTATTCACTCAGTCCTTTGTAACACAATTTGCTCTAGTACCAAATTAAATTTGGAATAGTCCCTGCAATAGGAATTACCTAAGTCACAATTAGCCATTGCCATTCTTCCAAATTCATCTGCTTCATGCACAAGCCAAACAGACTCAGTGGGATGAGGATGTGTTTGGATGTCCACCATGAACACTCTGCACCTACAATGACTGCATCAATCTCTTTAATCCCTCCAGAAAAAAATGCATTATCTTTGGGTTTATAGTTTTTCTAGGTTTAGGCAATTTTACTAACTGCCAGTTGGTAACTCTTCCTTAGCATAGTTGTCCTTACTCCATAGACTGAGTTACCAATGCAAAAAGTAAATCATTTGTAAAGAGTATACCTGCCAGGCTGGAGAGATGACTTAGGGGTTAAGGCGCCTGCCTCCTAAGCCTAAGAACACTGGTTCCAATCTCCAGCGGTTCCAACCTCCAGGTCCCACATTTAGCCAGATGCAACGTGAGGCAAGGGCGCAATGCCGCACTTGACCACAAGGGGGTGCACACATCTGGATTTAGTTTGCAGCAGCTGAGATACTGCTGGCGCTCCAATCTCTTCTTCCTCTCTCTCTTTCTCTTTCTCTGTGTGTGTGTGTGTGTGTGTGTCTCCAAAAAAATAATAAAAATAAAAAGTAAAAATAATTAAAAAAAAAAAAGAGTATACCTGCCACTATTCTGCATTTTGGAACAAAAGAAAGGACTGTAGATAGTTTCAGAGACTGAAATTCAAAACTTACAGGCCTAGCTATTAATAAGAGCAGACAAAGCTATAACATAGCCCTGGTCAATTGGTAAAGCACTGCAAGTGTATTGTTGACCTTACCAACTGAAAGCAGGTGCGAATTTTCAGACCATGATAGATGTTGCAGTCTGCAGGTGGAATTTATTTTTCTTTCTTACAGAAGTCTCAGTCTTGCTCTTTCAAATGATTAGATCAGGCTCAGATTATGCTTAGTGCTCCTCTTAGGAAATCATATTTTTTAGTTTTAAAACTTAAACTTCTTTAAAATTGATACTTTATTCCCTGATTCTACAATTAAATGTAGCAATATTGAGCATAAATAGTATTGTTTAGATGTTTGAATGTGTATTAACCATGATGTCTACAAATAATAATAAGCAAGGTAAGACCTAGCTTCCTAGACAGTTTTGAGTTCACTAATTTATTCATTAGAAAATTTAGTCAAATTAATGATTATCTAGCATTTTGAGTTTTATGACCTTATGTAGCAAAACAAGTGAAAATGATATATTTACCAAAAACATATTTTGTAATATCTTCTGTTTTTCATTAAAATTTTATGTATTTTTTCCTTAAAAAAAAAAAAAGAAAAGTGAAAAGAAAAAAGAAAAACATCCTTGCTCAGGCTTATATGTTGAAGTGTTTTCCCTATGTTTTTTCTCTAGAAATTTCAGAGTTTCAGGTCTGATATTGAGGTTTTTTGTTTATTTTGACTTGATTTATATGCAGAGAGAGAGATGCTAATCTGTTGTCATCATTCTTCATGTAGATATCCAGATAGCCATTATTTTGATAAAGAGGCTGTGTTTTCTTCAGTTAACACTTTGTGCATTTTTTTAAAGCAGATGACTGCAGGTGCCTTGATTTGCATATGGGTCCTCTGCTCTTTTCCATTGATCTACATGTCTGTTTTTGTGCCAGTATATATATATATATATATTTTTTTTTTTTACTATGACTCTGTAACATATCTTAAAATCAGGAATGGTGATACCCCAGTTTTATTTTTGTTGTTCAGAGTTGCTTTGGATATTTGGGACTTTTTCGCTTCCAAATAAATTTTAAGAATGACTTTTTTCTATTCCAGTGAAGAATGCCATTAGAGGTTTTATTGGGATTGCACTAAATCTATAAATTGCTCTTGATAAAACAGACATTTTCACAATATTGATTTTTTCCAATCCACGAGTATAGGAGAACGTTACATTTTCTAATGTCTTTTTCAATTTCTCTCTTGAGTGTTTAAAGTTTTCATCATATAGTTCCTTCACTACTTTGGCTAGGCTTATTCCAAGGTACTTTGTTTTCTTTTTTTGGAGGCAATTGTGAATAAAAATGTTTCCCTGATTTCATCCTCAGTACATTTGTTATTGGTACACAGGGAGGCTACTGATACTGTGTGTTCATTTTGTATCCTGCTGTTTTGATAAAAGAACATTTATCATTGCTAACAGTTTTCTTGTAGAATCTTTGGGGTCCCTTATGTGTGAAATCATAATACCTGCAAATAAAATTAAGTGACTTTTTCAGTTCCAATTTATATACTTTTCATTTGTGTCTCTTGTTTTATTACTCCAGTCAAGACTTCCAGTACTAAATTGCATAAGAGTGGAGAAAGTGGAAACCATTGTCTTTCCCTAACTTTACTGGAAATGCTTCAGGATTTTCCCCATTTCAAACAATGGTGGATCTAGATTTGTCATATGTAGCCTTTATGATATGGAGATATTTGCCTTCTATACCCAGTTTTTCAGGACCTTTATCATAAACTATGTAGCAATCTTTTCCAAAGGCAAAGGGACTAGTCAGCTAAAACATTTTTTAAATATTTTATTTATTTATTTATTTATTTATTTATTTATCCATATGTGTAAGGAGAGCGGGGGAGAGATAGATGGGAAACCAGGGCATCTACCCATTACAAATAAATTACAGATGCACATGACACTTGTGTCTCCAGCTTTATGTGGGTAATGGGAAATCAATCCCAGGTTGTTAGGCTTTTCAGGCAAGTGCCTTAAGACTGAGAAATATCTCCTGCCCTAAAACAGTTTTTAATTTAATTTTTATTTATTTATTTGAGAGAGAGAGAGAGAATGAGAATGGTCACACCAGTGCCTCCAGCCACTGAAAATGAACTCCAGATACATGTGCCACCTTGTGCATCTGGATTAATGGGTCCTTGGGAATCTAACCTGGTCCTTTGGCTTTGCAGTAAGTGCCTTAACCACAGAGCTATCTCTCCAGGACTAAAACACATGGTAAAAGTCATATAGCAAAGGAGGAAACCATCTACTTCATATGAAGCTATTAACTAGCCACAGTCATTGAGACTGTGATGGAAGATCAACATTAGTTCATAGATCAATAATTCCAATTGAAAACTCAGAAATTGGGCCACAACAACATCACAAGTAATTCTGACCAAAGTTTGAATGAAATTCACTGGTGGAAGGGTATGAAATGATAATGCAATATGTTAAGTATTTGCCTTGTAATTATGAAGATTGGAGTTTAATCCCAAGAATTCAGCTATAAACCAAACAGTGGTTTGTGTTTATGATCTCAGTGCTGAGAATTCAGAAACAGGTACATCCTTAGGGCTTTCTGGCCAACCAGTCTAACATAATTGGTGATTTCCACATCAATGAGAGAACCTGTATAGAAAAAAGTGAATGGCATTCCTGAGGAATAACATGTCAGGCTGCCTTCTGGTTTCTACACACATATATAGACACATAGACACAATTGAATATGTACACAAACACACAACACAAACACACACACACACACACACACAACATAACACCTTTTTAATTTTTTTATTGACAACTTCTATACTTACAGACAATACCAATGATATTTCCCTCTTCTCTCCCCATTCCCCTTCAGAACTCCACTCTCCATCATATCCCCTCCCTTTCTCCATTAATCTCTCTTTTAATTTGAAGTCATCATCTTTTTCTCCTATTGTGAGGGTCTTGTGAAGGTATTGCTAGGCACTGCGAGGTCATGGATTGTGGGTCCTTGCCATTCCAGGGGTCATTGGCCACTGATGTCCCGGGTGCAGGAGGAGTTGGGGGAAGAAGCAGGGTCCTGGAGTGGGTGAGTGTGACGATGGGCAATAAACACCCTGGAGACTGTCTGATGGACAGCACTCATTTATTCAAAAGGATAGTGGGTTTATAAATACTTGAGAAACATTGAGAAGGCACATACAGACTATATGATGATTGGATACATTGTTTATGGGTCACCCTAGTTCACACATACAGGGAATTAGTAGGGTGCCTGACACCAATAGTAGCCAAACAAAAATCTGAGAAAGAAACTGTTTGGGAGATAATTCTTGTAATGTGTTCTGTAAGGCATCAAGAAATCCTTTAGCTCCCTTAGCAGGATCACCAAAAGACAAGTGACTATGTGAAATGACAGATATTTCCTTTTGTAAACTTTGTAAATCTATGTTGAGATTATTATGATTCCAAATATCCCGAATATGATTTTCAACCTTCCACCATTCAGTAGCGGTCCCATTGTATGGTAGAGGAGTAACACATATGAATTGATAATTAGTATGACAGACCAATTGCATTTGAGCTGCCAGATTGGCAACCTGTCTTCCTAAATACATAACAGCATCCTTTAGAGCATCTAACCAGACTAACAACTTTTTATCAATATCTGTCTGTGATGAAAGGGCTTGAGATACATTTTTAGCCAGTCCATGAACATGATCAGCTGTCTTCATCAATTGTGCTAGGGATATTGCTGCTGCAGTGGAAGAGGCGATGATGGTGATTGTAGCAATGATCTCCACAATTAGCTATTCTATGAATCTTCTTTTTCATGTCATCAATCTGTTGAGCTGCTGGAACACTTGAGCTCTGAAGCTGGAGTACCAGGGTTCAGTCATTTTGACTGGCATGATTAAGTAAGGAGGCTGCATGACAATAAAGACTACATTGGAGGAGTAGTTTGCAGCTGTGTCTCCCTGAGAATTGATACAATTGGTGATAATACACCGGGTACAACTAAGATAGTAAATCCCATTTTGGTGATTGACCCACCCAGGCCCAATTATGAAAAGATAAGAGAGGGGCTGACACATCTGAAACTTGAAATAATTTTCTTCTAGGGTAACTACTACTTTCCATAATTCTGGTTGAGGCTGCCCTTAGGGGCTCAAGATGGGTGGTATCTCTGATTATTTGCCTTTCTGGGAACCCAATTGTAATCATAAGCTACATTTATTTTGGTATTTGCCATCCATAATTAATGGGTGGCTTGTATACCTTATATAACATCCCTCATGATACCTATTGCTTGAAAAGCAGATAGGAGGCCCTGCTGTGAGAGAGGTCCAGCTAATTGGTTTAGTCACTTCTTGCAAGAATTCTAGGTCATAATTGTCACTGGTAAGGGAAACATTGGAAAATATCTTAGGTAGGGGTTCTTCCCAAAGAGCAGACTTAGCTAGAGGGGGGTCAGGTATATAATCCCAATATGCTTGTTGAGCCTGTGCTACTTTTAATGTCAGGATAGCAAGTAAGGATATAAACAGAGTCTCTGTTGATAGAGGTTGTTGTGAATTTTGTATGGGCATTACTCCTTGTTGGTACAGGGGCTCAATTTGGCCCTAGGTCAGCATGTTTCCTCCTGGGGCCTGGGATGCTTCCATTTCAGTGTCAGATGAGCCATCTCATTGTTCAGTGGAATTGAATCAGACATTTCAAGCTGGACCCAAATAGGCCTCATTACCTTTTGGTGTGGCCTCCAATCTCACCAATGCTGAGTGTCCGCCTTGATCCCTCCGTGTTGTGCTGTGGTGGTGGAGCTTGGCCCAGCTGGGCTGGATGTGCTGCTGCCAAGAGCTGAAAAGAGCTGAATGCTGGAGTTTCCTGGTTCTGCTGGCTGGGGGATGGGAGAGTTTAGGAATCCTGTAGTTGCTGAAGACATTCCCCTGTATCTCTTTCAGTAGCTCCTTAGTTGATCTTAGCTGAATTTCTTTAGATTTCTGGGCTCTGCAAGGAGGCTGATGAGGTTAGAAAGTCCCCTTGTTTGGTCTTTGCTGCTGCTGCTAGACACTCCTGGTGGGTGGTTCTGGGTGCACAGATCATATGGATGGGGGCCACTGCAGATGGGGCCTCCGTAGATCGGGGCCGCAAGCTCCTCAGTGGGATTCTGGCCATATTCCTCCTTTCTGGTGGGTCTTGATCTCTCCTTTTTCTCCACTGTGTCTAAGAAAAACCTATACTCCTGCACTTTTCAGATGAAGAATGTATTTTGCTGTAGTTTTGCTTAAATCCCTCCCTGGGCTGGTTTGGCATGGCTCCCATGCTGCTATCTTACCCGGAAGTCCCACAACAGACCAGTTTTTAAAGCTATAAAAAGAAATTTATTGGAGGAAACATGATGCTTTAAAAATAGTGTCAGGGAATTTGGCTATACACAAAAATCAGCCTTAATCCAAGACTGACATTTTCTACCAACAACTCAAAAATAATTGTAGACATAAATATAACATGGAAAATTATAGAAGCATTAGGAGAAAAAAAAAAAAACTAGGAATAATCAATGGGTTCTCAAGACAGGTGAAGAGGTCTTATATATAACACCAAAAATGTGATATATAAAAAAAGTTCCTGGGCTGGAGAGATGGCTTAGGGGTTAAGGAGCCTGCTTCCTAAGCCTAAGAACGCTGGTTCCAATCTCCAGCAGTTCCAGTCTCCGGGTCCCACATTTAGCCAGATGCAAAGTGACACAAGGGCACAATGCCACATTTGACCACAAGGGGGCACACGCATCTGGATTTCATTCTCAGCAGCTGAGACACTGCTGGCACGCCCATCTCTGTCTTCCTCTCTCTCTTTCTCTGTCTCTCTCTGTGTCTCTCTCCAAAAAAAAAATAAAAAATAAAAAATAAAAAAATAAAATAAAAAAGTTCCTAACAAATTGAATATATTAAAATTAAAAAATTTTCTCTATTAAAATGTTGTTTTAAAAATGATAAAACATCTACATACTTGGAAAATACTTGTAAACCATACATCTAATAAAGAATCTCTTGGAAGAACTTATAAAGATCTATCAAAAGAATTCAAATGTGAACATAAGTTAAAAACACAAAGACACATTAAGAGGTATATGCAGATAGTATAAGACAACACAAAATGATGTTATATCATTGGGTATTAGGGAAATGAAAATTAAAGTTCATTACAAAACTCTATTACAATATCTAAAACAAATAGTGATAGCATCAAATGATTGCAAGATGCAGGACAACAGGTTATTTAAATTGCTTCCAAAAAAGGCAACTTTACATCAAATCTGAAAAACTGTTTGACAATGTCTTATTAAACTGAAGTCATGACTATCATGTATGCTGAACAATGCTGCACTTTGTAATTCATATGAGAGAAAGGAAATCATATTCATGTCACTCATACCTGTGCAGTTGGTGCAGCTTTAAATCACAAAGACCGCAAACTGAACACTTGATTTTTTAAATGGTGAATAATTGTTTTTATGTGTGGCATCATTTGTCATTGGGAATATCAGTTAAAAATTAAAAGACATATTTTTTTGATAATTGAATGAACATCTAGAGAGTTGCAATGAGTAAAAGTAAAAACAAATGCCAATCCAGAAGGTTATATTCTACATGATACATTCTTATATAAAACACTCTCAGAATTAAATACATTTCTTCATGTATCTCCACACAAAAAGTGAAAAAAAGTGTTTATCAGGACTCAGAAGAGGGTAGATACAGTAGAGAAGTGGGGATGCTTACTACAGGAGACCTGGTAGATGCTGTGGACTATTCCATTTCTCTGTATCTTCATTGTTTCATTCCAATGTTCCATTAGTATCTTTGCAAGCCCTTAGTATTGGGGGAAACTGATTTAAAAAAGGCATGATTTTTTTTTTTTTTTTGGTCTTAGGGCTTTTTCACACCTATCATTATCTGAAAGTACAATCTTTAATTAAAATGTGAATGACATTAAAAACTCATTTTGTACTTGAAAGAACGATACATGGAGGAAAGTATCCCCGTAATCGCTAGGTGTGCCATTTACTGACTCAGTGTTTTAAGCCTCCCATTACAGGAGAAGCATTAGACACAGATAATTAATGAAATCAATCATAATTAATTCCGTCAGTGTCCATACCCTCATTGTATATATTTCTGAGGAGTTTCAGTAAAACTTGACATTAATGGAGATGGAAAATGGTAAAATGATTTTGAATATATAAAACACTATACACCAATCTTATATACTAAGGTTTCTTTCTTATAACTGATAGGTACTTGCAACTTAACACAGCAAGGTGGGGAGACTCCAGTTGTCCATCAGGATGGGACTGTCATCATAGTGTATATTATTGGAATTTCATTGGTCTATAAAATGTAAGATTTTAACATCTCTGGTTTCCCTAAGTCTAGGATATGGCTAGATTATATTTCATGAGATCTTATAGAATCTGATAATACTGAAATATTTGTCTTACGGCTGAGTATGAGTTGCATCAAGTATAATGAAGGGACTGGGATGTACAGTTGAGTTGTCGCTTCCAAATGTGAGTTACAAAACAACCCTCAATTCATTCCAGCATACTTTGTCATGCTTCTACTCTCAAACAGAGAAACTACCTCTGATCTTTTAGGAAGTTACAATTTACTTTGTGTAATTTCTGTTTAAATTTATAAAATACAATTTTAATTAGATTCATTGCATTTTAATTGTTGAGATGTAGATGTTCATATACTTAATGAATAAGAGTTGATGGTCATGTGTAAATAGCTTTACCTATATATAAAACAAACTATATTTTTTTATGCATTTGCCAACTTTTTCTTTGTCTTCTTTTCCTTCCTTCCTTCCTTCCTTCCTTCCTTTTCTTTATTTATTTTTAGGTTTTTCTCACTCTAGCCCAAAAGCTGACCTGGAATTCACTATGTAGTCTCAGGGTGGCCTCGAATTCATTATGATCCTCTTACCTCTACCTCTGGAGTGCTGGGATCAAAGGTGTATGCCATCATGCCTGGCATGTTTGCCAACTTTTGTTCAGTATAAGTATCTTGAGATACTTTCAGGAATATCATCTGCCAATAAATCATTCATTGCTCTTTATTATCCATAATATGCCTCAATAGGTATACTATGGTGTGTTTGTACAATCAAAACTCAAAAGGCATGTTATGTGCATTGCTTCAGATTTTGTCTATTTATAAATAAAGCTATTATGAGTAGTTTCATGCAAATCTATTATATTCTACATTCAGCTTTAGCAACACTAGAAGTGGACCAGCTAGGTTATAAACTACATGAGTGCTTATCTTTTTCAAAAATGTCAAATTCTGAAAGGTTAGGTGTTGGTTTAGTTGTTTCAGCTGAAGAGATAGTTTTGTACCTGCTAGCACATCTTTAATGGGCATGAATTTTCCTGATAAATTTGGATGTCTTCTTATTTATAAAATTTGTAGTCTATTTCTCTTTACATCAATACCACACTATCATCAATAGTTATAATATCCAGTGAGCTTTCAAAAATAAGAAAAATTTAAATCTTTCTCTTTCTCTCTCTCAGTATGTAAATCTCTCTCTCTCTCTGTGTGTGTGTGTGTGTGTGTGTGTGTGTTTGAATTTGTATGGGTATACGTATGTCATGGCACATATGTGACAGTCATAAGATGACTTTGGGATGTTGGTCCTCTCCTGCCACTTTGAGACAGGTTTCTTGTGTTTTTGTCACTACAAATGCCAGAAAAACTACCCTATGAGCTTCAGGATTTTCCTGACTGTTCCTCCCATTTTTGTAGGCTCACTGTAATTCCAGGTGTGTGTGCCACTTTGCATCTGTCTTTACATGGGTGCTGGGGGTTGTCAGGTTTCTGGAGAAGGCACCTTTAACAACTGGACCATTTCTACAGACCCCAAAATGTATTTTATGACAGTTCTGGCAATGCTGTTACTTTTGCATTACCATATGAATCGTAGTGCCACCTGCTTTATATTAACAAAATATATTTTGCTTGTATTTCTACTGAGCTTGCATTGACTCTAGACAAATGTGGTAAGGAATCTGAATCCTAACAGTATCAAATCTGATACAAAATTTACTTGCCAACTTCACTTAGGTTAACTTCAATTTTTCTCACTAAAGTTTACAGTTTTTTTTTTTTTTTTGGAGGTTTTGCAACTGTATCCTGAAACTCTGATAAAAAAAAATAAATAAATAACTAGTTTCCTGAACTTTTGCTTTGTTTGTTTGTTTGCTTTTGTTTTTGTTTTGGGTTTTGATTTCTCGAGGTAGGGTCTTACTCTAGCCCAGGCTGACCTAGAATTCACTATGTAGTCTTAGGGTGGCCTCGAACTCACGGTGATCCTCCTACCTCTGCCTCCCAAGTGCTGGGATTAAAGGCATGCACTACCACTCCTGGATTCCTTATGCTTTTTGAGTGAATGTTGTAGGCATTTTTTTGGCACTGTAGCATGATGTTAAGAGAATTGTACTGACTTATTTCTGTGGTCAAATGGGAGAAATAAGAAAAAGACAGTTGAAAGTATATGAATAAAAACTATTATCTACAGGTAGATGATGGGTGATACAAGCCTGTGTGTTGAAAGCCCCAAAAATCTACAAAATCACTTCTAGAGTTAGAGCTAGAGAATGAGATTGACACATAGCAAGAACAATACAAGGAAAGACTGAACAAACCAGTAGAAAACAGCCAGGTCATATAGGAAACCACTACCTTGGTATCAATTGGTCCAGAAGAACTGGAAAATATTCAATTATTGTAAAAACATTCATATTTTTATGTATATTTTTTATTGACAACTTCTATATTTACAGATAATAAACCATGATAATTCCCTCCTCTCCCCCCTTTCACAATTCCACTCTCCATCATATCCCCTCCCTTTCTCCGTTAATCTCTTTTTTTTTTCCAATTGCATTTAGATTTAATTTCTTCAGGCCACTTTACATCCCATCTTTTCCATGCTAAAAACCTCTAGTAAAAGCATATTTGAAGTGTTCTATGGTATTCCAGCCCTGGCATCCTTCAGAAAGAAGTCTAGCTCTGCTACAATGCTTAACTTAAAATTGCAAAAATGTTTAAGAAAGTAATTTCCATGTTTGTATAACTCAGTGGTAGATCTCTTTCCCAGCATGTCATGACCTTGGGTTTCATCCAGAAGCACTGAGAAAGGATAAAATAAGTGACTGAATTAATTAAATAAGAGGTATTAAGTTTGCATACTCTAAAAAATAGTAGTAGAAGACTCTTATACACAACAGTGACTCTGTAGTCTAAGATTAGAATGCTATACAGAAAGCAAGGAAAAAAAAAAAAATGATTGATTTGAATGAAAGTTAGCTAATATAGAACAAAAGCAATAGAGAAAAAAGTCAATGAAATCAAAAGGTACTTATTCAAAGTGATTAACAAAATTGACTAACACTTAATTAGAGTATCCAAGAAAAAATGGAAGACAAGAACTAACAAATGAATTTAAGTAATGGTTAAAGTTATATCTAACCCACTGTAGAGAAATAAAAAGAATCACCAGGAAAAAAAATGGAAATCAGTTTGTCAAAACTGGATAATTAGATTAAATCAATAAATGACTATAAATACACAAATTAAATAACACAAGAAGGAAGAAACACATACTGCAAATAGACCTGTAGCAATTACATAAATGGAAGAGGTCATTTGAAGATATTCAACAGAAGTCCTAACACATAGATTCTCTGGTGAATTGAAGAATTCATAGTAATTCTAAATGAAGTCTTCAAAGTCAAAAAAAGAGAAGTGGGAAACTGCAAAGATGGTTCAGCAATTAAGGCCAGTTGCTTGCAAAACCTCCTGGCCCAGGCTTACTTCATAAGCCATTCACATATAGCTAGAAACAAAAAGTGGTACAAGCATCTGACATGCATTTACAAATGCAAGAGGTCTCAGTATGTGTGGTGGTTAAGGTGTTGTCAACTTGATCTGTTTAGTAATCCACAGAAATCCCTTTTGGGTGGGTATCCGAAGTTGCTTCCAGAAGGATTAAATGAAGGAGGAAGTCCTTCCCCCAGAGTGAACCCTTCCCCCAGAGTGATCACTTCCCCCAGAGCTGGTGGCCCCTCTCAGAGGGGGACTTTCTATAAGAAAGCTCTGGGTAAAAAAGAGCCCTCTTCCTTCCACTTGGCTGTCGGAGCTGCTTGCTGCCTTCCAGCATGGATTGAAAACCAGAGGCTCCTCAGGAAGCCTCCATGTCTTCAGTGCTGGATTGGGACTGCTGAGGCATCTAGGCATGTGGACTGAGCAGCTACCTGATTTCTTGATTCTCTAACCTGCAACTACTATTGGACCACAGTAAATTAATCCAATAAATTCCCCTTTTAATATAATTCATTCTAGCAGTTCTTTTCCTCTGAAGAACCCTGACTAATACATATTTTGGTACTGAGAGTTGGGTGCTAATTTGTTAAACCAGGGGGAAATAAAGCAGACTTTGAAGAATAGGACACTCCTTCAGCATTCAGGCCCCTTAAGACTACATTCTTTCTGTTTCCCAATGCAGGCCAGCAGGCCTAATCTCAATGGTTGTGATCTCTCATACAATTGCATCTGAATGGACAGAAATTTCAGCCCAAAGATTTCATTTCTTCTGTGCCATATCCCTCTGCTCACACCAGTCCAGTGCAATGCACCAGTGCAGTGCAATCCTACACAAGTTCTCAGGACATGGGCATAACAGCAATCTTCTCACAAAAACTACTTCTAGCCCAGTCCAGTCAAACTCTTTCTCACCCTCATAAGCCAAACCTCACAGTCCATAGTTCTTTCTGCATTTAGGTCTTTCAACTCTGACCAGAATTGTCCACCAAGTGCTTCTTACAGCACTGCAAGGCCAAGGTTTCAAATCTTTCCACATTCCTCTTGAAAATCAGCTCCAAAAGGCCAAAGCCACACAGTCACGTGTCTAGCAGCAATCCTATTATTCTGGTAACAACTTTACTTTGCAGTCAGGTTTGCATTGCTGATAGAAATCAGCTTGTGGGAAAGAAAAAAAAAAAGGTTTATTTTGATTTAAAGACTTAAAGAGTAGTTTTGTTATGGCAGGGTAAAATGATGGCATGAGTAGAGGGTAGACATCACCTCCTGGCCAACATCAGATGGACAATAACAGCAGGAAAGAATGCCAAACACTGGCAAGGGGAGTCTGGCTATATCACCCATAAGCCAACCCCCAACAATGCACTGCCTCCAGGATGTGATAATTCCCAAATATCCATCAGCTGGGAACCTAGCATTCAGAATACCTAAGTTTATGGGGGACACCTATATCAAACCACTACAATCCATCCCTGGTCAGCATAAACTGATAACCATACATGATATAAAATCTAATGCATTCATGAAACTTTAAAAGTCCCCATAATTTTAATGAATTCCAATGTTCAAGCATCCCCATAGTCCATGGTCTTTTAACTGGGCTATAATACCAAAAAGCATTCAGAGTACCTAAATTCATGAGAGACACCTGTATCAAACTACCAAAGCATGTACACAAACACTCACACACACACACACACCCCTCTCACACATATAAACAAATAATTAATAATTATTAAAGAGGAGTTATTTACCAACTTGTTTCATTCTACAACACTATTACTTTCTGATATTACAACCAGATGAGACATGCATGACAAAATTGAAAATTATAGGCTAATATTTCTTATCATAAACTTAAAAAATGTCAGTGAAATACTAGTGAACAATGCAGCAATTTATACAAAAAGAATAAAACATGATAGGTTCTATCTTTATAAGATTTAAACTCACTTTCCCCCTGTATGTAAATTATTATACATATTAAAAGCTATGACTTGGGGAAAAGTTTCCAGAATGGGGGATTGATGTATTGCACACACAAAGCCCAAGAGGCTTCAAGGGAGAGTTTAGGAAATCTGGGGAAGTTCCAATCTGAAGATGTCTGACTCACAGTTTGTATTTTAAAATTATCACAAAGCTAGAAGCATCAGTAGAACATAGTCCCAGTAAAGAAAGGCAGATATAATAGGATATATAAAATAGAAATTATAGTCTAAAATCAAAGTTTTGTTTTTATAGTTAGTTGTTCTGTGACAAAGGCAGTAAGACTTTTCCTCCCAGAAAGTGGTGCTAGAATTTCTAGATGTCCACATACAAAAAATAGCATTGGATTTCCTGTCATACACAGGGTCCAACTCAGAATTGTTTTTAGGTATTGATATAATGGTTAAAATTATTTCTTACTTTCCTTAAAAAAATTATAAAAGTAAGTCTACATGTAATTAAAGAAATGGCTGTTTTGCTACAATGATAAATGTCCAAAAAGGAAAAACATAATTTTTACTGTTTTAATATCATGAAAAAATAGTTCAGAAATATCAAATCTTCATCTTTGTTCATCACTTACAAGTTCTTATTTACAGCTAATTTAGGATGCAGTTCAGCTATGTTTTCTGCATCTTTTGAGAGAAGATCCATTTTCCTTCACTTTCAAATGGCATTCCTCACTTGCTTCAAATCTGTCACCCAGCAAAAATTCTATGTCTATAGTTCTACTTTAAATCCTATTTATGACAATTTAGCCATTTTTTAGAAGATATAAACTTTCTCCACTTTATTTCCTTGGAATCCTCAGTAGTATAGCCACTAATTTTATACTTCTATTAAGTATATTCCAGGAAAAGTGATATGCTTTTAAGCAGTCTTCCACCATCTTCCCACTGCATAGGTGTGGAGGTTTGAATCTTAAATATGCTACAGATACCCAAGAAACTTCCATAGGCTTTGTCAAGAAATTGACAAGCAGAACCAGGAAATATATGAGCATTCAATAGAACCATAATAAGCATATCTTTTAGGCATGGTGAGAATATGGAGAAACTGAAATGCTCACACATTCATGCTGGTTTTGATACACTTAAATGTAGTTTGAAAATTTACTTAAAAAATTATAAACGAAAAAAAAAAAAAGATAAATGTAGGCAGTATACCAAAAACTCTACTCTAAGAAAGTCAGAAGCATATGCTCACCCAGAGATTTACACACAGATAGTCATAGCAGCATTACTTAAAATAGCTTAAAATGAACATACTACATTTGTTCTTCAACTTGTGAACAAGTAAAGAAGATGTGGTACACGGAATATAGCAACAAGAAAGGGATTGCTGCTACACTCCACAACATCGATAAGCATCAGAAATCTAAGAAACTAGACACAGGCACAGTGTATAACTCCAGTCATCTGACATTTCAAGGAAAAACAAATTTATAGACTCAAGACAGCAGATGAATGTCTTCTTGGGGCTGAAAAATGGAGTAAAATTTGGCTGGCAATAACACACAAGAAAACTTTTGAGGCGATGACAAAATTTTAAAATGTCACTGTAATGGAAGTTATTCAGGATATAAATATACTAAATTTTGTTAATTTTATACTTAAAATGGATGAGTCTTATGGCATGTAAACGATGGAAACATAGAAAAAATTATATTGTATGAATAAGTGGAATTAATCATCAAATTTCTGAATAAACTGTTAAGTTTCCTTCAGAAACTTTATTGTGTTAGGTTCTTGGTAATATCTAAGTCAAGGCATGAAAAATTAAAACTCTTGGATGTCTATAGGGATAAGATTCTAAATTATAACAGTCATACAAGTACAGGATATTACATTATCTGTAGTTTTTTGACATAAAAAGAGAGAAAGAGGCCAAAAAGGAATGACAGTGGGTATGATACACTAGGGCCTCTGGCCACTGCAAAAAAAAAAAATTCCAGATGCATGCACCACTTTATGCATGTGGCTTTACATGGTGTAGCAGGCAGCTTCAGGTTCACTGAGATGAACTTCCAGACCAGGCACAGTTATGGAGGAAGGGATTTATTGAAGTTTACAGATCGAGGGGAAGTTCCATAATGGCAGAAGATGCTGGCCTGCTCTCACAGGGCCAGGCAGAGAGAGAGAGAAAACCAAAAGTCAAAAGCTACACAGCACAGCCTACCTCAGGAACTCCAACTAGGCACACTTTGCATAGCTTTAGATTAAAATCTCAAACCCACCACCACACCTTAAGATCCACCCAGTGACATTGCCTCCCGCCAGGTGACTGCAGATACAAACCACAAACTAGTAAAATACTGAATATATTGGGGGCCATCTTTCAAGCTACCACACATGGGTATTTGGGGAATTAAACCTGGGCTGTCAGACTTTAAAGCAAGTGCATTTAATCAGTGAACAGTCTCTCCAACCCATTATATACAGTTTAAAAGAAAGGGCTGGAGGGATTGCTTAGTGGTTAAGGCATTTGCTTGCAAAGCCAAAGGATCCAGGTTTGATTCCCCAGGACCCATGTGAGCCAGATGGCACAAGGGGGAGCACAAATCTGGAGTTCATTTGCAGTGGCTGAAGGCCCTGGCACACCCATTCTCTCTCTCTATCAAATACATAAATAAATAAAAATAACATATTCAAAAAATAAAATTAAAATAAAAGAAAGAACACACCAATATATACATGTCTTAATAGGTTCCAATGTCGATGTCTGTTCTTTAGATAATTTCTAAGAATTGCATTCATCTATCTCATTATTAAACAAATATTTCCAAATAGTATTAGTTTTTCACCAAGTGAAGAAATTTATCCAATAATTCACCTGTCTCCTCACTCCCTGCATGGCACATCATGAAGTCAGAATGTATGTTATGGTGAAACTGAAAGGGAATCAGGTAGCATTGTTAGGTAGTTTAGGGTGGGCCCTGAAAGTAAAATCCAGAAGTGTGCCTATGTCTGCCCTTGCAATCTCCACTTTACTAGAGATCAGAGAAGGATCTCTCTTCTCCTTTTCTCTTGAATAAAGGAGTTAACTAGATCTATATTTTCCATAATCAACCAGAGCCCCTCCTGGGAGGGAGTTCTCCTTTCCTAGCATTTAAATCAGATCCTGGCATTAAACTCAGCCCACAAACATGGCAATATGGTTGGCTTCTTCATGAGTCAGCTGCTAGCTCAGACCAATCAGCGCTCCTTCTGGCTCACCTGAGCCTGAAGGTGAGGGCCACCTCAATAAGGTTATAAGTAGATGCTTACCAGGTGGGCAGGCCCTGTTTTTGTTGACTGTTCATCTCTCCTGAACTTCCAGGTTCCTAACCTGGTAAGTATCCAGGCCGACTAACACAAGCTTTCTATCCTCTCTCTCTTCAACCTAGCAGGAGTTTTCCACACTTCTCTTTCCTTTCTAAATCCCTTTGTATATTTCAGGCCTATGCTCACTTCCTACATGGGTTCTAGGGGCTCATACATGTATCTGTTTTCCCTTCCTTAGTTTACAGATCCTCTGTCTCCCTAATATATTATTGAATAAAATTGCAATGGTTCATAAATTATCCTTCTCAGTCTGGCTTATCCAATTCTTTGGGGAGAAAGAGACATGAATTCAGGGTTTGGAGTTCAAGGACTTCCCTGAAATCCACAAACCTGGTAACAGAGCATGTCACCTCTACCACATCTGCCAGGGCTCAGGAGACATTTCAAGGGAAGCTGCAACATGAGTACTACTCTCATTCATAGCCTGACAAGCTTCAGGGAGATGGAAATGGATGCTGTGGTCACTCAAAACTCATCAAAGCAGAAATCTAGAGGCTACAGAGAGCTTCACACTAAATTAGACTTCTAACACACCTGCGGAGGCTCAGGGAACATTTCAAAAGAAGTGGTGGAAAGATTGCAAGAGCCGCAGGTGGGTGGAATTAGACTAAGGCATGCCTCCTCCACACAGAGGATGGCTGAAGCCTTTGGGACCCCTGAGTGAATACCAAAAACCCCACTGAGGAGGGCCCTCCATAGAACCAGGGTGGAGGAGAAGGAATATAAGTATAACCATTTAAAAGTAAAATTTAATTTAAAAAAATCATCTAGATTCTTTCTACTTTTTGCTATCACAAATAAAGCTAATATAATACTATAATACTGGGTAGTATGTTAAGTATTCATTTCCTCTTATAAGAAACTACAATATTCTTTTCCAAGATGAGCATGTTCTCACTTCTTTCCAGCATTGTGGATTAGTCATCATCATCAAAAAAAAAAAAAAAAAAAAAAAAAAGTAGCCACCATGAAAAAAGGAAAATGTGTGTTAGGAAACTGAATCTTTTCATCATCAATTAGTAATGTTTCAAGTGTTAGAATTTATCTAAATGTTAAGTCTAAGTCTAAGACAAACATCTTAAAATGAGATTTAGCATTTGAAGTAAAGTCAAGACAACCATATTTTACAAGATCTGAAAGGCATATATTATTTTATATACAAATAGGAAACTAAAATACTCACAATTAAGTTATAGCAAACTTAAATCGCAAAATGTATGAAAATGTAAAACAGTACATATAAAAGTACATCTTCATACCAATGAAGCATCCATTTATTTAGTTTATACCTTCCTCAAAGTATGCTTTATTGCCAGTTTTTCAAATGAACAATACTAGAGATTGGGAATGATGGTTGCTATCAGCTTCAAATGAGTCAATTGATGGCTTTTTTTTTTTTTTCTATTCAGAACAGAAAAGATTATGGGCAAATAATTTTACAATAAGAAGGACCATTTAATGTGCAGTTATTTGAAAACAAAACTGCCTTTCCTTTTCATCTACCATTCAATCAATGTAATTCTATAAGAATAGGATTTTCAATGTGTTACATAAGTGATCCACTCAGCTGGGTATATTCAATTGTTATTGGTGATGAAATTATTATTTAATTTCTGTCAAGTCTGCTTCACATATTATTAGTAGGGAAGTATAGTACACTGACAGTGTGAGTGATTTATTAATCGATTCCATGGCACTGCTGTGCTAAGCATAATTTTTCCAGTTGAAATAAAATAAATAACTGAATCTAGGTTATACCTGTAGAATTTTAAATTCTTGATGTTATGATAAAAATTTATACCTCAAGTTCATGGACAAATACCAAAACTTTTTATGGAAGAGCAAAACATGTTAATGCAAAATAAATGATTTCTAACACTTTTCTCTCTCAGTCGTTAAGGAAATGCCTTACTTATTGTTATTTCTCTTCCATATCTTCATTCCTCTTTCACTTTCCTCCGTTCTTCATTCTATATTTATTACTCCTTCTCTCCATCTTTCCTTCCTTTTTTCATTTTTTTTTTGAGAGAGAGAGAGAGAATGGGTGAGCCAGTGGTCTCTCAGCCACTGTGAACGAACTCCAGACACGTGTGCCCCCTTGTGTGCATTGTGTGCTTGTGTCACTTTTGCATCTAGCTAAATGTGGGCCCTGGAGATTCAAACGGGCATTCTTAGGCTTCACAGGCAGGCACCTTAACCACTAAGCCATCTCTCCACCCCCCTTTTTTTCTTTTATTTTGCAAAAATAAATCAATAGGGCTGGAGAGATGGCTTAGCAGTTAAGGCATTTGCCTGCAAAGCCTAAGGATCCATGTTCGACTCTCTAGATCCAACATAAGCCAGACACACAAGGTAACACAAGCACACAAGGTCATGCAAACACACAAGGTAGCACATTTGCACAAGGTGGCACATGCATCTGGAGTTTGATTACTGTGGCTGGGGCCCAGGTGTACCAATTATCTCTCTCTCTTTCTCTCTCACATAAAAGGCCAGTCTGTCAGGCTTCCCTCAAAAATAAATAAATAAATAAATAAATAAATAAATAAATAAATAATTTCCCATGGCACTATTATTTTTGTATCTTAAAATAATTATTACAGATCTAAGGAGATAGTTCATATCCCCAGAATCCATGTAAAATCAGATGCAGTAGTTTGAGCATGAATAATGCCAGCATATGTATGGTGAGATGGGTGACAGAGATGGGAGAATTCCCTAAATGCTGATGCGCTAAACATCCTGGTTCACATAGCAGTGACCATGAGAGTCTCTGTCTCAAAGTGAAAGAAAGGTGGCAAATCCTGAAGTTGTTTCCTGACCTCCACATCCATGTATGTTATGTGTACACCTGCACCCCCATACATGTTTGTATGGGTCTGACCTTGTGCAGAAGACTGTATATGCAGAAAACTGGTCAGCAGCTGCCTCATTCCTATATAATCTGCCCTGGTTCCCCATTCCCATGCTTTTTCTATATTTGATAAAAGAAGGTTGTTGCAAAAGCTTTTCTACTTATTTTCTATATTTGATAAAAGAAGGTTGTTGCAAAAGCTTTTCTACTTATGTATAAATTAAACCAACGGTGGTTAGGTGGTAATGCAGTATATCTGGCAGTGCCTGCCAACCACCAGATCCCAACTTTCACTCTATTACTGTGTCTGTCTTATTTTCCTTCTAAACCTCAAGTCACTCCTAACAGATAACAGCATTGAAATACTTAACCAATACAAGATTTTAAACAACCAGGGCAAATGTAAAACTCTGTAATTCCAATCCAATAACTAGTCAGTGACAAATCTCGTGCAGCAGCTGCCACCCAAACAGAGACACAGGAAGAGCATTTCAAAAGAGAAAAGCAGCAATGCCCTACTAACCCTTGAGACTTATGCCCACACATAATTATCCTCAAACCCTTAAAATGATTTGCTACTGAATGGATCCTGAGACTAAGGGTACATTGCAAAGACCCTAATGACACCTGGAGGAGGCACCCATGGCTCTGTGGCTTTGGCCCCAGCTACCCTCAGGATTGATTGGAAGGTACTCTTTGGGTGACAAAATTGAGAAGATTTTTCCTTCTTAATTCTGAAGTTCAAATGATAAAAAAGCAATTATAAAAAAAAAATGCATGGCTTTGGACATCCTTACAACAGCCCATGGTGGTACAAGTGCCATTCTTAAGGTTAAATGATGTGTATATATTCCTGTAACTCTGCTAACGTTCCCTCTATTTTCATTTTATAAGACTTATGGAAACAGATTCAGACCATGTCACTACTGTGCCAATGAACAGTTCTGGAAATGGACCACTTGATCCCACTTTTCACTCTATTACCTGTGTCTGTCTTTCTTTCCTTCTAATCCTCAAGTTTCCTCCTAACAGGTCATAGCTATGAAGGTCACAGTACACCTGGTGTTCTTTTGCAGGAGTAGGAAGCCCTAGCTTACCTATACTCACTTTCTCTGTCTACCCACTCTCAAATAAATAAATAAAATATTAAAATAAATACTAAGGTTACAAACTTTGTTTAATTAACTATTTACCAAATAGCCTCTTAAGTCTTAGTTATGTCTTAAGGAAATTTTAGCATTTTTTTTTTAGTTACAAAATCTGTATATTAGAGATATGGATACACTATAGTCAATTAACTATTTTTTTCTGATTTCCTTTGCTCATGAGCTTTGATTATTTTTATTTATTTATTAGAGACAGAGAGAGGAAAAGAGAGAGGGAGAGGGAGAATGGGCTTGCCAGGGCCCCAACCCATTGCAGCCAAACTCCAGACGCATGTGCCCCTGTGCATCTGGCTTATGTGGGACCTGGAGAATTGAACCGGGGTCCTTAGGCTTTGCAGGCATGTACCTTAACTGCTAAGCCATCTCTCCAGCCCTTTTATTTTTATTTTTATTTATTTTTTTTTTTTTGAGGTACTGTTTCACTCTAGCCTAGGCTCACCTGGAATTTATTCTGTATTCTCAGGGTGGCCTCAAACTCATGGTGATCCTCCTACGTCTGCCTCCCGAATGCTGGGATTAAAGGCATGCACCACCATGCCTGGAGAGCTTTGATTATTTTTAAAGTCTTTGTTCATTCACCTCTATATTCAGATAAAGTTAAGGGGTTAGGGTAAGCAGAATTTAAAAAATGTGATAAGAATCCTTGCCTTTAACAAGAGGGAGTAACAAAAATAGTTAAACAATTGAAAACAAGCATGCCCTCTCCTTCAAATAAAGATGGAAAGTCCTACAAAATACTTCATATTTGAACTATGGCCTCTTGCCTATGTAATATATGTTGCACTTACCAACTTGTGGAGAACTAATAAAGACTATAGATTCTATGATGTTTTATAGAAACTACAGTCTGTTGCTTTCTGTGTTGGGAATAGGTTATAAAAGCTGTATTTTGCAGTTATGGACTTAAAACTTCAAGGAATAAAAGGAGCTAGCAAGTTTCTAGAGTGGAAGACCCACTGATCTCCACCCCCCTCCTCTGGGCATGCCTATTCCCTTTACCTGAGCTTGTCAAGATCCATCTCATCATGAACTCAGCTGGCAGGGAAAGGCATGGATGTGGTGAACCATGCAATGTGGGAGCATCTGCCTACACTGTGGCCATTCGGATACTAGCAAATTTACCTCATCTGAGAACCTCATTGTAGCAGAAACAATGCCTAGTATTCAAAAGAATAGTTTCCTCAGAATTTCATGGCTGTGCCACAACTAACTAGTTTTCATTTTATTTCTGTAAAACTGTCTATACAATTTAGATAGTGAAAAAAAAAAAAAAAGTAAACAGGAAAATGTTCTCATAAGGGCTACTTTCATAATAGTGTCCAGGAATGAGAGGCAAAACTCTACCCATTTGTGTCTTGTGGAATCTTCAGTCTTCTCACCCATACTCATCACATATGCTACGTATGGTGATAAAGATACAAGATGAAGGATCCTTAGTTCAGATGTCTCCTTGTTCATTTCTGGTAATAACAGAGATAGGGATAGTCAAAATATTTTTAAATAAATATTTTATTGCAATGTTCTCTTCATAATACCCATGATTCTTTGAATTAGATACAAGCATGTAATAGAAAAATAGTATGAAATGTTTGATTATGCTTTGGAAATACGTTATAAAACTGAATTTTCAGAACATCTACCTTGAAAGAAGTATTTGACATATGCCAAACGTACATTAACACCACCAGTGCTCAACAGAGTATCTGTACCTCCTCAGTAGCTCACCTTTCCACTTCCTGGTCTGTGTATCTCTAGGCCTACACCACCGAAGTATTCATGTGGCACTAAGATGCTCTAACAAACCCAGAAAGGTCAGGGACATATATGCTGTGCATTCTAGACTACCAGCCTGATTTATGTTTAGTTTTCTGAGTGCTTCTTGACAGCAAAATTTTTATAGGATTTCCATCAGATTCTACTTATTTTATAATACTATACAAATTAAATTAAACTTTTGGTTGATATTTTTAAAAATAAAATGAGAGGCACATTTGGTAGTACATACCTGTAATCCAGAAAGTTTAGGTTACCCTCAGCCACCTAGCAAGTTCAAGGCTAGTCTGGCATACATGAGACCCTGTCTAAAGAAATAAATACATGAATAAGTAAACACTGAACAAAAAAGGAAAATACATATCATTCATAAAAATATTTTCTACCTTTGCTGTACAATTAACTAGTTTATAAAAATATTGATTTTATCATACATGTATGAATCCATGTTTTACTATTGCTTAGCTTAGTGGTAAAGACCCAGAGCTTTGGAAATATAGCAGGGATTAGGACAAATTTTGGTACCCACTGGGGACTCACTTTTTCAACTTCATAAACAGTTTGTCCTCACCCACTCTTCCTCATTCTATATAAAATAGGATATTTAGAGGTGACATTGAGAATTAAGCAAGATGTGTTTTTAAACCATAAGTGAAAATGTTACATTTAAATTCAATTTTTTTTTCAATTTTTTAAATAGTACAGATAAAGTAGTGATTGATCTTAACTTTAAGCAGGATTGAGGTATTTGTATATTTCTGGATTTATAGGTAACAAACAGCCTGTTTGTGTAGATCTAGGGCCTTCTATAAGGAGCATGCATAGAAGAACACAGGCAACAACCATTCTAGCTCAGGGTAGAGGTTGACTATTTCTTGGACTCAACTCCTTGACTTAAACTGGAATATCTATATTCTTTGGACTTCTTTCTGTCTTCTATTTTCTTGCTTCTTGCATCCAATGCCTTGATTGAGTCCCGCCTCAAGTCCATTCGAACCTCATTCCAGCAAACTGGCCCCCACCTGGATGCTACCTATTACATTTCTCCTGCTGTTTGTGAATGATCTGAATCCTAAGCCAAAATCTGTTGACATGACCTCAATTTTCAATCTTTTCTCAGGTAAGTGTCTAGTCTAGTATTCCATGAGGAGATAACTGAGTGGCTAAATCACTCTGTTATTGTTCACAAGGCTGAAAACATGATTTTCTCAGTGGAGAGCTAGTGTTAGAACTATTGATTTTTACAGAAATCTTTTGAAATGAAGGGACCACATTGCCACTAAAGGAACACTGAAGTGGGAGACAAAAGACTCACTGGAAATGTACCATGGAACATTGAAAGTTACTGATCCTCTTTACTGCTAAGGTCTCTTTTCAGAATCTATGGATTATTCTAACATTACTGGTCCACAACAGGGATGAGTTGAGACTCCTTGCATTGTGGCTGTTGTGTTCCAAGAACAACTGACCTACAAGCAAAGAAGGGGGCATGGTGTTAGATACCCATGCTCAGAAGTTTCATAGCATCATTAAGTTGCTCATGAAGAAAGAAGGTTTAAGAGGAGGGCACAGAGTCTGCTAAGTAGATGAGTTATAAATTTCTAAGAGTACTCAACGTGCAGAAGACATTGCTATAACCATCTCTGGAAAATATAAAGTAGGAGATATTGACATAGTCATCTTGGGAAAATAATTATTATGATTTATGTCTAGAAGAGCTTATGACAAAAATATCTGTGATATTTAGACTAATGAAATCAGCAAATAAGACTGGTCTTCTCAAGAAAATGAGAACTTAATTTAAAATTTCTGATGTTTTTTTTTTTTTTTTTCCCCCGGTGTCCCTTCTCTTAAAAATAAGAAAAGAGGGCTGGAGAGATGGCTTAGTGGTTAAGGCGCCTGCCTCCTAAGCCTAATAACGCTGGTTCCAATCTCCAGTGGTTCCAGTCTCCAGGTCCCATGTTTAGCCAGATGCAGTGATGCAAGGGCGCAATGCCACACTTGACCACAAGGGGACACACACATCTGGATTTCATTCACAGCAGCTGAGAGGCTGCTGGTGTGCCCATCTTTATCTGTCTTTCTCTCCCTCTCTCTCTGTCTCTCTCAAAAAAAAAATGTTTTAAAAAAAGACAAGAATATTTTCTTAATGTTAGTGTCATTAGAAAAGGTGATTCTACCTTTTACCTCTCCCCTTTTGTAACACTAAATATATCTACTTAAAGGCACATGAAAAATATCACTAAGCATTTTTTTGTAAATAAAAAAAAAATATTTGAACCGCTTGTAATATGAAAATTCAGTGATCATTTATAATATGATTCTTAATTTTCTCTTTTCAAAAAATTAAATTTTATGCTCAGTTTCAAAGGGAATATACAGAAGTCAAAGAATGATTTGCCTCATTCATCCATCTCAATGTCATTCATATCAAGAAATGAGATCTGTTTCAGTCAGAATTGCTAATTGCCAACAACTAATACCAAAACTGGCCCATCACACATTGCTGGGATTCCTGAAAGAGCGCTAGGCAACTTACAGAGTTTCTGGGAAGGTTATAGAATCAAGCTTAGTAAAGATTCATAAAGAAAGGCTGATATCCATGAGTATTAGGGCTTAGACCACAACTCAACACCAGAGCAGCAAACTAGCAGCATCTCTGCTGAGCCAGTGTGTCCCCTGGTACCAGGCACTGGTGCTTCATTAAACATGTTGGTCCAAGAAAGATAGATGTTGATGCCACTGCAACATCACTACAGCCCTGTATCACTAGCTCTGGAATAGAGTATGAGGCAGGTCCATTTCACATAAGAGAAACTGGTAAAGCAAACATCTAATTTCTTCACATTGCTCTGAAAAGAGCCATATTCTGTCTTTTATCAGGTTGACAATAGAAATTTCTAGATAAAGGGATGATGCTCATATTATGACAGAATAAAAAAGACAAAACAGAAGCCCATGACCATCTCTTTGTTCTGAATTATGATGCATTCTTTATGAATGGTACCTCAGTCAAGATGGACTAGGTAATGCTATAGTTGCAAACATTCCCACATCTTTGTGTCTTTTATCCAGACATAATTATTTTTCATTCATAATAAGTATTTATTTAAGGCTTTTATGGTATATGAACCATATTTCCTTTCTCTGCAATGGAGGCTGAAGTTGCCTGTAGCATTTAGAACATCATGGGACACCATGGCAAAAACAAAAGGAAGTTAGTGAACTGAGCACTGACTTTTAATGACTTCCACATACATCATGTTTCCTCCCATTTGCTTAACTGAAACATATCAAATTGCTGTGTACAACTCCAAGAAGTCAGACAAACACACATATGTACTAGGATTGAAAAGATGAGAAATGCAATCATGTAAAATAGCCTTTCTGATCACCAACTTCCAGGCAAATATACTTCTAGTAGGCAATCTACTTCCTCCATTGTCTAAATGGACAACCCAAAGTCTCTACTCAGGGCTACAGGGTCTCTTGTTAGCTTATATTAGTCTCTTCATTGAGTGCAATGGTGATATGTGGGTTCACCAGGTAACATGTGACTCTTCTGGATCCAGACATGAACCAGAGACAGAATGTACTTTGTACTTGTGCCATGTTGCATGTAGATATACCTTCCTCATCTTGTTTCTCTTTTCCAAAGCATTATTTCCACCATAATTCTATAATCTGGGTTTCTTTGTTTTTACTTTATTCTCTTTTAAAATGATGCTAGTGTACATGTCTTTCTCGGAAGTTCAGCAACATTCTTGGCTTACTTAAAAGTCATGAATGAATGGTGTCAAAGCTGCTTTCAGGCTTCTGATGCATATGAAATATTTCTCTTTTGTTCATTTAAGCATTTTATTTAGAAATGTTTATAGACTCATATATGATTATAAGAAGTAGTTGAGGGGCTGGAGGGATGGCTTAGTGGTTAAGGTGTTTGCCTGCAAAGCCAAAGGACCCTGGTTCAATTCCCCAGGACCCACGTAAGCCAGATGCACAAGGGGGTGCATGTGTCTAGAGTTCATTTACTATGGCTGGAGGCTCTGATGTGCCCATTCTCTCTCTCTCTTTCTCTCTCTGGATCTCTTTCTTTCTCTGTGTCAAATAAATAAATAAAATATATTTTAAAAATAGTTGAGAGACATACCATGGGCTCTTCACCCAGTTTTGCTCTATGGTAAAATATTGTTTCTAAACTACAACATAGAACAATACCAAGAAATTGATAGAACACACAGATCTTATTCATAGTTACCCTGTTTTTACAGGTATGTGTATATATGGAGGTATATGTTGTGTTTAGAGTTATGTAATTTTTATCATGTGAATATTGTGATACATTACTATCGCATCACAGTTGCTGCAGCTACCTTCTTAAGCTGGGGCAAATTACCTGACCAGAAGCAGTTTATGGGCAGAACAGCTTCATTTCAGGCTTACAGTTTGGAAGGGAAGCTCAGTTTCTTACTTTAGAGAATGACCAGTCCTCATTCCATTTTTCCAGCTGTGTTATTTTGAAAATGTTACAGAAACTGAATTTTCCAGAGTGGGGATTTTTGTGGTTGTCTATATTTCATTAGGGAACCAAGCTGCTGCATGTATCAATAACTGTATTTGTTCCTTTTTAACATGTACTGAAACTCTATAGTATGGATAAATTATAGTTCATCCCACATTTAACTATTGTGTGATATTTAGGCTGCTTTCAGTTGGGAACTGTAGCAGTCATAAACACTTTTTTTTTTTTTTTTTTTTTATAAATAGGTTTTCATTTCTCTGAGATGAAAGCCTAAAAGAGTTGCTGGGTCATATGTTAATTGCATATTTAATTTTATAATAAACTTCCAGCTTGTGGTTATAACATTCTCCATTACTACCAGTAAGGTATGGATGAGTCAGTTTCTCAGCATCCTCACCATCATTTCATCTTGGAGTGTTTTTGTGTGCTTCTTTGTTTTGTTGTGTTATTAATTTTAGCCAGCCTGTAAGGTATGAAGTGGTATCTCATTGTAGCTTTCTTTTTATATTTCCTTATCAGGAATTAAATGTGTTTTCACATGGTCCTTTTACATTTATATATCCTCCTCAGTGAAAGGTGGTTTTCTCTTACTTTTTAGTTTGATTGTTCATTTTAAAGTTCTTTTATAGCTCCTAAGGGCTAATCTTGTATTAAATATGAATTTTGCACATATTTTATCCCAGTCAGAGAATTGTCATTATTTCTTTTTATTGAATATTTTAGAGTAAAAAATTTAATCTTGATGAAGCCTTGTTTATCAGTTATACCTGGTTTATGCTTTTGGTATCAATATAATAAATATCCTGAAGATTTTCTCCATTTTTACAAAAATGTTATCATTTTACATTTTACTATAGTTGCACCTAATCTGAGTTGATATTTTTAAATAGAATTTACTCAAAACTTTACAGTTTTCTTATCTATTTAATTCTGCAAAACATCATAATCTTATAGGTATATTACTAGTATTTTGACACAATTCTCAAATTTGCCAAATTATTTGAAGCTTGCTTCCATGAACTCTCTCTCTCTTTCTTCCTCCTCCTCCTCCTTCTTCATTTTTCTCCTCTCTCTCCTTTTCCAGCACTGCTGGTTGAAAGCCTCTGCTTGCCATGCTGAACACTTGTCACAATAATCCTTTGCAGGAGTAATTTCTAATTATTTAAAGAAAATTAAAAAGCAGAGATTTATAAAGTTTAAATAACTGTTTTGAACATGAAACTAGCCAGTGGTAAGGTCAGGCTACAAATTCATACACTCTAACTTCAGAGACCCCCTGCCCTGTACTCAATTGGATGCATGTCTATCTATAATACAAGAGATTGCAAGACATCAATGATTTTTTAATAAAGTACCATTAAATGAGATGTGAACAACAATAATAAAAAGCTGATCATAACATATTTTCACCCTGGGGATTTTTCAGGGCACTATCCCCCCGCCCCATTTAGTGAGGTTAATTACAGCCCTTCCTCATAAGGTGCTTCTCGAGATTTCTAAGGCAAGTTGTGATGCTTTCCCCTTTCCTAGATGAACACAGTGTGAATGCACTAGACCCTCAGAGCCCTGTAGAATAATTGGAACTGAAGAATCAGGATACATGGAAAATAGTGCTTACTATTACAAGCACTCGATATCCAGATCATTGACCTGTGAAACAGTTGATATACGAGGCTTTTCAACAATCTGGCTCTGCTGGTTGGAAGATCTTACTGCTTCTCCATGTCATAGTGATGCAGGATTTTGTGGTTTATGAACCCCATTTTGGATTTGTGCTATTTTTAACAAATAATAGATAAAAATTAACTGAAGAAGGATAAAATATGAATTATTAAATTTATTTAGAGAAATCACAAAATTGGGGGTTTATTTAAGGGAAGCTATGATCTAGGAAGAAGGCTATAGCAGAGCCATAAGCACGTGGGAAGTGGGAAACATGCACCCAGGAATAAAACACTGCATAGTTCATAAGATTTATTTAAGAGAAATTGAGGTTTGTAATGAAAGACTAGAGTAGAACCATAAGCATGGGGAGGATCATTTTTAAAGCTCAATTAAGAGAAATTAAGGTTTTCAAGGAAAGACTGGAGCAGGCTATAAATGTGTGGAAAATGGAGGTTAGGTGTATATGTAGGGATATTTAGAAGCAACATACATAGCATCCACCTTGTGCTTCCCTATGGAAAGAAGTTAACAGGGCAAAAAAATTGGTACCTTAAAGAAGGATAGCAGAGGGAAAGTATCAAAGCAGAGACCAAGGAATTCAGACGAGAATTGAGTAGAAAATAAAGTTGTACCCATAGCTACCCTGAGTTTAAAGAATTTATACAAACATGTCTAGAGTTAGTGAAAGCATCCATGTGTTAGATCTGGAGTGTAAGAAAAATGCACATGTAGTAGATTTAAAGACCAGAGGAAAACCATACATGTAATTAAAGTGAGAAGTTACCCCAAACCATAAAACAGAGACAGGCAGAGAATTATTCAGACCAAGAAACAGTACTATGTTGTCCTCTGCCCCTTCCCCCCTGCACACCAGGCTGGGTGAGAGTTGAAGCCGCTCATGTGTATCCAAGTAGAGAAGAGAGGAACTCCAGAGAGGGCAACAGGAAGAAGGCTATAGTCTTATAGTATAGAAAATGTATTGTTTCATCAGATTCAGGTATGTAAGGGAAGGCCCATTTGGTTTGTAGATTTGGGGGGCAAACTTCGGAGCCAGCTCACCTACATAGGAGGCTAGACTGTGGGCATCAAGGGGCACTATAGCTTGTTAGACATGACTCTTGATTAGACTCATGGTTTCACTCCTGACAAGAGTTCTATTTCTGCCAAGGAGGGTTGGCATGTGGGATGGCATATCCTGGTTCCCTCTGGGCCTCAATTTCTAACTGATACTGCCTAAAAGAAGTTAGCTTTCTCCTATTTCTCCTTCATTAGATGTAGATTGGAGTCTGGAACCTATCTGCTGGGAATTTTCACATTTTGGTATCCTTGACCAAAGATTTGGACATGGTTAGTAACAGAAAAGGAGGTTCTTTATTAAGAGAGAAACATTACCCAGCTTGAAAATTGGCTTGAACTAAAGAAAGGTCAGGGTAGCAAAGTGTAACCTTTGACCTTTGTATGGCTCTCTTCCATATTGTGTACTTTTCTTGGCATTTTATACTTTCTTAGATATACACAAGATGTGTTAGGGAAGGGATCCAACCTTCCTCTGTCATTGGCTTTTTTCCTATGTTAATCTTGATCCCTCTGGAGACTCCCAGCTGTGATAAGAATAGTCTTCTGTAAACCTAGCCTTGGCTGGTATGGCCCTTGACTATCAGATACTATCCTGTGACTTTTAGACAACATTTTTGTAATACCTGTAGGAGTCACATCAAGTGTTGTGGCCTGGAGACTTTCTGAACCCGTGTTAACAACAGAGTTAGGCCATGTTGTTAAGGGATATTGGGAGGACAGGGTTTCTTTTCCCCTGTCCTGTTAACCCAACTTTTAGATCCTCATCCATCTCAAAAGAATTGAGGAAATGGATTCTGAAAGTATTAATTTATAAGATTTATTTGGAGAAAATTGGCATCCAGGGGAAGGCTGGAACGGGTATGCACATACATGTAAATTTAAAGACACACACACACACACACACACACACACACACACACACTATATGTAGTCCTGGACTGAGGGTGAAGAAGAATACATGCAAGCCCACATGGGACGTCAAACATGAGAATATAAAGAAACTTGTATACTCTCTCAGCAGACGTGTGTAAGGTTTTCTCCTTTACATTAGAAAAGGAAGTGAAGAAATCAGTTAGTCAAGGTCCCTAGCTTAGAACAGAAGCCAGAAGGAAGAAATTTTTCCTCCCATTCACATAGGGAAAAGTACCAGAGCAGGGACCTGGAAGTTCAGGCATCAGGAGGAGAATGAGCAGCCAAGACCAAGACCCTTCTTATCCATGTGGCAAACTTTCTGTAGCTCATTGGGGTGGTAGTCAGGCTCAGTCAGGGTCAGGAGAGTGAGGGAGGGAGAGAGCTAATTGGTGTTTTTAAAAATATTTTTTAAAAATTATTTTATTTAGTTTTTCTAGACTCAAGGAGCTGGCCCAAGAGGGGTCAGCATACCTAGGTATGTCAGTTTGGGAAAAGGAGTAGAGGGCACTGTCACTGAGTCATGACACTGGATCAGACGCTGAATTCCAAGGTTTGCCAAGAAAGGTAGAGTGACATCTCTTTGTTCCCTCTTTGGGCCTTCCCTTAGCTGATTAACTAGAAATAAGGAAATAATAAATAAATAAACTACCTTGCTCCCATTTCTCCCTCAGTGTGACAACTATTCTTCTTTGTCTGCCTGTGTGAACCTAAATGTTGTATATTTAATATTTTGATTTAAAGCCAAGAAACCATATCCTAAGGTTTCTCCACACGTTCTTATTTTGAAACCAATCTTATAATTACATTCTTGAAGTTTTCCAGAAAATTAAAAAAAATATATAATTGATTTTCCAGTAATAATCTTTTCACCAGAGAGAGATAACTGAATACAAGGTGTGAGGGAGACATTGATTTAAAAAAGAAGAAGAAGAAGAAGAAAAGAAAAAGAAACAGGCCCCAAATTAAACCTAATAAGCAAAAGACTAAGCCTGGTTCTACAGCTAGATTTAATGTATGCATTGTCTATGTTTTTCAGGTACAACAAAGAATTTGAAATACAATGTATTTCAGATTCTTATCATGTCTGCAAACCTCTGTGAGAAATTCATTTCATGCATCCCTTTCTATACCATTATTTGGATTTCCTGGGCCTTGCACCAGGCCATTTGTCCTATGCCAGTGAAGGGATATTGCATATTTTCAATACCACTATAGAGAAGAAGACATACATGAGAGTTAATAACTATCAAATGTGCCTATTTCCCTGTACTATAAATTAGACCTTGCTTTCCTTCTGAAATTTGCAAGAAGGAAAACAGATTCCCTCCTGCTGATGTGGGGGAGAAGAGCTAAATCTCCCTCAAGATTCACTTTGGCTTCTTACAGCTGTATGTTAGTACCTTTTTATATGCAATTTTACTTCATTTAGTCTTTAAGGTTGTGCCTGAGGTTAGTTTAAAAGGTTAGTTAAATGTTAATGGATGTTAATGCTGCAATTAAATTGTTAAATCAATTGAAAACTGTGGCTCCATCTCTATCTGCATTAGTGCTGGCCTGGGCTGCATTGGCGTATAAATTAAAAGCTGTAAATCTAGTGAAGTCTAATTAGAGACCAAATTTCTCATTTATCTTATTTTCACAGGACTGTAAGCACTGATAGAGAATCAACGAAGGGCTAAAACTTTTTAACATTAAAAAAACTATTTTATCTATTTCAGGATTCAGGTGACTGATTATAATTCAGATCCAATTACTGTAAAAGGTCATATGTGAAATGAAGTTCTTTCAGACACTCTTAAGTTTTATTTCAGAAGTTTGCATACAACACACTCCCATCTCTATCTCCAAAAAGCAAATATAAATACATTATTCAAGACTGACTTTAATGGCATCTTAGAGTAACCTTAGCGCTACACTATGTGTTTAATAGACGACTGCATTAACCAAAAGGAGTAAAGATGGATTTGGATGCTTTTGTGAGATTCTTCAGGGAGCAAAATTAAGCTTTCATGGGTGTCTAAGGTGACAATTGTTCATTGTTGTTTCAAATTGGCTGTTACCATCTCGCTTTGCCTAGTGTCTGAGGAGATGAGTATATCGAGGATTCAGATGAAAGGATTTGTCAAGCTTAATCCTCCTTGGTTCACGGTGGCAGAACTAGTCTGTTAAAATTATTTGGTGTGGCTCAATCTTGCATTCATTATATTTGATCATACTATTTCTTATAAAATCCCTTCATCCACATTTCCTTATTCTTCAAGTTATGGCACACACTGATATCATCCAGGTAGAGCTTTTGATATACAGATGCTGATATAGTAATGTCTTATTTGCACCCAACTAAAATCAAAACTTGTCTTTCTAAAAGGTAAGAATCCACCTAGGCTCTTGTATAAAAACCTGTTCCTCTGATATTATTATTTAATGAATGGACCTTTTTCATGAATGCTCACTTATAATAAAATTTCCTGCACAGAAAATAGGAAGTGTCAGAGAAAAATTTATACATGGATGTAGCACAAGAAGGCCTAGTTCCTAGAAAGAAGATACTTCTTGTCCTTTCTCCTATTTTAGGTCAAGATCTAGCATCAATTAAACCATAGAACATCACTTGATGAACCACTAAGCAAGTGCATAACTGAATTTCTTGTCTTCTTAATTTGATTCATGAGTTTAGATCTGCTAAAACCATTTTTTTCATATATAGGTATGTATGGTATGCATACATGTATGTTCATTCATGTGTGGGTGCACATGTGTGCACATATGTGTGGAGGCCAGATGTTAACATCAGGTGTCTTCTACTATTATTCTCCACCATATATTTTAGAGGATCTTGTACTGAATGTAGAGCTCAACTATTGGGCTAACCTAGGTGGCCAGAAAAATCCCAAGGATCCTTTTTGTTCTGCCTTTCCAGTTCTGAGATCACAAGCCCATACTGCTACACCCATTTTTAAAGTAGGTTCCAAGGATTCAAACTCAGGTCCTTGTGCTTGTTCAGCAAGCACTTCACCACTGATCCACTTTCCCAGCCTCCAGAGCTCTCCAAATTTCATCACAAGATATGCTGGACAAGAAGTTACATCAGATTGTCTGCCCTGACGCAAAGGCAAAACAAATATTCTGATTTCTTGACAATTGTGCATTTTCTTTCTGTAAATATTTTTAACTCAAGATCAACTCACTGCAGCCAGCTGAGCAGAAATCAGTCTGTATTCATGAACTGCTGTGACATTTCAGGGTGTGCTGTGAGATCTTAGCCAGGGGCTTTGCACTGATATTGCAAAGGTTCAGTAGATTTTCACATAAATAAATGACACAAACAGTTCATAGGTCTCTTCCTCTTTTTCATTATTTGAGTAACAAGAGCCAGGGTATCACTTACATTTATTTTGGGGCATCAATTTACTTGTTAAGGTTTCTAGGGAATTCTTTATGTAGAAAAACTGTAATGGAAACCTAGATTTATCTGGCCCTCTACCTTCTGAAAAGAGGACATTTAATATTTAAGTGTGGACAGTCAACTATCCACTGAGATCAGACAGACAACTGAGGGCTTTTGCTTAATGATCAATGAGAGAGATCTGAGGCAAGCTTAAAATTCTGCTTTGAAAAATAAGTTTTATTAACATACTTTCCCCCCAGTAACAGAAACCCAAACTTCCATATCCCAAAATTTAGTACCAGTCTCCATGTAGACTCATGTATTCATCCATCCATCCATTCACTATCTACCTATCCTATTTAGTGGTGAGTGTCAGTGAAATGTATCCATTGTGTCAGGCATTAGAGTTTGAAAAAGAAATGCAAGAAATACTTATCCCTTCAAGTTTTTATAATCTTGGGATATAAGCAACAAACCAAAATATAAAATCATTTCAAAATGGATACATACTAAGATCAAATTAGTGGGAAAAGAAATAAAGGGATTAGAACCCTATTTGGGTTAGCAGACCAGAGAGCAGAGAGAAGAGGATTCATGTGTGAGTTGGCTGTCATCTACTCCACTCTCTCCTAAACGTCCTTTCTTCCTTCTTTCCCATCTCATTTCATGACAATCCTGTTTGTATATTGGTTTAAGCCTGGCAAAACCTAGAAATCCATTCTGTTTCTTCTTTTTCTCATTCTCATTGTAATCTTACCCATCCAGCATCTATGCTTTATGTTGATTTCCAAAATAGGCTGATATTAAAAAAAAAAAAAAGGGCTGGAGAGATGGCTTACCAGTTAAGGTGCTTGCCTGTAAAGCCAAAGAATCCATGTTCAACTCCCAGGTCCCATTTAAGCCAGACACACAAAGTGACACAAGCTCAAAGGCCACACATACATACAAGGTGTCACAAGCAACTGTGTGAAGTTTGATGGCAGTGACTGGAGGCCCTGGGGCTCATCAATTCTCTCTCTCTCTCTTTCTCTGTCATAAAAAATGTTAAAAAAAAAAAAGAAACATGGAAAATTTACCAGACATAAAACAACTAGTCAGTGGTGGATCTGATTTTCACTTGAAGTCAGAAATGGTGAAACCATTTCTGCTTTATCCTCTCATCCCTGGAAGGGGGCTTGTAAAGATGACAAGATCAGTGATTTCCTATATTTGTCCTACAGTTAAAGGTTCCCTTCTAGTTTATCATGCTTTCCTTTGGTGATTTTTGCCCAAAGCTGAAATTCCTTGCTTTTTACAATTGTGGAAACAGTTTAATTCTGCCACATTTTTTCTTCTACATTATTTTGTATGCATTCTCCCATTGTCCCATCTTTACCCTTTCTATGTAGCTATTCAAGTCTGTAAACAATAAAAGCCAAGCTATCTCCTTCCATGAATGTTGGTGTTCAATAACTGTTTCTTAGTGTTGACAGATTTCATCCTCTGTAAGTGCTATAAATAAAGACTCATGGCAAAGCTGAAAGATGGCAAGATCAATGGAAGTAGATATGTGATGCACCACTGAATAGTTTGCAAACTGGAAGTGAAAGATATCACTGGAAAGTTGAATAAATATATTTTGGTTCATTAACGGGAGGAAGGAGAAAGTAGAATAAATGGGTATCAAAGAAGCCAATGGCAATGACATCCGAAGGTCAGGCTGAAGTGATGAATGAATGCAAGGGGTGATTTTTATGTATGTGTTCATCCACCAAAGATATATCAAGCACTCACCACATATTATTGGCTCGATTTGGACTGAATTAAATGTACTTCTTCCCATATACATGACAGTTTAGCAAAGGAAGGCAGAGAAGTTATTAAGAAACCTGGATATAATAGAAAAAGAGCAGTTCAGAAGGAGTTCATGCCAGGAGCACCAAACTTCTGGAAGAGGAATGATCAAGAGGATATTTCTGAAGAAAAAGCTATTTTGAAAAAAAATGAAGATCAAGTAATGGGAAAACAGTTCTGGAAACTCTAGGTTAGTCTAGACTAGATGGTGCTAACAGAATGTACTGGAAAAAGTGAGGGAGAAAGAACATGAGCAAGAAGAGGAAAAAGAAGAGGCAAATGATGGAAAGAAATTAATTTAGGAGAGAAGTGAGGACATTTATTGAGGATTCACCCCAGATACCCCAAAAGAATTTGTCTCTGGAAAATATTTGAAGAAAGAATAATCCTTCATTACTTAGCTATCCCTTCCCTTCTGGTACTTCCTGCTTCTCTTTTCTTCTTAAGGTTCATTACTGTTGCTATTACTTATTGTCTTCTCATTCCCTCCCCAAAACCACAGCATACCATCAATGCATGCCATGGACCCTACATTCTTTCTCTAATCTCAAATGACTTCTTGGCATTTACCATTACCTTTGTGTAAAAGATGATTCTAAAAATTACTTGTGGGGGATGAGGTAGAATGTTGATCTGAAGTGACTTCAGAAATGACTCTCTCAAAGCAAAGTGAAAATAAACTGCACATAATGCTTTGCTCTGGTAGAAAAGGGTTTTTCCCATGAGCCTATAACTCAGGTACAATTTCACATGTCTCCTGGACCTGAAGAAGGTGGCAATGAAGAGAGCTAGATTTCTCAGTGTTGCATTGGAACCTACAGAGAAGGGAGGGGGAGAAACTAGGACAATTCACATGCCAATAAATTAGCATTTTAAAATATTATATGAACTAATGTTTATGTAATATAGATGCAAGAGACTACATATAAAATATTGTAGATATGCTCATGTGCACATGGGTATATAGTTCCTGGATTATCATCTAAGAGGTCCTAGAAGCAACATCATTATACAATATATAAATGATATAAGTATCATGATATAACTTATGTGGAAAAATTTTAATATCTTTAAAATTTCCTATTAATCTAAAATAGTGTGTGTTTGTGTGTGTTTGTGTGTGTGTGTGTGTTTGTGTGTGTTCATATGGGTGAGTATGGGCATGCATGTTGTGTGCAGGTCAAATGGTAATTCTGGTGTTCCTCACCTTCCACCTGGTTTGAGGCATGTTCTCTTGTTGTTTGCCACCACATTGTACAAGCCAGATGGTTCATGACCTTCCCAGAGATGCTCCAGTCCCTGCTTTCCTTTTCACTCTACACACATTGGTATTACAGATGCTTGCATTGTAGTATATGGCTTTGTCTGGGTCCTCAGCACCCCAATCCAGGTACTTCCACTTTGTCCATTTATCCACTCATCCATCTCCCTAGTCCATGACACAATTTTAAAAGCAAAGTTAATCTAAAAGAGTTTTGCATAGTTAGTCCCAACGGTCTCCTGTGCACAATCCTGCATTTCCATGCATCTGTTGGACTGTTCTGATGGGATAATATGCAATTTCAAATTGTTTATTCAGAGGAAATAACTACATAAAAATTGGCTAGTCTAAAACTTGATAGTTGTCATTCATTCTCCCCTTTCTGTAGCCCTACTGACATCAGTGCTCATGTATTTATACAACTTCTAAGTGACTTTAGGATTTATTTTCTCTTTTATATTATCAGTTCTCACACCATTGTTTAGAAACTAGCAGATTCTTTGACTTACTTTTAAGAATTCCCAAAATGCCTTTCCATTACTCCTCTCAGCATGTCTCAGTGTCTAACACAGTGTAACTAACACACAATTTTTGTTTGTTTGTTTGTTCTTAGAGGTAGGGTTTCACTCTAGCCCAGGCTGACCTGAAATTCACTATGTAGTCTCAAGATTGCCTCAAACTCATGGCAATCCTCCTACCTCTGCCACCCGAGTTCTGGGATTAAAGGTGCGTGACACCAAGCCTGGCTACATGTTTTTTGTTTTTGTTTTTGTTTTTGTTTTTAATCAGAAAAGGGTTTAAATAGTTTATTTTATTTTATTTATTTTATTTTATCTTATTGACAACTTTCATAATTGTAGACAATAACCTATGGTAATCTCCTCCCTCCCTCCACTTTCCCCTTTGAACTCCACTCTCCCTCATATCCCCTCCCCCTTTCAATCAGTCTCTTTTATTTAGATGTCATAATCTTTTCCTTCTATTATGATGGTCTTGTGTAGGTAGGGTCAGGTACTGTGAGTTCATGGATATCCAGGCCATTTTGCTAACATGCAATTTGATAATGTATTCCCTAAAAATTTGGAAGTAGCTACTCACAGCATAATAAAATCTGATAAAACTCCTCCTCTTGGCACCTTGGCTCCTTTGTAGTGTATCTTCGGCATTTTGTTCCATTTTCCCTTAGCACATTTCATCATACACATACAGCATTTCACATACAAAGAATTTTCTAAGTAATACCATGCAATAATGTAATGTGGAGCATTGAACATTAACAAGAATTCCCCAAATTGTAAGTCTAAGTAAAATATTGAGTATGATGAGTATGATTTATTTTATTTAATGATATATTTGTTTCCACCTTTAGTTGACTGATTGAATAACTCATGTTTGAAGTATTGTTTTTTTTTTTTTTTTTGGTTTTGCGAGGTAGGGTCTCACTCTGGTCCAGGCTGACCTGGAATTAACTATGTACTCTCAGGGTGGCCTCGAACTCTCGGCGATCCTCCTACCTCTGCCTCCCAAGTGCTGGGATTAAAGGCGTGCGCCACCACGCCCGGCTTGAAGTATTGTTTTTTAAACCTGCTGGCAAGTTTAACAAATATCATACAGTATCTACATCCTTCCAATAGTAAACATAAAATAGATTGTTATCTATTAGTGATCACTTTCCTGTTGTATGGCATAAGCTACAATGAATAATCCAGTGATATTGGGATGGAGCTCAGACTTTCAGTCCTTTATCTCTATGAGCTTCCATCCATGATGTTTTAATGGAAATAAAAGACTAAAACAAAATTGTAATGTAGTTGCCAGTTAGAAATATCATACACAGGATGGAGAGATGCCTCAGAGTTTAAGGTGCTTGCTTGCAAAGTCTAATGATACAGGTTGAATTCCCCAGTACCCATGTAAAGGCAGATAGCAAAGTGGCACATGCATCTAGAGTTTGTTTCCAGCAGCTAAAGGCTCTGGCATCTCTTTCTGCTTAAAAATCAATAGAAAAATAAATATGTAAAAGAAATACCACACATGTATTTTATTTTATTATTTTAATTTTAATTTTTGGTGTTTTCAATGTAGGGTCTCGCTCTAGCCCAGGCTGACTTGAAATTCACTATGTAGTCTCAGGGTGCCCTCAAACTTTCAGCAATTCTCCTACCTCTGCCTGCCAGGTGCTGGGATTAAAGGCATGCACCACCACACCCCACTCACATATTTCATTTTTTGATAGAAAGAGAAAGTGTGTTTGAGTGTTCCTGATTTTTAAGTAAGCTAGAATCTAGAATTATGCGGACACTCTAGTCTTTGGCAGCTCTAGTAAGGCATGAGCATGTTCCAATCACGAGAAGAGCCTTCAGTTCCATAAACTGCTTAAGATTTAGAGACCTCATCCAAAAAAATACAAGTACAGTATGGAGCCATCTTTAGATGGTCTGTAAGGAGGTGACATGAAGAACCCCATTAGTTTTATGGGCTTGACCTGATCCCTCATATAACTTTCCTCTGTAATTTCTCAATATAATATTATCCTGGCAACACTCAAAAAGGGAAATGAAACCTTTCCAGCTATATTTAAACTTGACCCAAAGTACATGTGTTTATGCAGCTCATAGAACCATAGCATTAACTGGTCAGCAATAGAGATGTGACAGGGTGATTTGACCAAGGTGATGATGTCATCATTGTTATTTTATTTTTATCACCAAAAATCTGGCCGGGCATCTGTTTTTGTATGACAGTGTACCAGCCATTCCAGCTCACAGCTGCACACAGAGCCCCTGTTATCAATCAGTTCACCAAGACCCTATCAGCAGCCAGAGCTAACATGGCCCGGCATTTGTAGAGGCACTTTGGTGAGGCGGGCGACCTTGGACAAAAAAGGAACAAAGGTATAACATATGGGCCATTCCTTTATGAAATCATGCCTTCTATTCAGTACATGTAGAGGGTTAGTTTTGAAATTTGAATTTATCTATAATTCCTAAATTCTTGTTTTCTAGCCATACCCCCAAAAAAAAATCCCTGACCAGTTTTGTAAAAAGCTAAATATGGAAGGAAGAGGGGTGAATTGGTCTTGGGGAGGGAAGTGGAGCAGGCAAGGTTTACTCACTGTATCCAGAATCTCTGCATTACTTTCTCCCCCACATAAAACTTCCGTGTCGAGAATATGAGAGCATGCAATGAGCGCCATGCAGGAGGCCCTCGCCCCTGCAAGTGTGACTTCGTTTTAAAAGGTAGTCTACCTGTTTTTTTTTTTCTTCCAGCAAAAGTGCTCACCAAGTTTCCCCCAAGAGAAATGGTGTGCAATTTCCCTTTATTTCTTCTTTCCTGGTGTATGCTTCCCCTCCCCCACTCCCCTTCCATCTCCTAGTGGAAGCCCAGGAGAAGTTTGTTGCTTGCAGCAGAAAGACTCCAAACGTTTTCAAGATCCCACTGTTTTCAAACAGGCTCGGCTCCTGTGAGCCTTACCAGCTGTGACTAATAGCAAAAAGAAGGGAAGAAGAAGCTTCTGGGCCTGCAGGCTTCAGACAGGCAGGCTCTGGGGGAAACAAGAGAAAGCCATTAACTAACCACAGTGTTATCTTGATTCTGTCGGAGAAACGAGCCAGGGACGCCTAATGAACTAGCCTTAACGTTTCAAACTGAATGCGCCTCTGGGAACTCCACTAGAACAAACAGTGTGACAGATCAATGCTTGGTTCCTATATCAAGAGGAAAGGTTATTCGCTCCTCTAAGGAATTAGGGGATTAGTCTATCTCTATGATATACTTTCTCTCCTTTTCAAATTTAACTTTTCTTAGTATATTAAGGGAGAAGTAGTGGAAAAGATGAGAGGATAGGGACACTGCTTGCATACACTGGATTTAAATTCGGCTTGCTAGAGGAATTACTCTGTTTTTTACATTTTCTAGATCACAGCTCACCGTCTTGTTGCAGCTGCTCCACAGGAGGTAGACATTTTGAATAAAGACATACAGCTGCTGACCCTCAGCCCCAGACTCCGGTCAAGGTGCAGGCTCACCTTTTCAGTTCCAAAATCCCCACACCTCTACTAGCCAGAGTTTCAAGACCAAGTGGGTTTCTTAGCCAAATCCTCCAGTCTGTTCATTTCCTGCAAGGCTTAACTGCATGAGTTATCATTTTGCAGAATTTCTTGATATGAAGCAATGTAAAATATCCAATTCTTTTCTTGTCAGGAGATAATGAATAAGATTGAAGGGTGCTTTGTAAGTGTCACACAAGAGGATGACTGGGGGAAAATGCCAACTGGATCCTGTAGAAAACTGGTTTTGGAGTCTCAAATTTAAATAAGTAAGAGGAATAAAGAGAAAAAAGTGGTTTGATTTGATGTTCCAGTCTGCTGTTGTCCTGGTCAGGTTCATGGGTTAATCCTTCCTTTCATCATTTTTTAGAATAGTTCCTTTGAATCAGGTCATAGGGATTTGTTGGGAGGGGGTACTCCTTTTCATCCAGCAGAATACCCTGTAATTATTATAATTTATATACTTTGTCTTTAATAAACCAGGAGCCCTCCTATTGTCTACTGTCCTGTAGATCCCATGCACTCTTCTCCACTTCCCCTGGAACTTTGATCAACCCATGAGGACATCACAGGAGCTAGCTAAGCAGGGTCCCTACCACCAAACCACATCACCAGACCATTATAACTTCTTTTTTATTTTAAAACAGAATCTTGTCTAAGTTACCAGACTGGCCATCAACTCACTCTATAGGCCAGGCAGGCCTTTAGCCTCCTCATTATTTGGGATTATAGGCCTTTGATTTATGCACCACATGACAACAACAACAACCTAAGGTGGACATACCTAGAACACATCTCTTTTCTGCCAATCTATCCATTTATTTGCAAACCAAATTACTGAAGAGTAGTTTAATATTTGCAATTAAATTTTTTGTGAAAACTCCCTTCTTTAAAGACTTAAAAATGCATACTTTATTCAACAAGTCACATTTCAAGTTTTTTTTTTTTTTAAAGAAAATTATCCAGGGGGCTCATTGGTTAAAGCCACTTGATCACAATGTCTGTAAGCCACCCATGTAAGTCAGACACAAAAGGTGGCACAAGCATCAGGTGTTTCTTGGCAGTGGCAAGAGACTCTGGGGCACCCCATCAACACACAAACATAAATAAATAAGTAATTAAATAATTTTTTCTGAAAAAAAGAAAATTATCCAGAGTACACACAGAACTTTGCCTACAGAAGTATTCATTGCTTCAATACTAATGTTAGGATATGCTTTTCCATGCTAATCCATATGCCCTTCCTCATGATAGAGATCATCATCTTCTACAATTTCTGTTTTCTTTTGCTTAACACCAGTACTTCATTTAAAACTGGGAAATTTAGTCAGGCATGCCGGTACATGCCTTTAGTCCCAGCACTTGGGAAGCAGAGGTAGGAGAGTCGCTGTGAATTCAAGGCCAGTCTGAGACCACAGAGTGAATTCCAGGTCAGCCTGGACAAGAGTGAGACCCTACCTCAAAAAACAAAAACAAAAACAAAAAACTGGGAAATTTAGATAAACATTACTTAAGTGGATCACAGCATGCTAGTCTAGTTGGATTGTCAAACCCAATATCCACAGTGTAATAACAGAAATGAATATCTCATGGTCTGGAAGACCAAGAAGCGGGACAAGAAGGCTTTGTACTGAGACCTCTTCTGATTTTCAGTTGATGACATCTCACCATGTGCTCATGAGACTTCTTTGTGTTGGGAGTAGTGAAAGAGATTGTATGTGTGTGTGTGTAAGCAAGAAAGAGAGAGAGAAGAAAAGAAAGAAAGAAACAAAGAGAAAGAAAATGGATGGACATACCAGGGCCTCCTGCTGTTGCAAACAAACTCGACACATGTGCCACTTTGTGCATCTGGCTTTATGTGAGTACTGGAGAATTGAACCTTTGTAAAGAGCCTCTTATTATAAGTTTCTTATTATAAGGCCACTAAGCCTGTTGGATCAGGTTCCCAGCCTGATTATGATTATTGTCCTTCCTGACAGGCTGTGTGCCCAAATGTAGCTGTGCTGAGGACCAGGGTTTCAACATAGGAATTAGAAGGGAGCATCCTCTTCATAGCAAGAGTTTCCCGCTGGTAGAAGTTTTTATCAAGTGTTTCCTATGTGTCACTGAGTCTGAAATAAAATTGTATAATTAGACGAAATAAATTTTACACCAATATCCTGATATACACTATCCTTGCTGCCCTCTTTGAAAGCAGGCAAAAATTTTAGTTCTCTCTTTTCACTAACTGTTAAAATGAAGCCAGTAGTTTTATTATATCTTTATTGCTACACATCTTTAAAGAGAGAATATTATACTAGATGTCTTCTTACATTTCTTTTAACTCTAAATATCATGCATCAGTAACAATTTCTTGTAGCTCATGGTTCTCACACATATGATACAACTCTCAAAAATGATAGTGAAGTAAATACCATAATTGACAAAAATTTAAAAATTACATGCACAAATAATTTATACATGTGTACTGATCTCAGTGGGTTTGTTTATACAAATCATTCTGGACTATTGTTCTACTCAACAGAATAAAATATGTAGAATTCACTTTGGTTAGATCCATGAGGTTGGAAGCCAATGGAATGAAATATAACTCAAATTTAAAGGAGAAATTGGATCCATATTTGGAATTTCAGCAAATGCAGAAGCAAGGAGGAACATTCCAGGAATACAATGTAAGTCATTTTTATGGGCATAATATTAAAAAACATATTTCAAAATCTGAGCCTTATTAATATTCTTTATATTAATATTTATTGCCTAGCAATTTCCTCCATGTATGCCATAAAACAATGACAGTTTTGTCTGATGAGTTCCAACTGCCAATTATACAAACAAGTAGATAAAGGTATAGAAAGAAAAAAAGTGAAAGCATAAATATCAGATTTCACTTCAATGGGTCTGAAAATTTTAAAAGTTAGAGGTTATCAACTTTGCTTTGACTAGTGTTATTCTTCAGCCTTCTATATTCATAAAAGCATTAGTATCTGATGGGTCCATTGGAGCAGCTAAAATGATCACTGCCAAAGTGGCTTTAGTTTAGCAGTGGATGAAATCATCCCAGGCGTCGGCAATCTCAAACACATTCGTAGAGTCTTCAATATCAAACCTCCCATGCAAATGTTTAGTGTTTTAATGGGTAAGACACTCATTAAACACTTGCCATTAATATACCTACTAGATAACAATGGCTCAACTCTACAAAGCTTTTTGCGTATCTTCCAACGTACTATTTAAAGATAGTTAATATATTTTCTAAACATTTTCCTGACTTTTTTCTGTGTGTGTGAGAGACAAAGAGAGAGAGAATGATGGGGCATGCCAGGGCCTCCTGCCACTGCAAACGCACTCCAGATACATGCCACTTTTTGTATCTGGCTTTACTTTAGTACTGGGGAATGGAACTTGGATGATCAGGTTTTACAAGCAAACACCTTTAACTGGTGAGCCATCTACCCAACCCATAAATGTCTTTAAGCCCTGTTTCTCACTGCATCTTACTGTTAACTTGCATATAATCAAATATTTGGTCCCAACATCATCATGCTAGAGCCTATGAATTTTGAGGTTGCACTACATTGAGTTTTAAGAGTAAGAATATGAATCATTGAGGATAAAACATAGTTCTTTTATAACGGAGAAGCTAGTAAATTTTAAGGATGAGGAAACATCAACAAACATGCTTTCAAGATAGATTTATGCATGAAAGATTTTTTTCTATGCAATTATTGAGAAAAATGAGGCGGGGTAGATAAGTACTTTGAACAGGCCCAAGGAGAGGCAGAAAATATGTAATTTAATTATTTTATCATGTTTTATATGCAACTTCCCATTTTATATATAATACCAGATATCTTCCTATTTTCCCAGTTGACAATTCCAACCATGTATTTCATGATGACCCTGTAGAGGAGAGTTGGGTAGAAAGACTGGAGCTTTACATTCTTATGGATGTGAATTCACACACCCTCCACTGTGTTCCAGCTATGCAGGATTGTTATATTTGTTTTGTTTTGATACTAGGTTTAGTTATGCAACACAGGCTGGTCTGGAACTCACTATGTATGTATGTATGCATGTATGCATGTATGTATGTGTCTGGATTCATGCATGCATGCATGCAAATGGGCCTCAACCTTGAGGAATTCTACAGTACCTGTATCTCAAATGCTGTTATTAAAAATATGTAGTAACTTTCTCCAGTGCTTCCCATCTTGGCTCTGGTTTTATAGTCCTAAAGTTAAATCTACAACCAATCAGCCCCCAGACCTCTAATGACATTTGACCTTAAATTCCTAACAGATATAATTCGAATTTGTTTTTATCCATGAGAGTTTTTCATAGCTATTTTTTTATTTATCCACTAGAATTATTAGTATCTCGTACTTTAAAATTTACTTTGACATATTTTATTTTATATCCTTACACACTAACATGCTAGCTTTGTGAAAGCCAGGCATTTTTTTGCCTTGTTTACCTCTATTTCCAATATTCCATATGGGGAATACTGAATGGATGGCCTGGAGTTACCTCATTTTTCTTTGGGAATGCAACGCCTATCTCACAGTGGTCCCTAATACCAGGAGGAAAGTTCACTTCTAAGAGATGTGTTTAAGAAGTGCCCAGGAAACACAGGCATTCCCTTCCCCTTCTCCTTGCCTGTGTTTATTTCATGATTGCCATTAATGAGATAAACAAATGTTTTCATGAGTTGAACTTTCAACATCTCCTTCACTCTTCTACAATGTGAAAAGGCTAAATGCATCTCCAGGAAATAGATACGCCCAGCCCAGAACTCCTTTGATTCCCAATAGCCTTTCACTCTCTCCCGTATCATAAAACAATTGTTTGGATTTTGTGAGTTTACTTTTCTAGGGCATGTCCATGTCTCTTGGTGGGTCTGCTTACAAGAGAAAGATACTTCTTTATTTCATGTTTATTTAAAGGGTTTTTTCCTCCCTTTTACCTAAGAGAAGATAATCTGGTTCTCATGTTACTACTAAGTGTTCTAGCAGGCGGAAAAAGGCTGACATATGAGGTCATTGCTGTGTGCATGAACTTATAGCTAGTGACATATCAGAGAGCATCTAAGGGAAATATTATAGGGGCCATCAAGGCTGTTTCAAATTTCCTGATTGCATATATTAAACAAAACAAGTGCTAATTATGAGAGTGCTTACTTCCATATAATGGAGAATTGGAGTCGAGTGAGGATTCACATCTCTAAGTTGTCAAGTGTACCCAAAAATATGAAAATAAAGTTAAATACCTATAGTTGGAGATCAGGAAAGCTAAGAGCCAGGCCATACCATTTGTGGCAAGAAGGAGTCACAAGACTTCAGAGTAGATATGTGGCTTTCCCCAAAATGCACTTTGGATCTGCAATGCATAGTTTCATATTTCTTTTTCCTGGAGATAAATCAGATAAGACATGGTAACCCAGCCTAAATGGTTTTAACCTTTTCGCTCTGTGACCAGAGAGTGACCATTTAAAACTGAAATGTCACTGTCTTGAGATCCAATTGCTTCTGTACCTGTCAATGCAAGTCTGATTTCCAACTAAACCAACACCAGATTCATGCACAAAGTTTCCCACTGTCTGTATAGGAAGAGTTGGATTTGCAGACAGCTGCTTATAACAGCTGTCTACTTACACAGCCATCTTAGGGGGGAATGATTAATGAACTCACTTGGGCAGCAAGGAGCCCAGTCCACTGATCCATAGTTACAGCACAGGTATTGATGTGAGAGTAATGAGAAATTTGATGCTCAAATTTGAATGTTTATTCCAATTACCAACCAACAGATCCAAATTTTTTGAAGGCGAAAGCATTAACCTTTCATTAGGAATGGGCAACGCTGAACTCTGTTTCATGCTGTATGCTAGGAGTAGCAAACTGAAATGATTGGAGTCTGCTTTGGAACTTTGGACTCTTCCTATGCACACAGCTATCCTTAACTTTAACCTCAAGATGTTAGCCAAGGAAGGAAGGAAGGAGTCTGTGACACTGGTAGCTACTTAATATTAAACATGTGGATGTAAGGAGGAATCATTCCCAAATCCAATTAATATGATGCTACACTGAAAATCTCTATGTGTGGTATAGAGAACTATGGCACAGGGATAGTAAGCCTTTGACTTGCCCCTGAGAAAGAACAAATATGACATAGATAAAACAAAATAATAATGAAAACAGGAGCTAGGGAGATGGCTCAGTTGGCAAAGTGCTTGCCATGTAAGCACGAGGATATGTTCAAATCTCCAGCAACCACCTATGCAGGGCATGGTGGTATACTCCAGGAATACCACTGCTGGGGAGAAAGAGACAGGGCAGCCCGGGGGCTCACTGGCCAGCTAGTCTAACCAAATCAGTGAAGTCTACATTCAGTGAAAGGATAATGTGGTTGTGAGAGACTGAAAAAGACCCCCTGATATTCACCTATGGCAGGTATGCACACCATCATATGCATATGTATGCTCTAACAATCTAAACATACATACATACATACATGTGAGCTATATTCCTACACATAAAAATAAAAAAAAAAAAAAACAGAAACCTATAAGATTGACTTAAAAGACTAATGGAAGAAAATTTAGTGGAAGATTGTGAATGAACTGCATCAACTAGACAGCAGGCCTATGGTATGCACATACTAAATATTTTCTGCTTGACACTGCCTGGCCCCCATGGAAAATATCATTCATCAATAGCCAGAACAAAACTGGTATTATGTCTGACCACATGGTGATATTGACAGCACTTCCAACATCAGTGGTAGAGATGAAATCTATGTATCATTCTAATGTGGGAGGGACCATGAACCTCACATTTTGGCTCTGTCTCCATTTGTCCCACTAATTTCATGTCTCAGCTCAACAATCTCTTATGGGTGAGGTGAGGTCTTCCATTAACTCTGTAACCCCTGAGCTCCCTTAAAACATCATAGCATTTTCCTTTTTGTACTTGACTCCTTACAGTTTCATTTGTTTGTTTGATTATTTTCTCCCTTTATATGCCACCCAGAATGTGAGTACTATAAGAGAAATGATTTTTGGAGTGAATATGTTGGTGCACTCTTACAGTCCCAGCTCCTCACACTCAGGCTGAGGTAGGAGAAGTGCTTGAGTCCAGGAGCCCATGAGACTCCTGAACAACAGAGAGTCCATCTTTCCTCGATTCATAAAAGAAAAGAACAAGCAAAAAAGAAACCATTTGTGCTTCTTTAGCACTGTATCCTTTCAACCACATGGATGCTTAAGACAGTGAATACTCAAATTGTTGAATAAAGGGATTATTAGATTATGAGGAATACCCAGTACAGAAATAATTGAATCAATTTATGTATTCTGTTAATATAGAAAGGGTTCTTGTGAATAAAGTTCAAATCCAATTCTTTAAAAAAGGCAGTGGTGTTGCTCCTTGAGACTGGGAGTTCACTGATAGCTGGTCTCAGAGTCCTTGTATCCATCTGTCAGAAGATTCATAGTACAATGCATGAATCATGCAGAAGGTATATATGACTACTTTTCAAGTCTCTTCCAAATTTCAGGTAACATGCCTGTTCCTTTAGAGATTGAATGTCACAGTGAAAGATTCAGGTTGTTTCCTACAGCACTGGCTATAGGCTCAAGGAAATTGTGGTGAGATTCAAGTCAATGTGACTTTACTAAATGATGCTGAGAATATTCCTTCCTCTTAGGACCATTTGCATTAGATCCTACTAATGGCAGTGCAAGTGTGATGTGGGCATCTTCTTGTGATAGAATGATTGAGGTGATCACTATATGTAAGCTGTATTCTTAAAGTAAGAATCCTTTCAAAGCTGAGGGGAATATTTCAGGCTAGGGGAATGTCATTTGAGAAATGGCAACTTTATTGCTTGAAATGGGGCCATTTTGTACAGAAAGAGTTAAATGCTCTTGCAGAGGAGCCTGACTCTAAGCCAGGATATGGCATTACGCACTGAGAAAATTGGGCTGAATAATCCCTTTAGACTCTTTAAGGTGCTGAGCTGACATTTTGATATGCTATAAGTTGGCAAGTCAACGTTTTTTACTTTATCTTCAAATTCCACATTTTAAAAGTCTTATTTTCCTCTTCCAAAAACACACTATACCTGAAACTACCTTAAGCCATATCTGCACAAAATTGGATATCTTTTCTGTTAGCTCAATAAAGGGAAAAGTTAATATCCCAAATTTTGTGGAAAAAAGATCCCAATGTCTGCTTAAAACTCACCCCTCAATTTTTTAATAGTTACAGATTTTATAAGAGTAATAAATTAGGAAATGAAAGTACAATGTAAAGGATTACAGTTAGTGCTATTGAAAATAAATTTAATATATGTTTGAAATATGAGTTTTAAAATCAGTTAGGGCTACTTTATGAGGTTTGATTATAGATATCAAAATATGATTCTTTTTGTATTCTTAATCAGACAAGCTACTGAGAATGTTACCCTGCTGGGATTTCCAAATTTAATTGAGAGAAAGTTTTCAAATTGAGCTAGTATGTTGTGATAGTTAATGCAAAATAAGTCAGTATAGGGTTACAATTTGAGAGAATAAATATGCAAATTATTATACATGTTGATGGTTTTAATAAACAATCAGTAAATCTAGGCTTATATGTTGACTGCACAAGTTTTTCTTTCGTTTCTTTCTTTCAAGCAACTATCATTTCCCAGAAAGCCTACTACACTCCAACACCCATGTTTCTTCTCTTAGCTTCCTCAACAGTATCCATGGCTCAGTGCAGATGGAATTACCCTTCTGACATTGACATGCTTCCTAGCATGAAAATGCTAAGAAAGCTGGACTGAGTCCATCAGGTTTAGTTGTCTTGGGAGTCTGAAATAAAGTAGGGGTTCAAAAAAAAAGCTTGCTGGAACCCCCTATTCTACACTGGTCTCACTATTGTGAAAACCCCATCAACTGATCATTGAAACTGCTCTTCCAACTCATGCTTACTTGATCACAGCAAAATTTCCTTTTTTTGTCAACCCTGAGCCTTTCCTTTACAAATGGGATGTAACAAAAGCGCTTACTACCATATTTTGTATCTGAAATATCTTCTCGGGCATTCTAAGACCCACTTAATGTCAGGGTACTGTATTCATCCTTGGCTCACAGCAACAGTGCTCGTGAGGGAGCACAGTTTGCTACCATTGTTTAAAGAGTGCTGTAGCACCTTCAAGAACTTACTTGTGACACCCATGTAGCATAGTAACTCTGCTCAAGCAAACTGTGAGTAGTTTAGAGTGTATAGCACAGCAAAAAACCACACACCTGTGTATCTGCATGAGAAAGAACCTTCCACTCTTAATAGCAAGAACCATATTTGCTAGCAATGTTTATGTCCATACTTTCAATATCAGGTAATAATGGAGAGACACCTTCCTGGAGGTAAAAATCTTACCCAGGGATGTATATAACATAAAAAAGTAATGTACCATTATTCTTTGTTTCATTCAGAACAATGGAATACATTTAAAATAGAACATACTAACTGCAGTGCCACCAATATGCTGTGTTTTAATCTTTGCTAAAGGGAGGAGTTATTTCCATTTGCTACTTCCCTTCTGCCTTCTGTGTGTATGTCTCTATATTTCCAGATTTGAAAGGCATTTTCTACCTTTGTAACACACACACGCATGCACACACACACACACACACACACACACACACCCTTGCAATAAAATGCCTGATCCCCGCTTTGGTTCTCACCCCTCTGGTGGGTCAGGGGTCTCTCTCTAAGGAGTTTCCCTGCGCACCAGCAGTCATGCGGAACCTGTTTGCTGGCGTTCAGCCCACGCACTTGAAAGGGAATGCCATAGAGATGGTCTGACCTTCCTGGCCTTGCAACCAAAAGGGAGCCCTGTGGGGAGTACCTGGAGGGGGTATTCCTCCTCTTGGTCACATCCTGGTTGTTCACTTCAGTGGCTCTGTTTTAACTGTGCTCTTGTATTCTTCACTGACCATTGGAAGACGTGAGCGTTTCCTTGCCCCAGCTTCTGAGGCATTAAGCCCTTCACCTTGACTTCTCTTAGAAGGCAAAACTAGGAAAGGCAGAAAAAAAGACTCTGAAAGATGTAACAAAGGGCCTTGATGCTCTTATCACATAGGTAATTACCGTGCTCGCAAACGTGGGGCGTCCATTGGCAGTGTGCTTGCTGCACAGTGTGATTTCTATTTACAATACATTTGCTTCTCTCTTTTACAGACCGGGGTGTCATAAGTTGGGATACATTCTTAGCCGTTTAGGTCAGTAATTTCTGTCACACAACATTATTTTTGAAAGTCATGTCCTTCTGAAAGGAAGATAACTACAACTTTTCAATTATGGATAAATCTCAGAAAACCAATGATCTTAATGCCCTTTGCATAGTATTGTGCGAGAGGTACAAAGCTGGAAATAAATGATGTTTTAAGTAAACTTCTTGTGGCATACACATGTTCATTATTATTTTTATTTGGCATCACCAATTCTATCAGAGCTTCAGTGACACCTCCAAGAAGCTTTAAAAGATTAACAATTAACCCTAGACAAAGGATCCAACATCTTGCATTTCAAGTTGGATAATTACAGCCCACGTTTCCTTTACATGTTTCAGGAGATGAGTTAAATTTTGAAAGAGAAGCTTTCTATTTGAGCTTTGTGAACAAAGGCAAGTTTTTACACTCTGGGGCAGGCCCAGGGGATTTCTGCAAAGAGATGAAATGATGGTGGTGAAATCAAACCACCTCTGCAGGCCCTTTGTCCAGTTGATACACTCTCCTGGGGTTTCTCCTTTTGCCTGGGAAAAAGTCGGTCAGTGGTCAAGCAAGGTGGATCAAATGAAGCAGGGATGAATATGTACACCCGCCTCCAGGGACCTTGAGCACACTAAAAAGAAGTAGCGTAACACACACAAACAGACAGTGAAGGGGAGGAAAGCACTTTGACAACTGGGACGAGTAATTGTCATCATAAACTATAGTCCTGAAGAGTTGTTCATGGTGACTTTGTCCGAGTTGCCCTGGACACACTGGAAGTCTTCTGGGCTCTCATGCATGTTTTTAACTAATCCAGTTTTATCTAAATAGTTTGATGGAAGCTATTGTTTACATAGCACAACTTATAAAGTTATGAACTTACTATATTCATAGCTATGATGAACTAAACTAAAAATGATTTATAAAGAAAAAAGCCACCTAGTACAGTGAGTCTGTTTGTGCTTGTGTGTACGTAATGAGTTATATGTATGTATGTGTGTCTGGTGCTGTGTCTGTGGTATGTACATGTGTATGGGCCTTTATAGAGCCTCGTGCTTTCACCTGTGACAAGGCATTCACTCCTGGTGGCTGGAGAAGAAAGTTGGCTGTTCTGCTCTATTGCTTTTTGTTTGTTTGTTTGGTTTTTGGTTTTTGTTTTTTTGGGACTGAGTCTCTTACTGATCCCAGCACTTGCTTCTTTTTGCAAGCCTGAGTGGTTTTCTATTCTCTGCTCCCCTTTGTGGGGCTAGGGTTATGCATGGCCATATCCAACTGTTTATATGGGTTCTGGAGATTCAAACTCCAGTATTCCCAGGCCCCCTCATCCTCTCATGCTTTCATAGGAAGTACACTTAACTGCTGAGTCATATCTCCAACCTGAGTATTTGTTATATATGTGTGTGTGTGTCTGTGTGTGTGTGTGTGTGTGTGTGTGTGTGTATGACTATATATGACTAACAAGTCCTTGCTGCCTGGGACTAAAGAACATGGTGTATTTTATAAAGAATTTAAGTCATGGAGATAAGGTTGCCCTTTATAGGCAGAGTGGGTGATATAGGATTTTATAATAAAAAGGCATAATTCCTGGGCTCTCAAAGGAATAATAAATAAACTCGAAGCCCTCTACCCTAGCAAATGGAATGCTCTGTACATGGTGAAAAGAAAGCCACCACAGTTGAATATCCTACTCCAAATGAATTTGTCTTTGGATCTAGTTACCACAAATGAGAATACATTTTTATACCAACAGCCTAGTTCCTCAAATTCTCCGTTACATGTGGTAAATTTTAACTTGTGGCTGGAGGTTGAAACCATGAAAAATCCTGTGGTCACAGTAATTTCCACCAGGAAACTATGAGTAGAAGAGTGGCATTTAAATAAGGAATTTTCAGGAGTGTTTGTTTTGATTTCTACATTTGGCTTTGATGTGAGATAATATACATAAACCAAGGCATGTAAAATGTACACATATCTTTGGTAGGAAATTTGCCAAGCCTCTTCCTTTAATTTTTAGAAAATGTTCTTTTAAAAAATATTTCATTTTTATTTATTTATTTGAGGGAGAGAGAAAGACACAAGGAGAGAGAGAAGAGAGAGAAGGAGAGAGAGAATTGGAGCTCCGGGGCCTCCACTGCAAATGAACTCCAGATGCATGTGCTTCCTCGTGCAACTAGCTTATGTGGGTCCTGGGGAATCAAACTGAAGTCCTTTGGCTTTGCAGGCAAGTGCCTTAACCACTAAGCCATCTCTCCAGCCCGAAAATGTTCTTTTTTAACTTAAGGCATTTTTTTTTCTTTTGTGTGTGTGTGATCATGTTCATGTGTGTGGTATATGCATATTCATGTTTGTGTATGAGATGTGGGCACATACTCATGTGTGTGTGGGGGGTGTGTGTGTGTGTGTGTGTGTGTGTGTGTGTGTGTGTGTGTGTGTGTATTTGTAGGCAAATGTTTGCCACATCATGTGTTAGAAGGTTAGAGGACAACTTTCATGTCAATCCTTGTCTTTTTACACATCTGAGGCAGAGTTATTCTGGAGATTTGCTCTCTTGTTTTTTGCTGTGTCATCCATTAGTTTTCCCAGCAGTTCTCCTGCCCCCTCCTCCCAACTAGCCATCAGAATTACCATCAGCATTCTGGGACTACAGAAGCCCACCATGGACTCCAAATTTTTATGTGTACTTGGGGATTAAACGCTGGTACATTGGCTTGAGTGACATGCAGTTTATGCATCGAGTCATCTCTCACGCCCTCATTCACAGAATATCAATGGCTGAGATGGATTTCTGAGCAGAAGCAGATAGAAGATGATACTGGGTCCCTCACCTCTGTGGGCATCGTTCTCACTAGGAAAAGCTTCTGTTTTCTAAGTAATTTTATTACTCATCTGCTGAATCCTGAATACACACTATGAACCATGCATTATTCTTCCCTTTAAAATTTGGAGCACACAATTCCTTTTATTAATCATTGTGGCCAAGGATTACTGGTTCTCAGTATCTGAATGAGACATACATTGGTTTCATCTTTGAAAACTTCTCATTATCCCTATCTATTCAAGTATTCCCACAGTTTACAATGCCATGCATATTCCTGTTGCAATCTCTGCTATTCCCAAATATATAATATTCTTTGAGGAAGATGAAATAAGTAAGGCTGTGAATGGTTTCAAACAAATAAAATTTCCATTACCTCCTATCTTCCTTCTATGATGAAATGCATGTTGTAAGTGGGTCTTAACATGTGAGTAGCCCTCTTCTGTAGCCGCTCACTGTTGCACCTGTTTCGAAATTCAGAAACACTTGTGACTTACAGGGGGCAGGTGGAGCAGGAGGCCCATTACTCCTAGGCCTGGTCAGAAGTCTGTTCTCATCATCCCCCATGACATTAGCTCTGATGTTGGATGTGTGGCAAACGAGTCATCTTTGCAACAGTTTGTTCTCAAGGTTGGTGGCCTCCAGTCAGGGCTTATCTGTAAGTTGCTTCTCAGGAACAGGGCCAGATCAATACTGTATTCTTTCAGACCTCTCTAAACCCAGCGGGGAAGGCAATCACCATAGTGCAGCTCCCCGCACCTTCTGGAGCAGATCAATATTCCGACAGCGCGGAGCTTTGTTCCTTCCCCAGCTTTAAGGTGTTCTGCGTGCTCTACATGATTGCTTAAAGGCTTGCTTTGCCTTCCCCTGTATGACAACAACACCACCCCCGCCCTCATCTTCCTAATACTATCACTGTAATTGCTCTGACATGAAATAGCAGCACAAATCCAGCTCAGGGCTTTGAGCTGTTTTATCTTTTCTGAACATCTCTATTAGTAGAAGGTGTTGATTTGGCTTTAATATGTAGCCAGAGCTTCAATGCAAACTTCCATTTATTTGCACTGTTTTGCAAAACCCACTGAGATGATTTCACTTATGGGAATCATATAAGGGGTAGTTTCAGGGGAGAGGGAAAGGGGAATGCCTCTGCCCAGGAATATTAGCTTAAACTTTATGCAGCTAAAGCCCATTATGCTTACCCCATACTGACGCTGCAATTGTTTTGGAAGGCCTCCGTGTCTTCACTGCTTTTTAAGTGATGCAGGGTAAAATGAAATATTTATTTGCCTGTTTTCAGCCACCGTTCTATTAAGTAGTAAATAACACAAAGATTCAGAAAATCCCATTTTTCCATTTGCTATTTTTGTTGTTGTTGCTTCCTGCCAAGCAAAGTTATTGACATAGTTTAAATCTTTACCATAAACAATTCTTTTATTTTCATACTACCCTGCACACCTACAATTGAAATGTATTTTATGACATAGTTGTCCCTGGGTATCCATGGAGATTGCTTCCAGCCCCACATCCCCAGGTATCAAAATTGAAAACTGCTCAAATCCCCATATAAAAATAAAGTGTTTGGAAGAGAGTCTATTCACAGTCTCTTTAGTATACCTTAAGTCACCCTTAGACTATTTATGATATCTAATACAGTATACATGTTATATAAATAGTTACTATAGTTCATTTAGGCAAAAGGCATTACATGTTCAGTAGAGATACAGTTTAGGTTTTATCAAATATTATTGAATCTGGAGATAGGAAGGTAGAGAGCCAACTGTGCACATTGCAAGATACCATTGAAAACAGAAAAAAATTAAAGAAAACTTGTTGCTTAGCCAAACAAATGAAAGCCAAGGCTGGGTGTATTGGTACACATCTGTAATCCCAGCAGTAGACAGTCTGAGGCAGGGGGTCTTGAGATTGAGGCCATCATGGGCTATATAGAGACCCTACATAAAATAAATACAATAAAATCTAGTTCCAGTACATTATCCTGCACTCCATTTCCTTTAAAAACATCGTGATGGCTTGTTCTCCCAGGACTCCATCTTCTAGTGGTTTCTGGGTCCTCAGATCCACTGTGCTTTCTGTTGGGAGTCTTGTCTAACACTGCTATCCCCTCAGACACGGAAGTCTTGACCTTTCTTTGTCTATCTAAATTCTCCCCATTCTTCAAGATCTTAGCCCATTTGGGAACTTTCAGAAACTAGTGTCATCCATTGGTCACACTGCAATACAACCGGTCTTGTCAGATGTTAGGACACCCACTGCCCCAAACTGTTAAATCTCCAGGGTTTGCAAATGATCTAGTTTCCTAATGTAATTGTGGTAGATTTAAGGCTAGCATTAATAAATTTATACTTTCAGTGCTGTACTCATGTATTTTTAGGACAGATAGAGTAAACTGAGGGGCTGTACTATAACTTAATTGCATCTTTGTGTGCATGGCATGTGTGTGTACATGTATATACATGTGTATGTATGTATGTATGTATGCACATGTAAGTAAACACATGTGGAGGCCAGAGGACAATCACAGATATTACTCCTCAGGTTCTATCTGCCATTTTGCATATAGGATCTCTCACAGGATGCTAGTCTGATAATTACGTCTTTCTTAAAGCCTGTCATATAGAACCACTGCATTTTCTGTCAATCACCCCAACTTTATCATGTTGATTCATTTGGTTATCCACATATGTGATCCAATGCACCAGGTGTACCATTATTGCACAGTAGCAATTCTTGCTAATGCATTGGTTGATAGCCCATTCTTTAACAGATATTACTTATGTCTATGGACTTTAAGTACACCATGACTGGAAAAAATTATGAATGGAAATAATATGGAATATTTACAGCATTCCCAACTAACTACATGAATTTTCACTTTCTATGCATCAAGAAAAGTTGTTTTAGCTAGTAGTTTAAATCAATGCTCTTACACGTTAAATATTTAAGTACAACTCCTGAATAGGTTGTGGTGCTAAGATAAAAAATTAAAAATCTAGCTGGAGTATTGTGAGGCTTTAAGCCATTGCAAATAGCTGACTATTGAAAGATGGGGAAGAAACTTTTTTTTCAGAAACTTGGTTGTTATTAGAGACACAGGTAAAAATGGTTTTACTCACTGAAATGATTCAGAATATCAGCCACATACCAATGGTGTAGTGTGAAACACAACATGTAACCTGTATAGTGTATAAAGATGAGGGAGGCTAAGATAAGTATAATTTTCTGTTCTGCTAACTTAATTAAAATGTTTTTAAAGTATATTATATCACTGCTATAGAAGATATAAGTATCATGGACAAGATTAAATAAAATTCATTTGGGGGCTGGAGAGATGGCTTAGCAGTTAGGCGCCTGCCTCCTTAGCCTAAGAACCTGGTTCCAATCTCCAGGTCCCACGTTTAGCCAGATGCAAAGTGAAGCAAGGGTGCAATACCGCACTTGTCCACAAGGGGCACACATGCATCTGGAGCTTGTTCACAGTGGCTGAGGGGCTGCTGGCATGCCCATTCTCTCTCTGTCTTCCTCTTTCTCTCTCTCTGTCTCTGTCTGTGTCTCTCTCCAAAAAAAAAAAAAAAAGAAAAATCATTTGGAAATTACTTAAACATTATATGTATAAGGCCAAAATAAGTTCATTATACAGAATACAGGGTGCTTATGGACAGTGACAATAAAACAGTATAAAGGTTCAAAAATATCAATAGCAAACTTTGATTTTAATTGTTTATATAATATTATATAATATTATATTTTGAACAGGTAAAAACTTCTTTCCTGCCTTCCTCCACCCTTTCTCTATCATCCCCCATTCTGTTCTCTTGTCTTCACAGCTTGCATGCTTGCTTTCTTCTTTCTTTCTTCTTTTCTTCCTTCCTTCCTTCCTTCCTTCCTTCCTTCCTTCCTTCCTTCCTTCTTCTCTCTCTCTCTCCCTCTTTCTTTCTTTCTTTCTTTCTTTCTTTCTTTCTTTCTTTCTTTCTTTCTTTCTTTCTTACCTTTCTAACAAATTCTAAAAGACCAAAATATCATCAAATGTTTCATTTGGAGGACTTATGTGACATGGTGGGAAAAGGTATTTAACTTTTAGTATTTTTTTCCATTTGTGTCCTCAGGGACCCATTTATATTTTTATGGTATTTTTCTTTAGTATCAGAACAATAAGCTTTTTCTCCTCCTTCTCACTGAAGCCCATACAAAATATACTGCTTACATATATTTCATATTTCTAATTTAAGAACAAAGGAAAGAAATTATGAATACCAACATTTCTTTAGGTTGCTCCTTTTTTGTTTGTTTGTTTGTTTTGTTTTTGAGGTAGGTTCTCACTCTAGCTCAGACTGACCTGGAATTAACTATGTAATCTCAGGGTGGCCTTGAACTCTCAGTGATCCTGCTACCTCTGCCTACCAAGTGCTGGGATTAAAGGGGTGCACCACCACACCCAGCTAAGGTTTCTCCTATTTTTGCCTGCACTTGTAGTTATATTAATGTTACTTGTCCATCATCTAATATGGGTTGGGCTCTCTCTATAGGTGGACTACATGTCATTGTTCCTAAAAATGATGCCTTAAGTGGCTTATAAATGTATTCATTTATAATTGTTTCCAATCATACAAAGAGGAGTTGACACATTTTAGTGCTAGCAATGACACACATTTAGCACTTAATGCTCAGTTTTCCATTCAAGGTCCATAAAATCAAACTGTTTTAAAACATTTTCTTTTCAATTCAAACAAACTACCTTCCTGAGAAAAATGTAGCTAACGGGTGAGTCCATTCACCTAATGAGGTAATTCACAGTGTTAGAGATGATAAGCTTTCCAAGATGCCTTGGTACCTACTAACATTGTTGGCACATTATTTTCCTGCTTCCTAAACATCATAAACACTGTCAATCTTTTAAAAACCCACTTAAGATTCTCCTTAAAGTGTGCATAGATAGTGCAGTGAATCTACAATGATTTCTGAGACCAACTAGCTAAACTTGGGTCAAATTTAAGAGGTTATAGAAAGCTTCTATGGTAACAATGCAGTGCCCTAGCACTGACACACTAGGGCCCTAGTGCCCCAGCAGTGACACACCTGGGAGTCACTGGAGGCTATTCTTCCTGTTACAGACGAACTTAAAGTTAGGTGCTCCCACTAGTTACTGAGGCTTGATGAGCTTCTGGACTAATTCTAGGAACTTGAGATCTCTACTTGAGATTATGGTCTTATTGCAAAAAAAATCTTGAATGAGAAACAGCCATAGTAAGACACATGCATGATAAAGGCAAAAGCTCATGATCTCCAGCTGTGTGTGACCCTCTGGGCACAGTGACATGTGACCTAGTGAGTCTTCTCAACAAGGGAAGCTCGCCCATACTTTGGTCTATAATGTTTATTGGGACTTGATCAGGTAGATAGCATTGAAGTAATGACCATATAAAAAGTATTAGCCTCCTTTCTACTTAAATTTAGGACTAGAATCACTATCTTTGTGACAAAAATATCTCTCATATTAAATGATTTCATCAACATAAACTATCAAATGTGGTTCAAGAAACCCAGCATGAATAATAAACACAGAAACTTCTATCACTCAGGAAATTCCACAGGTTTAAAATCTACCTCCCAGGAACCAGCGACAAAGGCCAGCCTTTTTTTTTTTTTTTTTTTTTTTTTTTTTTTTTGTCTTCTAGAATCTATTGTTATATTATGGAACTGTGTAAGATGCAGCCTCTTAAATATGTCAATATCTATCTCTAAAAAGAACTAGGATTTCACAAAACAGTTGGTACCATGTTTATAAATCATTTTTGTAGACATAATAGCACATGTTAAGTAAAGCACAACTCTTTCATCACTCTGAAAGAAACTCAAATGCAAACTTCAGGTCAGGAAAGAGAAGAAAGAACATATAGAGCTGGGGAGACGGTTCAGCAGTTAAAGCAACTTGCTTGCAAAGTCTGTTGATCTGTATTCAATTACCACTAAATCCAGATGCACAAAATGACACATGCATCTGGAGTTCATTTTCATTGGCAAGAAGCCCCTACATGCTTGTTCTTTCCCTCTCTCTTTCTCTTTCTTCTTTCTCTTTCTCTTTGTCATTCACTTATGTTCTTTCTGTCTCTCCTTGCAAAAATATATATATTGTTTTCCAAGGTAGGGTCTCATTCTAATTCAGGCTAACCTGGAATTCACTGTATAGTCTCAGGGTGGCCTCAAACTTACAGCAATCCTCCTACCTCTGCCTCCAAGTTCTGGGATTAAAGGTGTGCACCACCACACCTAGTTAAATAAATAATTCTTAAGAGAACATAAAGATGGTGATGCCAATACCTAGGAAACAACACACTGATGGAAGTGAAGGAGTAGTATTTCCAAAGACAATATGCACTGCCTCCCAGTCTGGTCACTTCCCTTACCTAGCTCTACTTTCCTATTGATGGCCTTCACAGAGCAGAGTAGAGATAAACATATCCTATGTAATTCAGAACTACACTTGAGTAGAGACAATCATATCCTATGTAATTAAGAACTACACTTCAGAGTAGAAACAAGCATATCTTATGTAATTCAGATCTACACTTCACAGTAGAGACAAGCATATCCTATGTAATTCAGAACTACACTTCAGATTGAAGACAAGCATATCCCATGTAATTCAGAACTACACTTCAGAGCAGAGACAATCATATCCTATGTAATTCAGAACTACACTTCACAGTAAAGACAATCATATCCTATGTAATTCAGATCTACACGTCAGAGCAGAGACAATAATATCCTGTGTAATTCAGAACTACACTTCAGAGCAGAGACAAGCAAATCCTATGTAATTCAGGACTACACTTTAGAGTAGAAACAAGCATATCCCATGTAATTCAGAACTACACTTCAGAGCAGAGACAATCATATCCTATGTAATTCAGAACTACACTTCAGAGTAGAAACAAGCATATCCTATGTAATTCAGAACTACACATCAGAGTAGAGATAATCATATCCTACATAATTCAGAACTACACTTCACAGTAAAGACAAGCATATCCTATGTAATTCAAATCTACACTTCAGAGCAGAGACAATCATATCCTATGTAATTCAGAACTACACGTCAGAGCAGAGACAAGCATATCCTATGTAATTCAGAACTACACGTCAGAGCAGAGACAAGCATATCCTATTCAGAACTACATCAGAGCAGAGACAAGCATATCCTACATAATTCAGAACTACACTTTACAGCAAAGACAATCATATCCTATGTAATTCAGAACTACACCTCAGAGCAGAGACAATCATATCCTATGTAGTTCAGAACTACACTTTCAGACAATCATATCCTATGTAATTCAGAACTACACTTCAGAGCAGAGACAAGCATATCCTATGTAGTTCAGAACTACACTTTAGAGCAGAGACAATCATATCCTATGTAATTCAGAACTACACTTCAGAGCAGAGACAATCATATCCTATGTAGTTCAGAACTACACTTTAGAGCAGAGACAAGCATATTCTATGTAATTCAGAACTACACGTCAGAGCAGAGACAAGCATATCCTATGTAATTCAGAACTACACTTCAGCAGAGACAATCATATCCTATGTAATTCAGAACTACACTTCAGAGCAGAGACAATCATATCCTATGTAGTTCAGAACTACACTTTAGAGTAGAAACAAGCATATCCTATGTAATTCAGAACTACACTTCAGAGTAGAGACAAGCATATCCTATGTAGTTCAGAACTACACTTCAGAGTAGAGACAAGCATATCCTATGTAATTCAGAACTACACTTCAGAACAGAGACAAGCATATCCTAGTAATTCAGACAAGCAGAGACAATCATATCCTATGTAGTTCAGAACTACACTTCAGAGCAGAAACAATCATATCCTATGTAATTCAGAACTACACTTCAGTAGTAGAGACAAGCATATCCTAGTTCAGAACTACACAGAGTAGAGACAAGCATATCCTAATGTAATTCAGAACTACACTTCAGAGCAGAGACAATCATATCCTATGTAATTCAGAACTACACTTTAGAGTAGAAACAAGCATATCCTATGTAATTCAGGACTACACTTCAGAGTAGAGACAATCATATCCTATGTAATTCAGAACTATACTTCAGCAGAGACAATCATATCTTATGTAATTCAGAACTACACTTCAGATTGAAGGCAAGCATATCCTATGTAATTCAGAACTACACTTCAGAGCAGAGACAAGCATATTCTATGTAATTCAAAACTACACGTCAGAGCAGAGACAAGCATATCCTATGTAATTCAGAACTACACGTCAGAGCAGAGACAAGCATATCCTATGTAATTCAGAACTACACTTTAGAGCAGAGACAAGCATATCCTATGTAGTTCAGAACTACACTTCAGAGCAGAGACAATCATATCCTATGTAATTCAGAACTACACTTCAGAGCAGAGACAATCATATCCTATGTAATTCAGAACTACACTTCAGAGTAGAGACAAGCATATTCTATGTAATTCAGAACTACACTTCAGAGTAGAGACAAGCAAATCCTATGTAATTCAGAACTACACTTCAGAGCAGAGACAAGCATATCCTATGTAATTCACAGCTACACTTCAGATTGAAGACAAGAATATCCTATGTAATTCAAAACTACACTTCAGAAATCTCTCAAAAGTTGGCCAAACTTTGGAAATCTTGCTTTTTTCGTATCCTACTTTATTTTTCCTTTTATCCATAGGCACTCCTCCCTTATAATATACCATATAGTTATTACTTACATCATTTGCCTCTGTATCATCCCATACAACCCTCCTCACTGTATAGAATATGAGCTCCAAAATAGGCAAGTATTTTTTTATTTTGCCTGATATATTCTAAACAATAAGTACAAAACAGAAACCTATTAATATTTACAGACCTGGGAAAATATCTCTTAACAGATAGATCATGCACCTTAATTGCTGAAAAGAATGACTTCAGATATATATATACATTGTGGAATTTTTTATTTGTTACTTAGAAAATAAATAACAGGGCACATCCTAAGTCTGTTCATTATCACCAATTAATTTTCAATCTAGATATTTCCCTGTGTTCTTGACTAATTCACAAGAAATGTCTAGATCTTATTGTTGTTTTTTAAATTACATTTATATATAAAGTTCTGATCTATATTCTTTTATAACATAAGCTTATAATTGGAGATGAATCCATGTTTCTTCTCACCTTTTAGTAAGATAAGAAAAAAATACTAAATTCACAAATACACAAATGACAGACTCACTCATAGAAAGAGTGGGCACTGGGAGAATCATATTTCTTTATAATCTGTGATGCTGTGACTAGGTACACAAAACAGAATGATATCCTTCAGTCTTGAGGTAGAAGATCAGGCCTTTTAAACCACAGGCATCTCTACAGGCTAAGGGCTCAGTGGAAATTCCCTGCTCTTATTGGCAAGCATCTCCATTTGCACTCCCCACCGCACCCCCCCACCACCCTTGATTGTTTCTCTCCAGTCCATGGACCTCTTAGGAAGTGGATGTCTTTACCTGGGCCTGCTTGGATGGCATTTTCTCACACAAAAAACAAATGGTTACTAAAAACATTATCTGGAATAAGTGATAGTTCTTATTCCCCTTGTCATATGATGTGAATCCATCATTGTGGTGAAAAACTAAATGCAATTGGAAAAGAAAAAGGAATGTTCATAATGATGTTTGCTTACTGCAACAAACTTAAGAAAGGCAAACTTTGTTAATAATACTAACTGATGAAATAAATTTCTACATGAATAAAGTATCTATGAAAATCATTTTATAGGGGTTCTTAACATGACTTCATGGGACTCCAGAAGGTCTGCTTTCATATGTGTGCCAAATTTTCCATGGTAGAGTCAATAAATTTCATTTAATGCTCAGATAAATCCAGTATTCTTATATAAAAACTTACAGGTGGGTTAAGAATGACTATATTTTATCTAATACATTTGATTTATATATAAGAACATGGAGACACATAAGTATTTCAAGGCCAACAAGTAAATGAACTGAGACAGAGTTCAGAGAGGAGCCAGAGTTCACTGATCCATCAACACTGAGCTTTTCTGTGAGTCATTATCCTCTTCTTAAAATGGGTGTGACTCGCTGCATAGGACACACTATTATTTGGAAATTCAAAAATTCTTTAGCTCCCAGCTATCTTTATTACCTTCTGTTTGCTTATCTTCTGATTGTTGGAATAAAGCAACTGACTGGATATAGCTTATGGGAGGAAAGGGTTTATTTCAGCTAACATTTTTTTTTTATTTCAGAACTTTATTAGATGAATATATTGCCAGGTTGTCATATTCCCATAAGGGTATATTCTTATGTCTCTTCTCCCTACCCCCATTCCACTGAGGGTCCTTATCAGCAGGGTTATCCATAATCACTGTGGAGTCAGTCATGCAGGTACCAGGAAATCTCTGGGAGAGGATGGCAATGCCTCAGAGTACACCTTCCCACCCTGCAGCTCTTACATTCTTTCTACCCTCTTTTGTGCAATGTTCCCTGAGCCTTGGAGGATTTGCTATGAATCTCCTTTATTGTTGAATTCTCAACAGCTTCTGACTTTCTGCTTTGATAAATTTTGTGTCTCCTCAGTATCTACCACCATTTTCCTATAGGAGGTTCTTATACAAGCACTGATAGGAGCAAATGTTTAATTTTCCACTTGCTCTGTAATGTTTCCTAAGCCCTGGTGGATGTGGTAGAAAAGACTCATCTCAGGTTAGGCAGTCAGCAAAAAGTCCTCTAAATAGTCCTCCCCCTGCTCTGGCTCTTAAATTCTTTCCACCACCTCCTGCCCAGCCCTCACCTTTGTGCCCCTGTCAGACTGACTGACCAAGAAGCAATAATGATCTTCCTGTCTCTACCCCACGCTATAGGCCTGAGGGTATAGTGTATGTGGCTACATCCTACTTTTTACATGGGTGCTGGGATTAAGCTCATGCCCTTACATCTGTGGCAAGCACTAATTGAGCCATCTTCCCAGTCCCTGATTTATTCTTAGAATTTAAATTAAGGTATACATAAGCATAAAAATACTTGATTTTAAAACAATAGGCTCTCCATATATTTTGATTCTAAACTCCTGGGGACTTCCTGTGGTATTTGTAGCACATGAATTTCCACACTCCACCACCTATTTCACCCAAAGTAGTTCATTCACACTCATGGTATTTGCTGATCTTGAAAGTAATTGTTTTGTTCCCATAGACTACAGAAACCTGCTGGAGGGAACAAGTTATTGATCATGAAGTTTCAGGCATTGAAAAGCTGTAGCTGATGTAAAGCATGGACTCAAATAAAATGTTTTTGGCTTATTTCACATTGTTGTGAGAGTCCATTGAAGCTGCTTGTGTCTTGATTCCTTCACTTGCAAATGCATATAACTATGGAAGGAAGATAAGTGAAAAATCAAATAAAGATAGATCTACTGCATTAAAAAAAACACTATTCCTATAATTATATATGTTAAAAAATTACTTTACAAAATTCAGAGTCTGCTGAGACATAGGACTTAGAACCAGCTTATACTTAATGTTTCTCTGAGATGATTGATTGAAAGCTTTATAAAATGTGTATGTATGAAGTCACAATAAGGAATTAGAATGAACACAACTTTTTCCCAGAAAAATTCTTCAATTTTCATTTTGGAATTAAAATGAAAAAAAAGACAATATTAACATATTTCTAATAAATACATTATAAATCATTTGTCATGAAGAGACATGGTACCAAACCAAAGGAATTGAAATAATAATAATGGCAATAATAATTCAAGTGTGTGTGTGTGTGTGTGTGTGTGTGTGTGTGTGTGTGTGTGTGTGTGTTTGGAGGCAGCAAGAAGATCAATACATAATTACAGTATTGTCCCTAACATGCTATTATTGAAGTATACACCAAAGGCCATAAGAATGTAGAGAAGTACCAATCATTCTCAACATGGATCCAGTTTCTAGGACCAACTCTCTAACCCATGGACTCTCTGTTAACAGTTAATATATCAAAAGGAAACCACAGAGAACTGCTTATATATGGTGATATGACAAAGCCAGATTTTGCTAAAATTTTGTGTCTAACAACAGATGCCCAGAAAAGATCTATAAAACCCATAGATAGAGTGAGTCACAGTGTCTTGCTGGGTAGTATCTGGAATAGAACTCAGAAAAGGCCAAGGATGCTCCGATTCTTGATCCAGTTGTCAGTTCCGGGGATATTTTCAGCTTATAAAAATTCATCATGTTTAGTTTTGTGGGTTTGTTATTCATAAATGAAAAAAAAAATCAAGACTGGCCTGTAATAGATTCATGGGTTCCTCTCAAAATCCATATAGTTATAATTCTACCCTTTCTCTCCTCTGAAATGTGACAGTAATTAGAGGCAGGGCTTTGCGAATTAGTTAAGTCATGAGTACAGAACCCTCATAAATGGTATAGTGCCCTTATAAAGACAAGCATGGTAGATCTTGTTCTGCTGCTCTACTCTCCCTCATGTGAGAATATGATGAAGAGAAAGTGAACAGCTATCTGCAAACCAGAGGGTAAGGAAATCTGCAGAACTAAGTCTACCAGCATTCCACTCTTCAACTCTCCAGACAACAGAATTATAAAAATATCTTTGTATAGTTTATGCTCCTCCTCTTTGAGAATCTGTTATCAGATCCTTAGCTGATTAAGACAGATCCCTACAATTATGTGTATGGATTAGCTTTCTCATACACAGCTTCCACAGGCCTATGGACACCTGCCCCTCATTGCTACCTGCCACCACCCTACAGCTTCCCACCATTATCTATCATGACTCTTTCTGGGCCTCTTGCCCTATCTTAGTATGGTTTTCTTTTCTAATTATACCTGAACTGTCTTGAGGAGTAAATGTGCTCTCTCACACATATGGTTTATTATTAGGGAGGAAGATAGATGTTTTTCTTGATCTGTATTTCTCTTTCTTTCAACCTTCCTAAACAAATGCATCATAAATAATATCAGGCTATACCACCTAGCACTCTTCTTTTTGCCATTACCTATTACTCCTTCTTTCACTGAAAAATAGAAGCAACCAGAACTTTTGAATCACATATTTATTCATTCTACAGAAACTGTGTCCACAAATTACACTTCCATACTTGATAGATGGGGTGTCCCACCTGGGCTGCTATTAGAGGCAGTGTCCTTAGGCAGTGAGTTCCATCTTTCTGGTCAACATAACCTATTGCTCCAGATGTTTCTCTTTTCCATGCATCCACATTTTAAATTGTTGTTCATTGATATTATAATTAAGAATGCTAATAACCTCTCATTTTAAAATAAATTATTAATAGTTATTCTAAAGTGCTGGTAGGCAGGAAGATTAGGAGTTCAGTGATATCCTAGGCTACATGGCAAGTTTGTGGCTAGCCTGAACTTGATAGTCTATCTCAAAAAAATAAATAATTCTGAAATAAATAATAATTTAATTATTATAATGATAATACATCAATAAATTATTACTCCATTGTCATATTCTCTTCAGAGAAGAAATCCATGACACTGGCACCTCATTATTTCAAATGCAAGGTTTCCCATCCTTCCTGAACATAGCCTGCACACACCCAAATTGCTGTCTGTGAGGGTCCAGAGACCTCCAGGTTGCTGAAACAAGAATAAAATTATCAGTACATATTGTACTTGACCTAAAGGTAGCATTTAATGTAGTATATGATTTCTTTTTCTTAAAATTGTTATCAAATGAACTTAGCTTCCAAAAACACCACATTCCTCATCTTTTGTAATTCTTTCGTATCTCCTTGATTTCTTAAGCCTGAGATTCTTTTCTCCACAATTATTTGTACTCTCAAATTTTAATGCTAATTTCCTATTGGATATTAATTTCCTCTACAGGAATCTCATTGTAGAATTTCCCACTTTAATTTTTAAACTTCACTTTCAACATCAACATAAAAAAAACATTTTGCTTAAGGAGAGACTTTTTTTTTTAAACAGTGAAAGTGGAATGTAAAGGTAATTCAACTTTAGTCATTTTACAATGTCTGCTTATTGACACAAATTTGTTTCATTAAATAGAGAGACTTCTAAAAATTATTGACAATCACTGAAGTAGGCTTAAAATGAACCCAACATGGCTCAGGGAATTTTGTGGAAGAGGAGGCAGAAAGATTGTTCAGGCCACAAGTTGAGACATTTTGCACAGACATTGCCTTTCCCTCATAACTGACTGCTGCCATAATGCATGGCCCACAATCCCCATGGGCTTGACCTGTATCTGCAATGAGGAAGGCCTTTTCAGAACAGGAACAGGGAGGAATGGAAAGGATGGTTGTAACATGTGTTGTTTACATGCTAAATATGTCCATATCTAATAAAATAAATTTTAAAAAATGATATACAAAAGCTATTTGCAAAAATAATTCCTTTAAATTGAAAACACAAATTCATGCATATACATAACCAAACATTAATATAACATAACACAAACAAAATAATGATTCTTGGTAAATGTTAATTAATTTTTAATGAGTTTCTAATTATATTTGTGCTTAATACCACATCTTTGGGGATAATCTTATAAGATATATGTTCAGGGTTGGAGAGATGGCATAGCCACTAAGCTGCTTGCCTGCAAAGCCCCAGGTTCAATTCCCCAGGACAATAGGACACACAATGGGGCACATGTGTCTGGAGTTAGTTTACAGTAGCTAGAGGTCCTGGTGTGCCTTTTTCATTCTCTCTCTCTCTCTCTCTCTCTCTCTCTCTTTCTCTTTCACTGTGTCTCAACTAAGTAAAAATAAAATATTATAAAGAATATATTTTCAGTATTATCTTGTCATTTTTCCATAACATTTCCAGTCAAGATCTTCAAAGCAGAATTTTTCATTTAGAATGCTTGAATTTATTCACTCTTCAATTACTCTTAAAATTAAAGTTATATATTAAATTAAATAAATATTTTAAGTCAAACATGCTGTATTTGAACACCATAGTGATCATACTTTTATAATATATGGACAGAATCTGGGTCTTTGAGGTTTCTACAGAGCTACTGAATATAATAATGTTGGAAGATATCCACATGAGACATTTCTTATTTTAAGCAAGCTCAATGAAGTTTACTTTGGCTTTCATAGAAAAGAGCCTAAGAAATAAATTATTTATGTTCTTTATATGTGAGAGTTTTCAACCATGTTTCTACAAGATCGCATTTGCCTCGTTAGCATTTGCCTAATGTTGTCTTCTTTGTGGCCTGCATCTTCCTTCAGTCAGCTCTTTTCCATTTGGTCAGAAGTGGTCTTGCTCCATTCATGCTGATTTAACAACATACCGAGGAACTCAGGAACAGTAGCATACATTTCCCATTGCTCTGAAGGCTAAGTTCAAGATCACAGTGTCAGTAGTCTTTATGCCTGGTGAGGAATTGCATCACAGGGGACATTTTCCTGTGGTGGCCCCAAATGTTGGAAAAGGACAATCACCATGCCCTCTTATTGAGAAATAAGTGGCAAGGCAACCAGGAGTGATCCCTGTGCCTGGGACAGAGGAGATGGAAGGGGCAAACAACTCTCTGGAGTTTCTTTTTCTCATTTCCATTGATGAGCACAGACCCCACGACTCAATCATTTCCCAAAAGGCCACCACTCCTCTTCACATAATCAATGTGGTTTTTAATTTCAGGTGTAAGAATTTTGGAGGGACATAAACATTCAAAGGAATCCAATTGCGTTTTCTTGTCTATCACATTCAACATCAGAGTCATCTTCTTATTTTCCTTATATCTTATGATAATCAATGATTGGCTGTGGACATGTTCATATATGTATATGTATATAATATAGCTAGTTCTTCTCCCGGGTTAAGCTCTCTCTCTCCATTTCTTAAACATTAATTTGTTTCCTTTGTTGTTGCTATTGTTGGCAAGAATATTGCTTCAATATTAGCTCTATTTTTGTAAACACTAGGCAAGGCTGTTATGCTAACGTAGAATATGCTTATGAGCCAAGTGTTCACAGTGGCCTCTCAGACCTCCATTGTCCACCTAAGATCTTTTTACAGTGTTTTTCCTTGGCCAGGGATTTTATTGTGCATCTTCTGTGGTCCATATTTGTTAACAAGCAGTCAACTCTGTAGGAGACCATGGGTCAGCAGACGGAGCTGCTTGGTGCCTAGCACCAAAGGTTGTTTGGTTTCTTGATAAGCAGAGGAGACAATGGTCCAGTAACATTTCTTTCTTGTCTTTTTTGGCCAAAATAATGAAAGAACAAGTATAATCTATGGAAAATAGTCAAATGGATTTGCTGGAATCAGTTCTCTTTTTTAATCCATAAAATTTCTTTAAAACATAAAATTTTCTCCTGGCAATTTTGCTGTGTCATAAATACTATTTAGTATAGGTTACTATGGTACATCATTGTGCTCAAGTTATACAAGTGATCCAGGTGAAAGATAATCTGCACAGGTTGGATGGAAATACTTATGCAGTTCCACTATCTCCCTACTCTGTAAAGGTTAGCCTAGATGATTCTACTACAGTGGTAAACTCAATATGTTTAACGTACCTATGGATAAAGCTATAGATTGAAATTCCACTTTGAATTTTTTTTTATTTTATTGGCATATATTATTTATATATAATAATGGATTTCTTTATGACATTTTCATACAGGTATATCGTATATTTTGATCATAATTGCCCATTATCTCCCCTTGTCTTTCATGTATTGATCCCACTCCTCTTACCAAATAGTCCCCCTTCTGCTTTCATGTCTTGTATATGTATGTGCATGTTGCATGTGTGTATTTGCATACCAATGTTTAATTTGAGTTAGTTACAGGAGCATAAGTGAGAGGTTATTTACAGGAACATGGGTAAGTACTGAACGGTTGCTCTTCTGAAAAAAAAAAATCTCTTGCTATTTCTCCTCTCTATACCATTAACTCCCTATAAATCCTCAGGTTGGGACTCCTCTCTCCACCCTGGAATTTTTATGGTCCCAATCCACACTCCACCCCTTCCTTCAGCTCCTACATCCTTTCCACCTCTTTTACCATGATATTACCTGAGTCATAGAGGGGGTGGTATAGATGTCCTATTTAGGGCTGAGAACTTTGATAACTGTCAGTAGTAACCACTGTCCATTGCAAAAAATAAATAAATAAATAAATAAGGGAAAACACTATAGAAATTTCAATGACAAGAACTGATAGTAGCACTATTCTATGGGCATCAACATAAATATTTAGAAGGCAGTTTGATGGGCATACCCATTTAGCATAAGAACAGTAATAACTTCCTTTATAAGGCCTATTAGCTCCCCCAAACATGGGCTTTTGATCAGGTTTATAGTACCAAATATTAATTAGGCCCTGATGATTGATGATTAGGTTTCAAATCCTAGATTGAAACTCTTATGGGAAATGTAAAACAAAATGAAAGTTAAAGTACTCAATGATTTAACTCTTTGTAAAAGTTTTCAGTTGACATATTTCTATTTTTCCATTAAATAAAGGGTATTTTCTAAGTGCTTTTGCCCATGTTCAAGTTATCACAGGGAATGTTGAAAAGGCCCAGAAAGAAATATGTTGTCTTCAATGTAGTAGCAAAAGTAGCAGCAGACATGCTTTGGAAGAAAACCATCCATTGTGGCTTTCATATTTCTGCATATCCATGAATATAGTCACAAAATTTTTGTTCCAAACTATCTTTTTTAAAGATTTTATTTATTTATCTATTTATTTATTTATTTATTTATTTATTTATTTATAAGAGAGAGAGAGAGAAAGACAGAGAGAGAGAGAATGGACATTTCAGGGCCTCTAGCCACTGCAAACGAACTCCAGACTCATGAGCCACCATGTGCATCGGGCTTATGTGGGACCTGAAGAATCTAACCAGGATCCTTAGGATTCACAGGCAAATGCCTTAACCTCTAAGCCATCTCTCCAGCCCCCAAACTAGCTTCATAAAGACTTTTGTGTTAAGCCTGTCTTTGGAAGATGGAGAGTTGCTAGTTCAAGTGGAAATAGTTGTTTGCTAAGAGGTAGAACAAAAATACAGTCTCTTCCATGTCTACAGAGGTTGGCTAGCATTCCTCTCAGTATGAGGGTTAGAAAGAACTTTGTAGGGACTGCACTAAATGCAGTTTGTAGGAGAGGCTTGCTACATTCTGCCTGCCTTTGTCCTGAGAACTTGTACAGGGTTGTAATATGTAAAAATGGATTGGTGTGAGCAGATGGATAAGGCACAGAAAAAATGAGGTCTTTGGGCCCAAACTGCTGACTGTTCAGCTGCAATTTTTTGAAAGATTACAACCATTAAATTGGGCAAGCTGATATGCACTGGGCAACAGGAAGAATGGAGAATCTTTTGAAGGAGGCTGAATGTTGAAGTAGTGTCCTGTTCCTCAAAGTCTGCTTTTTATCCCCTGGATTAACAAGTTGGTGGCTCATCTAGTACTATGGAGTATAACAAATACAAGAAAGAGAGGGTTATTGAATTTGCAATGCAGTTTTGTTTTGTTTTTAAATGTCCATGGGCAGTGTGATGCAGGCTTTTTGTACTACCTGTGTGGAGACCTGATAGAGCCATGAGGATGAACCATGGCTTGCAGTGGAGACCCAATGGAGATGCCAGGACTGTGTGATGACTGCCAAGGCAAGCTGATGGCACAAGATGAAGTTTTGTGGGACTTTGAGTAGAATTGCTGGAGGGGAGAAGTTGGAACTCCAGAGATGTGTCAGTGGTTAGATTTGTTGGACTTGGAGACTTGTCACTGGTTAGAGTTATCAGACTTGGGGCTACAAAGTTTGATATACTTGCCCTGTTTGTTTTAAATCTTGTATTGGCGCAATATATATTGCTGTGCCTAATGATATCTTTTGCAGTGTGAATGCTTATTCTGTGCCATTGTGGGTTATTATAGCTCAGTTAAAAGAACTTGGACTATGGGGCTGTTTGACTATTATTCAGATTGAGAAAAACTAAAGGGACTTTTTAAGTTGGAGTGACTGCATTGCATTTTATATCATGGATAGTTACCAGTTTATGGGGCCCAGAAGCAAAATGTGGTGGTTTGATTCAGGTATCCCCCATAAACTTATGTGTTCTGAATACTAGGTCTTCATCCAGTTCCAATTTGGGAAATGGAGTCTTCTAGAGGCCATATATTGTTAGAGGCAGGTTTATGGCAGTGTTTGGCACATTTTTTCTGCTGCTATTGTCCACCTGATGTTGGCCAGGAGGTGATGTTCACTCTCTGCTCATGCCATAGTTTCCCCCTGCCATTGTGGTGCTTCTCATCAAGTGTGTAAGTCAAAATAAAACCTTTCATTCCATAACTTCTCTTTTAAAAAAATTATTTATTTATTTGTAAGTAGAGACAGAGAGATATAAGAGAGGCAGACAGAGAAAGAATGGGCATGCCAGAGCTTCTAGCCACTGTAAACAAACTCCACATGCATGTGCCCCTTGTGCATCCTGGAGAATTGAATTGGGATCCTTTGGCTTCACAGGCAAACACCTTAACTGCTAAGCCATTTCTCCAGCCCCCATAACTTGTATTGGTCAGATATTTTCTGCCAGCAACATGAAGCTGAGTACAACAATATTGAAACATTATTTTTATTAATTGTTTTCCCAGGGCTAACTGATGTAGATTTGAAGGTTTTGTAATGAATGTTCAGAAATTTGGATATACATATTTGATCATGTTATGGGTACATGAGTATACACAAGAATATATCTTCATGCTCTGAGCACATGAGTACACATAGGTACATAAAAAGGTAACAGAATTACATAGTAAACACACAGGATAAAGACAGTGTTGAGCTATGTTAATTGTGTTCTTCCATAAAGGAAAAAATGTGTGTTGACAGTTTTTGTCACCCTATCCCCACGGATAGAGCTCTATTTACAAGGGAAGTAATGTCATCAATAAATTCTACTTACATTTGATTCCTATTAAATATATGTATGACTCCTGGTGATGCATGGAAGTGCGTGTTAATTTGTGTCTTAATTTGTTTTCTGTTGTTCTAACAAAAATACACAAGTCTGGGTAATTTATAAAGAGTAATAATTTAATTTGTTCATGGTTTTTTAAGCTTATTTATCTATATTTCTATACCATAGTATCTCAAAGAACATCCTTGTGCTCTCTGGTTGTCAACCTGAGAGGATTTAGGATGAGTATGGAAACAAATCTCTGGTGAGAGGACTCACCCTAACTGTGGGTAGCACAATACCAGGGTTGTATACCAGAACCTTATGAAAAGGAGAGTTAGCCTTGTATTCAGGATTGATTACTCTGTTTTGTATCCTCAAGGTGGATTGAATGTGAACAGCTGCCTCATGCTCCTGCCACCATGCCTTCTCTGCAATGGTATATTTCCTTTTGAAAGTATAAGTGGAAAATAAACTCTTTCTGCCATAAGGTGATGTTTGCTAGGTATTTTGGCCCAGCAATGAGAAGGCAATTGATGTGATCATATAGTGAGTTAGAGCTGGAATACTTGTACTTCCAAAAACAGCAAAGGAAAACTCTCCTCTGTCTCTATTTACCTTCCAGTGACTCCACCTCCAAGTAAGCATTAACTTGTGTGCTTGAGGATTATGTCTCCATCTCATGAACTTGATGGCCAGGGGGTAAGAAATGGAAATTCTAGTACTTTGATTTACAGAATGAAAGCTGCACTACAAAGGGTGTAGTTATAACCTTATAATGGGTTTGAACTATCAGAATGACCTCTTCTTCACAAGCCCCTTCCCAGCAATCAGCTACTCCAGGGACCACTGAAGGATGTGACAACACAAGGCTAAACTGCTGAACCATTCCAGGGACGCTTCTTCTGGCTTGCAGTACATCAAGGCAGAGACCCTTTGGGTGCAATGGATCCCTCTGAAGAGGACTCTGTACTGTCTCATTTGAAGCTCAGGTGATCACACCTCACAAGGGTATCATAAAAACTGAACAATCTTATAACCTGCTAATTTCCTTAGAATAACAATAGCAATGACCTGATCAGATGCCTCCACGTGAGGTGGACAGGGGTTGCTCCTGATAAGATTCCCACACACTGGGACAGGTATGTGATTATTGTATCTAGCTGTGGTAATGCTGTCACTTAAGGCTCTCTACACTGTGTGAGTAACACACTTTCACCCTGCTTTGCATCCTCTGGCTGTGATTGGCAGCTCTGTATGCTGGAGCCTGCCTCCAGGCCCCTTATTTCTGCCTGGGAGTATATCGATCATAAGGCCTTTTGGCTTCATTCAAGCATAGTTGCCAATATTTAACCCTTCCCGGGATATATCCCCACAGGAGTTACTTTTATGCTGATGCAGAGAAACTATGTGATCTCCCAGACTTAGGAGAGAAAAGGTAAATGAAACAGTGTTGGAGAAGGGTTACCTTTAGACTTTATTTTTTTAAATAGTAAGATTTTCACTTTGTTTCCTTTTAGTACATATGGCAGATTCCTTCTAAGATTTTTATTAAAGTCAGCAAGTCATGTCACGAACAGGTATAACATTAAAACCATTTCAGTCTAGGTAGATGTATTTTATTAATTATTTACGTGCAAACTTACCAAAATAGTTACTGTGTCTAATAGATGACAATTTGGGAAACGCCATTTGAATGCTCCTCCAAAACACACCAAGAACAAACTAATAAAAAAAATTCAAATAGCGTGATCAGATTATTTTCTTCTAATAAATTTATTTCTCTGAAAGTATTTACAGACTTATTCAAATATAATTAATATCATGTTATTTTAGTTTTATTTTGATTGGGACCCACATTATTTTATTAAGTTGTTTATAATCTTACCTTCCTTATTTATTTTTTTGGAAGGAGAGACAAAATGTTTCAGCAATAACACATAGAAAAATTATTGGTTAAGAAATTAAATGCCAATATTTTAAGATAATTTTCAGAAACTCCCCCTTTAAAAATAAAAATAAAAGAATTTCTAAAAATCTAAAATTTATATTCCAATCTTTGATCTAGATAAAATGCAATAAAGACTCTTAAGAGAACTAATAAAAATAAAAACTACTGATTCTGGCTTTTTTGGAGAGCAAGGTAACAAAAATAGTATAAAAATGGCAAAGTGCAAAAATATATAAAAAAAGAGATCATAAAAATTATAAGTTTGACATCACTGGTCAGGAAAATGCTGGAAGCTACTATTAAAAGGAGAAGCAGTTGGTGTTGAAAAAGGCATGAAGATAGGGCAAGCAAAAAATTCTGGAGTATTATATGTGCTATGTGGAAGAGTTAGGATGATTACTTATAAAGTACATGGGAACCATTGCAAGATAGGAAGGCATTTGATCAGATTTGGAAGACAAATTCAATATGCAGAGTGGAGAATGGGATTAGTTTGAGACTGCTGAATGGAGGACTACAAGTAAGGTTCTGAAGAATAACTCATTTACCTAAATTGCTCGTTCCTCTGGAACTTATGGGGCCCAGTGATCATCATGTCCCTTTAAAAATATTTATATGCACATGCATGTGCGTGTAGATGTACACATACATGCCACAGAAGGCATGGGGAAATCAGAGGATAACCACAAGTGTCTATGTACTTCTACCTTGTTTGAGTCATGGTCTCTTGATAAGGAAAATGAATACCAGTTTAGTTGGCCTATGGGCTTCAGGTTCTCCGTGTGATTCATGTTGGGATTACTAAAGTAAGCACTATTTGTGTCCAGCTTTACCTGGGTGGGGAATCAAAATGACTTCCATAGGCTTTACAAGCAATTGCTTTTAACTGCTAAGGCATCTCCCCAATCCCCCCCATCCCCACCTTAATCCTAGGCTGCTGTCCCAATTCCAAAGTCATATATGAGGATTTAGGCCCTGGGAAAGTCTAACAAGTATTTATAGAATAATTAGTACAAGACCAGATCAAGTTTTTCCAAAATTTAAGCTTATTTCATAAGGCCATTGATATCAATGTCAGAAAAGTACAAGTATATATTCTGAACACAGATCCAAAAATTATTAATAGATACTGCCAAAATTAATCCAATAGGTTATAAAAAATATTCATATACCATAGTCAGGTAGAAGTTCTCCCTGGGGTTCATTGCAAGGATAGTTCAATGTACATAAATCAGTGAATGCAATGCACTATGTAAACTAAATGAATATTAAAAAATGAACATTTCAATATATGCAGAAAAAACATTTGGCAAATTCAGCATTTTTTCATGACCAACAATAACAACAACAACAACAAAAAAAAAAAAACTAAAACAAAAAAAACCTTTACTTGAGGGAATTGACCTTTAATACTGTAAAGCTGGTCAGGGGCACTTTTTGGAAGCTACTATTATTATTCAAATTGTATAGAAGTACCTATCATATTATCTTCTTCTATATGTTTATATTTATATATCAATGTGTTTATATGTATTGGTCAGACAAGCTTCTTTGTGCAGGAGCCACTGTTTACTGCAGAGACTCATAACTGGTCAGAGGCTGGGAATAAATAACTTTTGAATGTTCAACCACAAATGTCATATATATATATGTATATATATATATATATATGTAATTCCCATTTCCTGACAAATTACTTCACCAGAGAATACACAGAAATGATGCCCAAAGCTTGGGAGGCAGAAGTAATAGGATTTCCATGTGTAGACTACATACTGAATTCCAGTTTAGCCTGACATAGAGCAAGAGCAAGACTCTACTTAAAAAAAAAAAAAAAAAAAAAAAAACCGGAAAACAAAAAAAAAAAATAAGTGACATGGAAGCATATAAAATGATATTCAAGAAACCCTGGTGAGGATTCTGTAAATAAAGTGCTTGGTGTGCAAGTATGAGGACATGAATTCAGATCCCTAGTACCTGTGTAAAACACCATGCATGGTGGTGTAGATCTGTAATGCAAGTGCTGGGGAAGAGAGACAGGGAACCAATTGTGGTCACTGTTTTGCTAGTGTAGCTAAATCTGCAATCTGTAGGCTCAAGGACAGACTTTGTTTCTAAGAGTAAAGTGTAGAGTGATAGAGGAAGAATCTGATGTTGACCTCTGGCATGCATACATATTAACAACCCAAACTGCTCTTGAAAATTAAGTGCTTTCAAAAAATTAAATAAGTTAAGTATAATAAATAATTGTATACCTATTTAAAGATTAAGAAATTAGACTAAAAGGAGGAAGATATTAATCAACTTTCTTTCACATTAATGTCATAGCCTAATAGCCATGTTGGTTGAACTGTTGTCCTTTTCATTGAAAAAGACACTTTATTTAAGAAACAAATACTTCTATTTTGCCATGTTTACCATTATTGTGATTTTATTTATTCTAGTTCTTAAAGTTGTACTTAAATAATTTCATAAATTTAATTTAGCAGCCCATCAACTTAAACACTTGGTCACCTGGTTCTCCATTAATATATCTTAGAACAATTATAAACATCATATGTAGGAAATAATTATCAATTGTCACATAGTATATCAATCTATGAAAATCAGCACATATTTTTCAAAAATATATGTACATTATCTTTTTATGTTCTATAATTCAATGTTCTGATAACTACCATACTATTCCATAATTAAAATTTCTTTTAAAATTCTGTCTATGCACAAATATATCCCACAAAATATACACAGATAATAACTGATATTTTAGACATTGGTTTGACTTTTCATTATGAGCCTTTTTTCTTTTTTTTTTTCCATTTTTTTTTGTTATTTTTCTTCTCACTTCCAACTTGAGGAAAGAGTACAAAAAATTCAGCTAGCATTATAATTAATTGTGGAGGACTGAATGCTTTTCCCTTGAAATTAGGAAGGAAGTAATGATGCACACCACTTCTGTGTCTAGCATTAATAGTTCTGGCTACTGAAAAAGTTGAGAAATGAAATAAAAGTATAAAATTGAAAAGAAGTAAGTGAAATCACATCTCATTTTCAGTTGGAATTGTTCTGTACATGACACCACATAACTATTAGCAGAGATAAGACCAGTGAGGCAACAGATATAAGATCAACATACGAAAATGGAATTTCAACAGTTAACATATAATTGGAAATGGAGACTTAAAGAGACTTTGCAATAGTCTAAACATGAAATGTTTATAATGCTTTGTACATATATAAGAAAACACATACAATATTTTTCTTGTGAAGAATATAAAATGTTCAACAAAGGTATCAATATAGACCAACTTAAATTGCAGAGATAGATCTTGTTCCTGAATTAGAAATAAATGTATAAATTCTCTCAAAATATTTTACAGAGATAACATAAGTCTAATTAAATATTTCAGCACATTTAAAAAAATCTCATTCTAAAATTTATATTGAAAGACAAAAAATGAATAGCTGAATCTATCTTAATAAAGAAAAATGAAGTTGGAAGGACTGTATTACCTCATTTTAACACAACTCTGAATCTATAACAATAGACCAGTCTGGTATCAGTGAGGAGATAGGCAAATAGATCAATGGCACACAATAGATTGTCCAGAAATAGACTACACACATATGACTATTTGATTTTGACAAAAGTGCAAAGAGAACTCAATGGAGAAAAGGTAGTCTTTCAACAAATGGTTTTAGATCACAGATCAAAATTGGAAATATTTTAAAGAATACATATGAGAATAAAACTTTATGACCCAAGGTTAAGCAAAGCATTTTTTAGACAAGATACCTAAAGTATGATCTATGACCAAGAAAAATGATAAATTGTATTATATCAAAACTTTAAAAAAATCATCTGTTAAAAAATAGTGCTGAAATAATGAAAAGGAAGCTGTGAGCCAAGAGAAAATATTTGAAATCACATATCTAAGAGTGAACTGGCTAGAATGTGTAAAGAGAATTGTAAAGTGAAATATATAACACATAATTTGTCAAAGAGAATATTTAGGTGGCAAAAGTGCTTATGAAAAATATATTTCATACTGCCTCTATGAAGAAAATACAAATTAAAGCAACATGAAAATACAACTACATATACCTATTAGAATGGATAAATAAACACATGCATGGGAGATGATGTGGGTGTGGTTCCAGATGACCACAGTAAAGCAAATTGTGCAAGAAAGTGAGTCAAACCTATTTTTGGCTCCCTAGTGCATGAGAAAGTTATGTAGCCTATTTAATGTGTAAAAGCATTGTGTCTAAAAACGTGCATACCTTAATGTTGAATACTTATTGATAAAAATCCTCATTGAGATAACTGGCATCCCCAAAAAGGAGGGTCCCTTCGGAGGGTGGGGGGCCAGGGATGAGGGTAAGGATGTTACCAACATGTGCTGTTTACCACTGAGAATGTACATAACTAATAAAAAAAAAAAGGAAAATTTGTAAATAAAAATATTATTATCTGAGACTTCAGTGAGTTTTAATGCTTTTTATAATAGAGGGTCTGACCATGAAGCAAAATCATCCATTAAAAGAATCAAGTTTTTCCAAATTCCTCTTGATAATGGAAGCCAAAAGCACACTTCAAGTCCTAATTTAAAGAATCAAACAGCATTTGTTAAGTACTTTCTTTAGTCCAAGTGATGAGAGCAAAGTGATAGATGCCAAAGCTTGGAGGGACTCTGGCAATTTCATCCAATAAGGTAATGAATTTGCTCCATTGACTTTTTTTAATTTTTAAGACAGTGTCTCACCTTGTGGTCCAGACTAATATCCAACTCATGATCCCACTGCCTCAGCATTGTGAGTACTGGGATGGCAGGTATGCATCTCCACACCCACTTGCATTGACTCTTTCTCTCATGAACGTTTCCTATGTAGCATGTAATACTGTTACCCATTGAACTTTCAAGGCTGAGAAATTTTTTCAAACCCTGCCATTGCTGAACCCACTAAGTTTAATATTCTCCATCCTTTGAATCATGCTCTCAGCAATGTTTGCAGCATCTTAACCAAAGGAGTAGTTCTATCCCAAGAAAGTACTTTCTCAGCTCATCCATAAGTACCATCTCATCATCTGTTTCTTTTATCTTAAGATGATAATAATTCATTGATATTTTGGCATCTATTTCTAATTCTAGTTCTTTTGATATTTCCATCACATTTGCAATTACTTCCTACATTGAAGTCTTGAATCATTTACAGTTGTTCAAGTTTTGTTAAGGTTGATATGTGACCTCCTCCTGTGAATCACAGTTGCTTTTAGGGGCAACCTGGAGGATGAATCCTTTCAGGAAGGATTCTGTTGCAGATCCATCAGTAGCATCGATGTCAATGGTAGACACAGCTATATATATATATTTAAGGTAATAACTCTGAAATGTCAGAGATTATTCTTTGATCCATGATCTGCAGAATAGAAGTGTTGATAGGCATTAACACAATATCAATGCCACTGTACATCTCCATAAGGACTCATGGGAGACTAGACACATTGTAAGAAAAACCTTCTCTTCTGAGCAGTAGGTGTGATTATTATATTCAATAACACATGCTATAAACACATGTGTCATCACCCAGGCTTTGCAGGGCACATAAAGAGGGGTTTTAATGTAACTCCTAATGGTAATGGGGTTTTCAGAATGGGAAGTGAGCCCTGGTGTCAACTTAAAGTCACCATCTATATTAGTTCCTGAGTAGAGAGTTAGCCTATCTTTTGAAACTTTGAAGCCAGGCATGGACTTCTCTTTATATACAAATGTCACAAACAGCATCTAGTAACACAAGGCTGTTAGAATAGCATTGAAAAGTATGTTTACTACTATCATCTTCATCAATGTTCTTAGTTCAATTTCTGAATAACTTGCCATGAGCTTAGCATCAGCACTTGCAGCTTCCCCTTTTACTTTGTTCACTTTGATGTTATGAAGGTGCCTTTTAAAAATGTTTACTTAAACCAATGAGACAACTTCATCCAGCTTCAAGTTTCTTTCTTAGCTTCTTTAGTTCTTTCACACCAAAAAATTGAAAACCATTAGGACTTTTCTCTTTTTTAGGATTTGGCTTAATATGATGTTGTAGTTGATTTGATCTTCCATTCTGGTATGATAGTAAATCTGATTTGTCAACTTGATGGTATGAGAAATGCCTAGAAGCTTAGTAGAACCTATATCCAAGTGTGTCTGTGGGGGTAGGTCCAAAGACAAACCATGAGGTGGTGGCTAGAAGAGAGCCTATGCATATAAAGTTCCCTCTAAAACATCTATGGTCAACTCTTCTCTCTAGTACTAACTTCTCTCTCCATTGGAGAATTTGCTTATCTTTTTCAGATGGACAATGAACCTGAAGGGAGGATCAGCCAATCACACCTCTCCAGGGCCCCAGCTGAAACCATAGAGTAATGCGGGGGAAGGGCAAGAGTACAGAGTTCTTAGTGATCATGACACCAGAAAAAGGCTGAAGGACATAAACACATAGAACATCCAACTCCTACTAATCCAGATATCCAGAGATACAGAGGCTCCCAAAGCCTCAGCACTGAAGTAGAACTAAAATGACCCCAATGTGGCTCAGGGAAATTTGTGGAAGAGGGGGCAGAAAGAATGTTAGAGCCACAAGTTTGGGCATTATGCACAGAGACTTGGCCTATCCTCCATAACTCTTGACTACCCTACAATGCATGACCCACATGCCCCATTGATGAGGGTCCTTTTGGAAGAGGAAGGACAGGGAGGAGGATAATGGAGTCACCATTATGAATATAAAATTGGAATAATATAAAAAAATAAATTATTAAAAATAAATAAATAAATAGGAAGCTTAACCTTAATGAGACCGGCCTGAAGAGATGGGTTAGTGGTTAAGGTACATGCCTGTGAAGACTAAGGCCCCAGATTCAATTCCCCAGTACCCACATTAGCCAGAAGCACAAGATGTACACATGCAGTGGCTAGAGCCCGTGGCATACCCATTCTCTCTCTCTCTATATATATGTCTACCTGCCCCTTCCTCTACCTGTCTCTCTCTCTTAAATAAATGTGTAAAACATATGAAAATAATAAACATTTTTTTAAATCCCTGAGACTATGGGTTGCATACGTTTAAACCATCAAACCATATTGAAATACAATTAAGGACTATCCAAACCAATTGTTGAGGTAAGGAGTGGTAGCATATAGGAGGCTAATGAAGGAGGTTTTTGTGTTCAGAGCCAAGCTGGGTTTTATAGGGAAATACTTTCTCATAATAAACAAATAAAATCTGAACAACAAAACAAACAACAACAAGAAAAAAAAAAGAAAAAGAGACAAAGAGATTTTTTTAATTAAAAAAAGGATATCTTTGATTTGAAAAGTGCAATAACTAAAAGGAAAAGTCTACTAGAGGGCCCAAAAGAAGATCTAAACTGTCAGGAAAAAAGTTAGCTAACCGGAAGATAGATTACAAGATGTCAGTAGATTGAAAACTGACAAGAAAGACAATGTCAAGAGAAGGTTTAAGTGTTTTATGAAGTAAAAATATCATTTTTCCATCATATATTATGCTTTTAGTGTTGTATCTAAAATCTAATCACCACATTCAAAGTCACTAAGATTGTCTCATGTGTTTTACCATTTTATTTCTTACACATGAGTTTTTGTTCAATCTACTAGAAAGAATCTATATCCATTCAATTACATATGAATATTCAATTGTGCCAACATTATTCTTTGAAAATACTATGCTTCCCCTTTAGCTGGTATGAAATCTTTGCCCCATATTATTTGATTTTCTACACTGTCCTCTGGGCATGGCATGGTTATTTTTGTCTTGAAAGCAGAGCAGTTGTGGTTATCCACAGGCGCTCATACAACCTAACATTTCCTCATAAACTGGGAGTGTTCATGAGCACGAAGGATGCACATGACTCCATTAGCAGTTCACAAGGTTGCTGGTAAGGCAGCACACAGTAGCAGAGGGGGCAGGAGAGTCTCAAGAATGGCTTATGAGGTGTCACACAAGAAGATTTATGAGGTGCAGGAGGTCTGTCCTGTCCTGAGGGTATACAAGTGGTTAACAATTGCTGAGGAGGAAGAGTGGACTTTCTGTAGGTTGTCCATGCTCTTGTAAGAACTTGCATTTAAACTCTATTGTTGACCAAACTAGACTCGGGAGGAATCATTTATAACAATTCAGTGAGCGGCTAGGGGCCTTTAGAAGAGGAAATATGATAAGCAAGGAATATTCTGCCCCTAAACTGCTTGAATTGGAAAAGACTTTTACATAAGAAATTAATGACACTCAGCCTGGTTCATGGGGCTGTGCAGTAGAGGAAGATAGGATCAGTCTGAACTCCATGAAATGCGGAAACTTCTTGAGGTGTAGACTGCATTATATGTTGCAGGAGGTATGTCACTGGGGGTGAATCTCGAGTCAAGCCCTAAGGTGTGTAGAGAGTTAGTTTGATCTCTGGCTGTTCCTCCTTGCAGTTTTTTTTTTTTTTTTTTTTTTTTTTCTCTCTCTCTCTCTTTGCTTTGGAGGTTGAAGTGAGTGAGCTTCTTCTGCCATGGTGAATATTTCTCTAAAACCAGTAAGCCTGAAATAAATACTTCCCTCCCATATTTCTCTTCTGGTTGGATGTTTATCCTAGCAATGAGAAGGTAACTGTAACACATGTGTCATGACTGCAACACATGCACTATTTGTAATTTTCATTAAATCTATAGTGGTCATTTTTATAGCCAGTTTCAATTCAATATTTTTCTATGTTTACTTTAGATGTTCTTGTTTCTTTATAACACACACACACACACACACACACACACACACACACACCAAAAATAATGTATTTTAGCAAATCTAGATATCATCCCCCTTTGAGCCATTTAGGACTTATTACCTGTGTCCACCTGAAGTACTTTCATAAAGTGTATTCCTTCCTCAAAATAGGAGTGTTATGACATTGCCTCTTTTAAAAAATATTTATCTATAAAATAGAGAGAGAGAATGAGGGAAAGGAGAGAGAGAGAATGAGAACAGGCACACCAGTGCCTCCAGCCATTGCAAACTCCAGAAGCATGTACCACCTTGTGCATCTGGCTTATGTGAGTACTGTAGAGTCAAACCTGGGTCCTTAGGTTTGGTAGACAAGTGCCTTACTGCTAAGCCATTTCTCTAGACCCATGGCATTGCCTCTTTAAAATGAGACCCCAGACACGTGTTTTTTCCTCGTGGGATGATGTTTTGGTTTGTTTTTGACCACACCTAGCTGCTTATCTCAGCCACTTCTTGACTGACTGGTTTATTATCTTTAACAATGACCTGGAGTATAAATTATATAGTAGTGTAGCTAAAGTTACTCTCCTTGACAGGGACAGTATTTGAGGTCTGTTTTTCAGATTGTTTTGCTTACAGAAGAACTCTTCTTACTCCATTTCCCTGATCCCCTCAGTAAATTATTCACATAATGGTTGGTTTTATATTACTAAGGATAGACTAGTTTCCTTAAAAGTGCTTTTCACTATACAGTCCACTGATTAAGTGTGCTTTTAGGCTTAACTTCCCATACTTTGTTTCAATTAAATCAGTATTCAGGGGAAGAGATTCATCACTTTCTGTTTTATGGCTGGCCTTTGCCCTAGCTCAAAATCTCTGAGTCAGACTCTGGAGCTTGTAGCTCTGAAGGTGCTTTACTGAGTGGCATTCCACAGACGAACTGCTGGTATGGTGATGTTTTCAGCCTCTGGTCTTCAAAGCTTGCTTCATGTAGAGAGGTACTAAAAAAGTCACAGGCGGCTGTTTCTCAGGATTTTCCATGCACTATTCCTGACAGTATCTCATGCCTCAAGAGGGCCCTGGCAGAATAAGGGAAGGGCTACCTCCTGGCTGTCCTCATCTGGACAGGAGCTTTCCTCACTATGCAGGGATTAAGGGAAGAGGCTGGACCAGAGGGTTCACACAGCACAGATTCATTCTTACTACCAAGTTTTATAGACTTTTTAGTTACATAATTTCATTTTCTTTATATCCTGGATACACTTATACATACTTTTGAGTTGTTAGTTTTCTAATTTCAGTGTTTCAAATGAGCTCTGTTTTGCATATGTCTCAGCAGCTGTTTGTTTGGGAAAAACTGAGTCTCAAGAGAAATAAGGTCATGTTTCAACAACTATGCCCCTCTCCCCATTTTGACATTGCTCCTCTATGCAGAAGAATAAAAACATTTCAAAATTTATCACTGTAAAAAAACTTTTCCAAAAATAGTTCTTTCACCATATTGAAATTGACACATATGGTAAGGAACAAAACCCTCATTATCATCAAACCTTAATCTTAATTATATTAAAATCCTCCATGGGGCACATATTCTGCATTAATAATTTCATACCTCTTTCACTTTGACCTTTGGCTATATTAAACAAAACAATCATGAGATTCACAAAAGAGAAACATAAGAAATAATGATTAAAATTCAGCATAACCTTTCATAATAAAATGAATATTTGTTAATTTGATTTAAAATGTATATTGATTAAATGTGTATTATAACTAAAAATTAAAAGAAAATCTAATTAATATGTGCCTGAAATGAAAATTCCATAACAATGAACTCAAGCTTATACATGTTAATGCACCTTAGAAAATTTATCAATACATTTAGTAATTGGGTCTTGTTGTTAGCAAACATTTTAAATGATATTTTCCACAACTGTCTGTAATGAAACACTTAGATTTGCCATTTGAAGCATTCATCACTATTTTATTCTATGCTGAAACATTGAAAAATAAATTTGTGTACTCTACTTTGTTCATCATTAGTATCTTAACTATTGAAGTTGTCAAGGACCTAACATGAATGAATATTGGCACTAAGCAGATGTGTATTTATAAACATTTGTGACTAAATGAATATAACTTTAAAATGATTTTGTTTTTCTCTGTGCTCTTTAAAAACCTGCACAATGCCTTATATAGTTGACTGTTCCTAAGGACTGAATCACAATAAATACTCAGTGAATGCTGAAATACATATTTATTGCATACTTTTTAAGCTTATAATGCATCGCTAAATGTGTGTGTGTGTGTGTGTGTGTGTGTGTGTGTGTGTGTTTAGGTGCATGAGTGTGGAGGACAACCTTTGGTGTTATTCTTCAGAAATGCCATATGCCTTTGTGGAACCAGGATCTTTTACTGTCTTGTAGCTCACCAAATAAGTTAAACTGGTTGGAAGTGAAGCTCAGAGATCAACCTGTCTACAACTCCCCAGAACTGGAATTACAAACTCATGTTAACATGACCATCTTTCTAACATGGGTTCTGAAGAACAAATTCAGGTCCTCGTACTCATAAAGTGCAAGGTTAGCACTTTATGGACTATCTACCCACCATCTAAACTTTTGACTTATTTTATAGAATTTAACTTTTATCATTTTTTTTAAACAAACTCAGTACAACTGATATTAGCTGTGGAAATACAACACATATTAAATATCTACTCATTTCACATACGTGGTGATTTGATTCAGGTATTCCCCATAAATTTATGTGTTCTGAATGCTAGGTCCTCAGCTGATGGCAATTTGGGAATTAAAGCCTCCTAGATGCAGTGCATTGTTGGTGGCAGGCTTATGGGTATTATAGCCACCTTCCCTTTGCCAGTGTCTTGGCACACTCTCCTGCAGGTGTTGTCCACTTGATGTTGGCCAGGAGGTGATATTCAGTCTCTTCTCATGTCATCATTTCCCCCTGCTGTCACAGAGCTTCACCTAAGTCTATAAGCCAAAATAATTCCTTTCTTCCCACAAGCTGTTCTTGGTCAAGTGTTTGTTCAGCAACTTGAAACTAACTGCAACAACAAAATTAGTACCAGAAGTGGGGACTTGCTGTTACAAACCTGACTGTAGCTTTGGTCATTTGGAACTGATTTGAGGGAGGAATGTGGAAGCATTTGAAACCACTGCCTAAGAGACACCATGCAGTGCTGCAGGTACAGCTTGATGGACTACTCTGGTCAGAATTAAAAGACCTGAATGTCATAAGAAAGATGGGCTGTGAGGTTTGGCTTATGAGAGGAAGAAAGAGCTTTGTAGAGACTGGGCTAGAAGCAGTTTGTACGAGAGACTTTTTGCATTCTGCCTGCTTGTGTCCTGGGAAATTGTGCAGGGTTGATTTGCATCAACATGGAGTGGTGTGAACAGAAGGATATGGTACAGAAAGAAAAGAAATCTTTGGGATGTAACTACAGCCCATTTATCTGCAACTGTTTGTGAGATTACAACCATTGAGATTGGGCCAGTTGATCTGCATTGGGACAACAAGAAGAATTCTTTTGAAGTAAAGAGCCTGAAGCTAAAGAAGTATTTTGCTCTTCAAAGTCAGATTTATTTTCCTTTCCCTTGGATTAACAAATCAGTAGCCCAACTGGTACTATGGAAAACAGAAAATGTAGGAAATAGGAGATCATTGTATTTGCAATACCTTTTTTTTTAGAAAATGACCATGGGCAATACAAAACAAGCTTGTTGGATTACCTGTGTGGAGACCAAATGAGGCATGAGCATGAACCATAGGTTGCAGTAGAGGCCAAGTGGAGATGCCAGGATAATGGGATGGCTGCCAAGGAGAGCTGCCAGCACCTAATGAAGTTTACCCAGACTATGAGTAGCCCAGGTGGAGGGTCAGAAGTGGAACTCCAAAGACTCATCACTAGTTAGAATTATCCGACTTTGGGGACTTGTCACTGATTAGATTGTCAGACTTAGAGCTATAGAGTTTGATATTGTCCCTGTTGGTGTTAAATCTGGTATTGGTTGAATATTTCTTTGTTATGCCCAGTGCCATCTTTTGCAATATTAATGTTTATTCTCTGCCATTATGAGGTGTTTTCTTTGTTGTTTTTATTACAGCTCAGTTAAAAGACATCTCAGACTTGAAGCATGGGGATGTTTGAACATCACTGGGAATAATAAAAATTATGGGGACTTTTAAAGGTGGAATGAATGCATTCCATTTTACATAATGTATAGATATCAGTTTATGGGGACCAAGGGTGGAAAGTGGTGTTTTGATTCAGGTGTCCCCCATAAATTATGTATTCTGAATGCTAGGCCCCAGATGGTGACAATTCAAGAACTGGAATCTCCTGGAGGCAGTATATTATTGGGTGTGGGCTGATGGTTTTATGGGTGTTATAGCCAGCTTCCCCTTGCCTGTGTTTGACACACTCTCCTGCTGTTGTCGTACATCTGATGTTGGCTAGGAGATAATATCCAACCTCTGTTCATGCCATTTCCCCCTGCCATCATGGAGCTTCACCTTGAGTCTGTAAACCAAAATAAACCTTGTCCTTCCACAAGCTCTCTTGGTCAAGTGGTTGTGCAGAAACTAACTGCAAACAACAACAACAACAACAACACACACACACACACACACACACACACACACACACACAAATGACATGGACCCATACGTATTTATCTCTTTATATGTTAGTAGGAGCTAGTTCTCCGTGCTGTCCTAAAACACATAATATACTCCGTACCCTTCAGTGTTGGTAGTAGCAACAGCAATTGCTAGGGGCAGCAATAGTTCTGTTATACTGGTTGTGCATCATGGAGGTAGGAGAGTATATTTAATATAATTATAGATTCATATGCATATATTTAATGTAAAATGAATATCATTAATACTAATGAAAATTACACATTTAGTATCATAAAATAGAAATTACCCAATTTTACACAATGAAAATTTACAGTGATTGATTGATTGTAAATAAATAGGATTTGATTTATATAAATATTTTTATGATTAAAAAGTTTTAAATGTATAGTGAATATTTTATCATGAACATGTCATTATTATGTTGCAGAAATTTTAGGGTGTTTTATTGCTTTCTATATAAATAGGGCAGAGATAATTATTTGTATATGGCATTACCTATCTTAGTGGGTGGGCACTAGAAGTAGGATTACTACATCATGGTGCAACACCTTTTTAAAGCACTTCTATAATGTTATTGTCCATTCCCTATTAGAATATTGCCATTTGATAATTAAAAAATCATTTGAATCAGGAATTGATGAGATTTAAAAAATTTATCTTCTTAATATAGTCTTTTGTATCTATAACTTAAAGAACTAAATACCAAAAATCCAAAGAACCCAGTAAATAAATAATCTATTGAATTGGACAGTTCTGCAAAGATGAAGTAAGGATAGCCAATAAATATTAAAAATGCTCAGTATACATAGTAATAAGGGATTTACAAATTAAAATACATTTTACATCTTAACATCCTCCTCATCTCATCCATAGTATCTGTTACTAATAAAACACAGGACAAATGCTGATGAGGAAATGAGGGAACCCTGTCTTCTAGAGGATATGTAAATTGATCAAGTCACTATGGAAATTAATATGGAGGCATCCCAAGAAAAACTGAAAATAGATGTACCATATGACCTATAGGACTTCAAAATATTTGTCACAGAGATACTTGCACATCCAATTATTGCAACATTATTTACAATACCCAGGTTTCCAGATCACTCTAGAAGTCTTCCAATAGATGACTGTGGTATATACACACAATGGGATTATATTCAGCCTGAAAGAACAATGAAATTATGTCATTTGCTGAAAACCAGATATAACTGGAGGTCAACATATTAAGTGAAATAGTTCATATGCTGAACTTGTTCACTTGTTTGATCCTAAATCTTTATAGATACATAAACTCATTGACACAGCACACACACAGTTGTACATACAGTATAAAATCATAAGGGAGACTAGAATAGAGAGGAGATTAGTGGGAGGGAAAGAGCAGGGCACTAAGGAATGGAAGGGTGAATGGGTAAATGTGGTCACAGAATATGACATGCTTTAAATTGTTTCCATGAAACCAAACACTAAGTATAATAAATATAAAGCAACAGAAACTATTGAAAACATATCTAAATACTAAGAATTTGCAGCAAAGAAAAATAAAAATATAAGAAGTCAAATAGGCTACTTTAAGAAGTCTGATTTCTGTTACTTGCCTGCCTGTGTGCCACATCACAACGCCTCTGGTGATATACTCTCTCTGTCCACATCCCTCTTCCACACAACGCCTTCTGAGGACCCCAGATTGGCACATGACAAGAACTGGTGCTGCCGCCTCTGTCACCTATTAGGTAGGATTCTTACCCATCTGTCTGCCCCTGGGGGCTCTATGCCCTCCCCCCCAACCAGACAAGCATGCTTCCTATGGAGCTCCCAGAGCAGCTCTCCTTTAATCAGAGGTGGAAACTAGCGTGCCAGCAGTGGCAGGCACTGATTAGGTAACACTTTTGAAAACATCTGTACATGTATGACAAATCAATTCAAAATTATAGCCACAAGCAACTGTAAAAATATTTAGATAGAATCATAGACTGATAGAGGTTGAAATAGCTTCAGTTAAAACTGTGTTTTCCAGGTGCTGAGAATATGTCCTGGAGCACTTAGGTCACAAGTCCAAAGTGGTTAATTAAGTTTAATAATGAAAGAAGTACCTGAGTTTTCCTGATGGCCATTCTAATTTACTTGTTATGGCTTCCCATCAATTCATCTTAGAGTTTGCTTATGGTAGATTATTAAGGTTTTGTTTATTTGGGATTTAGATATTTGTTGCATCTGTCATTTTTCTGACTTTTTATAGGTTGCCTTGTTACAATTTTGTTATTTTTTTATTCAATCATTCATTTATGTAGATGTGTTTGTATCTGTTCAAGTGTGTGAGTATGGTGTATGCATGCCATGGCACAAGTGGGAAAGTCAAATGACAACTTTCTGGCCTGGAGAGATGGCTAGGCAGTTAAGGCACTTGCTTGCAAAGTGTTAGGACCCAGGTTTGATTCCTCAGTACCCACATAAGCCAGATGTTCAAGGTGATGCATACATCTGGAGATTGTTTGCAGTTGCTGGAGGCCGTGGTGTGCCCATTCTCTCCCTCTCTTTATTTATCTCTCTCTCAGAGACATTGCTTTTCTCCTCCTATAATGCATGACCCACAATGCCCATGTGGTTGACCTGCATCCCCAATGTGGTAGTTTGAATAGATGGCCCCCAATATTTTCAGTGTTTTATTAGTTTGTAGTTTGCATCTGCAGCCACCTTGCTGAAGGCAGTGTCTCTGGGTGGATCCTAAGATGTATTGGTGGATTTACTATTTCAATATAAAGATATACAAAGTGTGCCTAGCTGGAGTCCCTGAGGTGTGCTGTGCTGTGTAGCTTTTGGCTTTGCTCTCTGTGTCTGGTCCTATGCAACCAGGCCAGTTTCTTCTGCCATTATGGAACTTCTCCTGAACCTGTAAGCTTCAATAAATATCCCTTCCTCCATAACTGTGCCTGGTCTGGATATTTATTGAAGCTTACAGGTTCAGCAAACCTGAAGCTGTCTGCTACACCCAACGAGGAAGGCCTCTTCAGAAAAGGGGCAGGGAAGAGGGAAAGGATGGTATCAACATGCATTGTTTACATACTAAGTATGTCCATATCTAATAAAAATTTTTTAAAAGTTATGCATACACAGCCATATTCATTCTATATATATATATTGATTAAATATTTATTTATTTTTAAATATTTATATAGTACTTTTTATATTCTAGGGACAATCCTCAGCATCACCATTTATTATTTAATTAACTAAATCATCATTTAATCCTCATAACTTTGCTGAAAAGTACATTTCTCTTTTTGAACAGAACATATTCCTAATTGATTCTCTAAAGTCTGGATCAGGCTAAGTGGAGTATGACTTTTTCTTTGTTTGAGTCCTTTATATCAAGCTCTACCTCTTACTTTCTGAGTACTTTCAGAGAAATACTGAAGAGAAAATAAAACACATCAATTTATGCCCAGAAAATAATTCAAGAAAGGAATTTGCCAAATATCAACATTGATTTTTCTATTTGGTTAGAGTTACAGATAACATTTCTTGTTTTACAACACTTTTGTATATGGTGCAAATAAAGCTATACCTGAGCAAACTGAAAATAAAAGAAAAAAAGAGGGGCAGCATTAGGGGATGTCTCCTAGAAGTCATAAGTCTGCATATTTCTAAGTGTCAGCTCACATTAGTGAATATGTACAGGAAGTGAGATTACTCCTATGATGCAGCAATTCCACTACTGGGGATATACAGAAAGGAAATGATATCAGTGTGTCACAAAGCCACCTGTCAAATGATGCTCACTGCAGTAATTTTGACAATAGGCAAGAGTTAGAAACATCAAATGAATGAATAATGAAATATGGTGTATGTGTATACATAAATATAAACTAAACCAGCCTGGTTTAATGATTCTGAACTTGCCATCTTGAAATCTTAGTCATTTCATGTTTGGTTCTATATTTTGTTGGGAAGTTGGATGAGACAATAGAGCATGCAGTGGGGACTTGGAGTCTTGATCATGGAATTAAGTGGCTGAAGCATAACAAATGAAAGAGGCTTGTGTTTCTTCCAGTGCCAGTGATTGAATGGCCTTATGCATACTAGTCTGGACCACTCAACTACATTCCCAGCCCTTGTGCCATTATCATTCTCAAGAAGGAAGGGAGCCTGGTGCAATAGCTCATGCCAATAATAGCTCTTAAAAGACTGAACCAGGAGGATTGCTGTAAGTTTGATAACAGTTTGGGCTTCATAGTGAGTTACAGGCCAGCCTGGTTGCATAGTGAGGTCCTATAAGAAGGGAAGAAATAAGGAAATAAAGGAAGGGAAGGAAGGGAAGGGAAGGGAAGGGAAGGAAGGAAGGAAGGAAGGAAGGAAGGAAGGAAGGAAGGAAGGAAGGAAGGAAGGAAGGAAGGAAGGAAGGAAGGAAGGAAGGAGGAAAAGCCTGCTGTGTTGGCACACACCTTTAATCCCAGCACTCAGGAGGCAGAGGTAGGAGGAGCACTGTGAGTTCAAGGCTATCCTAAGACTACATAGTGAATTCCACATTAGCCTTGTCTATGGTGAGACCCTACTGTGAAACAAACAAAGTCAGAATAAGAAAGAAAGAAAAGAAAGAGAGATAAAAAGAAAGAATGGTAAGAGGGAGGAAAGGAGAAAGGAAGGAAATAGGCTCACAATTCAAAATAACCAAATACAAATATTTAAGTGGTATGAATAAATGAAAGACAAGTTTGAAGTAAATCCTCCAGAAATTTGGGAAGGCCTGGGAGTTAGCAAGAGCTGCTCCAACCAATATTCCTATTTTTCTTCATACTCAAATTTACTCCAAAATTGAAGTTAATAAACTTTTGTGATTATTCAATAAAGAAGACCATAATTTACTTCTGGTTATTTTTGTGAGAAGGAAAACATATTAAAATAGAACTGTTTGTTCTACTCTTTAGAAGACATTATTAAGAAAAATGAAAAGACAAGCCATAGACTAAAGGAAACTATTTACAAAGCATGCATCTACAATGGTCTTGTGTCCAGACAGTATACAGAAAACCTTTGCTGCTCAACAAAAGCACAAAAAACTCAATAAAATGCAACAAAAGAAAAGATCTGAAAAATTGACTATGAAAATTAATAGCACAATGAAATATCACAGTACAGCTATTGAAATGGTAAAATTAAAGAAAATGCTGGAAAACATGAAGTGTTAGGAAAGATGTGAAACCATTTAAACACCTGCTCATTGCTGACAGGAATGCAAAATAATTCAGACACTTTACAAAGTAGTTAGGTATATTCTTATAAAATTAAAGTCTTACTTCTATGTTCCAGTGCTCCACAAATCCTACTCCAAAAAATAATCGTGATGGTTCATGATGTGTGCATGCACACATATGTATGCACATAGATACAAATACAGATATATGTATATAATGTTTAATGAAGATTTACAAAGAAAAATGTCCCCAATCCAGAGTTAATGTTACTGAGCTTCAACATACAAATAAACATGAAAATTGTGGTAAATCCAAATGTTGCAAAACTATTTATCAAATAAACTTTTTATCCAACAAACTTCTGGTCTATGCATGGAAATTTGTAATCATCAAATGCTACATTAAAGAATCAAGAAAGAAAAGGCTTTGTTTTGCATTGTTTCATTTTTAATTCATATAAGTTGAATCCATCCCCCAAAATTTCTGTTCTGATGTCTTATCCCACACAGTATATAGCATATGGTTTTATTTGTTAGTAAGGACTTTAAGGAGATAATAAGGTTAAAACACAATCATTAGGTAGATCCTACCTTAGTGTGACTGATATTCTTGTAAATATGTATTTACTAATTCACATGAAAACACAAAGGGAAGCCTGTAGTGGGTCCTTCTCTGACAACTCTTTGAAGGAATGAACCCTACTGACACCTTGATTTTGGACTTTTAAACTCCAGAACTGGGTGACAATACATGTCTATCAGCTAAGCCACCCAGGGGGACCTACAGTATAGCTCAGATCTAAGAAGAATGAACCAAAGTGTACTAACCAATGAGAGGAGGTAATATGGAAGAAAGGATTTCCTTCTGACAAGCATGAGCCAATTTTTCTTGATCGTGCAATTTATTACTTGATTGCAGTATAATTCTGTGGAACTACATGTATATTTAATTTCATTGACAAATTCAGGTCTGCATATCAAATGGATGGACTTTACTCTAGTGTTTTATACCTCAAGAATATGGATTTGATGGAGTTTGCTAACTTTCCCTGGGCTCCACTGCCGGGCAGTCACTAAATTCATCACCACTGTTGTTACAGATGTATGGCTGAAGGAGAGAGCAGAGAGCATCGCTTGCATTTGAGTACCAGAAGCTAAGTGGGAAGATAAAGAAGGGCATAGTGGAGGGAAGAGAAATGGACACCATGGAAAGAAGGAATAGGGAGGAGGAGAAAAGAGTTCCACTCACAGCTGGAGCAGAGCAGCATTCAGACAGAGTTAAGCAGAGTCACGTGGAGTGAAATCTGACACTGGGGAGACAGATAAGTAAAGAGAACTTTAAGGAATGTTATCATGTGGAATGGAATGAGTCCATTGTTATCATGCCCTTGAGGAAACTTTGGCAAAAACCTATGGTTTTTGGAATCAGACATAATCTTCATTTTTTAGTCAACTCTGCTGAAATAAGCCCTGAAGGACTGAAGGTCCCTGTTTTGCTCTTACTTCTCACTTATCTAGTTATTATCTATTTATTTGCACACTTAACTCCTCAGTAAGCCAGAATCAAAGCTGCTCACTGCTCTATGCACACAGCATAATTTCAAGCATAATCTAATGTTTGGCTATTGAAGTGAAACTGAACTGTACCACTTTCTAGTTTGTGTAGTGATGGCTTTGGTTGAAAGAAGAAAGCACAGAGAATACCTTAATCTTAGTGAAATATGCGTATTTATTGTATGGTATTATATTAAACTCCATAATTATATATATATACATGTATTTGTTTACCTATACTTGGTATGTATGCATGTTTCATGAAAAAAACTATATATTTCTCCTATAAAATATAATTAAAATTGTATTCACTATTATTTCTTGCACATCAGAGTAGGAAAACTTGGGTTGTCTGTCTATTCTAAGGCAGCTTCTAGAAGTCTGGAGGTGATTTTTTGACATTGCAGCCAATTGCATCAAGGTCTTATTTTGTTTTCTCTATGGGTATAACCAGAAACATTACTGTTGCTCAAATAGCATTTAGTGTGCGGAAGCATACATTTTATTTTTAAGAAACTCCATGGGAGAATTAATTGAAGAATCAAATGATTAAAAAAATAATGGTTCATTCCAGGAATATCATGCCTAATGACTTTAGGGTACACTTAGATCTTTCCATTGTACATTTACATTACGGGATATAAAAAAGAATCTTGAGCATGGCTGCTTCTCTGGGAGCTGCATGTGAGTGGAGACACACACAGATGTCTTTATTAAGCTCTGGTCTAAGTAGCTTCCCTGGAGGGGACCCTGGCGGCTAAGCATTAGCAGGCTGATGCCTAATCTGAGAATCTCTGTGCTCATTACTGTGCTCATTAGCAGTGGGTGACCTCACAAGGAGGCACATGGTACTGCGATTCCTCTGGTCCTCAGGCCTGCATTTACTCTAGGGGTAAGCTTGCACGATTCCACGTACATTCTCTTAAAATGAACCATTGTTCATGCACAAACCATAAGCATATTTCACTGCACATTTCTGTTCCATATACAGTTTCCATGTCATGAGAACAATGACAAAGTCTTTGCATATCCAACATCTAAATCCAGCCAAAATAAAATCCGTTTTTCTGGCTTTCAGTTAACTACATCACTGGATAAAGCAGCTGTACCAACACAGTAACTGAAGTCTCAAGTTATGAATTTCCTTCAATTGTTTATTTTGAAAAAGACTGAAGCTACAAGCTTTCCCATTCCTGTAATTTTGCAGAAAATTGAATGCTTGTCTGTTTTGCTCTGGCTTTGTCGGGTACAACTTCCTCCATAAGTTAGGTCAGATGAGGGGAAAGAAAACAACATCATTCAGGGTGATACTGGAGATTTTCAACATGTGCAGCAGAAAGTGGGGAGTTCTTTCTTTTCCATAAGCTGTGTCATTTCTGAGAGGATAATTGTTATGTTGGGTATTCTATGTGTTGATGTGTCATTGATTTTAAGTTTACTTTATATTTCGTGTGTGTGTGTGTGTGTGTGTGTGTGTACATGTGTATGTGTGTGGGAGGGTATGAGGTTATGGTATAGATGTGGTCAGAGGACAACCTGGCTGTGTCAATACTCATTTTCTGCCTTGTTTAACAGGGTCTCTCTCTCTCTCTCTCTCTCTCTCTCTCTCTCTCTCTCTCAGTGTTTGCCATTGCAAATGCCAGATTAGCTGGCCTGGGAGCTTCAGAATTCTTCCAGCTTTGCCTCCAATTACCATAGCTGTGTTAGAAATTATTGACTCATACATGACGTATGTCCACCTTTCTGTGGGTTCTGGGGATCTGAGTTCCTATCATCAAGCTTGCACAACAAATGTTTTTAAGCACAGAGTCATCTATCCAGTCCCTATTTATATGTTTCCATTTTTGCAACAGCTCTTAAATATTTCCTGAAGTGTCATCAGCAGAATTTTTTGACAGAAATCAAAGAACTATACTCTTTTGTTTTATGAAATTTCATCCTGACTCAAATAATGACAATACTACCCACTAAAGTACACCCTTCATTTAAATACCTGAAACCAGGTTAGAACCATGAACTCAAGGTCTACACTATCTCAGCTGTGTTAGGAACACAAAGAAAGAGCACTGCTACATTGAACTCCTTTTTCTAGGCTATGGCTGTATCACCATTTCTTCTATATGCATTTGGGAAATTAAAAGGAGAAAACTCATTTTAAAACCTTGCTTTTAAAAGAAAAATCATTACAAACTCAGTGACTTTGCATATTTTTACTGATTTTGTGTCCACCTACACAGAAAAAGTACTTTTTGTGACTCACTTGGGAGAGAAAAGTAGCCTTGACCCTGGCTTTGAGTCACTTGTTTAATAGAAACTGGCTCAGGAACACTGTAAATGTGGTTAAGCCACAAGTTAATTAAGTTTGACACTGTTGCTGGAAGATGGTGAGGGTGAAAAGAGAATTATAAAGTTAGTACTTTGACACCACTGTGATTTCTTTATGTTAAAAATATATATAAAGTTTTAACCCCACTTTATGGAATTAATTTACATAGAAACAAGAGAAATTTGTTTAAAATGTTAATAGGTAATAGCTCTTCATGCTTATCTGCATACATTCTCTTTTTGCAAATATTCTCTTGGCATGTCATTGTTTGACTTTTTATACTAAAAACAAATATTTTAATACATATGTGTGTGCGCACGCACACACACACACACACACAGAAATCCATACCAACTTAACCAAAGAAGAGGGTCAAAATCTTAGTTGAAGGTTGCCAAATATCCTTAGAGTTATAAAACTCTCACTGTATTTCTTGTTTTTAGAGTAAAAGTCTCACTAGATAGCCTTGGCTGATCTCGAACTCATGATGTACTCAAGGCTGACATTGATCTCACAGGTCTCCTCATTCAGCCTCCCAAGTAGTTGGATTACAGTCATACCCAGCTAAAATTTTAAGTCTTTTTTTTAAAAATTCATTAATTCACTCGCAGTTCTAGGGATTGAACCCAGGACACCCTATATATGAGGTAGGTGCTCTATCCCTGAGTTACATTGCCAGCTTTTCAACCACTTTCTTGATCACAGGCTGGTACTTTACAAACAGCAATTCCAATTTTTCATTGTTTTTTGGCTTTCTTCTTATGTCTTTCTATAGACTTGACTGATTATTCTAACCTGGTCTCTCAGGTGTAAGCTACTGAGGAGACCCAGCCCTCACCCTAGGTCCTGTAGAGTTAACAGCTCATTTTTTTCTTAGGATAGCTTATTCTCTATTTGCCAAACTTATTATTGAGGTATTAAAGAGACATTTAGAACTCTGCATTTTGGTAGTAAAGACTTCTTCCCAAAGGCCTCTTCCATTTCCAAAATACATTTATTATATAATTCTTTTCTGGATGATCACAGAAGATGTATTCTTAGATACAGTAATTTGGGGTTTTATGTTTTACTGGCTTGAGATTAATTTATAAGAGAGACACAATTTTATTGGTACTGATATTTTCCCAAACCTTATAAGAATATTACTGCATATCAAATATTGCTATCAAGAAGTTGGGTCATTACTTCAATAAATCTGACCATATTGTTGTTGTTTTAGTTTTAGTTTTGGAAGCATTCATGGGAGGTATATGGAATGATTTGGAACTGTGGATTAGAGCAGCATTACAATGCTATACACAGAGTTTGATTGGCTACACTGGTGAGTTTGGAAATGCTAAATTCAGGAAGAAATGTGGATTGTCAAAGCTTGACTTATAAGTTTCAAAGGGTAAGAAAAGAACTTTTTTAGAACTGGACTACTGACAGAAAGGCTAGGTACATTCTAACCATGTCCTGAGAATTTGAGAAAAGTTGAATTCAAAAGTAATAGACTAGTGTTGGAAGAGACATATAAAGTTGTACAATTTATCATGAAAAGGAATTCAAGCAAATTTGAAGTTATAGGTACAGAAGCTTGTTTTAGGCCAATAAATCTGCAGTTTTTAAGGCTATGAAAGATGGGCCAACTGTTTTGCATTGGGACAATGATAAAGATACCCTAAAGTTAAAACCCAACCCACAGAAGGCTCAAGCTAGTAAGTATACAAATTATTTTGTCAGGAGGGCACTTGAAGACAAATTGATGAAGGAATATCCTGCTCCTCAAGGGCAAACTTTATTTTCCCTTTGGATTTGTGATTTTGACTATGTCACCTACCTGGTCCTAGTTTTGGAAGCATGAAAAATGTAGAGAAAAGTTTCATGAAGTACTGACAGTTCCTTGGCCAATTAAGATGTAGTAATTTGAAGCATGATTGAAATTCAAGTAAGGCCATTGTACAGTTATCAAGTTGAACCATGAGTTTAAATGAAGACCCAAGGAATATGGATATGCCAAGACTATGGAATGGCTGCCAAGGAGAACTGCAAGCTCAGGAAGAAGTTCTTCCCAGGCTGTGAGCACCTAGCTGGGGAATCAGAATGGAACTCTAGAGACTTTGTCACTAGTTATAGATGTGGATCTTGGAACTACAGATGTTTGATGTTTATCTGCTGGTTATTGATCATGTATTTATCCAGTATCTCCTTGTTGTTCCTTTTTTTTTGCAATGGAAGTGTTTACTCCATGCTATTACGTGTTGGAAGTATCCCTCTTGTGTTTTGATTTTACAGGGCTCAGAGCTAAGAGGTTGTTGTGAATGTTAGATGAGACTTCGGACTTTTGAAATTGGCAGAGACTAAGGAGACTTGAAGTTAGACTGAGTCAATTTGCATTGTGTCTATGGGGCCAGAGGCAGAATGTGGTAGTTTTGAACATAATGTTCCCATAGCCGCAGGTGTGTGTGGTTAAGTTTCCTACTTAATCCCTACCTTGTAGAGCATTTGGCAAGTGGAGCCCTGCTGTAAGAAGTGTATCACCAGGGGCAGATCTTGGGGTGAAGTCCAGCCCTGTGTGCTCAGAGTCAGTATATACTTGATGGTTCTTGCTGATGTCTCTCTGTTGTTGATGTATGATGAAATAAAGCAGGTTCTTCTCCCATGAGGAAGCTCCTCTGGAAATAATAAGCCTGAAATAAACATTTTCCTCTTATAAACTGCTTCTGGTCAGGTGCTTGTCCCAACAATAAGAAGATAATTCTGCAACACCGACCAAATCAGAATGATCATTTTAGTGGTATCTCTTGAGTGACTAATTCAATTAATTTTCCAGTTCATTTGGAGAAGCTATCAACTAAGAAATCCAGAAATCTGTCTTTTCAACCATTTATTATATAAAAAATAGAGTGTTGGATATGTCTGGAAACTTAAGAATACAGTTCTCAAATTGTGAAGTGACTACATAAAAACTGAAGCAAAAATCATAATGAAAATAAAGTTTACAAGATCTCAGGATAAAGAATCATTCTAGGGTCTAGAAAGATGAATCAGCAGTTAAGGAACTTGCCTGCAAAGACTAACAACCCAGGTTTCATTTCTCAGTACCCCATAAAACAAGATCTAGGGCTGGAGAGATGGCTTAGCGGTTAAGGCGTCTGCCTGCTAAGCGTAAGAACCTGGTTCCAATCTCCAGCTCCCACATTTAGCCAGATGCAAAGCGATGCAAGGGTGCAATCTGGATTTCATTCACAGCAGCTTAGAGACTGCTGGAGTGCCCATTCTCTATCTGTCTCCCTCTCCCTCTCTCTCTGTCTGTGTCTTTCTCCAAAAATAATAATAATAATAAAAAAAAAAACTAGATCTATAGATTGCCACATATATCTGGAGTTTGGTTGCAGTGGTTGGAGGCTCTGGCATGCCCATTTTCTTTGTCTGTCTCTCTTCTCTCTCTCTCTCTCTCTCTCTCTCTCTCTCTCTCTCTTCTTGCAAATAAACAAATGTTTTAAAAAATATTTAAAAAGGAATGATTTATTTTTACAAATCTTAATTGTTTTAATTATTTTTTTTATTTGCAAGGACAAAGAAAGAGAGGGAGAATGAAAGAAATAAGAAAGGGACACACCAGGGCATCTTGCTACTGCAAACGAACTCCAGAAGCATATTCTCCTTTGTGAATCTGGTTTATTGTGAGTACTGGGGAATCAAACCTGGGCCATCAGTCATTGCAAGCAAGGGTCTTTAACCACTGAACAATCTCTCCAACCCTCAATGAATGTTCTTTTATGGCATAAAGTAATAACATCATATTGACAAATGATTGGATATGAATATGATGTTTTAGAGCAATGAGGCAAATACATAGTGCAAATATGGGTGGGCTATCAAAGTATATATTGGTGCTTCTTGGATTGGGGCTCCCTTCCAGTTGCTATATCCATATAAACAATGCACATGGATGGAGTCTTAGGCCTTGATAATTCCTTGGTCCAGACATTGAGAGAGTGGGCAGCCCTAAAGATTTTAATTTTACATCAGAAGCCATTTTACCAATCGTCAAGCCCAGGAACTGTACAGGTGATCAATTGCTGTCCTCAGATGCTCCAGATTCAGGAGACTGCATTTCCTAGAACAATGGTGAATCTACTTCTAGCTCTCTGAGTTTCTTATTTTTTAATTTAACCTGCCTCTATATGCATCTCTGACTCCCCAAACTGTGAACCATAAACCCAAGAATTTTAGTGTAATAATAATGAACCATATGTGTGTATGTATATATATATGTATATATATATATATATATATATATATATATATATATATATATATATATATACTTTTAAATCAATATGTAATGCATGTGTCTCCGTGTGTGCATGCTAAGGCACTCATGTGGTGGTCACATCTTTCCATCTTGTAAGGAGTAGAATCTCTTGATGTTTACAGCTATATATTCCAGGCTACTGGCTCACATACTTCTAGGGAGCTTCCCATCTCTACTTCCCATCTAGCTATAAGTGTGTTGGAATTATAGACACAGCTAGTCTGCTTTTCAACTTATAGCCTTTTATTATATCCCCCTTTAAAGATGAAGCAATGGTCTTCATCTCAGTTCAGTCTCATGAGGATTTGTTCTGTGTCAGTCATGATATATAGGTGATGCAGCAGTAACAAACAGACCTAATATCATCTCATTGGCTTAAAACAACTAATATTTCTGCCATATCTAGGCTGCCTGTGTTTTGACAGAGAAGGCTCAAAAACAATCTAGGTTGACTGTGCATTCCTACCCTAATCATGGTCAGAGGTCACACCAGAGAGAAAAGACATCCTGAAGGACTGGTCCTGATTGTTATGTTTTTGACCCATAAGTGACAGATTTCACTCTCCTCAGAGTCATTGGTTAAAACTTTTCATATGACCAGCCTACTTGTAAGGTGAGCCAATTTTTTACACTTACCACATGTGTGGTGTACAGACACACACACGCCTTTGTCATTTTATATTCCTGTTCTTAATAGCTTTTCTTTAAGTTCACTGAAATTTCTTTTTACCTGAATCTCAAAACAATTCCTAGACAACTGGTGGCACCTGTGAACAAAGTTCTGAGATAAAAGCAATTTAACTGAAGCAGGCTGCTAGGCTGCATTTATGATTAGATAAATGCTATTAAGGATCAGTCATGTCATAATAAAATCTACTATTATGCTACATTTTCTTTCCTTCATTATTCAGAAACAGCAGTCTTATTTAATTACCCATATTTGTATAAAGTTAACATGTAGTGACCCCTTAGGGATGGTGATTATTTTGCTGGTATCTGATACCATCCTTTGTAAGTAGAAATTAAAGAAATTTCTCCATTTAACAAAACAAACATTATTTTAAAAGAAAAGCACATTTCATTTCATTTCAAAGAAGTAAATTTATATTTATTTGCCAGTCATTTTTTTTTCTCTGTGCTCTGCTCCCCTTTTTATTTTGGAAATGGGCTTTTTTTTTTTTTTTTTTTTTTTTTAATCAGATCACCTTAATGTAGATTTTCCTTCTCTATTTTTAAGGTTTTTTTTTTTTTTTTTCTGAATAAAGAACCCTTCTAAAATTGATTGAATTGTATCATGTGCAGAAAGAAGTCATATTGAAAAGGAGAAAAAGATTTATCTTTATATTAACTACAAAATCCATATTTGCTGTCTTTCCATCAAATCCCGTCATTTTTATTTAAAAAAAAAAAAACACGTTATGAGCCAAAAAAGAATAAAAAGATAGAATTCATCAGGTCGTCTCTACTATTAGCAACTCTGGGACAAAGTACTCATGTAATTTACCAAGGTCACCCGGTTATTTTAAAAGCCTCTTAGACGGTGAAGCAAGAGCCTGTATTCTCATCCCACACCATTCAAAGCCAGTCTGCTTTTAGCCAGATTTAGGACAGATAACATGCACAGTAGAACGTTTTAAACTCTTGATGTCAACACGATAAGCCCTGTAAAATTATATGGATACAAATAATGCCATTTTATCCAAGCGATTGACAGAAACTGCTGATGCAGAAACTCAGGAAGCTCCTGTGGTAACACACTTAGCTGGTGAAGGACCCGCCAGTGTCGCTTGCTCCGCCGGGGCCACTCTTTTCTGAGTTTGTCAAGCAGCGGGCAACTTGCTGGGCTCTGTGAAGTCATTCTCCAAAGCTCACCACAGGAACCGAGGGAGAGAGCTGGCTCTAAGGACATCCACAGCTGTGATGTCACAAGCACAGAGATAGTAATAAAATGTGGCCAGTGTGATGTCAACTACACCTTGGTTCTTTTGTCTTTTTTCTCTCCTCGAATAATTTTGTATCCTTGTGCGAATCGCCTCATTAGGGAAAGAGACTGAAAATTGGGGTCAGGGTATTTAAACCTGACCTGTGCAGAGGCCAGACAAGGACCGGGCCCACCGAGGTTTCACTTCAGAGCCCCGGACCACCCCTGAGGTGACACCAATTCAAGCCTCGTTTTATAAAGGCCTTATTAATTATTGTCCTTATAAGAAGGAGAAGAAGCCTTATAAAGAAATGTGTCATTCTTAGAGTAGGAGTGGGCAGACAAAAAAAAAGAAGAGAGAGGGAGAGGGAGAGAGAGAGAGAAAGAAACAGAAGATCAAAAGAGAGCTTTTTTCCCTTTTTCTTTTCATGCCTCCAAACCTCAAAGGAGGTCGAGGAACAATCAGGCTCCGGGTCTCCTGTGCTTTCTGGCAATTAGAGTCAGCTGATGGACTGAAAGGGATTGAATGGCAAGGTTCAAGGCCCTTCTCTGGAGCTGCAGACAACAGGCTTTTCCAAAGCAGCCGAGCAGCAGACACCATCAAAATCATTTCAAATGGAGACTTACAGCGAGGATTCATTAATTCACTGGCCTAAACAATTACGGGAACATATAATGTCTCTATAAACACTTTGATAAAGACTGTCATCTTAGACCTTCATTTTCCCTATATTATTAGAGATTTTTAATGCCATGTTGGAAAGGCATCTTTTATTTCTCCAATTACTGAATTATAAACCCTTTTTTCTCTGAAATTATCCACCCCCCCCCCAAAAAAAAAAAAACAGAATACTTCTTTTTTTAAATATTAGGCTGCAATGTTGGAAAGAAAAAAAGTGATATGTACATACCTACACCTTCTATTCATAAATCTATAAACATCAAGTTATTGCCTGGCATAGACTTAGCAAATTTTCTCTGTTGTCTGTCAATTCTTTTGCTACTCTTTTATGAAATTTCCACTTCATACTTATTATTTTCATTTGTTATAGTTTTATTGAGAAAATAAATTTTGATGTCAATTTAGTCATTGCTAATCAGAAAGGAGGAAAACACACAAATCTGGTGCAGTGGGAGAGAGCACTGGCGGCCTGTGGTGTTTTGTAGTTTGGGCATCACCTATGTTAAGACAACAATGAAAAAAACATGAGCCCATGAGCTGTCTGGTCTAGGGACAGTTTTACATTTAGAAACTGAAGGATCCACAATACTGCAACCTCAATGTGCAGCAAGAATGAATGATTTTGATTCCAAGTACTCAATCCCCGGAGTGCAGAGGGATCATTTGTTCACCACTCAAATTACTGGTAGTTTCCTGGTGAGTATCCTTAGCCAGCATTTCAAAAGAGGGAATCTCTTTCTGGAATGGTACAGAGAGACTCTATGAACCAAGATCAGCTTCGTAGCTCTAGTTTTAATTTTCTCCAGCAAGATTTCACCTATCCTATCTGAAAAGATTTGATTTTTAGATGGAACTCATCTCATATACGCCACACCACCCACAAGCAAAAATAGCTGCTTATCTTTGCTCCCCAGCTCAGAGAAAATGTTTCTACATTGTGATCACATTTGGGCTGCTCAGCAGGGCAAGGGTTAACTACTGACATACTGTGGTCCCCTTTCAATCAGGGGCTGAGATCTGCTGCTTCTAGGCAACCACATCAAACACTTGAGGGCTTTGGTGATGACTGATGACAAAGTAATAATATGAAGAAATATGACTGCTTTTAAAGAATCTTTCATCTGCTTACCATAGGGTATTTATTAAAAATAGGCAATACTTTGCTTGACATATTTGGAAACTGAGGTATCTGGGTCTTTTGCCCACTATAAGCTACCTGGAAAAACAAATCCAAAATATTTGATTTGCCCACCCACTTAGGAGAAAATGGGCATCTTCATGTAAGGGATAAAGAAGAGATTTCTTTAGCTTCCTCTTCAAATAAACAAGAGCTCTTGGGATCCAAAAGGGAAAGACAAACAAATATGAATTTGGGCTTTAAGGAGAACACCTTCCCAGGTACACAACATGTTCTAGTTCAAATGTGCATCCTCAGCTTGCAGGATGAACCTAAATGATTCCTTGGGTATGATGGAATAAGACATGAGGTTGCACCTTTTCAAGGACTGCCATATAAATGTAAGTGCATGAGCTGGGCAAATAGCTGTAGGTAACATGTTTGCAAGCATGAGGACCTGTGTTTTACACCCAGAACCCATGGAAACCTCCAGGCATGGTGGCATGTGTTTGCAATCCTAGCACTGGAAAGCCAGAGACAGGAAGATCCCTAGGGTTCACAGATAAGTGAGTCTAGAATGCATAGTAAGCTCTGGGCCAATGAGAGGAACAGTCTCAAAAATAGCAGATGGCATCTTAAGGTACAATACCCAAAGAAATATGAGTTCAAGATTTGGGGTACACTCACCAAGTTTCATCCTCTGCAAGCACTACATTGGCAAATAGCAAATAACAATTTTGCATGGTTTTGATGAGAGAAACTTATTTTTATGCAAATTGTCCACAGGTTGCCTCTTTTTCCTGAGTAGGGGCAGAGGTTGGGATGCAGGCAGAGTGTACTCTGGTAATTATTATAGTTTTATGCTCTGTCTTTACCTCAGTGCAAATGGCCTGGAGGAAATGTTCACCCCAGCTCCTCCTGGCCTCTAGTATGGGCTGGTTAGCTTTCTAATTTAATCCCCTTCCTTCCTTACAGATAAGAAACATGATTTAGTGAGAAAACCTACAGCCCAGATTGCAGATCTGTTAATGCTGGACTAGTCCTTGATCTGGTCTGGGTTTCCTCTGAGGTGGGTTCTTTCTACTTCTCTCATTCATTGATTTCTGAACTTATTCATATATCCATTCATTCAGAAAATATATTGTCTAATTCAAATGCTCATTACTGTGAATCAGTAAATAAAATGTAAAATATGGGGATGTGATTAGAAGATGTGCTACAACATGAATACATTATTGTGAGTGAAATAAGCTAATTATGAAAGACCAAATGCTCCATGGTCCTTCCAGTGCTACGATATAAGTAGAGTAGCAAATTTTAAATACACAGAAAGTTGACCAATGATTTTCCCAGGCTCATGGAAGAAAATGGGAAAACAGAGTGTAGTAGGTATAGAGTTTAGGAAAGTGCAAAAGAATTCTATTAGATAGATGGTAGTGGTGGTTGTTGTAAAATACTGTGAATATACATAAGTCTATGGAACTGTACACTGAAAACTGGAAAGAATGGAAAATTTTATGTTTTATATATCATACCACAATAAAAAGCAGCATTTCAAAAACATGTTGAATCTTATGCTCTATGCTATCTGTAGAGACAACAGGGCTAGATACAAAACCCCATTTCTACCAATAAGACAAACAAAAGAGAAAAGTAAATCTCTGTCCCAGATTCATCTCAGAATCACCCTGTATATAGAGGCTGTGTCTGAGTTGAGTGAAATGACATTCAGGATCCAAATTAGGTAGTTATGTCTTTTTGTAATATGGTACTAGGATCAGTTTAAATGCTATTTAGGTACCTTGGTAGGATTTTCAGAGACAATATCACTGAAGAAAGTGCAGACATTTCAATATTCCTAACTTTATTCTCATCCTTCCTCTGACTACATGTTGTCCTTGCACTTTATTCACTGCTCTCCTGTGCATTTTTAGAGAAGTGTCATATTATTTTTAAGATATATAAGTATCTTCACACAGAAAAGCCTGGCTAATTATGTCTGATTTCTAACAGCAATTCTCAAATTTCTCTTACATTTATAAATTTCTCCCAAGGATTTATTTGTTCTACATATAATTCTTTCTTTTGTTTAATGGCAATTAAATTTTGAGCCTGCCTTGGGGCAGTCATTCCTTTCCCCCTATCCTGATGTTCCCTTTCTTCACACACACATACACACACATACTGAGTGGACTCCTGGCTGCCATCTCGCTGTGGGATATGCAAGTTCCACTATCAAATCTGAAATATTAATGTCAGTGTCAGGTAGTGTGTCACTGAAAGAGGCACTGACCCTGAGACTTGAATGCACTATCTCATTCCCGTCTTCTAAGATGTTCTGTGATGGTTGCAATTTTGTTCAAATTTGAATATTTGATTCCTTTTGGAAAGATTAAAGAATTTATTTTCTTACCATATCAAGATGAGAATCTAAATGTTATTGCAGTTGAGCAGAGATTTAAAGTCTTGATTCAGTTAAGTCACTTGAATATTTTTTTGTAATAGAATCTTTATTTTCCTAGTAGCTACTGCTATAAACTTCCATTCTGAAAGGGACAAAGTGAGTGTTGTGTTGGTCTGATTGAAGAGGGAGGTGACAAGATACTGGTAAGTAGAGGCACCTACATCTGTCTTCATGACCTTCCCACTAAGCCTTCAGTACTACCATCAAGAGTCACTGTCCTTGAGCAGAGTTTGAATGTGGATTGACTGGATTCTTCCCCAGTGCTTTGGAGTCAGTTCTCTCTGACATTCAGAACATGCCGTTCCTTGGACTTACTCCACACCATTCTTGAAGCACATATGAGCATCCATATATTTTGTATTGACTTCAACAATCACAACTCCCTCAAAACATTTTTCTGTACCAGAAAAATAAATCCACTGATTTTGGTTCCACTCAAGTCCTTACATTTACTTCACTGTCTTTCCAAATTCATGGTAAACAACCATCAATATTTTTTCATTTTATCACTTTATACTCTAAACCCTGAGACAGACTCATTTTACTGAATTTTAATAACAAATGATCATCCATGACTTCAGTTTGAATTATTACTCATAGGATGAGATATATTTTGGTCATATCTTATTCCCAGTGAAATGTTTCTTAGACACCAGTTAGGGTGATAGCATTAACTCAGTAAGTACTTGTTAAGCTTCTCTTCATAGGCAATTCTGTGACATTTGTTCTTTCAAAACACTTGCAGCCAAGTAAGGAAAAAGATATAGAATTTGTAATTGCAGAAGAATTATAAAACATACTTATAAAAACTGAGTATTTCCTGGGTACCAAACCTTTCCCATTCATGTTAATTTTATATTTGAACCATCATTCAACTTATATTTCACCTTCATGCTTTATTATAAGATGAAATTGAGCATCACTGAATGAAGTGAATCAGGCCTGATTTCAGAGTCCATGTTCTTCCCATTCAGGTACATCATCTCTGAAGTACTTCACAAAAAGCATTGAGGCTTACCATGAATGTACCAGGGGACATTCTAGGTCACTACAAAGCAAATATCTTCTACTCATGACATGGCTCCTAATGTACTCTTATAGTTCATTGTTCTTAGGATCAAAGTCACCTCTCCAAAAGATGCCTGATCAGGAAACTACTACATGACCAAACTATGACCTTAGCTAAAATTAAATAAAACCCATGACAGAAATAGTACTTCCTATATGTATGGGGAGAGTCTACTCTTTCCTCTCCAACTAACTGACCTCTTACACTAGATGAGTCATGTAAGCCTCTCTAGGACACAGAACTACATTGTGCAGAATGAATATGAAAGTACATAACATCATCTTAGAGGCTGACCACTGATTTTCAATTCAAAGGTACATAAGTAGCACAAAAATATGAATCAGAGGTTTCCTACAGATATTACAAATTATTTAGACTGCTTTGAGAAAGTTTCTGTCATATGAGAAGGGTTGCTAAATCTTTTATGGGAGGAAATATTTTTATAAATGGAATTCAGCAATCAATCCCTAAGAGTAGCTGTGCGCATTGGCAGAGAGAGAGTTAACCAAATGTTCCCCAGAGCCATCCAGAATGTTCAGCTAAGAGGGTGTTCAGTCTACTGTGAACCCCAATTAAAAATAAAACCTCTAGCTAGGCAAGCCCGCCCCATCCTTAGTATAAACAAGATTTGATTCACGCAATTGCACTGTACTAACGTGTTGTAGAGTAATACAGTATATGTGCCTCCTCCAGGGAGGCACAAAGGAGGCGACTTAATTATCATCTAGCCAGAAGGATGGGGCATAGTTAACACCTTTCTGGGTGGGCTGAAATTAATGACCCTTTCCCCCCACTATTGCCTACCTCCAAGCCCCTTTATAAATGACTATACAACACAGTAGTTGGTATTCTGATCACAAGAGAGGGCATTTAGCCAAAGCATTTGTCTACAGGGTTTGATCTCTTTTTAATTTTATTCAGATTTACAACTGTGTTATTAAGTGAGATAACTGGACCCTGTCTGAAGTAGACCAGAGCCTTCCTCACTCAAATCTGAACATCTGAAGTTAACATTAATTTTCAAGATTGGATATAATGCTTTTCCCTGAGTGTTTTTTCAGGCTGCTTTCCTGTAGCTACAGTGAACCCTTTGCACCACAGGACTGTGTACGCAGCCTGCCTGCCCACTTCAGGCAGAGAGAGTGAGCTTGGGAAAAAAAAAAAAAAAAAAAAAAGGCTGGACTTGTGAATGTGTCGCAGAAGGTTTAAAATTCACAGATGGTCAAATGCCTGGGGAATTTAGCTCTCTTTTTGAGCAAGGAGAAAAAGTGTGTTATAGCTAATAAAAATGCTTAAATTTAAAGTTGTAGTTTTTCCTTTATATATGTATGCATATATGTCTATATGTATGTGTACATATTTAAATAAAAGTACAATATATACATATATATATATATATATATATATATATATATATATATATATATATATACTTATATAATATTAGATAGCCTTATCTCCTTCAATCATGCTTTTGCTTTGAGTAAACACTTGAATATAAGTGCTATGTGCTGTGATCAAATCACAGAGGAAAAGTTTAGATTAAGGAAACTACAAACTCTACTTTATGTTTGAGGAATTCAACCTTCCAAGATTAAGTGATTAATTCAAAGCTAATGATGAGGAAAGTGAATCCTCAAATTCAGTTGTTTTGACCAGATTTGGTGGCATCTGAATATATCCCTCTGCCTTTTTTTGAAGTCACACTGTATCTATAAGGAGTCTGGACAATATTTAGTGGCATCAGACTATATCCCTCTGCCTTTTCTTGAAGTGCATCATATTTTCAAGGAACCTACCTAATCCTTCCCTCCTGCTTACTCTAGCATTGCACTGCCTGTTACAGTTCAGAGCACTGGCTTCTTCCACTTCCTAAGCTTCGGGATTCTGTGGGCTTCAAAACAACAGGAAATATATATATATATATATATATATATATATATATATATATATATATAATCTTTTTTTAATTTATTTGAGAGAGAGATACAGAAATAGGCAGGTAGAGAGAGAGAGAGAATGGGTGCTCCAAGGCCTCCAGCCACTGCAAACAAACTCCAGATGTATGCGCCCCCTTGTGCATCTGACTTATGTGGGTCCTGGAGAATCAAGCCTCAAACTGGGATCTTTAGGCTTCATAGGCAAGCATTTAACCCCTAAGCCATCTCTCCAGCCCACAACAGGAATTTTGAATCTGTTTAAACCACCTTTTCTACCTATAAAATTATTTTTACCTATAAAAAGTTGGAATCATAATAATACTCACTTTGTGAAAAATTTCTGAAGACAAAACAAACCAGGAAATGAACTTAGTAATCATATCCTCTTAAAAAATGAGGAACTTTAGGGGTTTATGTAAGTTCTTTACAACCTGTCTTATTCTCCATGTGCTTGTAAGCTGTATCCTATCATTAGCACATGATTCGTAGTCTGTTCATTGAGGACCTATTAGAAACAAAAACTGAAGGAGATTACATCATTGCTGCTCCATTAGGACATAGTACATTTCCTTATATATTTGTACAGAAGAAAGTCTATGGTGAAGTCACCTTTAAAGAATATAAAATGATAGCAGCTCTCTATCTTTCCACTTTTAAAGCCTTCAGAGGTCAGCTGGATGAAATGTCAAAGCTAGGAATGTGGCGTTTAAGACCCAAGGTGTGTCAGCCAAAATGTAATGGGAAAATCAAATGTTCAGGAGTGGTGTGGTGGTGGAGTTAGGCCAAGAGGGCATTGTGCAAAGATCAGAAATGAGAGACATACGCCCGTGCCATTGAGAGCTCTGCTGATTTTTCCACTGGCTTCTACACTTGTGAAGCTGGAGCCAGTTCTTAACCCAAAGGAGCACCAGGATACTAGTGAAATTATGGGAGCCAGGGCTAAGATCTCATTTTCCAAAACTAACTTCCTCTTATAATCATTTTATAGAATATTCTAGATGTCTAAAAATAATTGTTCATGTTGAAAATACCATTAAATTTCCTTTATAAAAACGCCAACTCAAGGGCTGGAGAGATGGCTTAGTGGTTAAAGCACTTGCCTGTAAAACCTAAGGACCCATCTTCTACTCTCCAGGTGATGCAAGTACAAGGTCACACCTGCGCACAAGGTGGCACATACGTCTGGAGTTCAATTGCAGCGACTGGAAGCCCTGATGTGCCAGTTTTCTCCCTCCCCCTCTCCTTCTCTCTCTCTCTCTTTTTCTCTCTTATAAGAAAATGCCAGCTCAAAGGATCCTTTGTTAATTCAACATGGCTGATGTGGTTATACTATGTTCTATGCACTGGGATGTATGCATTGAAGTCAGCAGCCAGACAGAATCTGTTCTATGATGTCTCTGTTCTAATAGAGGCTGTATTCCAGTGCAGCAGATATGGCATAAAATAAACAATGATGAAGACAACAAGAGATATACCACAGCAAACCCTGCAATAGCAAAATGCCTCTGTATTAAGAGCTGATGAAGAAATGTGGCTTATATCAGGGGTGAGGGGTTTTTAAGCAAGACTTTGTTGAATTTCATGTGGTTTGAGTTGTCTACTTTCTAAAGCAAAGAAGAAGAAAATTGATGGAATTGGAACAAGGATTTCGGACAGATGGACCAGCATATGTAAAGGCCCAGTGGTGGGAAGAAGATTAGCTTATTAGAGGTGCAGAAGGAGCCACTAGAGCCAGAACAGAGATAATGTGGAGGAGGAAAAGGAGGGATACAGCTGGGAAGGTCCGCAGTATCCAGACCATGTAGCGCTGCCTTGGAAATGAGCGTCTTTCTGTAAGCGGTGGGATACGCTTCAACAGTGGTCAGCAGGGAGATGACAGGACCCAATTCAGCCTTTACAATCGTGATAGTTGCAGAGGAAACAATGGTCTATGAGGAGCACGCATGCAGGTGAAAACCAAGAAAAAAGACATAGGCTCAGAAATGGTGGCAAAAGACAAAAATTAAATGGATGTGACAATGATTTGATATGTCAAGTAAAAAAAAAAAAAAACTGGTGATAATTGGCCATTTCTGAAGGTGAAGGTTGGAGAATTGTAGCGAAATTCCAGGTTATGTAGGGTATATGGTATTTTATTTCACACAACACCTAGCCAACATGGAAAATACAATTTTTTTGTTATATGTTCTTGACACTGGGCATTGCACATGCACACAATGATAGGAAATTGGCTTGGGATTGATAGATAAGCAAGGTTCTTTGGCTGTATACTTAAAGTTCCTAGTTACTGGTAGTTCCTAGTTATCTATTCTTCATGATTGTTAACACCTATAGGTTCTGGTACTCAGATCAGTTATTTCAAAGGTTTAAGCCCCATGGCTACCTTGATGCCTGAACTTGGAGCTTGTCCCATTTGTACTTGTTTGTAGCCTCATTTGCCAGCCAGGATCTATAGTTCTCAGAATATCACCTTTGTTAACCAAGCCAGCTTGACAGTGAAAGTTGGGTATGATCTACACTGCCCCTTCGCCCTTAGTCCATCCACTGAAGTAACTGGCACGCTTATGTATTACACAGATCTGTCTCTCCTCTAATTGGCATCTCCAACATTGTACATCCAAACAGAAGCTCATGATTTATGTCCACAGTTTCCAAATCTGCTCTTCTCACAGCATCCTAAATCCTGTTCTACCAGAGTAGGTATGGGAAAATAAATAATCTTAGCATTTCTGGGCTTCAGCAAATCTTGGCTCTTCAGAGACTGAAGCATAGATATTAGCATACATACTGCCTGTGATATAGAAATTATGTTTCCAGGGCTGGAGAGGTGACTTACTAGTTAAGGCATTTGCCAGGCAAAGCCAAAGTATCCTGGTTCGATTCACCAGGACCCAAGTAAGAATGATGCACAAGGTGGCGCATACATCTAGAGTTCATTTGCAGTGGCTGGAGGTCCTAGTGTGCCCATTCTCTCCCCCCCCTTCCTCCCTCTTTCTCTCTCTCTCTTAAATAAATAAATAAATGTGTGTGTGTGTGTGTGTGTGTGTGTGTGTGTGTGTGTGTGTGTAGAGAGAGAGAGAGAGAGAGAGAGAGAGAGAGAGAGAGAGAGAGAGAGAGAGATAATGTTACCAAGATCTCTGGTTTAGACTTTTATATTAGTCCTAATTCATGCCATTCCCATTTGCAGTTCCCTGCATAAGGGAAAGCTACCAATATAGCAACTTCCTGCATATCCATCTACAATAGCTACTCCATTTTGCCTGTCACTGTTTCTCATAATACCACCTTTATTTCTTCCACAGTGCATGTAGATTACTGCCTGAATCTCTTATGTGCTTATTACTGTTTTATATCTCTTTGAATTTAGGACTCAAGTTCTAAGATAGATGAATAAATTCACTGTTGAATTTTCAGTGACTTCCATAATGTGAAGTTATTTAAATGAGTTTTAAGGAATTAAAGTCTGGGGTTAGTATTATCACAATAAATTACCTGGTGTCATGGCATTTCTCAATAATTCTTTTTTCATTCCTCAATAATTTTAACTCTAAAGAAACATTATACATTTTGTATAGTAAGCAGTGAGAATATTAGTTATAGAAACTGGTGCAGAAAAACTAATCACTTAGCATTACTTTAAACATATCATATTTAAATCTTATCTTGTAGGAATTCTGTCATGTTATCATACAAAAACTTTAAGTAGCTGGTATAAAATAAATAACAACAGGCTGCTGATTCTCCAGTATAATTTTGTGGCTGCCATAAGTCTCTATTGCTTTGGAGGTAGTGTTTGCTTATTAATGAATTCAATTTCCCTTCAAGCATTCTCTGAACTAAGCATTATTGTCTGACCTGACAAAGCAAATCCATCCTTTTCAAAATTATAAACATTATTATTGCATAGATTTGTATATAAAGAAAATCATTATCTGCTCTGCAGAAAGAAAAAAAAAAATGGCCCCATGAGAAAAACTCTTTTTCTTTAATTTTTTTAAAGATTGTATTTTTATTTATTTATTTATTTATTAGAAAGAGAGAGAGGGAGAGTGAAAATGGGTGTGCCAGGGCCTCTAGCCACTGCAAATGAACTCCAGACGCATGCTCCCCCTTATGCATCTGGCTTACATGGAACCTGGAGAATCAAACCAGGGTCCTTAGGCTTTGCAGGCAAACACCTTAACCATTAAGCCATCTCTACAGCCTGAGAAAAATATTCTTACAAATAAGATAAAGATGTTGATTAGGGGAGAATCACAGGAAACAGTTTGTCATTTGAGCTTGTATGTGGTAATACATACATATAAACATATATACAATGTATATATTTACATGTCTATATATACGTACATACAGTTTAAACATCATATTTATTTGCTCTTTTCCAAAGCTCTGTAGAATAGTTGAGATTGTGAAGAAATGAAGTGAGCATATTTTCTACAGCTGAAGAGGAGCTCAGGAAATGGAAAGGAAGGGAATCATGATGGGGACTCAAACACTCAAGAAAGTCAGGCAGAAGTAGAGACTTGGTGAAAGTAATTCCCCAAGTCCATAATGTCCTTCTGAGCAACACGTGGTACATTACACCCACATTGCTGCAATCAATAATTCATTCACAGTTCTGCATGGATAGCAATGAAATGGCACTATTTTGACTCCCTACTGGTACTCTCCCTTTCTTATGTGGGAATTGAGTACTTCTGTCTTCTGTAAACATCTTCCAATTACAAGTGAGGCTATAGGAAAATGTATCTACCTGGCTGGCAAACAATATATGTGCCTTTCTTTGAATTCAGAAACTGTCACTTCTAGGTTTCCTTTGTGAAAAACAGTTCCCATAACAACATGAGAAGAAGCAGGACCTCTGAGGGACCTCCTGCAGAGCTCTGGATTCTTCTTTGCCTGGGAGGTAGGGAGGAGACTTCCTGCAATCCTGCCCTGGCTCCCCTGTTGATGCACACTTCTCTGGAAGCAGGCCAACCTCTGAACACTGTGGTCACATCCACTTCTCCCAGCTTGCTGTAAATTATGCAGCATCTCAAATAGCAAAACAATGTTTTACATCTACCAGCTAATGACCAAAAGAATGAACTACTGTAAACATGCTCACAGTCTCAGAAATGAATGTATGTCTCAGAGCATTTAATCATGATATTGATAAATATTATTTCAAATATAGTGCATATAGATATGTGCAAGCAAACATTTATTTTTCCATGTGAGTATATGTATAGTTCCTATGCAAGATCATCTTTCTAAATTGCCAAATGTTTTGGGGAAAATAAATGAGTTTACTAATTAGGTGAAATAGTTTCTTTTTCTGCATCTTAGCTATACAGCTCTTCTATTAAGGAACCCCAAGCAAACATGCTTTTATAGAGATATTCGAATGGGAAGCTATTGAATTCAGCCCAGTTTGAAGTTGCTGCTTAGTTTTAAAATTGTTTTTCTTGTAATTATTTACCCATTGTCATTAATGAATATATTATCTTTAATTCATTATTAAAATTTACTAAAGCAAAAGTGATTTATTGGGGCAGAAGAATACATGTGTAAGGTTAGGTTGTAACAATGGGTCACTTTTTCTTCAGATGACTTTACATTTCTGCTGTAATAGCCCAAATGATTCCATTATACAGGTATTTTTCATAATAATATTAAATTACCTTTACTTTTTGATAAATTGTACATAGTGATTTATTCTATATCCATCTTCTTTACTTTTGCTAGTTGAAATGAGAATTTGCCTTGGGATTTTTAACCCCAGCTTTTCCAATTTCATCTCTTTTATTTTTGAAAAAAATAAACAAGCTAATAGAGGAAAAATTTGTTTGTTAACTCACCAACACAGGAGGAGACTAAAGGGATTCTGCTAAATATGATCTTGATTTAATCCTTTTTTTCTTCTTTAATATACTTTAGGTTGGTTTGACTTGTTACATTAATATATATCATGAATGTCCTGGCAGAAGAAAACTTTAAGAATTCAGAGTTTATATATACTTTTATTTCCCCCTAACTTGAGCATTGAATTAACTGAAATTAACCTTTCTATTTCTATATTGGAAAACAAAGCATATATTTAACAAAATCAGTTGAACACTTGTTTTCTCATTCTCAGTGCAATGTATGTGGGTTTGAAAAACGGAATGCTTTCACCTGGGGTCTGTGTGATATTTCTTCATGGTCAGAGTCTAAGAAGTTTTGAGTTTAGAATATGAAAAGTAGGTGTGGTGCCCTCAGCCCTTCACATCTAGAAGCAGATGGTGTTTGTCCACTGCTCAGTCAAGAAGTCCTCTGAGTTCCACCTGCAGGGATATCATCTTGCCCCATGCTATCAAGTAATTTGTGAGGAGACTTTTCATGAATATCAAATAATCTCTTTGTTCCTCAAAAATCCCCTGTGAAATTTTTTTCATTGTCCTCTTCATCTTAAAGAGTTGTGATGGTGAGGCTCAGCACTGCTGTTCCTACAGTATCCTTCTCTTTCTAGGTTTGGAAATGGCAGTCTATCTATCCAGTGATCTCAGAACAGGTGCATTCTTGAAATATATTGACTTGCTTCCATCAGTATTTTTCTGTATTTTAAAAATTTTATTCATTTACTTATTTGAGAGGGTGAGAGAGGGAAAGAGGCAGAGAGAGAGAGAGAGAGAATGGGCATGCTAGGGCCTCCAGCCATTGCAAACAAACTCCAGACACATGCACCATCTTGTGCATCTGGCTTATGTGGGTCCTGGGGAATCAAATCAAGGTCCTTTGGCTTTGCAGACAAATGCCTTAACCTCTAAGCAATCTCTCCAGCTCCCCCCACCCCACCATCAGTATTTTTCTATTATAAGGATGAGGTGATGAAAGCTTTTTTTTTTTTTTTTTTTTTTTTTTTTTTTGGTTTTTCGAGGTAGGGTCTCACTCTGGTCCAGGCTGACCTGGAATTAACTATGTAGTCTCAGGGTGGCCTCAAACTCATGGCGATCCTCCTACCTCTGCCTCCCGAGTGCTGGGATTAAAGGCGTGTGCCACCACGCCCGGCTTGGATGTTCTTATTATTGATCTAACATGAAAGAAAAAATTGGGCGTTTGTTTGCGTACTCATTATTCATTCATTCATTTATTTATTCATTAAAACAGGGTATTTTTATAATGTCCTGGCTGTTTCAGTACTGGACATGTAGTTCTTAGTGGCAGTCATCCTGCCTTGGCCTAAGCCTTCTGGGATATGTGTGTGTGTTTATAGAAAAGAATTTGAAATTGCCTGTGTCCCACTGGGGAGACACATGGGACTCCACAAATGCTATATCAGTGAAGATAACTCATTATAACTTGAAGTGATTTAGAATGATATAATCTAAAATGTTCTTAGACACCTGTGCAGCACTGAAGGTAAGCTCTCCTTTCATGTCCTACCCTATCTCACAAAATCATTAGACTTGGACTGCAGGCTCTTTGAGTGATGATTTGGTATTATATTTCCATATTTATCTTGCTTTCATCTTCTTCTCTTATTAGGTCCTATCCTTGAATTCCCCTGGACTAGTTGTTTTTCTGTGTCTTTAATAGTTTCAATCTTCCATTATGTATAGTGCAAGCGATCAAGATATGAAGTCTTAAAAATGATTGGTTGAGGCATGATTGTACTATATTGGCAAACCTGTTTAATACTTTACAAATATAACTTTCTCACCAGTGCCACACACACAGCAGCCCAGTTCAATTGCTATGAGATTATGACATTTTATTTCCTTTAAAAAATCTTCTCAATTATTTTTGCAGGTTATTTATACCTCAGCACATATCTAGAATTTGTCATCTTTCCCGTGACTACAGAACCTCGTTGTCATGTGCCATCCTCCTTCCCTAGATAAGCTCATTCACTTCTAGGTCTTCAAAACCATTGTAAAAGCTAATGATTCTCATCTTCCTTCCTAAAGGGGACTAAAATTTTCTTTTTTAAAATTAATTTTAGCCTAAAGCCAAATGTCTATGCAATGTCTTCCATCCCATAATGTTGTAACCAGGCCAATGTTGACTGTTTAATTTCCCTGCAGTCATATTACTTTCAGGAATCACCTTCCCAAGAAATAGCACCAAGTTTTCTTCAGTGACTTTCCATAAGCTCATTTAGGTTCACACTTGACTCTTCTTGTTTCCTAGAGCCCATATTGTGTAACATGAAAAATCACATCCTGGATCTTTGACTCATCTCTACTACTGCACCCAAATTCATACTATCAACTTTCTAATGGTCAATTGATATTACCGCCTAACCAGCATCCTCTCTGATTTGGGACTGGTATGGTCTGGATTCCATAAAAAGCTCTCCTATCCCAACTGGAGGGATTACTGCTCATAATCCTCCTTTTCAGCATGCCATAGGTCTGTTTCCTGGGCCTGGGTTTTCTTCTTCATGACACTTTCAATCTTTAAATGACTTTTTTTTTTTTTTTTTTTTTTTTACTCTTTATGTGTGGATATTTAATTCTATTATTTCTACAAAAAAAAAAAAAAAAAAAAAACACCAATTGTTACCTCTAATCTCAAAATGCTATGCTTCCTTGGAAATCTCATAGTACATTTTTTGTTGCCAAAACTGACTTTAAACTAGCCATGTATATATATATATATATATATATATATATATATATATATATATATATATATATATATATTTAAAAGAGTAAGCAAGCTTTGTTGAAGATTAAAGTAAGGCAGAAGGATGTATCTGTGGATACTCATCTTTTTTGCTTTCTTCATCTAAAATTCTGAATCCAAAAAGTAAATTTGGAAACAATTTCTCATATTGCAAATATCCTTCTGTGCTTGTCTTGTACCTTTTAACTTTCCTCTTTAAAATGTGACTAGATATTTAAAAATTTATCAACTTGACCAATTGTTTCCTTCCATCTCTCACAGAAGGTCCATAAATTGATCACAATATAAAGGTATGCAGCTTCTCTGTAGAATGACAAAAAGAATCAGTGAGAGGAATTTGAAAGGTTTCATACTAAACAATGTTTTCAGTGTCATTCAGTCATCTACCATAGTATCCAGGCAGAATTTGAGCTTGGATTTCAGTAAATATATTTATGGCCCTGAACAACACCCTGCATCATGTCAAGATGCTATTCATCTGATTTACAGCAACCATACCCATCTGCCTTTTTAAGAAACCATTTAATTTTAAAAATTACATGTGTAGAGTTTTTGTCCTTGACCTTGCTACAAATATTACTGAAAAATCAAGCTAAAAACTCTCCAAAATCTCATAAATTTCCTCTCTCTTACAGCTTACATCACCCTGCCTCTTTGTTGACAACTGAATTAATTTTACAAAGTCCCATAGAGTCATCCTCAGCCATCCATTATCTCAGGCATATTGCAGAGGACTATATAGGCATTTGCAACTTGTCCTTTTAATTGTCTCCTAATGATGAATTGGCTGTGAGTGGTTCCGTGTTTTCTCCCTGTCCCTTCACTGACTCCCTTTTCCCCTGTTGACCATGTTTTCTCTCCTCCAGGGGTGCTCTGGAGGAGCAAAAACAAAGACATGCTCAACAATTTCTCTGACCACCTAAAGCCAAGTGTTCCATCTACATAAATCCCAATTTTATCATGTTTGTATCTCACTCTGCTTTCCCCCTCTCATTTTCTGTACTTGTGGAACTGAATATAGCTGATTTGGTTCCCAAGTCATAAGCCCCAAATACAATCACTAACTTTGCCATTCTTGTCCCATTTTAACTCACATGGCTTGACCATATGCCTTCCAGTCCCAATTCAGATTTCTCTGCCATCATCCGTTGCTTACCCTTCATGATATATGATGTTTCTGTTTAGATAGACCAGCCTATGTCCAGAGAGTAAAACAAAGATCAAATTCAATATCTCTACAGTATTTTAGTTATATTGGTATTGGACTGAAAAATCAAACAGGAAAGTGTGAAATAACCTGGAATGTAAGAAATAATAACTCAATTATTAGCATCATCAAATCTCTCTCAGTTTTTTTTTCATTATATTTATTTTTATATAGCCACTTCTTTGCCTGAAATGGTCATTTGTATCTCATTTATACCTTCTGAGTAATTTATAGTTTTATTTTTTTCTTCAGTAATTTTTCTTCACTTCTGCAATTCTACATTAGATAGGAAACATGAATCAGTCGCTTCAGGATCTTATAATAAGGACAATATACATCTGGGACTAAGAACTCTATTTACACAATATGTCTGTCTGTCTACTAAAGAGCCAGAGCCATCAAGGACTGATAAAAACCCAACTATTTATTCATAGCATTTGGCTTTAAAATAATGCCTCAGCATATGTTGGCTGGAACAAAATGTATTGCACTTTCCAACTCCTCTAGTCAGAACTTGGTTTTGTGGCACAACTCACTTGCAAGAGAACTTGAAAACAACATACTCCTGTGTCTTTGGGAAAATAGGAAAGAAATAAAATGTAGTGAGCATCAGGGTAGTCTTGTTACTTTTTCTACCTAAAATTACCCCACTTAGCAAAGAAGGTCATGTGGAGCAGTGGAACACAGAGAGAAGAAACTCATAAGTGTAATACTACTGGAAAAGTTTTCAAGGCTGACAGTGACAGAGAAGCATTATTTTATATCATCTTGAAACATTTCCATAAAAATGATTTGTTAATAAATATACCAGTAGGTAATTACGTATCTTTAGAATGATACTCAGCCACTGAATTCTGAAAATACTGATTCATGGAATGTTTTAAAAAAATTAATAACCTGCCAAGTGTATTTTCTCTCTATCTTTTGATAAAGGGAATGCTGTCACAAAAGATAAGTTAAGGAAGGAAGAATCAACCTGTTTCCAAGGAGCATAGAATAACAGCAAGGGCAAAGGCAGGATTCCTGAAATCCCCTACTGAGTATCTTCCCAGACTCTTCCCTATCACTTCCCCATCACATAAATTCCATCTTTCCAGCTGCTCTGGAGAAAATTGTTGCAGTTATCTCATAGTAGTCTCCTCTCACACCCCACACCAATACTCCTGTAAGGCCTGTTGTCACTTTTGTCAGTATGCATCTGCCATCTCTTCTCCTGTGATGCTTCTACCATTACCTCTCACTACTCAAATGACTCTTAAATTTTTCTCACAGAGTAGAATCTTGATACTGTAATGATTTCTCAACATGACAGTCTTGATTTATTTTTCCATTCCAAAGCATCACCCCTCTCCCTCAAAAACTTCTCTGAGAGTAAAAGTCAAAGGTAATTCCTCACTTCCTCTGCTTTGGTCAGCCATTTGTACTTTGGCCTTCTAAGCTTCAGCTTTCTGTCCATTTTCTTCACACTTTGCTCTCCTTCACTTTAACTTGTTCTTGCTCTTTCTCAGGCTGCACTGAGGATTCCACATCAATCTTAGCTAGCATAGCTTCCCTCTTCAGTTTTCTGGACCTTCATTTTCTGTTTAAGCTTTTTTTTTTCTCCAGAGTACATATCACCTTTTTACATAGGAAACTTTATAAATTTATTTTATTAACTGCAGTTTCTCCCGAGAGGAAAAAATTCCATGAGAACAGAGACATTTGCCCATTTGTTTGGTCTGCTCTTTGCTCAGTGTTTAGGACAATGTCTGCCAATCAATACTGATTTAATACATTACTCAAAATACCAGAGAGGGTGATGAAATTCAACTGTTCATGTGACAGGATTTTATAAGTTTCCTAATAAATTTGTTTTCATCTTGCAAGCTATAAGGCTTAAGTAAATATATCCTCATTAATGCTGATAATCATACTCAATGATTGTTGACTTTGACAAAAGACTGTGTAAAATACTACATGTGTTCTTATTTAGTTCATACAACTGCCCAATGGGGCTATTGATTATGTCACCCCTCCTTGGGAGCAGTAATGTTGAATATTATTAAGGGTGAGAAATTACCGCAGTCATAATATGGAATTTGGGGGGGAAGCTAGTACTGGGTTAGAGACAAAGCCAACTTTTCTACGTGTGTTCTGTTTTTCAAACTCTCAACCTGGTTGCTATTCTTTGGTCAGTCCTCTTTCAATATGATTAAAATGAGTTTGGGAAACTTTTCAGAAAGGGTGGGCTATTTCATTCATCTGTAATACAGACAACAAAGAAAACTTTCAAGGAATCAAGAAATGTTTGACATGTCTATTGCTCCATGATGATTTATTTAGAAATCCAGTCTTTCACAGTAGGGAAAACACAAAGTACAGACTTAAACTATAAACAAATTACACAAATATACAAACGAGGGGCTGGAGAGATGGCTTAGCAGTTAAGGCACTTGCCTGTGAAGTCTAAGGACCCATGTGTGATTCTTCAGATCCCAAGTTAGCCAGATGTACAAAGGTGAGGCAAACGCAAGGTCACACATGCCCACTAGGTGGTACAAGTATCTGGAGTTCGATTGCATCTCTCTTTCTCTTTCTCTGTCTCTGTGGCTCTCTCTCACACTCTCTCTAAATAAAGTAATAAAACAGTAAAAAAAAACGAAAAAGAAAGATAAAAATATAGAGGCTGCCTATCTCATGGTAGGCAGCTGGCTACCTTTTCTTGTTGTGTTCATGGATTCTGGATCTTCTCCGTATTCTCTGTCATCTGTAAAATAAAACGGGATCAGAGAGAATGATTGAGGCCTCTAAGACTTCACAGTGAAGTCTAATAACTCCACTTAGGAGGGTCCTCAGTGGATGGGGGCATAGCAGAGCGGATATATGAGTATGAACTTTGAAAAGGTTAATTAAAAAAAGATACTAGATTACTTGTTATTCAAAGGCCACTATTATGTGAATGAAATGAAGTACAAAGACAGGGATAATATAGTCACAATTATTATATTACACACACACACACACAAAACCTACTCATTTCAAAAATATATATGAAATTATTATAAATCACTAAAAAACAATCAAGTATAAAACATGGACAAATAAGTTAAATATATACTTTAACAAAAGGGATATCCACATAACTAACACATACATGGGGAAATGGAGTCACCCCAGAGGAGATATTCTATATGCTAAGTATAATAAGAAAAGTTATTAACTAGAAGATGCTAAATATTGCTGATGATGCAGATCCATCAAGGGTCTCTAGCATATGATGCTGATGGGAGGAAATAAAAAAAAAACAAAACTGTCTAGTCCTCCATATAGATGATTAGCAATAGTTCCTAAAGTCAGGCATGCACCTATCCAGTGACAGAGCAAATACATTTCTAAGAAGATACCTAATAGAAATGTTTAGATATGAGTTCTCAAGGAAGAACTATTTGTAGTGGCCAGAAATTGGATACTTCACAAAGCCTCAAACATTTAGAATGAATAAGTAAATGAAAATTTTGGCATTTTCACACAATGGATCATATGAGAATGAGAATTAATAATTCTCAATCCACAGTTCATGGGTAGATCCCATAAAAAAATGGTGTATGCAGAAAATCAGACACATACTCTATGATTCCATTGGAGTTTCAAAACAGAAAAATGAATCTGTATGGTATGACATGAAGCCAGAGACTCTTTGGTGATTAACAAGGAGCTGCAGGGTGGCTTTTTGCATGTTTGTGTAAATCTTTTTAGATCTGGCGTGGTTACTTACTTGTTATACGTATAAGATGTGTTCTCTCTGTATTTTTTCTTTGAAAAAAAAAAAGTGGAATTCTGGCCACAGATAGTATATTTGATAGTGTGTTCAACATTTGAATGACAGTGACACATTATTATAATACAAAGATAAACAAGCAAGGGCATTATAATGAAAAGAGAGATCATAAGTGCTTTTGGCTTGCTTCTTAGTTTTGTGTATGCCCACTGTTGTTTCTTAAACTGTATTAGAAGTGTAATATCTACTATCCCATGTTTTCTAGTTGGAGGTTGCTTCCTTTAATGCTGGATGGTTTGGGGAACACAGCATTTCTGCACACATTGCCTGGTACTTTAGCATGAGTATGTGGAAATTTCTCAGTATTTGCCTTTCTTTTGTGAAATAACATAGAACTGTTATTCTAAATTTATTTGTGACGACCACAGATGAGCTCATTAAAGCTGGTACCCTCTCCACTCCTAGGAGAAGGACCTGGAGTCCACAGTGCTTGTGAGAGGAAAGGGCTAAGGCCCACAGATCACTGCAGAGGAAGGAAGGTCAAAGGGTTCAGCAGTGCATGGGGCACTGTCTCAGTTCTATCTATGAGCACTAGTAAGGGAAGTGATCCCAACCCTTAGCAAAACAACACAGCAACTCAAAGTGGATGCTTAGCTAGTGGTTACACCAGCTTGAGCTGCAGATTTCAATCTGTGCTAAACTTTTTATCTTTCCCTCTCTCCCTGTGCCAGTTTTCCCAATGTTTCTCGACATCACATTAACTCCCCTCCCAGTACAATAATCGACTCCAATCTGCTATTATCACGGAAATAGAAGAGGTAAAGTGCCTGTAATAGGATCCAAATCAAATCACTTTCACTTCAGCCGGCTTTTGCTGTGAAGCCAAGGATTCCCCAGGGAGATTCAATACAGAGAAACACCTGCAGACACAGGCTGAGGCCCAGAGAGTAGATGGAACAAGACAGGCTCTGCTTGCCTGTAGCATCTCCTTAGTTACAAGACAGTCACCTCGGGAGTAATGACCCCAGGCAGGTCCTGATAAACTTGTGACTCAACTCCAAAGACAGGATTTGACTCTCCCTCTATTCAACCCATCTAGACAAAATACATTGGTTTACTATTCATAGCCCAAGGGTCATAGTTATATATTCTTCTTTGAAGTATTACTTGGTGTTGTTTTGATATAGTCTATGCTCAAGGACAAACATGAATGCAGGTATCACTCTTAAAAAATAATAAAAGAAAAAAATTGAACATAATTCAGGCCTGACAGGGTTAAGGTTGGAAAATCCCAGCAAAACTTTCCCTCCTACATTTCACAAATTGCACACTTTGTTACTTTTGCTATGTTTCCCAGATAATTGTGGATTAATATGGTTTAGAAAAGCTCTTTCTACACCCAAATCACTTTATGTGTATTTTGTAGACTCTCTCACACCTATTATACTCAAACAGCCATGCTATCTATATTTGGGATTGCACCACTTAAGCTCAGAATCTAACATAGACTTAGCAGCAAAATCTTACAACCAATATATATATATATATATTTTCTCCCAGAGTCTGAGGGTTTCAGCTACCCACATTAATTGTTAGTTTCAGCTTGGAAGTTACCAGAAAAGCAAAACAAGCAATAATGATTTTCATTTCATAGATCCTGTTAAAGCACGATGGCAGATATTTGTAAAGGTAATGATCCACTGGAAAGATACACCAAGACTCTCTGTCAGTATTCTTTTGTAGATTTGCTATTGAACAATATCTGTAAAACAAGGAAAATAGTTCAATTGTATGAATCCGAACTGGAGGTAAAGGTGCTGAGTTCATAATAAATTTTCCCTTCTTACCAGTAACATGACTTTTGAGCAAGATTATAAACATATTTAGATGTTGTTTTCCTTTGCAGTATAATCCTTTCTATACACAGTCACCAGCACTGCACACGGTATGTATTAGAAAGCATTTTGTTATCAATAAATTATTACCCAGATATAAGATATTTTAAATATCATAAAATGTTATAAGATCATTTTTTTAAAAAAGGGAAAATGAATTACAAGAGGATGGTGAGGAGAGGAAAAAGAGAGAGGAGTGGATAGTAAAGAGGCAGTAAGGCACAGTTGGATAGAAGAAATAAGATCTCACATTCTCTTGCACAGTAGAGTTGGTAATATAATAGTGTATGTTGCAAAATAGCTAGAAGAGAGGATTTTGAAAGTAAGTTTTACTGCAAAGAAAGGGCAAATGCTTGAGGTGATAGATATGGGTACTTGCTTTGATCATTACTAATACATTCACGTACACAAACATCACAGCCAACCCTTAAATTTGTACAAGAATTATGCATCCATTAAAATAAAATGAAAGAGTTATCATTATTCTATTTAAAAAGTAAGAGAGAGGTAAAAGGGTATAAAAATTACTTTTATATTTTTAAAAAAATTTCCAGTTTCATACATGTATGCAATATATTTTGATTATATTTCCCCAATTACCCTTTCTCATCCCTCTCCAACTTCTACTAAAGCCATTTTTCTTCACAATAAATCCCATCCTACTTTCATGCTTTATTTTTTAACTCATGGAGTTAAAATGACATACATGGTAATGGGTGGGAGATAATTTGCTGGGGAATGGACAACCCATCAGTTGCTATACACTGAAGAACTTGATTCCACCTGTCTTAGCAATCATCAGATCTCAATAGCTACTCTGGGAGGTATGGGCTCCAAAAAAATCCCTCCTCCATCTTTGATTAATAATGAGCAGGTTCAGTCTTGTGCCTAAAACCACATCCCTTGTGAGTTTATGATTATAATGTGCATGTCTTGCCTGGAAAAGATCCCTTCTTCCAATCCTCTGCTCTTAAAGATTTTCCAATCTCTCTTCCGAAGCTTCCATGATCCTTGGAGGTTATGGTATTGATGTCATGTTTAGGGCAGAGCAAATGCTACTTGCTTATTCTTGCTAAATTGGACAGCTGTACATCTTTGTAAAACTTCCGTTGAAGGCAGATCATTCTCAGTGAGCTCACCCAATCACAAAAAGCTAATCGTTGCATGGTCTCATTCATCTGTGGCCCTTAACCTGAATCCACCCGAGATGCTGTCACACCTAATAAGTACCCTGAGGACCAGACAATAGGGAGGGTGGGATGAGGGGGGAGGGTAAGGGTGGGAGGGAGTGAAAGGGTGGGAGGGAGGGTAAGGGTAGGGGGACACAAATAGGGACCCAAATGGAAATGGTACCATAAAATCCTATATTCTGAACAACAGGCTACAACACTGATCCTTTAGCAGGTCTACAGAGGGAATGCCTGGACCACAGGGACTTGGAGAGAACATCATGAAGACCAACCTTAATCTTTTGCTCTCTCTCTCTCTCTCTCTCTCTCTCTCTCTCTCTCTCTCTCTCCTCTCTATACTCTCTTTCTCTTTTATATTACCTATCTTTTTCTTCCTTCATCTTCCTTGGTGCTGACTTGTAACTCCTAGTACCAGCATGGAGTTAACTTTCATGATGAGCTGTTGGTCAAAGAGACCTACAGGGTCTCCCAAAAAAGACAGATTTCTGTCAGAGTTCTTGATGACTCACCAAAGGTTAATGGTAAGACCCTACTGCTGAAGACATCGTACGTGGCTGGGACGAAACATGGAGCGACCTGGTCAGAATCTGGAAGAGGGTCAGTCCCCAGACAGTTAGCTAGTCTAGGGCCAGAGGGTGCTACAGGAGCGACTGGAGGAAAATGACCAACATCTGTCCAAACAACTCACAGTCTAAGATACCCAACAGGAAACAACCTGATGTGATGCCCAAACAAGTGCAATAGTGGCACACAGCCATGGTGGGTAACGAACTGCTCTTGACTTGGCTAATAGATCCACTCAGTGGAATGGAACTCATTGCTGGAATGGGGAAATAAGTCAAAACCATGTACAAGAAATGAGCCCATTCTCCAATATGAAGCTTCCACCAAATGTGGGCTAGAAGAGGGCCTATGCCTATAAAATTCTTTCTAAAATAACTATAGCCATTCCATCTTTATAGTACTAACTTCTCTCTCTGTTGGAGAATTCACTTCTCTTTTTCAGATGGACGATGAACCTGAAGGGAGGATCAGCCTATCACACCTCACCAGGGCCCCAGCTGAAACCATAAAGTAATGGGGGAAAAGGACAAGAGTATAGCTTTCTTGATGAACCCAAAACCAGAATAAGGCTGAAGGAGATAAATACAGAGAACATCCAACTCCTACTAAGCCAGATATCCAGAGACACAGAGGCTCCCAAAACCTCATCACTGAAGTAGAACTAAAATGATCCCAATGTGGCTCAGGGAAATTCACTGAAGAGGGGGCGGAAAGAGTGTTAGAGCCACAAGTTAGGTCATTAGGCACAGAGACTTTGCCTATCCCCCATAACTCTTGACTACACCCACGATGCATGACACACATTCCCCACTGATGAGGGTCCCTTCAGATGGGGGGAGGACAAGGAGGAGGCTACTGGAGTCACCAACATGAATTTAAAATTAGAATAATATAAAATAAAATTTAAAAAGAGAGGCAGGTGTGGTGGCACAATCCTTTATTCCCAGTAATTGGGAGGCAGAGGTAGTTCCAGACATAGGGAGCTTCAGGTCAGCCTGGGCTAATGTGAGACCCTACATCAAAAAAAGGGCTGCAGAGATTTCTCAGTGGTTATAGTGCTTGCCTGCGAAGCCAAAGGACCCAGGTTCAATTCCCCAGGATCCATGTAAGCCAGATGCACAAGCTTATGCATATGTGTGGAGTACATTTGTAGTGGCTGAAGGCCCTGGAGCATTCATACTCTCTCTTTGCCTTTTTCTCTCTCTCTCTCACTTACATAAATAAATAAACAATATTAAAAAGCAAAAATAAAATAAAATAAAATAAAGTGACCTAGAGAAGTTTTTGATAATTTGAATGATGGGTGACTTTTTAACAGGTTTCTTACTCAGGTGGTCAGACGAAACTGTGTAAGTAAACCCCACTGCAGCAGGTTCAGGGCTCTGTGCCTATGTCATCAATGTCAGTGGGAACTGATATTACTATGGGATGTTGTTGAGCAAGCTCTTTTTTGTTTTTTCATAGAGCAACCAAAGCTATGGGTTATGGAGGAAGAGCCTTCCAAAACGGGTAGTGACTAAACAGACCAGAATGCTATAACTCAAGAAAGCTTGGTGGCAAGAAACAAAGAGGCGTTTTTAGGGAAAATAGTTGTGTGCAATTTTATTCAGTTGAAGCCATTAGTAGAATTTATGCCTAGGCTTCTGTATGATCTCAGACCCCTTAAATCATAAGATGTATCTAAGGAAAATAGTTTCATGGAGAATGTGGATATCAGGGAAACAGCAAAATGCCATTAACACTTCCATGTCCATCCCCTTTAGAATCCCTGCTTACTGTATTTTTTTTTTTTTAACTTTAGAAGCACTTTGCAATGATCTTCCACTTAGCAAAAGTATGTGATTTGAACAGGGTAAGGTCAGAGCCAGGTTGGAAGATTATGTAGTCATGCATTACACAAATGGCCTGATGCTGTACAACCTATTTATTTTAATAAAGGTCTTTCATTTACTATGTAACTAACTCTGGTTTGCTATATACAGCTTTGGAAAAAAAAATTATAGAGATAGTTGGACATATAAAATGTTCTAGTGTGAGGTTCAAAATTATTATTTTTTTAATTATTAATTTTATTGACACCTTCTATACTTACATACAAAAAACTTATATTTCCCTCCCCTCCCCCATTCCACTTTAGAACACCAATATCCATCATATCCCCTCTATTATTATTTTATTCTGTCCTTCAACAATTATCTGTTGATAGGTTTTGTTTTTTAATTTAAAAGCCATATTTATGAGTCATATATTCCGAGGCTAAATCCAAAAGAAAAGAATGTAACTTAGAAACAAGATATATAAAAATGTAATTCAGGGCTAGAGATATGGCTTAGCAGTTAAGGTGCTTGCCTGAAAAGCCTAAGGATCCTTGTTGGACTCTCCAGATCCCACATTACCCGGATGCACAAAGATGAGGCAAGCACAAGGTCGCACATGCCCACTAGGTGGCACAAGCATCTAGAGTTTTCTTTCAGTGGCTGAGGTGCTGGCATGCCAATTCATTGTTTCTCTAAACATAATCTAATTCAAAACAAAGTAATGTGTACACAGTGCTTAGAAGTCCTGTGAGAATTCAGAGGCCCTTCATCAGAGCATGCCATTCTGGTTTCCAGATGAAAAACATTCCAGGCTGGAAAGACATGAGGGAAATTCAACTATACTGAGATGAATATGTCCATAGCAGAGACCAAGTGAGGAAGAGAACAGAAGAACCAACACCAATCATACCTAGACAGCATTTGACTCCCTCAGAAAAGAGGTAAGGCTGGAATGAAATGTGGAAGAAATATAGAAAGTAGTCAAACAGCTAGGGAAAAACAGTGCTATGCAGAGAGATGGTAAATGCAAAGTTATAGAGCCAATAAAAGATATATCCCAAATTCTGTGTGTTTTCACGTGTCCGCTTATCAAAATGCTTACACCACAGTTAATCTCAGAAGGAGGAAGAAGGTAGAGAAGGATTGTGAGTTTTAGGCCAGCCTGAAAAACATAGTGAAATCTTGTTTCACCAAACCAGAGCAATCCAAACCAAACAAATCTGCCAAAACAAATAAATACTTACATTAATGGGAATCCACACATCATTTTACAAGAAGTGACTTAAATTCCAGATTAATGAATATACAAAATCTAGCAGACTTGATTTTAAAGATGTAGGATGGGCACAAGGTATCACAATAGGTATAGATGCCAAGGAGGGATGTTCTATAGTCCATGATATGACTATTTTCTCTTGATGCTCTCTAAACTCCAACATTATTGAGCATTTAATATGTCCCATTCAAGTTCATAGTGACACCATTCAGTTTTATAATATCTCCTTACTTCATCATTGTGAAAAAATACCCGATAAGCTTCATTTTATCTCCTAGTCTGAGGGTAGAGGACCTCATGGCATAGAAAGCAGCACAGAAGCAGGGTTACGAAGGTCCGTAGTCAGGACACAGAGAGGATAGGTGTTAATGCTGTGCATAAAGTTTTATGCTTTTTAAAATATCCTTTCATTCAGCTTGGCTCCCCAGTCACCATGAGATGGTGCCATTCACATTCAGAATTAGTCTTTCCTCCTCAGATAAAACTTTCCAAAAACATCCTTACTGATATGCCCAGAGTTGTGTCACCCAAGTGATTCTAAATCCAGTTCTGTTGACAATGAAGATTACTACCACTATATGGTTCCTCAGTGAATAACTGCCTGAAATCTTAGCCACCTTCCTTTCTTCTCCTTTGTCTCCCTTTTCTTAGAGACATGACAAGATAACACACTTCCAAGGCAGTAAATATCAGCAAGAGAGGAATATCAAAAGAGGTTGTATCTAAATCTACTCATTGTTGTTTCTTCCCCAACCTGAATTTCCTTCCAGGATCCCAAAGGTAACAAACTATATTACAAGGGAAGAAAGGACCCTGGAATGGTCCTGTAAGCTGGTTTTCAAATCAAAATTAGAGAAAGGCTTATCATCTTCTCATACAAGAAACTTCAAATTTGGGAAACTGTGATCATGAGAAATTTTCGTGAATATCTCAATGATTCTCAGACTTTGATAATGTTTATTTTCCATCGTGAGAAAAGAGATTCTGAACAACAAATACACTGTTTTCTTATAGTTTTGGAAACTAAAATTCAAGATCAAGGGGACAGTAGGGTTGGTTTATTTGAGCCCTTTCTTCTTGAATATCAGATGACCCCTCTCCTGCTGTGTCCTCATGTGACCTTTCTTCTGTGTGTGTGGCTCCCTCTCATAAGGACACCAAACATGTTGGTTTGAGCATACCCTGATGACTTTACTTAAACTTAATCACTACTTTAAATGTCTAAATAGGGCTTAACAGATGACTTTAGCATGTAAGAGTGCTTGCTGTAAAGCACAAGCACCTGAGTTCAAATCTCTACCAAGACTATAAAAAGAAAATCAGCATGGCTGCACATGCTGCTAACCTCAGGCCTGTGGGGACAGAAAGGAAGTATTACTGGACTTCCATGTCAACCAGTCTAACTGAAGGAAGGGGAGCTATAGATTCAGTGAGATACTGTCTCAGGGAAAGAAGACAGAGGAGTGACAGAAGAAAACACCCAATGTTTTCCTCTGGCCTCTATAGCCTGCTCATGGGGATGGGCACACAAATATGTGTAGATAAACTACACACACACACACACACACACACACACACAGGCAGCATGCTACACACATCACATCAAAAATCTATCGGTCAGTGCTCAAATACACTAACATTGGGAGACTAAAGTTTTAACATATAAACTGCATTTGGTACAGATTTCAGTCTATATATGTCCTGCTTTAATTTATTCCTATAGCAAAATTGCCTGTTCATCACAATCAGTTTGATGTTCATTTCTACTAAGATGGCATTGCAATTCCTTGTAGACCCATCACTATTCTTGTCTAAATGAAAAAGAGAAGAAAGAATGGAAAGAACAAAAACCCTTTTCTCCATTGCATTTAATATTACTACCAAATGATGGTATGTCAGGACTTATCAAGTGATATAGTAAAGAGGAGCTGCCTTGGGAATTCTACTTCCCAGCAGCAATGCAGAGAAGTTTTCTCAGAAAGTTTGCATTGCCCTGGCACCATGTTTGATCTCACTTCTAGGAAGTACAAAAGAGCATCTATTTCTACAGTCTTTCTTGAGTTCTTGATGTACATTTTTCTCTTCTATTCTGTTGTGATGTAAATTTATACATTTCTTGTGACTATGTGTGTATGTATGTGTGTGATTATTTTTCTAAGGCTTGGATGTGGTTGTGATGCTTATGGATATGAGTTAATGCTACAACTGGTAGAAAGAAAGCAGAAAATGGGATCTGTAATTAGTATGCATGTATATCAGAATTGTTTGAGACAGAGGGAAACTTAGGAGTATTTAGCTAGATGCATCTTTACAGCATTGAACACAATTAATTTTTAACTCCTGGGGCTTTGTATAGGTTAATGTAGGGACCCAGCACTGGATTTGAACTGGATCCCTGACATTGCCCTAGTACTAATTAAGTTGGAACCAACTGGATAAGATTAAAGTTACTAATTTTATACATCTTTTTTGATTTTGTTATTTATTTATTTATTTATTAGGTAAGGTCTTGCTCTAGCCCAACCTGACCTGGAATTCACTTTGTAGTCTCAGGGTAACCTCAAACTCACAGCAATCCTCCCACCTCTGCCTCCCAAGTGCTGTGAGTAAAGGCATGCACCACCATGCCCACCTAAAGTTACTAATTTTAAAGTACATCTCAACTGTAAGCCAAATATTTGAATTAACTTTAATCTGCAACAAGGGACATGGTCATTTTGAATCAGTCTCAAAATAGCTGATATCTTTCCTTTAAAATGAGGAAAAAAAAATATGTTGGCTTACATTTTGGCAAACTTCACTCCTTTCTCAGAATGACTCATTTCTGGCCTTGCAGTGAGGCAGTGCATGGTTTTGGAAGTGTGGCATAGGACACCACTCACCTTGCAACTGTTGGAAAGCAAAGTGAAAGACAAGATTGATGTGTTCCCAATATGCCCTGCAATGAGATGTCCCCAGAGACTGGATTTCCTCCTCCTATGCTTCACTTCTTAAAAGTCATACAACTCACGCACACTCTCTTGTTGCTATTGTCCACCTGATGTTGGCCAGGAGGTAACATCCAGCCCCTGCTCATGCCTCATTTTTCCCTGGCATCATGGAATTTCCTGTTGAGTCTGGGAAAAAAAAACACACACATAAAACTCACAATAATGCCAAGCTGGGGACCAAGCATTCAACAGATGGGCCTATGGGGAACATTTTTCCATAGCACAGCATTTGTGAAGCATACCATCCCACAGCTGTAAGGACCAAGTAGATGGCATCTGCAAGGATACCATTCACACAGCTAGTATTCGAGGGTTTTCTTCCATTATTGTCATTCTTTTTATCCCTCCTTCTTGCCCTTTGTTCTTTTTTTCCATGTTTCTGTCTTCCTCTTTCCTTCCACATTCATTCTTCATTTGTCCTCCCCTATCTTGTTGCTATTCCGCTTAATAGTGCTAGCCATTTGATAGAAAATCCTTTTAAAGTACAATTAAAAAAAAACATACACAAAATTTTACAGAGTTTTAAAGAGCAAGGTACACAGAGGAAACCTTTGCTGAAAATAATGGCTGTATGAAGCTTTTCTGTTTCTTCCTGCTTTTGTGCCAAGTACAGACCTGACCACTAGGGTGAAGTCAAGTAAATTAGTAATTTACCATGAAGGAGGAAATAATGTTTTAAAGTTCAGTGAAATGGTAGCAGTTGTAGCTATCTTTATGTTACTGGTAAAATACCTAGCCAAAAGCAGCTGGTAGGATAAAAAGTGTTATTTTGGCTTATAATCCCAAGGGGAAGCTTCAGTATGGCAGAGCAAAGATGGTAGAGCAGAGACAAGATTTCACCTCATTACCACAACACATAGAAAACAGCAGTGAGAGAGAAAGAGAGACAGAGACAGGGAGAGAGAAAGTTGAGCTAGAACAGGCAAACTGAGAGTTAATAAACTCCAAGGTTCACTGCCAGCAACACATTTTTTCCAGCAAGCCTCCACCTACCAAATTTCCACTAGCAGAATACCAACACTCAAAACACATTAATCTATGGGGTAATCTGATTCAAACTACCACAGAAGCTGTGCAGAAATTTCAAAATTTGACACCAGAAAGAAGGCCATTGCTCTCTGTCATTTCAATGCACAGGCATCCCATCAGATATTACTGGAATGATCTGATATATTTAATGTTTCTGAAACAGTTAATAGCTATTAAACATTTACAAATTACAAGGATTATAAGTGCTTGACACAAATCATTTCAATGAGTGATTGATATATCAGCGAATTGTGCAATACACCCCTGTGAATCTATATAGTGCCCACTTTCTTCTCTTTCTCTCTTTTATGTCTCTTTTTTCTATTTCTCTTTTATTTGTCTTTCAAATAAAAAGGAAATACAATTCTATTTATTTGTAATATTACTGCAACTGACAATGATTATTTCATTCTAATAAACTGTTGATAATATGTGTCTTATATCAACATCCATACTCCTGCAGAAATTTTTGTATTTTGTCATCATTTATAGGTATACAGAAGAAGCTATTGGATTTGAACTTGTTCTTGGACATTGCCTTTAAGAAAGGAAGAGTTCACTCCTTTCAGGCATCTAGAAGGATTAAGTCTCACAGGTCAACCTGTCGGTGTCACTTATAAGAACCTTGAAAAGTTGAGCACAAAATGAGGAAAAACATCAACAAAGTACTGTAAAATTGTCATTGTTGTTTTCCTGGACCTTTACCATCTTTTGGCAGAAAGCTTAATGTTTGACTTAAAAATGCTGTTTGCTAGCAAGAGATATTTTTCGTTGTTGTTCAGTAATATCCAGGTGGGTCACTTAAAATAAAACATCATTATTTCTAAAAAAAATGGAGTTATACTTAATCTATGAGATAATTCTATGGAACACTGACACATTATGGATGTTTGAAGTGTATAAACAGAAACATTCTGCCCCATTGCAATGCCCACCATAGCATTTATATCCTTATAAAATTATACTGGTGCTGAGATTTTTTGACTAATTAGGTTTCTTGGATAATAAGCACTTTTTAATAAGGTACATATCATTTACAATATTGCTAATGAAATGTGAAAGCGATTCAGTACCCGGTAAGATAATGGCTAACTTGTTTTAATTGTTAACATTTTTTCTTGCCTACAATGACACAGTCATTATTTCACAGTCCCCACTTATCATGAAATCCAAGAGGATTAATGGTTTCACTTATACTGGCGAAAATGTTTAAGCTGTCCCGATTATCAGTGCCTTTGGAAAGAATAATGGTTATTTGTCATTGCATTTAGCAGAAGAATGAATTGTCCTCTGGATAGCAGCACCATTAACCCTTTGAGGAGGTGGTGATAGACTTTTGTAGCTCAGATGAAGAAAGCCAAGATTTAGAATGAGGTGTTTATAGGTAGTATATTCTCACCCATGATTACATCACAGAATTACAGACTCTGCTATCTAAATCAGAAACAAGTACCTGAGCTCACTAGACAGTCTTGGATGTCTGAAATTAAAACTAGGTACTATTGATCCATTTTTTGATGAATGAGCAAACTCCCATATTAAAAATGGGGAAAAATAAATTCTAGAGCAGGAAAAAATATTTGTAATTTCTTTGTTCCTTGTTACCTCCCAAGGAAATACACCAAAAGTCAAGTTGCTAAAAACAGCTCCCCATGGTTTATCATACCCAACTCTTGTCAATTTCTATTTAAATGTGTTTTAATAGAGGCTTTTCTACTTAAAATTTCTTAGTATATCTATGTGGCTTAATTGTACATCAATGATGACTTAAAAAAATTACATTGTGAAAAGACTAACGTAACAGGCTAAAAAATTATGAAGGTCTATTCCTAAGTATCAAGCTTTTGATTTAGTAAAAATGTAAGCTGAGACACCTCGAACCTTATGTTTAATATACTGACCTAGGTGAATGATTTCAGTTATGGATGGTAACCAATGATAAGAAAAAAATTACCATATCAAAAATGCAAGCCTATGTCAAGAAAATCAATATTTGTCTTCAATAAAATTAGCAGAAGCTCCCTTTCTGGATGATGGCCTGGGCTGGAAAGTGATAGCATCCCCCTCTCATTTCATCTTGTCAGTTTTCAATATAAGCAGTGTAGGGAGTAGCCTAGGCTGCTTCAGATTCTCCCAGCACCTTCTCTTGAGGCAGAAGGGTAAGGCATACAAGAAGTTCATGGGAGGATTTCAGAGCCAGCCTTGGGAAGGGTCTTTGAGGGAAAGGGCAACAGTAAAATAAAATAAGACATGCTTTAGGAGATACAGCTTGGCTGTCTTATCTACTGACTGGAAAAGTAATGCCTTGCCCACTAAGGAGAAGCAGCCCCAGCTGGGCTTCTCTCAAGTAGAGTGAGGGTCACTCTGTTCAGCACTGAGTAGTGATGAATCTGCTTCCTAAGGACACGTATTCATAGTTCTGGCCACTTATGTTGTTTTCAAATTCTTCTAATTTCAACAAGTAACAGCAACAAAGAGATTGCAATTCCTTTCACCAGGGTCCATAAGTATATAGCATCATTCACAAAGCCTTCTTAACTCCAAACACATCAATGAATCAAGTTCCATCATGGAGTAGGCAGTTGAAATGTGACTAGAAGTTATATTGGCCAAAATTACAGGGAAAAAACCCTCCATCCTCATAAGTGTGGCCAATATATGGAAGCTTCTCACATCATTACTATGATTATATATGACCTATTGAAAGACTGGTATTTTTGAGATGGTAAACAAGATCATTTGTACTGGAGCCCTATAAAGTTTACAGAAACCACACACCCCAATGGTTTTAGTTGAAAGAGGTCAGGGAATACACATGATAACAGAGGAAAAGACACAGTAGAAAAGGGGGGAAAGAAATATAATGGATAAAGAATGAATGACTAAAAAAAACCCCAAGGGGCTAGAGAGATGGCTTAGTGGTTAAGATGCTTATTTGAAAAGCCTAGTGCTCCAAGTTCAAAATCCCCAGTACTCATGTAAAGCAAGATCTGCAAGGTGGCACACGTGTCTGGAGTTCGTTTGCATTGGCTGATATGCCCATTCTCTCATTCTCTCTCTCTCTCTCTGAACATAAAAATGTTTTTTGTAAAAGACCCAAGGCAGAAAGAACTAACATATTTGGATAGTTTAAAGTACAAAATTACACACACAGTGGCAGGTGGGGCTTATTAAAATTACAGAAGGGAAACCAGGACAGGTGGCATACACTGGTAATCTCAGTACTAAGAGTACTGAAGCATGTGGATAACACATTTGAGGCCTATCTGGACTATACAGTGATACCATACCTCAAAAACCCAAGGACTGGAAAGATAGTTCAGTGGGTAGAGCTTACCTCACAAGCATGAGTACCACCACCCCAGTAATCATATAAAAATGCATGAAATGAGCTGGAGAGATGGTTTAGTATTTGGTGGTACTTGCCTGAGAATTCTAAGGACCCAGGTCTGATTCCCTAGTACCCACATAAACCAGATACACAAGGTGACACATATGTCTGGAGTTTGTTTGCAATGGCTAGAAGTCCTAGAAACCCATTCTTTATTTCTCTTTCTCTCACTCTCTCTCTTTATCTCTACTTCTCTCTCTCTCTCTCTCTCCCTCCCTCCCTCTCAAATAAATAAAAAAATATTTTTAAATGCATGGAATAGAAGTGTACCCCTGTAATTCCAGTGCTGAGAAGGCACAGGCAGAAGAATACCTTGCACTAACTGGATAAACAGTGTAGCTTAATTTGTGAGTTCCACAAACAAGCACACATACATGCATACATACATATGTGTCTGATTATACAAGGGGACCAACAGACATACAAACATGCATGCATACGCACATATGAAAGCATGCATGTGTATACACATGCACACAATAAAATACAACTTAAGTAGACATAGAGAGAGAGAAAGAAGAAGGGAAGGAAGGGGGGAAGAGAGAAGAAAGAGAGAAAGGAAATAATTGGTTAATTCAGACCTTTGACATAAGGAGGCTGCAAAGCCATTTGCAGTGTTTATTTCTGGGACACTGGAGTTCCCTTGGCTTCATCTGGTGAAGAGTGATTCTGGTAGGAAATGGGACAATGTATAAGGAAGGTGACTTGTGAGAAAGAGAAGACCAGGAATATACCCAATGAGAATACTATTCTTTCCTAATGTTATTCTTCACTTTGATGTTTAAAACAAACTAGTACCGCAGCTGCTTTCGGGCAGCTAGATGTGACAAAATAGCACAGGCTAGTATAAAACTTTACTTTTATTCTTATTTGTAAAATAAATGTACATACAGAAAAGTAGAGTAATGAAGATCTTAGCCTGAGACTTTCAACCCTACTAACAGATTGAGAGATTAGAGAGAAGGCTCTTGACAAGGTTCCTTACATCTAAGAAGGTGAGCAGTGGTTTGAACATAAAATGATGCCTATGTCTAAAAGGGTTTCCTTTATTCTTACTTAGTCCAAATTTTTCCTTCTTTATTCAGGTTGCTATAGAATGAACGAGTGTACATATCTTAATGAATACTGATTGTGGTTGCAATTGGACCCATTTTTGCCCCTGAACTCTTCACCTGGTGATTCTGTTAAACCTGGATGAAAGAGGCATGTAAAATAGATTATAATATTCTATACTTAAAAATAAACAGAAGAATAATGTTTACTTAAACTTGGAAAAGTAACTGATATCAGGAAAACATGGTCATGGAATGGAAGTTCCTTTATAACAAATAGGTATCATAATTGTTTATATATATACATATATATATAACCAAAGTTACACTCTGAGGCATACTGGTCTAGGGGTAGCTGAGAAGCAGCTTGGATTTACTGAATGGCTGCCTAATTCCAGTTTTTATTTTTCTCAATTATAACCACCTCTGTCAAGCCAGCTGGCAGCCAATATTCTGATCCCCTCTCCCAGTATTTATTATCTTGGAATTTGTACTCCGTCCCTCTCTTCCAAGGGGCATATTTTTTAATTGACATGTTCCTGGAAATATATTAGGTCAAATGAGCTGAGAATATGCCAAATGTATGTGAAATCCTAGTTCTTTTATAAAATCATTTCTAAAATGATGCTGTGTTTCAATTTTCATTCTTGCTGTGCTTAAATCATGAGTCATCTATACCAAAAATGTCTCCTTTTATCAAGTAATTCAACTTCACAAATTCCTATCATATTTTACTCCCTTAGCAACAAAATAGGGCCATCACCTATAATTAGGCATTCTTAATGTGTCTGTGTTCTGGAGCGGGGTCATCTTCACACTAAAAATAATACACGCTCCAGTTTGTGAAGCAAAGCCAATGGGAGATCAGATGAGTGAAATTCCCTCAATAATCAGCTCACCTGCAATGGCAATGATGGTATTAGAACCCCAGGGGTGCCTTAAAGTGTTCTGGTTAAGATCATGTCTGATACTCATGCCTGACAAGGGCAATTGCCATTTTTTTTTTTTTTTGGCTCACATATCTGCTGACAATAGGCAAACTATTCTGAAAACGGTTTTAGCTCTTTGGAGAAACTACCAGGATGATACATCAGGAAAGAGAAATGATAAAGGTGATATATTACTGACAGAAAGCATGGGGGCCTAGTACAGTAAGATGAACACACACTGAGGTAGAACTCTTCCTTACTGATTCTCCTATCTCTACTTGCTCAACCTTTGTATGATTGATAATTTTGATTGCTAATTTGAATGGATGGGGTATTATGTGCAATATTGGCAAATAGTGCAGCACACCTGTGGATGTGTTCTGGAAGGTTTTTCCCAAGAGGGATAGGTCATGAGCCCCTCATTAAGTCACAGAAGGGAGTCATCTCCTGAAGAAGTCATAACATGACGACAGTACAGGGAGGTAGTGGAAAGTAGACATGGTCTAGGTGGAAAACACAGGTTAATAGAGAATCTATTCTTGAGGTCTTTGCTTTGCTCTGGACCCTTTGCATTTTCTTACTGACTGCCTATGTAAACTGCTATGCTCTTACACACCCTCCCCTCCATAATGGACTGACATAGCTAAAACTGTGAGACAAACTTAATCTTTCCTGCTTTAAATTCTTCCTTCAAATAATTTGTTACAGTAGTGAGAAAGGTGACTAATAAAAGTTTCTATCTCTAATAATTTGAATGGGCGTGTGATAAGTACTTAATGTGAATGAGGCAGCTCAACTCATCCAAGCCTCACCATAGTATAATATACTCCTGTGACCCCTTCATTTTATTGATTTGGCAACCCAAACCCAGAGAGTTTAAGAAAGTTGTGTAACATAATGCAACTAAGAAATGGAACCTACACTTGATTGCAGACAGTCTGACCCACTGTCCACAAGCCTAAAGATTATTGTATGTAACATTGCAATATACTTGCAAGGTCAGAGTTATTATACAATCTTACTCAGGATCTGGTGAGAAGTCAGTAAGTTCACTAGAGGCAGTGTCTGCATTGAATGTTTTGTTTACTTTTTAAGAGAACAAATGGTTTGATGAGTTTTTTTTCATAGAATGGATGTGTGTTTCTTTTAGGATATAATCAATGCAAAGATAACAGGGGCTGTAGAATGACAAAGGTGATTTCCTTCTATTGAACTCATTAGTCTAATATCTGAGGGGAAGATAGGGTGCCTTTCTAAACAGTTTCTTTACTTTTCAATAAGGATAAACAGCTAATCTTTTAGAAATGTTAAGACATGGTGGTCAACTTTAAGCAAGTGCTTTAGATATCAGTATGTGTATATAAACATATTTATGTATATATGTGTATATACATATTCATACATACATGCATATATGGTAAATGTCACATCCTTGATGTTGGTATTTTAATTGAACAACTTAGTTTCAACATATTCAGGACAATTTTTCAGCTTTCTTCAGATCTCATGTTATTCTATATGTTTTTGTTCTATGAATTCCAAGATAATTGTCACAATGCCTTTAAAGAAGTATTTTTGAATGTTTTTCTAGTTTGTTTTAATTTATAGGTGTATTAATAACCATCAAAGCTAATTAAAGAGCACCAAGACTTGTGGATTAAATTAAATATATTTGAGGCATTGTTTAACCATTTAAGCTTTTTACTAGGGCTTTTTTGGAATTTTCTTCATATGTAAGAATATGTTGAGTTTGGGAGACATAAAAAGAAAGACAGAATTAAAGCTGAAATATTCACTCAGTAGCTTCCTGCAGAAGATTGAAATTTAGATGTTCTTTATACATTCTGTCCATCACTCAACATAGCCTGAAATTTGAGAAGATAGTTGCTAAAATATACCAACTCATGTCAAACCATATCATTATGTGCGTTAGAGAACTGAGTAGTTATGACTCCTGTTTACAATGTACTTCAACATACTCTTGACTGGAATAGATACTGAAAATCATTAACGAAACTCTCTCCTTACCTTGAAACAATACTATCCACACATTATTCATTGTAAGGTGAGGCTGAAAGGTATTGTCACAACCCTTTACAATTTCCTTCAAAGCAGATAATAAGAAGGAATTTAGCCTGAAGGGATATCACAGGGTCTCATAATTCAGGTTCTGTTTTTTACAGTGGTGACAGAGACCTACCCATGATCATTCTGAGCCTTGTGGGTCTACTTCAAAGAACTTTCTGTCTTTGGTACTCCATCTCCTGTAGCAATGCTCCAAAATACAGGTCTATAAAAGATGGCAATAATATTCTAGAGAAACCAGTTTTGCCTCAAATAAAAGTTCAAAAGGATTAAGATCATGTATCTTGCTTCTCTATGATAAATGCGGTAAAATGGTTTTCTTTCTATGTACTTTTAAAAGGTTATACTATTATATACCCTCTTTCCAGTCCCTATTCTACTGAAGGTCTTCCTCAGTGGTTTTATTTGCATTTCCTGTAGAGCCATGAAGGTCTCAGTTAATTCTGGTGTGGGGGTGAGCAACCATGTCTCAGAATATTCCTACCCACTCTGTCAGTCTTAGAATCTCTCCACCCTCTCTTCTGCAATGTTTCCCTGAGCTTTGAAATTTAGGTTAGAAGTCTGGAACCCTCAATAGCTCTGCACACTGAGGAGCTCATTACCAGAATTGCATGCTAGGTTTTGGGTCAGTAGAGAAGCACTCTGGTGTTTAGGAGTGTGCACAGATCCTGTGAAGCATCTGCCTGTACATTACCAGAGTCCAGATGGTCCTGTTATTGTGATTAACATGGGCACTTGAGGTCACAAATTTCTACCTTTACCTATCTTCCTTGATCCCATTTCTTCATCTATAAATTTAAGAAACAATGTAATAACAACTTCACATCACTGTCAAAGTCTAAACACACATATGCAAGTCTAAAAAGATTTCTCCAATGGACTTCTGCGATAGCTGAGGCATTAAATGGAACAAACCAAGCTGTTTGTTGACTATTGCTCACTGTGTAGCTATGGCCCCATGTGCTTGTGCACAGTCACTGCCCTGCATCCAGCATATGACCATTTATTTCATTGTGCTATAAAGTGTGCAGAGATGCAGAGGACGGAATGCACTGAGGCACTCTGGTGCAATTCAATTTAGTCAACTATCAGACATCCACACTGTGTAAATGGAACATGAGTACAGAATCCAATCCAACTGCCTACTGGTGTAATTGACTCAACAGAGCCAGCCCGTGTCATTAGTACTATAAACAGTTGCATTTACAACAATAAAACTGAAAAGCATGGAAATTAAAAGCTGTTAGGATTCTCTCTGGTGTGCATTTATCTTTGAAGAAGTGTGTACACTCTCCAAACAATTTTTTTAATCTCTTTGGTAAACTGGCATCATAACAGCCTATGTCAGCAATGCCTTATAGATCAAATGGTGATCAAATTTGAGAGCAGTGAAATGAGAGCTGTGGCATGATGTGCTAACTCAATTGTCCAGGACATGTACTTTGTATTAAGTGAATGGCATGACATCCAGTTTCTGAACAGTAATCTAGGTTGATATCTGGCAAATGGAGGTTATTTGGGGAGATACTTTCAGTTTGATATTCATTACCATGCAGAATTATTCAGCTGAAATTATCTGTTAGCCTAAAACTATAACCTATAGTTTCTTAATAGCATATCTACTCAGTGCCTCTTCTATTTGACTAACAAACAGCCTCAATAATGTTTGGTTGATGAATTGGACCTTTTCAAATGAACAGTAGAATTCTATAAAAGTCATCTTTTTATCCACTATCTCTATTAAAATGAAGCTTGAGATTGTTCTCTATACATACACCAGCCAATAAGGAAGAACTAACATGTTGTGCCCTTTCTGGTGAGATGTTTCAGCATTACTTGACCAAAACTCAGACCATATATTATAGAACCAAAGAGCATGGTTCATAGGTTGTTATAAATCTCATTTAGAGATATTTCTGTGCACTAAGTGTACTGACTGTAGCTGAATTCATTAATATTTCTGTATAAAATGATTAGCCTTGGAAAAAGAGGGCTTCAATCACAGAACATTTAATGTTCATAAAGAAGAACGTTTTATGGGTTTTTCTGACAGCAGTACACATGCTATGTGGTTTTCAACAAGGTGTGCAAGAACTGTTAAGATGACATGAGAACTTGAAACTTCCTAACTATGTGGAGTTGGTCACAGGAGAACTCCTGGGACTCTTCCAGAATAGCTCAAATCCCATCTGAATCTTGCCATGGATATACATGTTGTCAGAGAGAAGGACTATTGGAACACTGAAAGTTTGTTCTTGCCTCCTTAAAACTTCACGTTACTTCTGAAGGAAAGAAGCACTAATGCTATTGATTTTCCCATCTATCATAAGAACCTTCTTCCATCAACCAGCTTTGCAAACATTACTGAATTTTAAGAAAAGAAAGTAAGGTAAAAGCTAAATAAAAATACTATGCCACTATCGGGAGTGGCATAAGGATTTTAATACATTTTGCTTTGTGAGGAAATTTTACCATTATTGTCTTAATTAAAACACATATGAAAATAAATCAAATTTCTATTCCAAGAGATACTATAATATTATCCCTCACTTCCAGTTGCCTATATCTATATAGAATAATATGAAATATAATAAATAAATCATCATATATACACCTAAAAAATCTAAATGATTTGTGAAACCTATATGCCATATTGAATTCAATTTTAAAATCTTAGCATTGTGAACATAAGACATAATTATCTTAATTTATGAAAATGTTCTATAACAGATACATGTATGTGAGTCAAAGAAAGGACTGCTGATGTTAGTTTCATCAAAAGTATAAAATTATAAACAATAATATTGCTTGTTGAAACCTTGGCTCAGTTTACTTGTTGGTTTCCAAAACACTAAGCAAATCCATCCTCATATTAAACACTTCATAGAAAATCCAGGATACAAAGCATTCCACAGTTGCTTATGATCCTGGAGCTTATCATTTATCTTCTATGCATGGTGGGTACTCATGTGCAAAATATACTTCTAGTGAGTACTTTCAATATTCTTTTTTGGGTGTGTGCACTTATATTATATGCATGCATGTGTGCATGTCCATGTACTTGAGTGCTGGTACATGCATGCCACAGCATGCATGTAGAGGTCAGTGTAGACTTCAGTTGTCCGTTGTGGCCTTCCACCTTGTGTGAGGCAGTCTCTCATTGTTCACTGTTAGTCAGGTTACTGGGCACATTCTGAAGCCCTGAACTCTGGTAATCAAACTTGTATGGCAAATATTTTATCCACTGAGCCATGTCCCCAGCCACATTTTGTTTTTAATTCAAAATTAGGTGTTGGATTCTGATAAATGCCTTCCATTTTCCTTTGAAACAAACAGTGTTCTTTGGCTTTATATATTTTTAATTATTTATTTGAGATAGTGAGACAGAGAAAGAGATGGAAATAGAGATAGAGGTAGAGATAAAGAGAGATAAATGATAGATAGATGATAGATATAAAATAGATAGATAGATGATATGTAATACATGTATCACTTTGTGTATCTGGCATTAAGTGTGTACTGGGGAATAAAGGAATTGAACCCATGGCATCAGGCTTTGCAACCAAGCTCCTTTAGCTTCTGAGTCATCTCTCCTGTAACTTCAGTTTTTTTTTTTTTAATGTTTTTAATGTTTTGTTTGTTTTTTTGAAGTAGGGTCTCTAGACCAGGCTGTCCTAGAACTCACTATGTAGTCTTAAGGTGGCCTTGAACTCATGGTGATCCTCCTACCTCAGCCTCACAAATGATGGGATTAAAGGCATGTACCACCATGCCTTGTCCCTTCAGGCTTTAATACATCTAATTACATTGATTGTTTCTAGAATATAAAACTCTCCATTTCTAGTACACCTCTCTTTTTCATAATCAATATTTGTTGTTTGATTTGTTTTATATAACTCCCTAGTAGATATGGGACAATTTGTGTTGTCATCACTTTTTTGAGTGAATTTATATATCCACTCTTGCAAATACATTAGTATCATTCCCTGTACTTATCCTCTCTCATCCCCCCTACCCCTCTCACTAAAACTCTTGATCTTCCCATTTAACCTCCATTCTACTTTCATGCCTTTTATTTATGACCCACCCAGTAAAATTAGGGTCATTGTATGACCATAGATAGAATGTTGTTTTCTAGAAAGTTGGCACGCCACCAGTCTCTTTATCACTGAAGGACATAACTTCCCCTCTCCCTGCAATCAACAGTTGCCACTAGCTACTCGGGTAGGTATAAGGTCTCATCTATAATGGAATACTGACAGGGTCAATTGACAGGCACATTACTGTGAGTTCATGAGTGTAACAACCAGGTCTTATCCAGAAGACATCATGCCACAGTGTGCCTTCCCTCCCTCCTGCTCTTACATTCCTTCTGAACTTTCTTTTGTGAGGTTCCCTGAGCTATCAGGGACATGTTTTAGATGTTATATTGAGGGCTAAGTAAGCATTTGTTGTTTATTCTTGGTCACTTTGTCAGCTGTGTCCTGGCATTAACTTCTGTGCTTTGCATAAAACAACTTCTGTGCTTAAGACTAGAAGGAGTACCAATCTATGGTAACAAACCTATATTTAGAAGGCAATTTGACAAGCTAACCACTTATCAGGACCTCAATACTGAGTGCCCCAAGTGGGCCATAAGTCCCTAGGTGTTTGGTCAGATTAATGGTACCAACCACAATTTCTGTCCTGCAGAGTGGGCTTCAAAGCCAATCTGATAGCAGTTGGTTACTCCTATAACTGCCATGCCACTATTTAACCAGTGAGCACACCTTGCCTTACAGGTAGATTGTGAAGTGCACAAATGCAATGCTTGGTAGTATTCAATAAATTTTATCTTAAAGCAGCTATCTGGCATAGAGAAAGCTTCAAGCTCAGTTCCCACTTATTTTTTTTTACCAAAGTATGCAATGTCTTTACCAATAGGGACTTAGCATCAGTTTGTGTTGATAACCAAGAACAATGGCAAAAGTCAATATTGTTTAGGCCTCTATTATCCACAACTCATTGGAAGAGCACTAAAATTTGTGATTTATATATATGGCTCCTGGGAGCAGTTTTATCTACCCAATGTAGGAGAACCTTCATTTAAACACTTTAAGAAATGAAATTTTATGTTTTCTTACAAAGTAGTAGGTTTACATATGGTTTATTCATGTGTACTTAGTTTTGGTTCCCCTTTCCAACACATCTTTCCCTCCCTGATTTCCCCCCTTCCTATTCCTGCTTTACTCATTCCATTCCTGTATATGGTGTTCTGGATATACAATGTCACCCACAGCCTGATGTGTTTGCGATTAAGTCTCGTACTTAATTCCTAGCTGGTGGAGCCTTTGGGTGATGGAGCCTTTAGGTGATGGAGGAGGTGTGCTGCTGGAAAGTGGGTCTCAAGGTTTATCAGCTTGTCTCCACTGAGTGTTCATAGCAAGCTAACTCTTGCTGCATCACCCATGTGGGTGTGACAAGATATGACTCCTGGATGTTTCCTTTTGCCATATTTCACTTGAAGGGATGAAACTTTCCCTCAATACTGCAAGCTGAAATATAAACTTTCCTTCCATAAGCTATTTCTGGGAAGTAGTGTTTCCTCTGCAGGTGTGTAGATATCCAACTTTTCCAGAACCTTTTGTTAAGGAGGCCGTTTTTTTTTTTTTCCTGCAATGTATATTCTTGGCAGCTTTGTCAAAAATTAGGAGGCTGTAGTTATATGGATGGATATTTGGATTCTCTATTCTATCTCATTGATCTAGATGTCTTTTTGTGCCAGTACCATATTGTTTTTATGACTATGGCTCTATAATATATATTGAAATTACATGTGGTAATACCTCTGACAGCATTCTTTTAATTCAACAGTGCTTTGTTTTATGAGGTCTTCTATGCTTCCGTATCAATTAGGATAGCTTTTTTTTTTTTTTTTTTTTTTTTTTTTTTTTTTTTTTTTCCTATTAGGAAAGAGAAGAATGGTGTTGAGATTGTGACTGGGATTGCATTTAATTTGGAGACTGTTTTGGTAAATAGAAATTTTTACATGATTAATCTCCTGATGCATGAGCATTGGTCCTACATCTTCTAGGGTGTTCTTCAGTTATTTTGTTTAGTGTTTTAAAGCTTACATTGTACAGGACTTTCACTTCCTTGGCTATATTTATTCCAAGTTGTTTTGAAGCAATTAAGAATACCTTTGCTTCCCTAATTTCTTTTTTCAGATTTTTGTCATTGGTATATAAGAAAACTGAAGAATTTTGTGTTACTTTTATAGCCTACAGCAGTGCCTAAAGTGTTATCAGCTCTAGGAACTGCATATTAGTGAGACCATATGATGATTGTCTTTCTGTGATTGTGTGAGTTCACTTAGAATGATCTGTTCCAAGTTCAAACATTTTTCTCCAAATCTCATTAAGTCACTTTTTTCTTACTGCTGAGTAGAATTCAATCATGTAGGTACACCACATCTTGGTTATCCATTTGTCCATTGATGAGCAACTGGTTTGATTCCAATTTTTAGGTATTATAAATTGAACAGCTATAAACATGGTTGAGTAAATATTTCTGAAATGAGATGTGGAGATTTTAGGGTAAATTCCCAGTAAGTTATTAACAGGGTTTGTTGGTAACTCTATATTCATCTTTTTCAGGAGTCTCCATATTGATTTCCATAGTGGTTGTACCAGCTTACATTCCCACAAACAGTGAATGAGTGTTCCTATTTCTCCACATCCTTGCCAACATTTGTTTTCATTTGATTTTTTTAATGTTTGTTATCCTTACTTGGGTAAGGTGGAATCTCATAGTTGTTTTAATTTGCATTGCCTTAATGGTTAGGGATATTGAACATTTTTAAAGTGTGTGTTAGCCAATCATACTTCTTCCTCTGGGAACTCCATATTTAGTTCTTTGCACCACTTTTGGAGTGGGTTGATTTTTTATTGTTTAATTTATTTCTCCTGTCTTATTGCTTGGGCTTGTACTTCTAGTACTTTGTTGAAGAGCAGTGTTGAGAGTAGGAAACCCTGTCTGTTCCTGATCTCAGTGGGAACTCCTTGAGTTTTTCCCCATTAAGTATTATTTGGGCTTTAGAAGCTTTTAGAAGCTTTAGAAGCCTTTGTTGTGCAAAGATGTAAACGCTTCTTGCCTATTCATTCTTTCCAGTGTTTGAATCATGAAGTTGTATTGTATTTTGTCAAAGGTCTTCTCTGCATCAATTGAGATGATTGTGTGGTTCTTTTTTTTTTTAAAAAAAAATTAAAGTTTCATTTATTTATTTATTTGAGAGATAAGGGGGGTATGGGGGAGAGAGAGAGAGAGAATGGGCATGCCAGGGCCTCCAGCCACTACAAACTAATTCCAGATGCATGCATCACCTTGTGCATCCAGCTTACATGGGTCCTGGGGTATCAAACCTGAGTCCTTTGGCATTGAAGGTAAGTGTCTTGATCACTAAGCAATCCCTCCAGCCCTATCATATTGTTCTTATGGTTAAGTTTATTTATGTGGTGTATTACATTGATTGATTTCCATATGTTAAACCATCCCCTGCATACCTGGAATGAAGACTACTTGATCAAGATAGATCATGCTTTTGATGTGCTGTTGAATTCGGTTTGCAATGGCTTTATTGAGATTTTGTGCATCTAAGTTCATTAGGGATATAGGGCTATAATTTTCTTTCCTTGTTGCATCTCTGTGTGGTTTGGTATTAGGATGATGGTAGTTTCATAAAAGGAGTCTGCGAGGATTATCTGGTCTCTGATTATGTGAAACAGTTTGAGAAATAATGGTTTCAGTTCTTCAATGATGGTTTGCTAGAATTTGACTGAGAAGCCATCTGGTCCTAGACTTTTCTTTTTGGAGGGGTTTTTGATTACATTTTCAGTCTACATGGATGTGACATGTTTGTTTAAGAGATTAATCTGCTCTGAGTTTAGTTTTGGTAGGTGGTATGTGTCTAGGAATTCATTCATTTCTTCTGGATTATTCAATTTTGTGGAGTAGAAGTTTTGTAAGTATGCCCTGATGATTCAGATTTTGTTTATTAAAGACATCTTTTTTTTTTTTTTTTTGTTGATCATATTGGCCAGGGGTTTGTCAATCTTGTTTATTTTTTCAAAGAACCATATCTTCATTTCATTGGTTTTTAAATATTTTCTTAGTTTCCAATTCACTAATTTCTGCTCTAGCCTTGATTATTTTTTTTTTTTTTTCCATCCGGAGCTCTTTGAATTGGATTCTTTTTGGTTTTCCACTGTCTTTGGGTGAACAGTCAGGTTATTAATTTAGGATTTCTCTGTGTTTGTAATGAAGGCATTTAGGGCTATGAATTTTCTCCTTAGAACTGCCTTTGTTGTGTCCCATAAGTTTTGGTTGGTTGTGTTTTCATTATCATTTAATTCTAGGAATTTTACACTTTTAAAAAAATTTCTTCCATGACACATTCATTGCTTAAGTGTGCTGTTTAGTCTCTAGGAGCTGGTGGAGCTCTTGATGTGTCTCTTGTTATTAATTTTGAGCTTTAAAGCATTGTGACTGGACATGATGCAGAAAGTTACTTCAATTTTCCTGACTTTATGAAGGTATGCTACATGGCCTAATATATGGTCAATTTTGGAGAAGGTTCTGTGGGCTGCTGAGAAGAGTGTGTTTTCTGTAGAGTTGGGATGGAAAGTTCTCTAGATATCCATTAGGTCTATGATGTTGTTGAGATCTATTATTTCCCTATCAATTTTCTGCTTTTATGATACATCTATTGATGATAGTGGAGTATTGAAGTCTCCAACTATGATGGTTTTGGTATTTATTTCTGTTTGATTGCTAGTAGATTTTGTTTATATAGTGTAGTGCACCTGTGTTTGGCACATATATATTTATGATTGTGGTGTGCTCATGTTGGATCATCCCCTGGATGAGTAAGAAGTGGCCTTCTTTGTCCTTTTTGATTTCTTTTGAAGTCTATTTTATCAGATACTAATATAGCAATATCTACTTATTTTTTATTTCTATTTTCTTGGAATATTGTTTTCCAACTTTTCACCCTGCAGAGGGGTCTATCTTTAGTGGTCGGGTGGGTTTCTTGAAGACAGCACATAGAAGGGTCTAGTTTATTTATTTATTTAAATATTTATTTATTTATTATTTTATTCATTTTATTTTATTTTATTTTGGTTTTTAGAGGTAGGGTCTCACTCTAGCCCAGGCTGACTTGGAACTCACTATGTAGTCTCAGGGTGGCCTCAGACTTACCCTAACCCTCCTACCTTGCCTCCTGAGTGCTGGCATTAAAGGCATGTGCCACCATATCCATCGGGTCTAGTTTTTTGACACATCCTGATAACCTGTGTCTTTTCATGGGTAAGTTAAGTCCATTAATATTTAAGGTTATTACTGTGAGGTTGGAATTAATTCCTGCCATGCTGAGGTGTTTTATGGGGTTTGGTGCTTTCCAGTGTTTTATACTATTTTGAGCCTTATCTATTTTGGTGATTGTAATCTTCTTGTTGGCTCTTGAGATTGGTTGACTGTTCTGTGTAGAGTATTCCATTAAGTATTCTCTGTAGGTTTGGCTTTGTGTTCATTTAATCATAGAATTGATTTTTTTTTCATGGGAATTTTTTCTTTCACCTTCTATTATGAGGGATACTTTTGCTGGGTAGAGTAGCTTGGGTTGGAAGCCATAGTTTTTCAGACTTTGAAGTGTTCTATAGCAGGCCCTTCTGGTTTTCAGTGTTTCCATTGAGAAATCTGATGTAATGCTGATGGAATCGCCTTTATATGTTGTGAATTGTTTCTCTCTAGCTGCTTTTAACACTCTCTGCTTTCTTTGCTAAGAGTTTTATCTATGATGTGCCTTGGAGAGTTTCTTCTTTAGTCCAATCAGTTTGGTGTTCTGTGGGCTTCTTGTATCTCTATGTGGTTATCTTTTGAGAGATCCCAAAAAATTTTTTCAATGATTTTAAAAAATATTTTCTCTATGCCTTTGGCCTGGATTTCCTCTCTTTCTGGTATACCCCTGATCCATATGTTTGGTTATTTTAGTGTATCCCACAGTTCCCTTGATGTTTTTGAAGTAAGCAACATTTTCAGCCTCCCAATGAATTTCTTCTGTCTTGTCTCCCAAGTCAGAGGTTCTGTCTACCACATGAGTAACTCTGTTGGTGAGTGCTTCTAGAGAGGTTTTTATAATTTCTATTTTCTTTTTTTTTCTTTTGTGTTATTTTGCATCCTGCCCATCTCTTTTTTGAGGTACAATTTCAATTTGAGTTCTGATTTTCTTGATGCTTCCTGGAATTCATTCTTGCATTGAACAAGGCTTAATTAACAAGTTGTTGAGATCTTCCACACTGCCAGAACTGCCTGCACACTGTCTGCTGTAAGGACCCAGACCATGGAGCTGGGAGGAGCCTGTAAATAGGGGACTGGCCTATTCACTCCACACCACCATGCCTGCCAGCACACAGACCAGTGCAGGGAACCCAGTTATTATCTCTATTCCTATAAGTTCTAAAATATTTTCATTTCACTTTCCCTAGATATTTCAGCACTGTTTGTCTACAATTTATTGGAAAGTTTTCTTTTATATTTTTTTGTTTACTTTTTATTTATTTATTTGAGAGCAACAGACAGACAGAGAAGAGGCAGATAGAGAGAGAATGGGCATGTCAGGGCCTCCAGCCACTGCAAATGAACTCCACATACATTTCCCACCTTGTGCATCTGGCTTACGTGGGTCCTGGGGAATCGAGCCTTGAACTGGGGTCCTTAGGCTTCACAAGCAAGCTCTTAACCACTAAACCATCTCTCCAGGCCTTATTTGAATCTTTTCTGATAGAAATCCACTGTAATTCTTACCTGTTTCTTATAAAGTTAAAGTGACTTTATTTCTGAATTATTTGATGATGGATTTTCAGCAGTTTAAATATATATCATACAAATATTTGAGATTTTTTCCATGCTTTTATTCATTGTGATAATTGCATCTGTATATTTAGATTTTTTTATCACATTTAGAAAATGCTATGTCATACTTTCTTCAGAAATCTATTTCACCTACTTCATCTCTTCTCCTTTAGCAACTTTCAGTCATATATGCATTAAATTACTTGAAGGTTTGTCCACAGATTACTGATGTTCTTTTAAAATATTTATAATATTTCAAGGCTAAAGTGATGGCTCAGCAGATAAATGTATTTGCTTTCAAAGCATCTGGCCCAGATTTACTCCCCCAGTACCTCCATAAAGCCAGATACAGAAAGTAGTGTATGTTTCTGAACTTTCTTTGCAGTGGCAGGAGGCCCTGACATGCCCATTATCTCTCTATCTGCCTCTTTTCTCTCTCTCTGTGTCTGTTGCTTTCAAATAAATAAATAGTGTCTGTCTGTCTCTTTCAGATAAATCAATAAAATATTTAAAAATAAGATATTTCTTTGATTTTTTTTTGCATTGATTCTTTGACTGTGTTTTCAAGTCCATTAATCATTTCTCCTGTAATGTTTAATCTAATGATAATACCACCCAATGTAATATATTTTGTTGTGTATGTGGAGGGTGGTTCATATGTGTGCATGTGCATGTGGAGGCCAGAAGATAACTTCCAGTGCCATTCCTCAGGAACCCACTTATTTTGAACAAGTTCTCTTATTGGTCTGAAACTCAACAAGTAGGTTAGATTGGCTAGCCAGTAAGCCCCAGAGATCTGTTTGTCTCCAATACCCAGTGCTGGGAATACAAGTACAAACACCATGATTGATTTGGTGGTATTTTTTAATACGGGCTTTAGGAATGAAACTCAAGTTCTTATACTTACAAGGCAACCACTTTGCACATGAAGCTGTCTCCCTCACCATCCACTATAACGTTATTTGTACTTTGGACTTTTGACTATGGGTGTTTGATTTGGATGTTTTCTGTATTTTATTTGAACTTATGAGCATCTGTAATGTACCTACTATAGTTGTCATTTGTCATTATATTAGAATTGGCATTAATATTTCTAGGATCTTGATAGATTTTCCTGTTCATATTGTCATATTTTCCTTAATTGTATGATTAATAAATGTAATTTGCATGGCAGGCTTTATAAACTTTGCCTTCTTGCTGTTTGGTAGTTGTAAAATCTTATAAAATTCTTTATCTTTGAACTAGAGAGATTGCTTAGTGGTTAAGGTGTTTGCCTGCAAATCCAAAGGACCCCAGTTCAATTCCCCAGGACCCATGTAAGCCAAGTGCACAAGGGGGACATGCATCTGGAGTTTGTTTGCAGTTGCTGAAGGCCATGATGCACCCTCTTTCTCTCTTATAAATCAATAAATAATATATTTTTTTAAATTCTTAATCTTCATTTGGTATATTATTTGGAAAAAAAATGATTCTTTCAGGTCTTTAAGCTTTGTTAAGTGGGAATAGAGTTCTGTCAGTGCATAGGTAACTATTTACAATATACTGCAAAGACTTTAGAAGAGTGTAAGAATGCAAAGTTAGCTCATGGAAATAGGAGTTGTCCTCTTCTTTATTTCTATGAGTTATGCTTTTCATGGCTTCATGTGTAGATCAGCACTCTTCTGCAAACCCATGTGGTAGCTCCCTAGCTCTGTCCTGAGAATTCTAGCCATGTTTGTCTCTCAAATCTCCCTCTTTGATTCGAAGAAGTCTATTGCTCTATGTGGTGGCCCAGAAACTCTAAAATCATTGCTATTGGCCAATCAATAGGCTTTGTTTCTCTTTATCTTTTCTTTCTTTTTTATTTATTTTTTTCCTTTTATTTTCTTTGCAATGAGACCTCACTGATTAGCATGACATGGCCTTTAATCTTAGTCCTCTTGCTTTCTTGTTCTCAGTATTGATATTACAGAAAAGTATCGCCATGACATTACAGGTCTTCTTAAGTTAATATTTCTTAGGGAAGAGAAATGTTAGCTCTTCACTTGCTTCACATTGTCTTGAAAACTTATTGAGTCAAGCAATTTTATTTCAATTTTAAATTGATTAAAAAGAGAAGAGACAACTTATCTTAGTTGCTATTTCATGACTAAAAATATAAGCCTCAAACCATATTTTAATAGCTAACAATCTAATTAATTAATTAATTAATTAATTAATTAATGTGCGTTTGTGTGTGCGCATATGGGAACATGTAGGTTTGAATCAGATATACCCCCAGCTGGGGGCAATTTGAATAGCAGAGCTGTTCTGGAGGAGTTATGTTTCTGAGGGTGGGCTGAGTTGGTGGTAGCCAGCTCCCCCTCATATGAGCCTGGCTCACTATCTTCTGTTTGCCACCTCCTGTGAAGAAGTGATGTCCAGCCTCTGATCATGCCATTTTTCCCGTGCCATAATGAAGCTTCCCCTTGAGACTGTAAACCAAAATAAACACTTTACTCCTATGAGTTGCTTATGGTCAGATACTTTGTCCCAGCACTGATAAGGTGAGTACAACAGCATGCCACTGTCTCTTGCCACTGTCAACTAATGTCAGATGCCTGCAACCACTTTTTGTATCATGCTCACATGAGTGGCTAGGAAATTGAACCTGGGCTAGCAGACTTTATAAGCAAGTACCTTTAAATGCTGAACTCTCTTTCCAGCACTGAAAGCCATTCTTTAGCAAAAAGTTACTAAAGTAAAACAAGTACAAGGAAAAGGTTTCATAATTGATAAGACTTTATGAAAAACAATAATGATGATTGTGATTACACTCATATTGTATATAACTTTTAGTAACTTGCTATCATCTATTTTACATCTCCATAATGTAGCTCCCCTCTTTCGCTAACTCAGTTACATAATCACAACATATAAACCAAATTTCATTTTGTTCATCAATACCTAATATATGGAAAAATGGCAATGATTTTGTTTTTGTTGTTGTTAAAAATATGAATATAGTGAGGCCTGGAGGCACAGACCTATACCTATACCCAGCTACTTTGGGAGGATGATGCTGCAGAATGGAAAGGTAAAGTTCTACAGGGGCTACAATGGGGGTACAAGGCCAGTCCAAACAACTTAAGAAGTCTCAACAAAAGAGTAATAAATGAAGACCAGGTACATATCTCATTGATAAAACATTCTTCTAGCATTTATAAGACCCTAAGTCTAACCTATAGCTCCAAAAAATAAATTAATGAGCATATACTCATACTGTGTAGAAAAGTGACGAAAATGTAAAATATATTCATGAGGAATTCTTTGTTACTGTATCCTGAACATTGCTTTCATAACAGTAGCCTTTTAGTAACACTTGTTTTTCATTTGTTCAGGGCCTTTTTATGTAATTCTTTATGTTTAGATAAATGTTGGTTAGTTTGTGTTTATTGTTAATGTAAATATTTCCATATAAAGCAATTCCTAGGGTTTTTTTTTTTCTTCTTTCTGCTTTAAATAAAAAGGGAATGAATCCAGAATCCAAAGCTGGCTTTCTGCTTTACCAGCTCTGGTTTACATGAAGACATGCTTTAACACCTTTATAAATACTGTTAATATCAACGGAAGAAAATGACTGGATAGAGCTAAGCACTATGGAGATGCAACCTGGGGTGATTTTATACACAGTCAATCTCCAAAAAAAAGTATTCAGAGATGACCTCCCACCCCCACTGCCCAGGCATGGTCACTCCCACCCATCACACTAATATAGTGAGATGTTACAGGTGTGAGACTTACTTCTCAGTAGAAATCCTATTTAGAGCAAAAAATGCATAAACAAATAACTAAAGGAAGGAAGGAAGGAAGGAAGGAAGGAAGGAAGGAAGGAAGGAAGGAAGGAAGGAAGGAAGGAAGGAAAGAAGGAAGGAAGGGAAAAAGGAAGGAAAGAAGGGAAGGAGGGAGGGAGGGAGGAAAGGAGGAAGGGAGGGAAGAAAGGAGGAAGGAAGGAAGGGAAGCTGGCCAAAGCACATACCTGGGCTGCCTCTATCTGATACAAATAATATGTAAGGGCCTCACACACTAACAGCCAAGCCTCTCTTCAAAACATCATGGAAGAATAGAGAATCATCCCAGACACTTTGGGCTGCCAGCTGAAAAGTGTTGCTTGAACAGCAATTAAACCCATGCTGTGGGACCATCACAAGGGCCAGAGTCTGGGAACTGGTACCACTGACATGAGGATTCTCAATCTTAGGGTCTTTGGACTGCAACTTGCCAGGGAATGTGGTGTCATGGGGCTGGAACCCATTCCCAGGAGCTGACCTCCCCTCTGTTGAAGTGGATTTGTTCTGTCACGTGCAGTGAGGACCTCTTCATGTGTCAGGAGCACCCCGTAACCTTTGCGCTAATTCCCATGACACCCTCTGTGTCTCACTGTAGGATTCTGTGAGCAGATCTTTCGAAGAACAGGGAGAACAAAAGATTCTTCGGCACATCTGAAGAGGGCTGGTTGAGTGTGCCTGAATGTAGGGTCATGGTTTGTAAAAGGCTGAGAACCCCCTACCTTGCACTAAAAGGTTTTCAATACACTGAGACACATTTAAAAAAAAAGTGCTCCTATAAGCCATGTTAGGCTCAGTTCATTTGTGTATTCAGTTCAATTGCATCTGAATCAATTGGTTCCCAATTGAGTGAATGAAAAAAAAATGCTAAGATGCTGTTTTCACTCACTTGTTTTCTTCTCTTTTAAAAAGTATAAATTAGCCACCTTGGATCCAAACTTTGTTTTCTATTAGAACATTTCAGATGGGAAAAAGTATTACAATAAGTAAATGACAAACCAGTATAATTCACACATAAAACCTCATGAGGGTTAAACATTCTCTGCAGAATTCTTTAGCTATTTCTTGGGAATAAAGATTTCAATAATATAGGAATCGTGTGAATGCTGGTTGACAGAAAAAAAGCAAGTTCTTTACCTCAGCTCAAGTATATGGTAAATCACTACAGCAACTGTTTAATTAGTTTACAGATATCAAATCCAAAAGAAACAAATGAAGATTTACTTCTGTGTGTGTGTGTGTGTGTGTGTGTGTGTGTGTGTGTGTTTATGTATGTATTTTGCCTATATTATACCAAGACATATTTAAACTGATGATTGCTTGATATGTAACATACTTTTATATACATACAACAGCAGAAAGGACTGAAGGAAAATCTATAATGATATCAATGCTAATATTTGCAAACATAAGAAACTTGACCTCCTCTCAGCTCCAGTGACAAATACCTCATTTGAAATATTTACCCATTTTCTTTGATGGTTCTCAAAAATAGTGGCAAAGAGTGATCATCTAAAAATAATTCTGATGAGAGAAGCAAGGCAGTTTTTTATAAAAAAAAAATTTACTCATTTAAATAAAGTTACATTTTATTAGTACCAATAACTATTATTAATATTTTATTGATAATAATTATTAGAATAGATTGTTTTAGTTAGTATTCTTTGGAATTGTAGATTCCATTTAAACAATTTAAGCTTAGCTTAGCCATGTTAAATATAATGAAAATGAATTCACCTAAAAACATTTGTCACAATCGGCTGAGCATTCTACGTGGCCCTGCACTGTGCTAGGTGCCATTCATGTGTCATCCCTAAACCCTGCAGGACCTTGCTCTGTGTGTATTATCAACATCAAACAATGGAAAGCATCTGCACTTCATAAGCATTGAGTAACTTAAGGCACAGACCAAAAAAGCAGAGGATCTGGCTCTTGATTTTGTTCCAACATTATATAATAAATCTATTTTGTATTTCACAGCAACTATGGGACTTTATAAATCAGTGTTTATCAGACTTAATTCTATGCAACATCAAATATAATATTCTCTATAAAGACTCTTCATGTTTGGCTTCATGCTTGCTCACGACATCTGAGAGTAGCTGCAGATTGTTGTAGATGGAGTGCAGTTCCTCTAATTCCTCAGTGAGAAGTAAGAAGGCTTTTTATGAAAGTCTGGAAATTACAAGAACTGTTATCTACCTACACTCAATATGGAGTAAGATGAATATGTGGTCTTGCACACCCAGGCTAGAGAACTTTCTACATTTGGCCAGAACTTAAATCTGATAATAAATCTGAAAATGATAATGTTCATTTTAATTACATCTTAGAATGGAGTTTGTCCACTTTGACTGGTTGTGTGCTTTACAGTGAAAATGAACACACCTATTGTCACCTGACAATTAATGTTGCTGCCATACCACTTTGCAAATGATTTGGCAAATGCCAAACTTGCGTCACCATATACTAGTTCCTTTAAATCTGGAGTCCATATGTACTGTAATAAATATTCAATCCATGTGTCATTTATGTTATTATACTTAATGCCCCAAACGATTGGCTGACAGGAATTATAGTTCTATCCAAAAGTCCTCCCCCACCCAACATACAGTTTTTACAAGTGTTTTCCCTTTTAAAATGCCATGGTCCAAGAAAAAGAATCAAAAGGAAGAACTTTCTGTGCACTGCTACAAGTATAAAATAGATCTCAAACTAGGTCATTTCTACCCAGTTACTTTTCAGCTTTATCAGGAATGGAATTGTCACCATATATTTAGAGAAAGGAAGATTATTTTCAAGCATATTCAAATCCTTCATTTATAACTTATTTACCAGCCCAGAAAACACATTATTCCTTTACAGAATCAACAGAGCTGTAGTCTTCAAAAATAACTCCTTCTCAGCAAATTAAATTTAGCTATAAAAAGGAAAAGGTGGTAAATGCCACCCACAAACTTTGCTTACTCCAGTGCTACCTCCAGTTCGGTGCCTGGCACAGTTTTAAGCCAAAATGACTCTTGCCCATACTCAAAAGGCAGGATTAACTATTTTATTTTCAGGAAATGCCTTCAATCAGCTGTGAATTTTTTTAATGAACATGAATTTTTCAAACTGCAAGAAAACAATTAATTTCTGGCTTCATCAGTTCTATGACAGCATTATGTCTGCCTTCAGACAGAAAGGAATTTTAGATAATGTGTGATATATTTGAGAGTGAATGATTATTCACAGCCATGAGGCCAGCCCATGTTTCAATAAGACAAATTGCCCTGAAGTGTTCCAGTGGCAACCAATGATAACTCATGATCCTGAGACAGAGTGGGTGAAAATTATAGAGAATTGACGAAAATCAGGAGCAAGAGGACAAATGGCTCTAAAGAGAAGAATCTGTGATTATTATTTCCTAAGCCTTCAGTCTGGTAGAGCTTGCATCTATTTTCTTCGAAAAATCTATAGAGCTGTAGACACTATATGTCAGCATGAGAATGGCTGCATTTGTTTCTTGCCAATGGCAAATGATTAACTCCTTAGTATGGATGTAGGAATCAGCCCACAAGGGAAGATACATTTTCAAGGAGAGAACTTAGGAGGGCTTTCAGTACTCCTGTCGATCAAATACATATTCCACATACACTGACCATAGGCCTCTCAGTTTCTTCTATTGTTGAAACAGCAATAGACGTCCCTGCTTTTGTAAATACGTTTATCTTAGCACTAGAGGTGGTTTAATAAATAATGAATGGTAATTGTTATTTTATATTCCCTATTGAAAAGAATTCATTTGGCAATGAAATTCCAGGTAGGTCCCACTAATATGGTGAATATATTATGTATAGAATAGAGTCTCCAAATTTGATTGCAAAAATGCTATGAGTTTTGCATCTTGACATGGTTTAGATTATTTCCTTTTATTATTTAGGTATCTTTTCTCAACTCACTTAAATACAGTACTATATAGCAAGGTCTTTTCTAGGATATGTTCCTGGGTCATTTAATTTTGTTACCACAGAATTAATCACCTCTTTCACTGCCACTTTATACATTGTTAAAACCTTGAGGGTTTTAAAACCTTAAGGGGGTATGTGAACCAAACACAGAGTCTCTGTGCTTCTTTTTTTAACTTTGAAAATTTGAAATAGTGTGTACATGGACATTTGGGTACTCTCCCATCATTGATTTGAATAAATTGTATTCAAACAATGCTATGTGATAGCATCAAATTGCTGTTGAGAAATTTAGTTGTACTTATTATTTAAGTAATATGGTAAAAACATGCTTTATTTCTAAATTGGTTTACTGGGTTTAAATATTCATCAGTGTTGAGTGCTCCTCATTCAAAAGTACACCTAAGTGCATATAAAACAACCTCAGGTAATGAGGCATGGAGATTGAATGTAATATAATAATTACAATGCGTTATCCGAAATCTTAGTATACTTTTAACATCTTGTTTTTTTGTTTGTTTGTTTTAAGGTAGGGTCTCACTCTGGCCCAGGCTGACCTGGAATTAACTATGTAGTCTCAGGATGGCCTCAAACTCACTGCGATCCTCCTGTCTCTGCCTCCCTAGTGCTGATATTAAAGGTGTGCACCACCATGCCCAGCCTCTTTTACCATCTTTTGATCAAGATTTTTCAGAAAATTATTAGTAAAATATCCTAAAAGTATATGTGGTACAGATGAAAATTTGAAAGGAATAGAAGGTAAATGGTAATGCTAAGGCAATGGCTTCTGCCCTCTGCTCCATGCAAGGATTCATTCACCTTTCAGGCATGCAGAGAGGAAGTGCCATGCCCTGGCAGTGGTAAACAGGATTCTCTCATAGGACATGTGGCCTAGAATGTGTCCTAGAGAAGTTGGTTAGTCTTCCTCAGAAACTCAAATAAACCTCTAAACAATGTTCATCTCAAGTCAGCTATCCCAGTGTCTGTACAATTGATCTTGCTATCTTAGTCATTTTCTAGCCTTTCTAAACAGATTTTACCCAAGTGTTAAAAAGAAGGCTGTGAGTACTTTATTATATTTTGTGCTAGGTTCCTATTATTGCAGCACCAACTAAACTTAGTCAAGCTTTATTTTGGCTCACCCTTTTAAAAGTTCTAGTCCATGATCAGTTGAGCACATTGCTATGAGCCTATGGTAGAACAGTGTTGTAGTCAGCCCCAAACTGCTGGGATAATCCTCCAAACCAGACACAGTTTATGGGAGGAATGGCACCTTAGGTCTGGACCCCAAGATCCAACCACAGTGATACCTCCTCCAGCGAGGCAGCTGGATATCCAAGTTACAAGCTTCAATAAAACATCTGAATCTATTGGGGGACATAAATTCAAACTACCACATTCTGCCCCTGGAACCTAAGAGAATCATAAACATCTCATATTGTAAGCTGTATTGCGTCTGACTTCAAAGGTCCCCATAGTCTTACCAACTTAATATTATTCCAAAGTCCCAAGTCTCATCTGACATCTAAGACAGTCTCTTAACTGTGAGTCCTGTAAAATCAAACAAGTTACATACTATCAACATATAATGGCAAATAATATATATCTTTATTGCTATAAGGTATATCAAGGAGATACTGGACCAGTGCAAACTGAATAACAATTAGGAAAACATCTGCAGTTCAACTCCAATATCCATAACCAGTGAAGACAGGTTCTCTGGATTTTCAAATCTGCCCCTCCAGCTGGGCTGAGCAGTAAGGAAAACTTCCATCCTGAGACAACAGTGCTCCATGGTAGCCCTTGCACAGTTCTGATATACCCAAAATATCTTCTGTTCTCCATGTAAACCATGGCCCACCTTCCAATCACATTGCAAGCCTCTTTATCAGAGTTAGCCCACCTTTCCTCACTTGCTGTTTCTCAGCAGTGGCTCCTGCAATCTTGTGTACTTCATGACCCACTCCATGCATTTTTCATGCTTCAGAAACCAATACCAGGTACCCATGACATAGTCATGTTGTTAATTCAGGGGCAAAATAAATTGTGACCTTGAAGAACAGCTTCCTTACTTTCAGTCATCTACTTTCAAAAGTGTTTGTATTTCTACCATTCAGTCTTTCCTAATGAATCTTTTGCATTGTTTCAATGTAAAGTAGTTGGGCCATTTTCCTTACAATTGCTAATGTATTTGATAACAGCAGCTTCAGTAACCTAAAACCAGTCTCTGAGTCTGTAAATGTTAAAAAAATTATTTGAAATTCTCCATTGTGAAATTTTAAATTTCTCAGATGATATCTTTACCTAAGCACATCAGTTCATTACAAATTTAACCTTGATCAAATTCTCTAGGCATGAGCAGAAAAACATAGCCTTTATGCCAGCAGCCCAGTTCCAACAAAGTTCTCGGTAGTCTTTCCACCCCCTTTGAAAGTTCATAAGCAAAGCCTCCAACAACAATTCCCTCTGCACATAGCATTTTCAAACTTGCAGGCATCTTTAGTTGGACATATTAAGTCTATGTCCATTACTCCAAAACAAAAGTTTCAAAAGATAAAAATCCATATTGTCATAAAATGGGAATTTTGGGGTTCCAATATGCCAACGTGCAAACAAATTTTGAGTACACTGGATTCCTTTTTTTTTTAAAAAAAAAAAGAAAGAAATTATTAACAACTTCTTTAATTGTAGACAATATCCCATGGTACTTCCCTCCCTTCCCCCACTTTCCTTTTGAAAGTTCACTCTCGATCATATCCCTTCCCCCTCTCAATCAGTCTCTCTTTTCAGTTTGATGTCATTGTCTTTTCCTCCTATTATGATGGTCTTATGTAGGTAGTGTCAGGCACTGTGAGGTCATGGATATCCAGGCCATTTTGTGTCTGGAGGAACACGTTGTAAAGAATCCTACTCTTCCTTTATCTCTTACATTCTTTCTGTCCCCTCTTCTGCAATGGACCCTGAGCCTTGGAAGGTGAGTTTGAGATGTTTCAGTGCTGAGCACTCCTCTGTCCCTTCTTCTCAGCATGATGGTGCCTTCTGAGTTATCCCAAGTTTGCCACCATCTGAAAAGAGAAGCTTCTCTAAACAAAAGTGAGATTAGCATTAATATATGGATGTGGACATTAAGAGAAGTGTTTACTAGGCAGTTTGGTGAGCATAGTATATACATTTAGCGAGGGAACAGCATACATTAACCTTAGGGCTCATGACTACCCCTGTCATAGGTTTTCAATATTAGGGATATATTCCCTCCCATGGAGTGGGCCTCCAGTCCAATTAGAGAGCACTTGGTTTCCCCCATAACAGACATGCCACTATTGCACCCATTGGCTAATTTCACCTGGCTGGCTAAATTTAAGGTTTGCAGTGTTCACTATTCAGTATCTTCAGTGGGGATTTTTCTCTCTCATTGAACTGCATGCAGCATAGCTTTTTCCAACTTTCTGTCAGCTGGTCCGCATGGAGGAGGCTTTGATCTCAGCTCTAGCAGAATTTCTCAGTGACCTTGCAGCCCAAGTATGTGGAGTCTTTAGCAATAGGGTTTTACCATCTATATCTGGTATAAAACTAAGGGCCTCGGCAATGGCCTATAAAGTTTTGGGGTATCTATGACCACCCTTGCCAACAATTCACTGAAAGGTATTCCATCCCTGGCACTGAAAATTTTCTACTAACAATCTATGCTTCTGAGTATTCCATTGTCCAGAAAAGTAGTTTTCCATATGACTTATTTATACCCTCATAGATTTTGATTAGCCCTCCCCACCTCTCTTTTCTTATGACTTTAAAGAAGGAAAATCTATAGATTAGAAGGGTAAGGATTTGAGAGAGTTTATTATATCAAAGAGAAGAAAAGAGGAAAAGAGCTGAGAGTGTCATATGAGGGTAAGAGTGGGTTAAGAGCCCATTTGGTTGTAAGGTGAAGGTTCTCCCCTTGTCTTGGCTAACCTAGGCTAAGATGAGGGAAGCTTGCCAGACCTTGAAGATCAGTTGACAGTCAAGAGAGAGCCTTGTCCCCTGGAACACATCTATTTATAACCTTATAGTGGTGGGTTTCAACTTCTGGCTCAGGTGAGTCACAGTGAGGGCCATGGGTTGGCTCAGGAAGACCATGACACCAAGTCCTGGGGTCTCAGTTTGACCAACCCCAATGCCAAGGTTAGATGTGAATACTAAGAAAGGGGACCTTCCTTCCAGGAGGGGCTCAGATTATTTATGGAAAAACACAGGTCTAGGGAACTCCTTAGGCAAGAGATAAGAAATCAGATCATTATCTGATATATAGCAAAGTGGAGACTATGAGGACATTCCAGCCTTTAATTTTCACCTTAAACTACTTAAGAAAGCTACCTGACTCCCTCACAGTCAGATTCATCATGTAGCAACAACCCACTTTTGATACTAATTTCGGTTATAGTCAGCTCCACACCGCTGGGATGAACCTCCAAACCAGACAGTTTATTTCAGGCTATAGATTCAGAGGAAGTTCCATATGGGTGGAAGAAGCTGGTCCCCTTTCCCAATTCCACATATATAGAGGAAAAAATATCACCATCACCACAAGCAAGCTCACTCTGGGAACCCCAGGCAGAGCTCAAGCACTCTGCATACCTTAGTGTGGAATTCATATTTGCCCCAGTAACACCTAAAAGCTGGACTTCCAGATCCACCCTTTATCCAGGCAGCTGGGAATCCAAGTTATAAGCTTGAATACATCATCTGAGGGAACATAAATCCAAACTACCACAAATAGCATATCATGGAAAAAGTATGTGGTAGGAATTACCTATTCATTCCATGGTGGGAAGGAAGCAAAGAAACAGGCAAGAGTTCCACTATCCCCTTCAAGTGTTTGCCCAACTTATCTTTCTCCTTCTAAGCTTCACCTCTTAAAGATTGTGGAATCTTTACTTACCAATAACCCAAAACTTGAACACATGAACTCTGGCTGGAAATATCATAACCAAAGTATAGAACTTTCCATTTCCCTGTAATACCAAACAATATTGCCCAAACTTCTTAGCCAGTGCCTGAACACAACTTATTTCTAGCCTGGCCTCCTATACTAATTAGTAGGAATCGTCCTCAGTGCCACCACAGTGCATCAGTTATTTGCTCACAAATCTTTCTTTCTAGACTGTAAAATTAATGAATTCTGGTCTACATTTTGTTTCATACACAAAAGTATTAATATAAACCTTTGAAACATACAGAAAAGTAGAATTTTGTTGTGTATACACATATACCCTGATAGGCATCTCCATTTGTCATGTTAATGTATTTGTTTGTCACATACATAAGCATCTACTGGATGGTCCTTCCATTCATCAATCAATCTGATGATTTTCAGGCATTTCAAAGTAAGTCTTACATGACTAAACTTCACCTGAGACATAAAAATAACTAGACTTCAATATTTGCTTAAGAAAGATTCTTTTGTTTGAGGTAAAATAACATATATTAAAAATCATAAATCTTAACTATGCCATTTGATGAGTTCTGACTAATGCATTCACCTGTGCAAATCAATCTATGATACAGAATACTGCCATCAATGAAATTTCCCTCATGCCACTTCCTATCACCATCAGAGAAAAGTGCTGTCCTGTTTTCCCTCCACAACCACATTTATATGCCATTCCAAAATATCACAAAGTGTGAATTCTTTTATCATTCCTTTTTCATTGCCTTGTTTTCTGATATATCCAAGTTGTTTCATGTTGTATGTATTACTTCATTACTTTTCTGGCAGGGTGATTGCATGATCTGTTATTTGTATACCATAGATTGTGCATTTTCCTATGGATTGAAACCTGAATTGTTTCAGTTTGTGGCTTTTATGAATGAAGCTGATATGAATTGGCTTGAACAAAGTTATTCTCATAGTTAATTTTTTTCTCAGATAAACAGTATTCAGTGGCATTGTTATGCATAGTGTAAGCCAATGTTCAGTTGTAAAAGAAACTCCCTATGCAGGGAGTAGGGCAGTACAGATAGGGATCAGTAACATGGAATTGAGGAGAGAATGGGAGATTTAATAAAACTAAGTATGTGGTCAGGTATGGTGTGCACACTTTTAACCCTAGCACTTGGGAGGCTAAGGTAAGAAGATTGCCATGAGTTCAAAGTCAGCCAAAGACTACATAGTGAATTCCAGGTCACCTGGGCTACAGTGAGATCCTAACCTGAAATACAAGAACAACAAAATATAATTATGTGGGCTAGGGAAATGGCTTACTGTTAAGGTGTTTGCCTGTAAAGCCTAAGGACTGGGATTCAATTCCCCAGGACCCACATAAGCCAGATGCACAAGGGGGAGCATGCACCTGGAGTTTGTTTGTAGTGGCTAGAGGCCCTGGTGCTCCCATTCTCTCTTTTTCTCTATCTGCCTTTTCCTTCCTTCCTTCCTTCCTTCCTTCCTTCCTTCCTTCCTTCCTTCCCTTCTTTCTTTCTTTCTTTCTTTCTTTCTTTCTTTCTTTCTTTCTTTCTTTTCTTTCTTTCTTCTCTCTCTCTCTCAAATAAATAAATTAATTAAATAAAAAATTTAAAATATGAGTATGAGTTAAAAAAATAGAAAACTGCCATAAATTATCACAAAGAATTTTATAATTTGATATTTAGCATAGTGTGTGAAAATCCTTTTGTCTATGAACTATCCATAATTATGTGTGGTCAATCTTTTATTGATATTATGAGGGCCCTACACTCAAATGTCATATAACTTTCACTTAAGTACTCTAATGAATAATGTTGAGCTCATTTCAATTTGCTTGCTAGCTAATCCATCTATCTTTCTTTTATGCTGTATCTGTTAACATATGTGCCTGTTTTAAATGAGATATTAGTGTTTACTAGTATTATAAAAGTAAGCAAAGCAGTTTCATAAATGAGCCTTACAACTATGTGTTGTGGCACATTCCCATAATCTCAGATCTTGAAGTCTGAAAAAGGAAGAATAAGAATGCAAGGCCTCAAAACAAAGTAGATCATTGTCACAGTTCTTGGTTACCCACTAGAGCTAAATAGTAAGACTCTACTGCTTAAGGTATCACAGGCCACAAACACAGGACCTCAGGTGATCACACTGGACTGTAGAAGCAAGCCATCTCCCTGCTGGCTAGTTCTCATGGTGTTGGAAAACACTATGTGAGTTGTTGGGAGATAATGGTTACCAATAGCATGAATAAGCAGGGGATCCTTCATGCTACAAAAATCAATCATCTAGACATGATGTACATACCTGTGCAATAGTGGCACAAAGCCTATCAGGGCAATCAATGGCTCTCTTATTGTATTTTAGACCTGTTCAGTGGGAGAGAACCCATAACTGGTACTTAAAACCAAGTAAGAATCCCAGGAATAGGAAGACCATAAATTCCAGAGAGAAGCTCCCACTGGAATTTGGTCAAGAAGAATGGTCATATCAACTTTCCTCTGGATTCTGCTTAATAAAATTTTCTCTAACTCAATTCATACAATCATAAGTGTCTATGCCAATTACACAGCAGAAACCTTAAAGGAAAACTGGTTAGTAGGAAAAGAACAATTTTATAATAAGAGAAGGGTCATTCCATCAGGGAAAGCATAATAGTTTTATGCACCTATCAATAGAGATCCAAATACATGAAATGAACTTGAGACTAAAATACCTGTTGTGGTATTTCTTTCTGCATGGACCTGTGAAAAAGGCCAGCATTTTCCACCATTATGGAACTTGTTCACAATCTTTAAGCTTTCTCCCATAAACTGTGCCCAGTTTGGAAAGTCAACATGAACCTGACTATGACAGGACCCAATATGTCTCTGAATCCCATGTTTTACTACACAACCAACATTTGATATCTGGAGAAGAAAAAGTTTATATACATCATACATATGGACTTTTTTCTCATTATTCCAATATGGTGTTATTATTGATATAAACATACTATAAAAGTGTATTAAAATATAATTATTGTAATAGAGATAAAATATAGAGGTAATATGAATTACATAAAAGGATGTATACATGTAAATATACATGCAATAAACAAAAATTAGACATTCAAATAGTAAAAATTTCACATCCATGGATTTTGGTTTCCATAGAGCCTCATAGATACCAAACTTTCTATCTATTCACAGATGATGATATATTTTTACACAGAAAATGCTAAGGAATCCACAATAAAATCAAAGAACTAATAAGTTCCATAAATGTAATAGGAGAAATATGGTGGATTTGTATATCCTAACAATTAATCATCCCGAAATGAAAAATATCAAGATAGTTTTACATAAAATGTCAAAAACAATAAAACACTTAGACATAAAGTAAATAAAAGTTTAGTAATTTTTGTATGTTTATAACTAAAAATACCATTTCAAGAAATTAAAGACCTTAACAAATAGATAATCCATGTTCATGGATTAGAAAACAATATTGTTAAAATGCTAATGTTTCCCACCCTGATTTATAGGTTCTTTTCAGTTTCTTATAAAATCCTATTTATCTATTTTCATGAGTTGATAAGACATTCTTAAAATTAAACTGGAAATTTAAAGCATCATAAAGTGCCAAAATAGTTTTGAAAAAGAATGACGTTGGATTATTTACATTTTCTCTTTTTAGGACTCACCAAAAAGTTGTGGAAATTGAAACAGTGAGGAGTTTAAGGGTAGATATAGAGGTCAATGGAATGTAACTGATGGTCACAAATAAAGCCTTATGTTTTATTATTTATCATTTTTTTGAGGTAGGGTCTCATTCTAGACCAGGCTGACCTGGAATTCACTATGTAGTCTCAGAGTGGCCTAAAACTCACAGCAGTCCTCCTACCTCTGCCACCTTAGTGCTAGGATTAAAGGTGTGAGTCACTATACATGGCCTTACATTTTTTTTTTATGTCAATGCTAAGGAATTTAACAGAGAATAAATCTTCAAATGGCACAGGAATAAGCTAAATATCTACATGGAAAGAATTAAGTTGAACATTTATTTTATCTCAAAGTCAATAATTAACATAAAATATTAGCTGCTATATCTGAATATAAGAGAGAAATCTATAAAACCCACAGAAGAAAAATAAAGAATAAATCTTTGTTACCTTAGGCTTGCCAATACTTTTTAAAAAAATAAAAAGAAATAAAAAGTATCTCAACAAAATTGGAAAGGTTTCTACTTTCAAGGATACATAAAGAAAGAGAGAAGATGACACACAGTGTGAGTGGCAATGTTTATGAATATCATGCATGATGACTTTGATCCAGACTTATAATGTGAAAATAAAGAAGTCCAATTCTTAAAACATACACAAACATTTAAATAAATATTCACTTGAAGATAAACAGCCATTCAAAAAAGATATAAAACATAATTAGCCATGAACATTAGAGAAATGTTAGTCAAAATTCTAATCAGACACATCTGCACCCCAGAAGGATAGCTACAATAAAAAATGCAGACAATGGGGGACTTTTGATCAAGATGGTCTCAAAACCAAGCTAGAGCTACAGGGGAGAAATCAGGCAAGAATTTGGAGTGGGGCGCTCCAGTACTACTAAGTCGGAAAGGACCCTGGGGTGCACACTTGGGAATGTGCCAATTCCTATATGCTCTCGGATACAACTGCAGGTTAGGTGGGCAGGTGCCTAGCAGCCAGCTAAGTTCAGGTGGGCAGGGAAGTCTGGCTCTTTGCCTTCCTCCACAACCCCCACACAGAAAAGGAATCAACCTACTAATCCTGTACACAGAGTATGGGAGATGGAGCCCCTCTAGCCTGGGGCAAGGCAGATCCCCACACTGCACACCTGGAGGATCCTAGCAACAAAAGCACCTCCTGCTCCCATCTTCCACACACTGGATCCCCATTAGCGCTAGGGCCCAAACTTCTGCCCCACCCTGTAACACTGGCCCGTTTATGTTCCCACCATGCCAGATCCAGGACCCACATTTCTGTGATACTCTGAGCACTGCAGTTCCACAAGTGTTACAGCTAGGGCCCACACTTCTGCCCTTTACTGTGCCACTGACACCCCCACACAATCCCACGGTGCTAAATCCAGGGACCACACTTCTGCATTACTCTGCACCATGAGGTCTCTGCATTGCAGGTCCTATGTGTCCCCAGGTGCTAGAGCTAGGGCCCATGCTTCTGCTCAGCCTGTGCTGCTTTAGCTCCACAACTTGTCTCTGGCACATCATATTTAAACCCTAACCAATTAAAACAGAGAGAGAGTGACAAAAGGTTTTGTGGGAGGGGAACAGGTGGGAAGGGGGAGATATGTACAAAACAAAATCCAAAAGACATTGGCACCATAGAAACCTTCATCCTGAATAGCAGAATAAAAGATATAATCCTGAATAAAAACATGGAGGGATTGTCTGATAAGATTGTCTGGAGAGGGTGGGATGAAAGCTAATACCCTGTTGCTGAAGACACCACATGCTACTAACACAGAACATGGAGAGATTTGGCTGAATCTGTATGGAAGCCAGTTCCTAGATGTTTAACCCATATACTGCTGAAAAGCACTACCTAAGCTGCTGCTAGAAATGGCCAACAATGTTAGAAAGCAGGGAACATTGCTATATGAAACCAACCAGCCTTACAAGATGTATGCACCTCCACAACAGTGGCACCCAGCCTGGGTGGTTAACCAATGGCTCTCTGATTGGCTCTGAGATCTTCTCAGTGGAAAGGAACCCATAACTGGAACTATGAACCAAGTCAGAATCCTATGGAGACCAAGATTATGGACCCCAGTGAGAAGCTCCCAGTAGTCTTTGTCCAAAAAACACCCATCAAAATCTCTCTAAATTAACAATGCTTATCCGTTTAAGCCTATTCTGATTTCACTCTCCAGTGGAGAAAGCAGTGAGAACCAAGGACAGCCAAAGCCTATAATATAAACAAGACAAGAATAGATAGCTGACTCCCTGGTAGGAGATGAACCACCCTTCACACAGCAGCTAGGACCCAGGTGAAACCACAGAAGAACTGGTGAGATGAGCATGAGTGCTGCTTCCATGGCAAGACTAACAACTTGGGCCAGGGTGATGGAGACAGATACTGAGGATACTCAAAATGCACTAAAACAGAAATCGAAAAGCTTCTGTGAGCCCACACTAAAGTAGACTTCAAGCACACTGAGGGAATTTCGTGCAAGAGAGTGATGAAAGAATGTAAGAGCCATAGGATGGGAGGGAATATCCAGACACATTGCCCCCCCCACTATGACCGACTGCTGCTCTCACAATTTATAACCCACAGCTCCATGGTAAATACCAGCAATTCTACTGAAGAGGGCCTTCAGTGGAGTGGAGATAGGGAGGAAGGAAATAATGGTACAAACATATGATGTGACCATACAAAGTTTCTATTTAAAAATAACTTAAGGCCTTCATGGTGGCACACATCTTTAATCCCAGCACTTGGGAGGCAGAGGTATGTGGATCTCTGTAAGTTCAAGACAACCCTGAGACCCCATAGTGAATTCCAGCTCAGCCTGGGTTAGAGAGTGGCTTAGTTGGAGTTGGATGTTCTCTGTGTTTATCTCCTTCAGCCTTTTTCTGGTAAATTCCCACAATCGGGCTGCCCAACACAGTGAACTGTTGGCTAGGGAGACCCATGAGGTCCCCAAATCAATGTAGTCCATTGCTAAAACACTTGATTATCAAGGTAAGCCCTATTGCTGAAGGCACCACAGGCTGCAGTCGCAGTGCATCAGAATACCATGCTGGAACTGAAAGGGAAACTAGGTCCCTCCTGTCTAGTTCTCATAGTGCTGGAAAGCCTTATTGGAGCTGCTGGAGGACAAGAGCAAGAGCATGAATAAGCAGGGGATCCTGAAGACTATGAAATCAACCAGCCAGACAAGAAGTACAAACTTGTGCAATAGTGGCACACAGTCTCTATAGGTAACCAACTGTTTTCTAATTGGACATGAGGCCCACTCAATGGGACAGAACTCATACTTGTTACTGGAAACCAAGTCAGATTCCCATGTTCAGTAAACAACAAAATATCAAATAACTTTACACACCCCCTTTAATCCAAAATGTTCTCACTCTTAGGCAGAGAATCTGCTTTATTTTAAAGATGACAGAAAAATGGAAGAAAACCAAGATCCCTTGATAAGATAAGAAGATATCCAGCTGCCCACCACAAGTTATACCACCTGTACCACATCTGTCAGGGCCCAGGAGAAACTGCAGAGGAAGTGACAACATGAATAAGGCTCTTACTACTAGCCTGACAATTGGCTCTAGGGTGATAGTGGAAGACACAATGATCAATCAAACCTATCAAAGCAGAAATCCAGAGGCTACATAGAACTCAATACTAAGCCATACTGCAAATAGGTCTACCATGGTTATATTGTGAAACGGGAGCCACAGAGTGGGTAGGAATAACCAGAGGCATGGTTGCCACACACAACCCACTTGAACTGACTGAGGCTTTAATGACCCCACAATGAATCCCATAGCCCCATTGTGGAGAGTCCCCAAGGCAATAAGAGTTGAGGCAAGGGGATAAAAGGGGATAACCTGCTATCATATACATATAACTAAAAAGTCAAGGTAAAATAAAAATTTTAAAAAAATGTTTTACACAATTGAGTAACTTAGGGTAGGGCATAGCCTGATCTCAACAGACACTTTGCAGAATACCAAACCTAATGAATAGACAGAAGGTAGATTATGAAGTACATAGTTTAAATTATGGCTTTTCAATAAGGGAGTGGTGCTGTGTGATTGGGCATAATATTATCCAGAACTCTAACCAAACCATATTACATTACTGTTAGAAACTTTATCTTGGTTGTGAAAAAAAGTCATTGCTAAATTTTACAATGTTGCATCAAATTATTATCTAAACAGGGTTTAACTGACACAAATATATTGGTTAATAGCAAAGACTTAGTCATTATACTTGCAACTATTTACTAGCTCACCCCATTATATGGAAGTATTGATCAATTACGTAAAAGTTTGGCTTCATAATCTGAAAGATAATAATAATACATATGGCACATGATTAAATATTTTTTTTTTATTTTATTTATTTATTTTTTTTGGTTTTGCAAGGTAGGGTCTCACTCTGGTCCAGGCTGACCTGGAATTAACTATGTAGTCTCAGGGTGGCCTCGAACTCTCGGCAATCCTCCTACCTCTGCCTCCCGAGTGCTGGGATTAAAGGCGTGCGCCACCACGCCCGGCATGATTAAATATTAAATGAGATAATGTAGAGAATGAATGAGCACACTGCTGAGCAGCATATGACATTGAATAAACAACAAGTTTTCCTCCGCATTTAGTCTACTTTGTTTTTACTAAGGTTCTTGATTTTGTAATTTTGTGTCTTTACCAAAATTTGAGTATTATTTGTGATAAACAGTTCCATAATTCTTTTTAAAGAGTTTTTAAAGTTTTTTTTTTAATTAAAAAAATTATTTGCAGGGAAAGAGAGAGAGAGAGAGAGAGAGAGAGAGAGAGAGGTCATGCCAGGACTTCCAGCCATTGTAAATGAACTACAGAAGTATATGCCACTTTGTGTATCTGGCTTACGTGGGTACAGGGGAATTGAACCCAAGTTATTAGGCTTTGCATGAAAGTGCCTTAACCACTAGGCAATCTCTCCAGACCCAGTTACATAATTCTTATCTTTACTGTTCTTTTATTTACATTTAGTCATTTATTTATTTATTTTTGGTTTTTCAAGATAGGGTCTCACTCTAGCCCAAGCTGATCTGGAATTCACTGTGTAATCTCAGGATGGCCTGGAATGCATGGCAGTCCTCCTACCTGTGACTTCCAAGTGTTGGGATTAAAGACCTGCACCACCACATCTATCATCTTTCCTGTTCTGATGCTTCAATATTGCAGATCTTTCAGTATTGCCCCCTAAGTCTCTATCACTTTGTTAATTTCTTTTTTTTTTTTTTTTTTTTTTTTTTTTCGAGGTAGGGTCTCACTCTGGCCTAGCTGACCTGGAATTAACTATGTAGTCTCAGGGTGGCCTTGAACTCACAGCGATCCTCCTACCTCTGCCTCCCAAGTGCTGGGATTAAAGGGGTGTACCATCACGCCCGGCTCACTTTACTAATTTCTAAAAGCTGATAAAATTGACTATACAAGTTTTAAACACTACAATATTTTCCTTAACTTATCTTCTGATATATCTGAATTATATTTTTATTTCATTTTGAATACATCTTATTTAAATATTTCTTCATATGGCAAACATGTAGCATTTTTTTGCAAAGAAATCAAATATATAATATCAAATATATAATTTACACTTCCGTATACTACGTTTGATCAAGTATTGTTCTCCATAGCTTAAAGAATTGTCCTCAGATTTATAGACTGATCTTGGCCATGCCATGTAAGTTTTTAATACTGTTGTCAAAAAGAAACTCTTTCAAGCTTATTTCATTTACATATCATGTACTTTCTCATGAAAAGCCTTCTAAAGGCCCACATCCTACACAGATTTTGATATATTTTATTTTGTTTAAATTTCCTCCTAAAAAGACAAATCACCAACTTTAATGACTGTTATTACATGTACTGTTTTTTTTTAAGTTATATAATTGACAGAAGCTATGTTCTGACAGTGCTTTTTAGTATTATGTGGTTTTTGTCTAGAAAACTTTCTTAAACACTATTTGTTGGTGTGTACCTCAAACCTGTGTTCTTACTGTCCCCACACATTTACATGCCATAGGACATTTTCACACCAAGATAAGGCTTCAGGGCGAACTTTGGTTAGCTATGAGAGAGTTACAGAATGAAATCTACAAGTGTTCTTGAACACCAGCTTCTAGACAGAGATGTACTTGTGAGCTCTTTGTGTGTATCCCAGTGTACACAATATAAACCCAATGCAATTGTGATCAGCTTTACTCTAATTGGGCCCTAAAATGCCTAAAGCCACTACAAGGATTCAACTGCTAGGGGAATACAACAAAGGGAAATATGTATGTGCTAGAAAGTGATAAGCAATATCACTTTAAGTATACTTTGTAAATTTGATAAAAAGAAATGACCTCACAAAACCTTTTAAGGTTGGTGGGGAGGCTTACAAGAGCCCTGCATATGGTACCCATAAAGCTTGAGATTCCTAGTACCATAATTTACTTCTGTTTGTATCTTTCTAGGGCTGACGGTTTCAGTATATTACCAGGAAAATTAAGGTGGTGTCCAGAATATGCTCATTAAGGTAGGCTCGGCATAAAATTTAATAAATGTTTGGAGCATAGATTCATTTTGCTGTGTTTAAGGAATTGAATCTCATTTGTAATTGCAGATTCAGCAAGATTTATGGTTTTTCTTGTACATATTCTTACAGATGGTTTAAGAAAGAGAATTTTTACTTTTACTCTCCAAAACATGTTTTTAAGTTATTAGAATCACAAAACAAGACCGTGGATATCCCATGCTAGCACCCTGGTGTCAATGAGTTTCTGCTTTTTGACTATGAACAATGAGGAAAAGCATGAACGACACTGTAGTTTCATTATCTCTGTCTCTGTTTATCACTTGTCTCACGCATCATTCTGAAGTCATGTTGGTTCATAAGCGTTCCCCACATAGGAAAGCAGCAAGGGGAAAGAACACTGGTGGTGGCAGCCGTGTGATTTAATCTAAGCCCTCACTGCAGTTCTGTGTTTCTGTGTGTACCCACAGTGCATCTTGTGAAGAGTGTAGCCTGTTAGGCTAGAATCAGCTCTGTGTGTTTTACCCATTTCTTCAACTTAACTTCATATTGAGTATATCAGCCTCCCTACTTGGATCTTTGATCAAAACTCTTACTTTCGAGGGAGTGGAATGACTCCCACTGGGGTATAGTAGCCACAAAAATTGCTGCTAAATTACCACCATTTTCACCAAATCACTTTACAGATACCATCTCTCCAGTTTGCCATCCAGAGAAGATACTAAGAGAGGAAGCAAAATGAGGCAATGTATCTCATTGGGGGCCAGGCCTCCAGTCCTGAGGGGTGAAATGGATTCTTCTGTGGAGTCCAGAGATTTCTGGAAGACATGGTGTGGAAGCAAGCTGATAAAAAACCAGGCTTGTTAGGTATTAAAATCCCTTGCCTGTAGTGACTATGAATGACTCTCTCAAATTTGACCACTTATCTGAAATGTCTCAAACACACACACACCATATATATATATATATATATATATATTCAGAAGTGTAATTACCATTTTAAATGTTTTAAAATAAATATTTGAGAATGAAAGTTTCTTTTGTGAGCTTAATTATAATCAACTCACTTGACACTGGGGTTAAATTAAAAGGATGATATGAACTGTTAATAACATTTATTTTTATATGCTCATTTTACAAAATATTGGATCTCTAAATAAAAAGTGGGACTGCATTGCAAAGCTTATTTTAGCATGAGACCAGTTTTTTAGGGTGGTTTTGTGGGTTGTATCTCAGTTTGATTTCACTAATCCTTAGCGTTCACATGCCTCCGTTGTCAGAACAATTGGTGATTGTTCACTTTGAATAGACCAAGACTATACATCAAATGTACATAAACTTGTACATGTTTCTCAGTATGGAAGCATACCCTGTTTAGGGCAGGAAAGACAATCAAAGAAAAAATGTGATCCTTTATGCCCATTTTAATATTTAAATTTCTTTAAGCCTGTAAGATTCATAGAAGTGGATCAAATAGATTTTGGGAAAATAGATTTGGCTTATGATAAGAGCATATTTATTTGAACCTGTGTGAGCCACTTTTCCCTGTGCTTTAAAATGTTTTTGCCTCCTTCAGCATGTCACTGGAAAAGTTAGGTGAGAATGTGTGCATGGTGCCATGCACAAGATATGGCAATGACTAGTGCTAACAAATTTTGACTTCCTTCTCTGCAGCATTGTGGGGTTTCTTAAAGTATTTTACCCAAACACTATAAGACATTTGTAAACATTTAGCACTCTCAAAGCTTAAGGAAGCAGCTTTTTTTTTCCTATGTGTCACTGTACACATGCATCTAGCCAAACATTTGGAACACCGACCTGCTTTGACTGGTGCTGCCCTTGCCTTTATACATTCTTTTTTATTATTATTATTATTTTATTTATTTTTGGAGAGAGACAGAGAGAGAGACAGACACAGAGGGAGAGAGAGACAGATAGAGATGGGTGCTCCAGCAGTCTCTCAGCTGCTGTGAATGAAATCTAGATATGTGCGCCCCCTTGTGGGCAAGTGCAGCATTGAGCCCTTGCGTCACTTTGCATCTGGCTAAACGTGGGACCTGGAGATTGGAACCGCTGGTGATTGGAACGTGTTCTAGGTTTAGCAGGCAGGCGCCTTAACCGCTAAGCATCTCTCCAGCCCCTTTATATATTCTTACAGAACATATCTGCTTCAATTCTGTGAAGAAAGTTTGCTTTGTTCTTTTTTTTTTTTTAATTTCAAAATGAAAGGAAATAAAGTATATAGAATCAAAAACCATATATGGTTTAGTAAATGGGAAATCTCTGTCTCAGGGGGTATAATTAGAAACATTTGTTATATAACCAGGAATATATTCATATTGTATGGAGGTGATAAAGAGCCCACTAGTTATATCTGCATCTCTCATACTTTGAGTGTGGACTATTTAAAGCACAAGGCAATGATGTTAGGGAAGCACATGTCTGAGGAAAGTGCCTGGAGACCAGGTGATTAGCTTTTCTACTTACTACATCTTTACCTAGAAAGTCTTGTTATCTTTCAACATGTCTCATTTTACTCTTCCTTTAAAAGAAGTGCTAACTGCACCTAATCTTCAGCATTGTTTGAGGTTTAAATGATATGTGGAACTGAAAAGAAGTTTTTATTTTATTTATTTTTTATTGACAACTTCCTTAATTGTAGACAATATCCTATGGTACTTCAAGATGTCTTGGCTAAATGAAAATTACCCATTTTTAAGTTACTACTGTATCACTTCATATAAATATTAATTCTATGTATTAAATACTCAAACTAGCAAAATAAATAAATTCAATCATTTGAAGTCTAAAATGTAATTTTCCTTGACTTTGTTTTATTAGCTAGAATAACTTGACTGGTTTATGCCAAAATTTAAGAAAAGGGGACAGAGCATTGACGGAGTCATTTTAAAACTCTCAAAATTTTAGGTGGATGAATGCATCCCTAATTTACTGACAGAGATTAAAGGGCAATGCTAACTTAGATTATTAAATAAGCATTTAACTATGAAGTAGATTTAATAAAACTATTATGTACATTAACTTGTAATTTATCATTATTAAATGTATAATTAGTGAGATCGAATAACCAAGAAAAAGATAAAAGTCTCTCTTTAATCTATTGTTCACTCTCAATATGTAAGATTCTAGTAATCATTGGCACTTAATATAATTATAAAGTTATAAATATAAATTAGATTACTTTGGAAGACGGATTTAAAATACTGCATTATATCTAATTATAATACATTTGATTATAGATAAATAGCTAAACTATAATATGGTATTTGAGAATTAAGCATTTCTGACTAAAACTTGAATGTTAATCTTGTGCTTTTCAATTTAATAATGTTTGAGCATCTGGTCATAAAATTAAGGAATGATATGAAAATATAAATAATAAATTATAATTTGGGTTTATACTCGCAAAGATAAAAATTAAACAGATATGATTTGTTTTAACATTAACATAATTTTATGTAGCTATATCATATTTTCATAGATCCTGATGGACTACTATCTTTGACAGGAGCAACTTACCCATTATAATTAAACAGGAGATCTTACATGCCACAGACATGCTTATAACAACGCAACATGATACGAGAAGTAGTTCACACTAACAAAAATGCAGATAATTTTTTAAATGGAATATTGTTATTTATTTATTTGCAAGTAGAGAGAGACAGACAGAAACAATGGGCACAGCAGAGCCTACAGCAACTATAAATGAACTCCACATGCATGCACCACTTTGTGCCTCTGGCTTTATGTAGGCATTGGGGAATCAAACCCAGGCAATCAGACTTTGCCTACAAGTGTCTTTAACTGTTGAGCCATCTTTCCAGCCCAGGAGTCAATTTAATATTTCCTGAAATACTTGAATTTTTTTTTTTGTCTTTTATACTGAAACCTTCATTTTTTTTAAGTGCACAGAGAACTTTTGAAAAAAGCTTAAGTAATGTTAAATATGACCAATTTAATATTGCATTGTTTAAAAATATTTAAATATTTATGTATGTACGTATGTATGTATTTATTTGAAAGACAGAGAGAAGCAGATAGAGAGAATGGGCTGCCAGGGCTTTAGGCACTGAAAATAAACTCCAGACGGATGTATCACCTTGTGCATCTGGTTTATGTGGGTCCTAGGGAATGGAACCTGAATCCTTTGGTTCACCCTTTTTTCACATATAGGAAACAATTTTGATGAACGATCTAACTTGTAGTAGAAACTATTGACCAGAGTAGGAATAATATAATGGGAACTTTTGTACTTCCCACAGGATAAATTCCCATGGATTTATCAGCTGGACAAAAAAACAAAAAAGGTTATTCCATTTGAAAACTCATGGAGAGATCGTACTCAACCTGACTCATCAATTCCAGGTCTTCTTGGCTGGTCCTATTACTGGGAGAAACCATAAAGTATTACCATCTCTTGCCATGTGCCCTAGATGAGATATAGGAACAGCTGCTATAAGTCAAAAATTAACCTCTATTTTCAGCACCCAGCACAGTTATTAACAAGTGCAAGTATCCATTTAAAAGTAGTGATAGTAATTATGGAAATTACTTCTTTCTACTAGCCATTTCACCTCTTAGTAAAAGCAATGACATGGGAAGAAAAGGGACATTCACACTTAATATTCCTGACTTAACATGTTTTATTAATACAGCTTTTTCAGCAACCTTGAGTTTAGGTGTGGGAGGTACATGCCATCTTTGAATCCAGCATATTGTTGCCTTACACCTATTTTTGGCTACCACAGCCAAAACTTAGAAAACATAAAAAATATATATATACATTGTCCTCTTGCCTTAATATAAGTGAACTCATTTTAAAAGAATTGTTTTCACATTTACCAATTATGGTGGAGATGGACATTTGCCTGTTTTCTGAAATTTACCAAAATGCAATCATAAATCAGTACTATTTTTATGTTTGACTCATTACACTCAATATTTATGTTTCCAAAACTATATATTTTTCATTATAAGTATATATGTATTTTAATTATCATATTTTCCTAGTATGGATTAAGGGGTTGTTTCTCACTCTCTGGTGTTACTCAGAGGTGATGAAACCTTTGGAAGGTGTGACCTAGTAGGAAGAAGTTAGGCCAATGGGAGCTTTCCCATGAAGAAAATATTGGTATCCTGAAAGTTTCTCCATTCTTGTTTGATATACTAGGTACCATGAGATGAGGAGTTCCTCTGCTACATGCACTTCCATGTACTATATTGCCACAGGACAAAAGGCAATAGGACCAAGTGACTATGGACTGAACCTTTGAAATCAAAGTAAAGTTTTCCTCCTGTTAAATTAATTAAGTTGGAATTTTGTCACAAGACACAAAGCCAACTAACACAATATTCTTCATTAATTATCATGTCTATCTCATATTCTTTGCATTATCCATACAAATCTATAAATAGTATTTTCACCTTTTCTGTAAATTAACTTAACACCCAGTAGGAGGCCCAGTGTGATGTTTAATAGATGCAGTAATCACAGGCATACTATTTCCCACCTACCTCCACTATTTCCTCATCTCCACCTCCACTTCCAGAGGGCAGCTTTTATTATTTAACCATTGTATATATTTACTATAGATTTTGAAGATACCATTGCTGAAATTTAGAAAGTGTTTTCTATTCACAATTTGCATGTATTTGTATAAAAACAGATATTTAATTTTTCCAAATATAATTTTCAAATTAAAATTTTAATTTATTAAGGTGACTATACCATACAATATTTTGCACTTAAATAGAATATACCAGAAAGTTGTTAAATGTTGAGCCAACCTTGCATTCTTGAAATAAACCCAATTATATCTTGCTTATATATTGCTAAGTTTAATTTAGTGCGTTTTTCTTTTTTGACTTTGTGACTCTGTCTTTATAAGGACAAGGTGAGGAATTTCCCCATGTTCAAATGTACCTATCATATAAAGAATTGAAGGTATGATACCCTTAAATAATTTAAGAAATACTTCCTTTGTATGTACTTCATTGAATAATTTGTAAAGATTGGCCTTGATAAAATCATTGAGAGGGGGGCTGGAGAGATGTATTAGCAGTTAAGTACTTGCCTATGTAGCTTAAGGACCCCAATTCAAGGCTTGATTCCCCAGTATTCACGTAAGCCACATGCACAAGGTGGCACATGCATCTGGAGTTCTGGAGTGCATCTGCAGTAGCTGGAGGCCCTGGTGCACCCATTCTCTCCCTCTCTTTCTCTCTCTGTCTCTCTCTGCCTCTTCCTCTCTCTGTTTGTTGCTAATAAATAAATTAAAAATAAACAAAAAAATTTAAAAATCATTGAGAGAGATCATTGGGCCAAAAGAATTCATGCTTTAAATTTTCTTAAACAATATTAAGTGATTCACTCTCCTTGTTGAAGAAATTTGTCCAGTTGAAGCTAATTATAATACTCATTTCCAATTGTGTGATAATCGTCTTTCCAAGACATTACTGATGCTTAATGTGTTAGTATTATAAATTAAAAGTTATTAGAGCAATCAAATTCCATTTTAAACAAGTTAGCTATGTTTTATTTTATTTTATTTTATTTTATTTATTCATTATTTTATTTTTGAAGAGAGACACAGAGAGAGACAGAGAGAGAGAGGGAGAGGCAGATAGAGAATGGGCACTCCAGCAGCCTCTCAGCCACTGTGAATGAACTCCAGATGTGTGCTCCCCCTTGTGGGCAAGTGTGGCATTGCGCCCTTGCGTCACTTTGCATCTGGCTAAATGTGGGACCTGGAGATTGGAACCGGAGTTCTTCAGCTTAGCAGGCAGGCCCCTTAACCGCTAAGCCATCTCTCCAGCCCTATTTTTTTATTTTAGTTGGTATATTTTAGTCCACTTTTTTGATATTGTTGTAAGTTGTTTATTTACTTGATAATACAATACATTTATAAATTAGGATAAATATTCTAATATTACTAAATGTGGTACAAATTTACTTGTCAAGTTTTGTTTTCTAAAGTTGAATATGAGCAACTTGCAAAGGTAAGATAAGTCATACTTATACTCAAGGATAACCTTTTCAGTGATTGGGTGCATCTTCTTCAGCAGTTTCAGTGACATTTTATTGTGCCTTAGATTTCTGTACTTAATTGTATTATATTAGAGCTGATGTATGATGTGGGTGACTCATCATATTAAATATATATTCTAAGCTATTATTGAAATACAATGAATTAGTGATACATCAATGTGCTTTGAAATATGTCATTTCTAGTTTAGTACCACTACATTAGAAAAGAAGGGCTTGTCCAATGCATTGCTGTATATAGCCATCCAGTATTATTCATTGGAGAAAACACTGGATTTATTTTTGACAAGATAGTGAAAGATTTTTTTTTCATTGAATTTACTTGTAATCATCTTAAAATGAGTTTTATACAACATTTACTTTTGTAATAAATTTTCATATTCAGTATATTAATAAGGTTGTCATTTCTTTATTTACTTAATTCAAATTTCCCTGTTGTTATTATGCTCCTTTTCTTTCAAGTATCACAATGTTTATTGGTAGATACAAGTATATAAAATCAGGGCATGAACATGACTTGATAAATTAAGTAGACTTAATTTCAAAACTATAATAAGAGTATATTGCCTGTATTTCTACCTCTATTAATGGGCTTTATGGACTAGATTTTAATAACACTGAGCCTGGGCAAGTACACAAGACTTTTTGAAAGAAACATGGTTTACTTGCACAAAACTGATCACTTTTGAGAGATCATTAATGCCCTTGAAGTGGTTTTTGTGGGTGTGAAACAAATGGTGAGAATTTGAATTGGTATTTGTGATGGTTAAGTTTGTGTCAGCTTGATTTGTTTAGGAATCCACAGACAATCCTCATAAGTGTGTCTCTGAGGCTGCCTCTAGGAAGAATTAATTAAAGGAAGAATCCTTCCCCCAGGGGTAAGCTCTTCCCCCAGAGGGTGGCCCAGAGTGGGCAGCCCCTCTTGGAGGAGGGGGCTGGTTGATAAAAAGAAGCTATGGGAAGAGAGACTCTCTCTCTCTCCCACCTGGCTGCTGGTGCTGCTCGCTGCTTGCCACTGGGTACTTGCTGCTTGGTGTTTTTCACTTGGTACTTGCTGCTTGGTGTTGCTGCTTTCCAGTGTGGACTGAAGACCAGGGTGGACTGAAGAGCAGCATCTCTCCAGGAAGCCTCCAGGCCTTCAGTGCCGGATTGGGACTGCTGAGGCCTCCAGCCTCGTGGACTGAGCAGCTACTGGGTTTCTTGACTCTCAGACCTGCAACCTGCTATTGCTGGACTGTGTAAGCTAATCCAATAAATCCCCTTTTAAGTCAATTCATTCTATCCATTCTGTTCCTCTAGAGAACCCTGACTAATACAGTATTATACTCCTTTTCAACATATTTTCTAAGTTCTTAGGATAGAGAGATGGTCTAGTGGTTAAAGATGCTTGCTTGCAAAGCCAGATAGCCTGAGTTTGATACCCCAGTACCCATGTACACTAGATGCACAAAGTGGCACATGCATCTAAAGTTAATTTGCAGTGGCAGGAGGCCCTGGCTTGCCATTCACATGCTCACATTCTCTCTCAATTTCTCTGCTTGCAAAGGAATGTGTGTATATATATATATATATATATATATATATATATATATATATATACACATATATATATATAGGTTTTGAGAGGTAGGGTCTCACTCTGGTCCAGACTGACCTGGAATTCACTATGTAGTCTCAGGGTGGCCTTGAACTCTCAGCAATCCTCCTACCTCTGCCTCCCAAGTGCTGGGATTAAAGGCATGTGCCACCATGCCCGGCTATATAAATATTTTTAAAAGATATCTTAAGTTTTGTAGCTACATAATTCATTTATATAAAACATTTTATAAGAATTAATATATTCAATATTATAAATTTATATTCTGAATATATTTATTTACTTTATTTTGGAGAGAGTGAGAGAATTGGCATGCCAGGGCCTCCTCCACTGCAATAAAACGCCAGATGCTTGCACCACCTAGGGGGCATGTGCAGCCTTCTACTTGTCTCACCTTTGTATATCTGGGTTACATGAGATCTGGAGGATCATGGGACCTTAGGCTTTGCAGGCAAGCATTTTAGCCACTAAGCCATCTCCCCAGCCCTGAATTTATTTTTGATTATAACATTCTATATTTTATTTAGTTCTCATATTTCTTATTGTAAATTAGCAGATATATGCTTAGTAACAAAGATATTTGTAAGACATTTAGGAAATTTCCAAGAATATAAACAGTTGAAAGGTCATAGATTTTAACGTGAAAAGAGTTATTAGTATATAGGGTTTTTTTTCAAAGTATTTACATTAATTTACTTGTAAAATTCATATCTTACATAAATTCTGTTAAGAATGTGACTTTTGGAACAGAAAAACCAAAATTTCAATATTTCTATAGCATTTATCAGTTAACAGTTTCAGGGAAAATAATCTCTTTAGCTTTGCTTTATTGTTGAGCTATCAAACAGTTATAATACATGATCCTCAAATAGTCACAAGTGCCATCTTAACATATATGCATAAATATCTTTCTGCATATATATTCAGGTAAATTAATTGTATTTTTAAATATCTTTATCAATTATATATTTTTAAAATACCAAGAGCTACTGTCACACTTGCAGAAAAGGCTGCTTCCTTTCATTTTCATCGTATCTCTAATAACATACTGGTAGTTTTGTTTTGTGTTATAAGGTTATGTCATTTAATATTGTCCAATTAAATGGAGATCTAGAATCACCTAGAAGCATATTAGTGAGGTGTTTCATTTGAAAGAAGAAAGCCTAAATTGAAGATGCTAATATATGGGTTCCCTGCTTAAAAACAACTGCCAAGAGAAGTGTCTCCAATGGCAAGTCTAGAAGTAACGCTAAAACCAAAGCAACCATTGTCCAAGTGGGCATGCACCACCTCAAACTGTGAGCAGAACTTGACAACATCAGCCACATAACACTGGTTTTGGAGATAGGAAAGCTACAGGATCAAGAGGTCATTGATTCTCATTCAATGATTCCAAGAGCCACAGAGGCCAAATAAAGTATGGAAAGGTTGAAATCCCTGCATGAATACTAAGACAGGCCACTTCATCATGCTGTGACTGTGAAGCCTAAGTTTGCAATGGATGCTGGGATGTCAGCTAAGAATGCTGCATTCATGGAATAGAACCGGAAGCTGTGTGCAGTGCAGAATGAAGATAAGGACACTGACTTTCTGCTCCAGCCATCGTAGGAGAATACTCACTGCCATATCACACCATACAAACATCCCACCATACCCCCCCACACACCATATTACAAGAAAAAGAAAAATAGGCGCCATATACATTTCTTGAAAATAAGTGTTTTCAAATTACATATCTAGGTTAAAAACTTAGGCATAAAAATATACCAAGATCTCTTACAACACAATAATAATAATAACAAAAATATCCAATTTAAAATGAGTAAATGTTTGAGATTTAAAGAACACATGAAAAGGTATTCACTACCATTATTCACTAGGAAAAAACAGATGTGAGCTTGACCATGAAACCAATGTATCCTCAGTAGAACAACTGTAGTAAAGAAGTCAGACAATTGGAAACGTGAGAAAGTTAAGAAAGTGGAAGTCTCATACCTTACCTCCCAAAATGTTGAATGGAACAGCAAGTTCTGAAAAGTTTTTGAAAATGTCTTTAAAAATTAAACATAAACTGACCATATTACCCAGAAATTTAATGCCTAGGTCTACTCATCCCAATGAGATGTATTCAAATATTTCCCATCAGTTCCTATATATAAAACTTTTATATTGACAATTTCACACATGTACATAGTATATTTTTAAATACTCTTTTTATTATTTATTTATTTAACAGAGAAAGAGGAAGGGAGAGAGAGAGAGAGAGAGAATGGGTGTGCCAGGGTCTCCAGCCACTGCAAAACAACTCCAGATACATGCGCCCCCTTGTGCATCTGGTTAATGTGGGTCCTGGGGAATTGAACCTGTGTCCTTTGGCTTTGCAGGCAAATGCCTTAACCACAAAGCCATCCCTCCAGCTCACAATGTATTTTTTATCATAATCCTCTCATCACTTTCTTTTGTCCTCCCTCCCTCATGCCTTTTCCACTGAACCATTTCCTTTGCCCAATTAGTTTCTCTTTTATTATGATGTCTTTTGTTTTGCCTCCTTCCAACATCCATAAAACCATGCTAATAGGTCCAATATGGTGCAGGTAATGACAACTCCTGTGATTTCATGAGGCCACTTTTGTCTAAAAGTGTTCTAAAGCACTCCTCCTAATCCATTGTCTCTTACATCCTTTCTGATACCTCTTTTTAAATGTTCCCTGTGGCTTAGCGGGTGTGATTGAGATGTCTCATTTAGTGCTGGGCACTCAACTGCCCCTTCTTCTCAGCACCTTGATGTCTTGAGTATCCTAAATAGTGAATGTCATCATATGCAAATATTGAGACACATTAGTCATAATAACTGAGACATGAAATAATTTCGGATAAAGACTTTATTTTTCTTCTGTTTTTCATGTTTTATTGAGAATTTTAATATATGAGCACAGGGCTGGAGAGATGACTTAGCGGTTAAGGTGCTTGCCTGCAAAGTCTAAGAACCCATGTTCGACTCTCCAAATCGCACATTAGCCAGATGCACAAAGGTGAGGCAAGTCCAAGGTTGCATATGCCCACTAGATGACACAAGAATCTTGAGTTCAATTGCAGTGGTTAAGCCCCTTGTATGCCAATTCTCTCTCCCTCTTTCTCTCTCTGTCTCTCTCTCTAAAAAAAATAAGAATAAAAGTAAAGTATATTAATATACAAACACGCTGTAATTTGATTGCTTTTCTGTACCATTAGGCTCATTTGTCCCTACCTCCCTCACTCCATTTACCATGAGCATCCACTTCTTTCCAATTAGTCCTACCTCTGTTTTTAATGTTGTATTTTGTTTGTCATCCTCCATATCCCATGCCAAACTGTTGATGGGCTCAGAACTGTGAAATTCTTGTACAAGTAATGACAACCACTGTGTGATAATAAATGCACCATCCAATTCATGACCTGAGGACAGTGCCTGAGATTCCTCGTTTCTACCCTATGGTTCTTACATAGATGCTTCTCCCTCTTCCACAAAGTTCCATGAGCCTTAGAGGGTGTGATAGAGATGTCTTAATTAGTGTTGAGCTCTCAGAAACCTCTTAATTTTAACTTTGATGAGTTTTGAGTCTCCTCAGTGTCTACCATCTTTAGGAGAAAGGCTCTATAATCCTAGATGTGGTAGAGCAACATGTGGGTCTCTTTGGCATATGTGTATTAATTGCAATACTCACATGAATAATAAGATTAGCTTTCTAAAACAGGACCATCAGGGCTGGAGAGATGGCTTAGCTTTTAAGGCACTTGCCTGCAAAACCAAAGGACCTAGGTTAAATTCCCCAGGACCCATGTAAACCAGATGCACAAGATGGCACATGCATCTAGAGTTTGTTTACAGTGTCTGGATGCCTTGGCATACCCATTTTTCTCTCTCTCTCTCTCTTTCTGTCTCTCTCCTTCTCGCTCCCTCTGTCTGACTCTGTCTCTCTCAAATAAATAAATACAAATAAAATATTAAAAAAACAAAGAGATAAAACAGGGCCATTAACAATATTTTATTCACTTAACTTCATCAGCTGAGCACTTTCAAGTGCCAGGATTTGCAGTTGGTGCATAGGTCTGGCTTAATAGCTGTCACCTCATAAGTAAGCTGGTATATTATATCAATATGTCTTGAGCAGTTCATATGCTGCATCTGTTGATGCATAATGATAGCAATTAGCTTACAGCTATTGAATGTTAACTATTTGCTAGGTCCTGGAATCAGGACTTTCTCTACATTTACATTTTTTTACTTCAGGTATGACCTCATAAGTCAGTTATTACTCAGAGTGTCACAAATGAGACAAATACAACCTAAAGGAGCAAATTACTTGCCCATGTTCAGTTTGGATAAATGATTCAAAAGGGTTCACATGTTAGCTGATTATTTTTAGAACCCTTCTTTTAGCTTACATAATGGTAAAATAACAAAAATAAAATCATTAAGAAAGATATTTGGTAAGGAAAAGAGCTATGTATTAGATTATCAAGATGGGGAGCAATTATAAAACTGTGTCATCATTTTTAGTCTTCTCCAACCATAAGCACACATCTAAAGGTATCTTCACACAGATACTAAATGTGTACAATTGTGTACTTTTTATGGATACCCTGGCTGATCATTTTGAGTGTGTAATATACCATGAGCCTAGTGCTGCATTCTTTCTGTGGGTGCCCCATAACCTCTTTTTTAGAGTCTTTTTGTCCAGCTGAACCTGAAAGGCTTCATCTTCCTGAAATTTTGGCAGGAGTTTTCTTCATTTCCTTAAATGGGAGAAATTGCTTGACTTTTCTTTCCAGCTACATCTCTATAGGCATTTTAAGTATTCCCCTGCTTAGCAAGTAAGGTAAAATTTTATCTCCATCCAGGCAATCAAAAGGTGAGGCTTTGCTGATTTTTTTGGTACCTTCTCCATTTCAGAAATAATTCTCCTTTTGATGTGGTTGTAGTAAACTTCCATTCATGTAAGCTATTATTCAAAAAATTTAATCTAATTTTTGAAAAATGGATCTATGTAGAGGGCCAATTTTGAATCTGACCACCAGCACCATGCATAGTTGTATTGGTAAATTTTTTCCATACATTTCTAGCTTTAGGATCATTGTACCTAAAATATTTCATGATATTTCCATTAAGAATTAAATGTCGGGGTTGGAAAGATGGCCCAGAAGGTAAGAGAGCTTTCAGCACAAGCAAGAGTCCTGAGTTTCATGTTCAGTACCCATGTAAAATGTCATGTATGGTCATGCAGGCTTGTAACTCCACAGAGACAGGAACATCACTGGGTCTCCCTGTTAACTCAGTCTAATTGAAAAAAAAAAAAATGGGGAACTCAAGTTTCACGTAGAGATTCAGTCTCAAGGAAATTAGGGGAACAGAATAGAGTGGGACATCTGAAGACTTCTCGGTCTCTGCATTAATGTACAAAGGGTTCACATACACATGCATATGCCACACATACATACTACACCATGCACACTACGCAAACACAAAGAAAGAAAAAACTAAACACCAGTATAAATAGCCATCCATGATGAAAAGAAGGACAGAAAAAGAGAAGAAAGCAAAGGTAAATATGTTTAATCATCAAATAATTCTACTTAAAAAAAAAACCAAACAGAAAATAATGTTATAAAGTGAAACTAAAAGACCCAGGGGAAGCCTTTCTCTGTGAGTAGTTCCCTGCCTGCCTGACTTCAACCACGAAGCAGCCACGGAAGTTACCAGTAGGAGAAACAGCTTAGATACACAACATTGGTACAATTCAATTTCAGCTTGATGTCTAGCCAGAAGTCAGGTTTGGGGAAAGATCACTCAAGATATTTCACTTTAATTTATATGAAAATGCCACCCATAAACTGATTCCTTTCCAGGAATTCCCTCTTAAACACATTTTTTTTTAAGGCAGTGAATGCCCGGGCTGCACTATTCCCCAACATTCTTTGTAAAATGGAACACTGTGCAACTTGAGCACATACGAAAACTTCATTCCTGCCTTGTTAAGATGGTAAATTATTTAAGCGCTGTGCTGCAGAGAGCCTTGCATGAGATTCCTTATCTTGTTGCACTAAAGATACTTTCCTGATCTGGGAAAACCTAAAAAGGTTTCTGAAATATATGTGCACATGTCATTTTGAAACAAAATGTGTATGTGTGAATGTATGTTTATGTTATAAAATTTCTTGAATATAGAAATCAAATATCTCTGGCTTTGTATGGGTATATAATACATTGGGGGTAGCTTTTATTAAAAATTGTATATTTGTAATGCATTTTATCACATAACTATCAACAAAGCTATATAGCATCTTTCTTATGTCACTTAAGGGCATTCATGAGAAAGCATTCACTACTTTTGCTACAGCCATTGTAAGACTATTGTTTTAACAAATGGCTTGAAGCGGCCACCCTAATTCTGATCACAAGTCTGAACATATTGCTACCATTCTTTTTCACTTTTCTGAAAATACCTTCTCATAGATCAAGTAAAAGAAAAGCTGTCTGTGTGTGTGTGTGTGTGTGTGTGTGTGTGTGTGTGTGTATGTGTGTGTTTTAATATGTGAGTCATTTTTCCCTAACACAAATTCCAGTGCCTGGGCAAACAGTATTAATATAGAAATCCAAAAGGCCATGTGATGAAAGCACGTGTCACCATGTGCAAACTGTGAAATGTAATTGAAAGTACAATGTTTAATTAAAATGGACATTTCTGAGCTCGCTTGTGGCAGCAGCCATCTTGCTGAAAAATTATATTTGTTACACCGGTAACCTGGGAGAGCAGTTCAGGAGATGGCGAATGCCAGGTTCCTTCCAAGAGTAAATGGGGTGAAAACCAGAATGTAAGTTTGAGCACTGATCCTTTAGTTACTCCACATGTCCCCAACACATGTATCCTGGGGCAGGATCGTCAGAACATGTGGACCTGCTGCCTGTAGCCATTTCTAAGTCAGGATTCATTATCACAAAGCATCCCCTTCCCTTCAAGTTATTCTCTCTCAGTCATGTCAGCAAGTCTCTTTCACAGTCGGCCTCTCAGAGGCTTTCTGTACAGGCTGAAATGTGAGGACACTCTTAGTCTCCAAATTTACTTCCCCCTGGAGACCATGCAGTTCTTTTGCCCTCCTATCATAAAGGCCACGGATCCTAGACAATTCACAGACCAGCAAGGAGATAGGCTTTACAGAGTCTTGCAGTTCACATGTGAGGACAGATTCAAAAATGAATTTTTGTCTGACATCCAAAGCACAGCTTTTCCTGCCCCGAGTTGGGGATGTGGGAATGCCTGGCCTGAACTGGATAGATTCCTCACCCAGTAAGCATCCCAGTTTCAGAAATTCTACTTATTGGAGAATCTCTTTGACATTTTTTTAAAGGGCAAGTGAAATAAAGTTTTTTTTTTTTTTTTTTTTTTTTTGGAAGCATCTTCCACTTTATCCACTAAAAAGCTCAGCCACCAAATGCTCAATAGCATAAGTCTATTACTTTAAAAAAGACAACAGTTCCTTCTAACTTATCCTCCTCCCCATACTTTTTGCAATATTATGAGGTTTATTGCCTTTTTGCATGATCATCCCTCTGCAGTCTACTTACTATGGTTTATAATGAAGAGGTGAAGCAGCAAAACAGAAAAACAAATGTAGAAATCAAAGGTATGCCAATGTGAGACCCATTAAAAGTGTTAATAGCAAAGTTCCATGGAAAAACTCATGCTTTGAGTATTCAGACAACTCTCACCCTCTAGATCCAGCAGCCATGGCATTTGATCATTGCTTCCTACCTGACCTTGTTCAGTGAGTTCTTTCTCTATAATATGTTCTTTATTGCCCAAGGAATGCTCTTTGAATTTACTTTTTTATGGTGTGATTATAAATCTTCATGACATCCCTAATGATTCATCTCTTTTGGTGCTGGGCAGAAGGATAACCATTTCTATAATGCACACATTTCATTTAAGGTGAAACCAGAAAAGCGATTTATCAATCAGCACAGGGTTTCCAGGCATAGGCTAAACTATAACCATTTATCCCCCTCTATAAACACATTTAACTTGGGTGCACTTTTCCCCTGAAATGTCTCATAGCCTTTTAAATAAGAGGTTGCACTAAATTTGTATATGATCTAAATTACTGTGCTTTTCTTCTGCCCATGGACAGATGTAAATATTCACCTTGCCCTTACCATGGAAATATTTAGAGTATATTGGATTATCTACCAGTCCATTTCACATGTCTTAATCAAAATGGGATATTTAATTGGAACTCTGATTAGTGGTTGTGTTCTGAGATTTGCTGACTTATCATGCAAAACTAAAACATAAAGAGTTTTAGGGACATAGAAATGAGATAGATCCTAAGAAGTCCAACTACATCCTACTACAAACATGACTGACCATTCTTTTTGAGGATTTAGCCCTAGATTTCAATGTTTCAAGAAAAGTGTTCACCATGACTGGAAAATCGAAGAATTCTCTGTTGCAAATATTCTAAAATGTTGGAAGAAACCTTTAACCATGGCACATGGTCTTTATAAATCAGTGATGCTTGGTTCAATGAAATGTTCCATCTCCACAGTCCTGTGAAAACAGAAAACTTCAACCTGTGGAGGAGAAGCCAAGGACATGGGAGAAAAGGTCTGCAAAAATACTTTTGAACTTCAGAGGACAAGAAACACTCAGTCCATGGAACTGGAAGAAATAGAAGAGGGTTTCCTCTCCTTTTTTCCCCCCAGACATATGTAGAACATTTGTTTCTATTTTATTTCTGCTGTCATAATGTGATGGTTTTATTCAGTTTTTAAACATGCTTCAGCTGGAAACACTACATCTTTAAATCAGGCAACCCTGGCTTCAGTGTGAATTCCCTTGCCGCGCTCCCTCACCTTACCCAGGTGCATGTTAAATCAGTATTAATGACAATATCATTCTTGTGCAGTCATCTCCTGCCTGCAATTTGGTTTTAATTACCCGCCACGTTGTCTTTCCCCCTCACTGACAGCCATTAAATAGGGAATGACACTGGAGCCATGGTTGTGTGGAATACTCATACGGCCAGATCTTAGCCCCCTCATAAGGCAGGCTGCAGTGCCTTCTAGTGGCCGAGATCAGAAAGGCAAGTAACCCAAAATAGAACTGCAGAATTTGCACAAATTTTCCAGGTTAATTTGGGGATCTGAACAGATTTTAAGATAGATATTTAAAGAAAAAAAGAGGAAAAATTTTAAAAAGCACTTATCAAACAAGAAACAATCATGATGTGTTAAATGCATTAAATGTAAATATAACAATAAAATCAATGCACCCTTTAAGTTTTATCTGAATGGGGAAAATAGAGCAAAAGGAGATGTAAATTTGTCACAGAAAACGTAACTGAGGAGAGTTCTTGAGACATGGTATTCAATGAAGAGAAGTTGCAAGTGCTGGACATATTACAAAGTGGACACTTCTGCCATAGCAAGGGATTGTGCCTTTGTTTTTACTCTTTTTTACTTTCTACTTTTCCTTTCTTCCACTTCACAAAGTGTCTTAATTTTTCTCATAGCTATGAACATACTTCTAAGTCATGAGTGCATAAATTTCAGTAACTCCTGTCACTTTCATGCAATTAATGTAGTTCTTGGGTATTTTGTAAACAAATTCTTTCTTTAAACAGCATTTTAAAAGTGAAATTTTTCATCAACACAATACAGATGCTCTCTGTTGAAGATGCTCTTCGTATGTGATGGCCATTAATATTGTATCGTTCACAATTTTGGTTAAAATCAATCTGCTGGCGTGTGCTTGTCACAGGAAGGACCTTTTGCACTATACACTGAAACCATTACTTAAAAACAACACATCTCAGAGTACTTGTGGACAGGGCACTGGTTAAGAGTCACAAGCATTTTTGTACTCTGATTCCCCCCACGCCCCAATATCTCCTTGGTTTAAAGGTGATAGTTGCCGGTGCATGCAGTACTCTTTCACGATTGCCAGTGCATGGTTTTGTAGCTTCTCTCAACAAGCATAATTACTCACTTTGCATGTTGCTAAATGGAGAGTCATAGCTAACTGCTTTAATTAGAATTTTAACCATACATAACTTGAGCATATATTTTTTTGTATTTATTTGTGCTTGTGTGTGTATACTTATTAAAACTCAGACATAAAGTTGAGATACTGATAATTACAGTGCCTCCCCACATCCCTCATTCACCAAGCTAATGGCAAAATTTGAAATATCAAATCATTTCTGCTTATTGTTGTTTTGCTTCGTAATAACTCTATATTTGCATTTTTAAAATTAAGAAACTATAGTGCTTGCTTTGGCAGCAATATACTAAAACTGTAATGACACAGAGAAAATTAGCATGGCTCCTGCACAAGGATGACACGCAAATTCGTGAATCAGTCCATTTTTTCTTAAAAAAAGAAACTAGAAAGTTATTGTTAGAAAATGAAAGTACTGAATAGCAAATTGAAGTAATATTAAGCAAATTGTACTTGTAACTTGAACTTCATTTTTATAAAACAAACGTGGATTAAGAAGTTATTTATTTTCTAAATGTGAAACAAGTTGCCTCATAAACTGTTTTCAAGAACTTTTACTAGCATTTCTAAAAAAAAAGTAGAAAATCTACTCATTTGATTTATACTTTCTTTTCTTCTAAAGAGATCACTGGTTAGTCCCTTGGAAGGTGCCTGAATTGATTTATTATTTTAAGGAATATTTTGCATCATTAAATAACAGCAAGGAAAATTGTTATTCCTTCCAGACTGAAAGGGGATGCTTATAAATGCAACGATAAAGGCTTAATCTCTGATACGGCTTACATATATTGGTTTACAGCTATATTGAGTCCAGTTAGACTGATTTTTTTTTTCATTCCTAATATGAAACTTGATGCTGGGAAATCTGATAAGTGAGTTTCATTTCCCTGGAAATTTATTGCTTCTATACCCACACGCAAAGAAATAGCACAAGTAAAAAACAATGAGAAGTCTGTAGGCCAGGCATTAATGAGGCCCACTAGTTTCTCAGAAAGATTCTGCATTGGTTGAAGGAGAGAAGTTATCTGAGCTATTAAAATTGCAAGACATGCCATTCCTTTTAGAATCGATCATCTTTCCTGCTTGCCTTTCTGGTGTCATGTCAACTCTCAGGCATGTTGGATCAAGTAGAGAATCCATCATCAATGAGGAAAGGGAAACTGTGTGTTATTTTCATGATAGTTGGACAGAGGAGCAGACATGATCATTGTGGAACAAACCAAACAGGATTCATCCTCAAAGCTCATTGCAGGCCAAACTTATCTCCTCTCCACCCTCTCTCCCCTACATGTCTGTCCCAGAGCCCTGCCCCCTTCCCTTCCTGCAACATGTTTTGCATATTCTGATTGCCCCTCTGCTGCTTATGCCTTGTGCTTGGAATGTTACAGATGGGATAACAGAAGCTGAAGAAGTTCTTAGAGAGCAAACTGTTTCCTTACATTAATTAAACCCATGACTAAAATCGTTCCGTAGCTGTAAAAGGCTAGGCGTCAGGGGAGCAAGAGCTCACCATTACTGACCTTAATTGGTGTTATCTGTTTGCCAAAAACTGCACATATTGTATTTTCCCTTTTTATAGATAGTGAAGCTATGAGGAAGGTTTGCACAATGACATAGGTCCTGAGAGGACAGATTTCGCCAAGGTGAGGCACCTAGTGAGGCTGAATTGGGTTGTGACACCTCTACCATTTGCCTGACTCCAAAGTTAGTCCTTCATTTTGTAACACTAAGCAGTGATTAGTGATTTCAAGAAACACAGAATCTGGGGCTGGAAACATGGCTTAGTGGCTAAAGATACTAGCTTGCAAAGCCTGACCTCCACGGTTCAGTTCCTCAGTACCCAATTACAGACAAATGCACAAAGTGGATCATGTGTCTGAAATTTGTTTGCTGTAGCAGCAGGCCCTGACATGCCAATACTTTCACTTTCTTTCTCTTTCTGTCTCTCTCACACAAATAAATAAAAACATTTTTAAAAAAGAAACACAAAATCTTCACTTGCATTCAAAAACAATGATCTATGATGATACTAGCTATCAATCACAGATGATCTCTCTCTTGCTCTTTCTCCCTTCTTCTGTCCTTACCCACCACCCAGCATACCTCTGAGAACTGGAATGGCACAATTGAATTTGGGTAATCTGGGTAGGAGAGAGAAATATTTGGAGTAGAAATGTGGTCAGGTAATTTAATCACAAACTAATTTAAACTCAGAATTTTAAGATGTTTATAGACTCAATGTCAGGAAAAGCTTATCCAGAGAGAAGGATAAATTAGAACGAATAGACAGGAATCTTTAAATATTAGATCAAGACAGATTTTACTCCACAGGCAATGAAAAAAACCCCAAAACTCTTTGCAAGAGGAGATGGTTTTTAGTACTATATTAATGATAGTTCCAATCTCCAAGGCCCAGGCAGCAAGAGTAGCATATTCTCAAACACTGAGGGGCCAAACTTGTCAAAACAAATACTATAAGCTTCCTCTTGGTTTATAGCGTCAGCAAGCATGTGCTTTGTCGTGTTGAATTGCTGGAATTCATCCAAACACAGTGGTTGGAAGTAACCCACGCTTTGCAGATTTTATGGAGCACCAGGCTATTTTAATCTTGCTGAGTATCAAGGAGAGCAAAGAAAAGAAGCTAGTGTAGACGGCTAAGCAAAGCCTCTTGAAGGGTTTTGAGCACATATGGCATCTCAGAAGAAGAAGGCAGGAAGTGTGAGCCTAGAGGACATGGGGGACTGCCGTGGGGACGCTTAGACATTTGTTGCCCTTAATTAATACTTCCAGTTCTGGATTCTGAAGGCTCCAGACTTCTTCCCAAAAGCTAATTTTCTAAACGCTCATTTCCATGGAGATTTCTAAGGGCTTTGGAAACTCCAGGAAAAGCAGTACTGGGCTTCGCCTTACTGACATCAGATATTGAGGCATATTGATGCGCAGCGAGTAACAAAGGGAAGGGTACAGAGAGTCCGTGCGTGAGCCAGGACAGATCTTCGCACTTTCAATATATTAGCACATGTACTTCTTGTGACACCCTCGGAGCAGGCACTATCATTAGCTGTGCTTTAGTCAGTAGAAAATGGAGATACAAAGAAGTTCAATAGTTTGCAGGATCTACATGGCTATAAGGAAGAGTTAGTTCCAGGTGTTTAGGCCCAGGCTGAGTTGGGGTCACATAAAGCCAGTGTAGTATTGTGACCATTTGACGTAGGTCCCTTGCTCTTGTTAAGTTTGCGGTTCATTCATTCAGTAACACCCTGGATAAGGACAGGGCTCACAGATACATCTCTCACCTTTCTCCTTCATAATATAGCCAGAAGAGTAGCCAACAGATAACTATGCACTATTAAACGTGTGTTTATTTGTCTCATTTAATTCTTGAAATTATTCTATAAGACAGAATACTTAGCCCAGCTACAAAGATGAAGAAACAGGTATAGAATGGTTAAGTCCTGTAAGTCCTATGTTTAAGCTCACAGGACAAGTAAGAGATGATTCCAGAATAAAATCCTGGTTCTGACACTTCGAAACTTTGAAGCATATTAAAGATGAAAATCACAGATCACATTTTGTATTTTCTCCCTTATTGCATTTTCTTCTAATTAAAATATAATTTGCAGGAAAATAATGAAGAAGTCTCAGTAGAGCCAAATGCTTTGTTCCCTAAGCAGCTATATCTAGTATTGCCCACATACAAAAACTTTAAAAATTGTCCCTTCTCATTCTCTTCTTTCAAAAAAAGGTCCCAAATGAACAAAAATCTTTAAAAACTGTTATTTTCATTATCTTCATTGAAAAAATAAAGTTCCACAGAGGCAAAAATGAGACATGAATATATTTCCTGAAATTTAAACATGAATGGAGCTTAAGTGCATTGTTTATGGAATTGTTCATGTATTGATCAAGGCAAGTGAAGGATGCTGGGCATGCACAGATGGCAGGTTATATGTAATAAAATACTAGGCGGCCACTTTAAAAACTGAGAGTTGAAAACACAGCAATCAAAATGAGAGATTCTTACACCCCAATTGTTTCTTGTGTTGTCAGTTTTCTTTAAGATAAGTTGAACTCTGCTACACAAGGAACTTTAGCAGTCAATACTGTATGTAACCTACCTCTGATTAAAAATTTAAAACATTGTTATAACAACACTGATTTTCTTTATATCACTGACACATTTTCTCAAAGTCACTGACAGTATTGGGATAGAGTTCTTATATTCTAGTTTTCCTCCTACAAAATGTGTGTGTGTGTGTGTGGAGGGGTCACATCATAAGTCAATATTCACCAATAAAACATGACCACTAACTAAAGTGTTATGACATAGATATGCTACCATTGTTCCAAGAGGTCGCATATAAAATATCAATATCTTTTTTCCATGTTTTGTTTTTCTACTTTAAGTATGTTTGGAGAGCTTTTGAGTACCACTGCAGGCTTTTCTCCACCGAACAACCTCTTGGAGCCCTTGTAAGGGATTTTTTCAAATTCTCTAAATGGAACTAATAGTTGCTACATTTTGAAACTTACCTTTGCAAAATTCTTTTGTGTGCACATATGTGAATGCATGTAGAGTGTTTGTGTATCGGTATGTGCATGCCAAAATAAAGTGTGGAGGTCAGAAAACAGCCTTGGACATGTGTTTTTGCCTTTCACCTTGTTTCAGACAGGGTCACTGTCTGAGGCTGTGAATGCCAGACTAAATGGCTTACAAGCTTCAATATTTTCCTGACTCTACTTCTCATTGCCATAGGTGTGCAGAGGATATAGACAGACATGCTGCTTGTATCTAGCTTTAAGTGGGTTCTGGAGATCAAACTCCAATACTCAAGCTTGTGCATTAAGTACTTTTAACCACTGAGCTATCTCTTCAGTCCAAAAATTTTAACATAAAATATCTAGAAGTTTAGAAAATGCCTATGCTTTAGAATAATGATTTAAAAGTATCCATGAGCTCTATACTATTTAAAGTAATGAGTACATATAATATGCATTAAAAATTTTAAAGAACTATAAAAGAGGTCCTATCAGGAAAGACTATGTTCAATGTATACAATTGACGTTAGTAGCCTGTTGTCTGCACAAAGCTATGTATACTAACTCCATTGGAATAATCACTGTTCAAACTTTCAAATGATGATGACTTTTTGGACTTCATCTAGATGTGAGAGGGGATTATGCAAAAAATAGATATTTTGAAAAGACAAATAGATGCTTTGAAAATTGCTAAAATTGCTAGAAGAACAAGAAGTCAACAAGAATTTCAGGAAATACTAAAGTGCCCGGAAAACTTGATATTCTAGGAAAGATACATCTCTGCAAAATAAGGAAGATGGAAATTGTAGAAGTTCCTATTGGAAATACATTATCCAGTAGGACATAACAAAGACTATGCTTGGGGATTGGGGTGGTATCCCAGTGGTTAAGGGTGTCACTAGAAAAGCCTATAGCTAGCATTCAGTTCCCCAACTTCAATGGGAAGGCCTGTGCACAAAGTGACACATGCATCTGAAGTTGGTTTACAGTGACAAGGGGTCCTATCCCACCCATATTCTTTCTTTCTTTCTTTCTTTCTTTCTTTCTTTCTTTCTTTCTTTCTTTCTTTCTTTCTTTCTCTCTCTCTCTCTCTCTCTCTCTCTCTCTCTCTCTCTCTCTCTCTCTCTCTCTCTCTCTCTATCTCTCTCTCCTTGCACATAAATAAACATGTTTTAAAAACACTATACTCTAGGAATCTGGAAGGTGTCACCATCAACCCTACATACATCCTGAATACCATGGGTGGTGATTTGAACTAGGTATCTTCTATAAATTCATGTGTACTGAATGCTGGGTTCCAAGCTTGTGGCAATTTGGAAATTGGAGCCATGCTGCAGAAGGTTTTGCGGGGGGTGGGCTGATGGGTTCTATAGCCCATTTCCTCTTGCCATTGTTCAGCTCACTATCATGGTGTGGTGTTCTACTTGCTGAGACAGAGTTTATGCCCAACCTCTGCTCATGCCATCCTTTTCCCTGCCATCATGGAGCTTCCTTTTGAGTCTGTAAAACAAAAAGAACTATTTCCTTCCACAAGCTGCTTTTGATCAAGTGCTTTGTGTGAGCAACAAGAAAGTAACTGCAACAGCATGAAAACTGAGCCTAAGCACATCAATATCATGGCTAGATAAAATCTCCAAATTTTGTAGCCTTTTTAAAATAGAATTATACAAAAGTATGTTGTTTGGCCCCTATCTGGTAAGTGGCTTCAGAATTTAAAGTTTTGTTGCATTGATGAGACCTGATTCATATTTAGGAAGGTAAGAAACATAGTGTAAATTTTTCATCCTTTTTAATCCACAGTCAGGAGACTCCTTAGCAAAACTTTAATAATATAAGCAGTGGTCATTTGCACATACTCAGCACATTCAGCACAGAATAAATTAGAAGGCTGGATGGCTGAGAATCCAAACACATTGTTTCCTGTGATAAGAAAGTGCAGGCATGAAGGAGTTAGACATGAGACAATGAAAGAAACTGCAGCAATGTCTTGGTATCTGTGTCTTCTGAGGGTCTGTAAACCTCTTTGTTGTTCAATCTACTTGAAAGTACAGTTAGGCTCTTACCACTAGATCAGAAATGAAGGCACCAGGTGCTTACTAATTTTGAAGTACACATGAACATAAGATCCATCACCTCATATACCCAGTCTTCATTAAAATATTTATATTGTGGTTTTGTCCCCTTTCTCCCACCATGTGAACTTTTCAAGAGGATGATGTGGGAAATTACTCTAAAGGAGAGATCTGGTCCATTATGACTTGGAAGGATAAAAGGTCACTTTATGTCATGAATATGCCATCTACTTTATAAATATTCATAAAAACCATCTCTAAAAATCTACAATACAGAGCCCAGTGTGCTGTTTCACCCTTGGCTTTCTGGATAGGGCACACCAATATTTCTCTAAAGGGTACATTGCTTTGCTTATTTCAAAATAAACTTCCTTTTAAAATAGTCTTATAGCTTAAATCTTTGCTTTGAGAAGACAAGCACCAACTAAGGGGAAACTTTCAGTCCTCTGGAACCCACCCATTAACACTAGCTTAAGGAGACATACTGCCACTGCACAGGCAGGTGGTAGAAGAGGATTGAGGGATAGTAGAGTCATACTGGCAGAAATCCACGTGAAGAGCCTGCCTCATGTTTTCTTTCACTAGTGAGATGGTGTCAGGTCTTATATGTAGGTCTGTACTACAGTATATGATAACATTTACATATGGTATTTGGTAATGGAACAGTTCTGTTGTTTTGCATCTGAATATTTAACTTTTCTAACACTTTATTTAAAAAACTTTCCATACACAGAGACTCAGCCTCTTCCCCATAACTGTTGGCTACTCACATAATGCATGACTCACATTCCCCAATGAAGAGGGTCCCTTTGGAGGGGGAAGGACAAGGAGGAGGCTACCGGAGGCACCAACATGAATGTAAAATTAAAATAAATAAATAAATAAAGTCTTTCCATTGTCCATTGAATAAACAGCACATCTGTAAAACTTTGCAGCACTTGGCCATACATGTAAGAGCGTGTTTGAGGTTTCTCCTACATGTCCATTTTTTTGCAACTATTATTACTTTTAAATTACAGTAGGTTTATATTATGTTTTAAAATTAAGAACTATGAAGCACTCAGCTTTGTTACCTTCCTCAAGATCACCTTGAATATCTAGAATTATTGTTAATTTTTGTATTTCTGTAAAAATTCCATTGGGATTTTCATAGCGATTACACTGGATCCATAGATCACGTGGGATAATATGGACAGTTGAGCGACAGTAAGTATTCTAATCCATGAACATAGAATGTCTGACTCTCTTTTTTAATTTCATTCAGCACTGTTTTATTATTTCAGTGAACAAGGGTTTTGCCTCATTGGTAAATTTGTTCCTCAGTATCCTTTACTTTTTGATGCTCATGTAAATGGATATATCTTCTTACATTTTCATTTCATGTTTTTATTGATAATGTAAAATGTGATTTTGACTGATGATTTATATTTTATAATTTGGCTAACCATAACAAATCCATCTACTCCTTTTATTTTCATTTGAGGAAGTATTTCTAAAATTATTGTCAATTACTGATTCAATCTGTCTCCCTTGTAAGTTATAAGTCCCTCCAGATTTTAAAACTTCCCCATCATTCAGTTTTGAATGACTCTGCTTCTAGAAATTTGTTCATTTCTCCTGTTATCCAATGAAGACATAAAATTATGTAAATAGTCTCATAATCTTTTCCTTTAAAATCAATTATACATGCATCTTCTTTTATCTTTATTTACTACTGAGAACTTTTTCACTCTGTAATCTTGCTAAGAATTTGTTTATTGTGCTAAGTAGTGTCAAGCAAACAAAACTTATTGTCATTGGTTTTTAAAGAATTTATTTAAAATTTTAAATTACATTTACTTTTGCTTTAATCATGGTCCTTGCTGAATTTGTGCTTTGTACTATTTTCATTGTTTTCCATTTTAAATTGTTTTTATTTAATGGACAATTTATATACTTGAGCATAATATAATTTGATCATAATCCCTCCCAATATCTTCTTGCATTCCTTCTCCCCTCCTCCCTTCCACTGAACTCCTTTTTTATCCCAGTAGTCAATCCTCTTATTACTGACATTTTCTTTCACCTGCTTCCATAATTCATGTTGATGGGGGCAGGGATAAGGGAAAAGAGAGTACCAATACATGATGTATCCATATGAAATATTTTGTAAATAATAATAATAAACATAAAATGCCTTTTAAAAGAAAGGGATGTTGAAATTAGAAAGTATGTAATTGATGAACTATGTGTTTTTTTACAAATCAAATGACATTTTAAACTAAGCAAAATAAACTAAGTGAATATAATAGAAGAAAAATGATGATGAGCTCAATATTTTTATGGAGGTTTCGTGGAGGTAACCACAGCTATCGCATTCTTTTTTTAGTTGGAGGGTCTTTGAATTTTTCTTTTCCATTACAAAATAGCTACCTCTCCCAGTCTCTATAGATTGGCTTTGTACAGGGGGCAACACTAATGGAATAACTTATTGAGAGAATCTATCAACTTCTTTAATTGGTTGTGGGAAAGTAGAACATTTTCTCTGAGTTTCTGAAAATTATTTCCAAATTAGGTAGGTTTGCAAGTTTCTTTCTTCTTTCTTTCTTTCTTTCTTTCTTTCTTTCTTTCTTTCTTTCTTTCTTTCTTTCTTCCTTTCTTCCTTTTTTTTTCTTTCTTTTTTTTTAAGAACTGTGAAGCCGGGCGTGGTGGTGCACACCTTTAACCCCAGCACTCGGGAGGCAGAGGTGGGAGGATTGCCGTGAGTTCGAGGCCACCCTGAGACTACATAGTTAATTCCAGGTCAGCCTGGACCAGAGTGAAGCCCTACCTCAGAAAAAAAAAAAAAGAACTTGTGAGCTCCTGCTCTTTTTTCTTTCTACTGATCTTTTGGTACTGTCACAAACTGTTAAGACATTATTGTTCTGAACCAGATGAAGGGGGCAAAGTTTACCAACTCCTCTTCAATGCTCTGAGTCCAGAGGCAGAAACTCATATTTTCAGTAGGCCTCAAAGGATCTAAAACATAGTACATAAAATTCACCTGCCTCTTTCCCTTGCCAGAAAGACCCTGTGCATGAAATTTTACATTGTGACCATAAACTATGCAGGTTTGAAGAATGCCTGGTGCTGATAAGGTAAGTCTGACCATCTTCATGCAGCTGTTCACAGTTCATCTTACCTAGGATACTGCAACTTCCTAATTATAAGCTGACCTTCTCACTATGGATTTTTTGGATATCACATTGTGATTTAGCCAGTGTGTCTGTGAGGGGAAGTGTCTGGGGTTTTCTATCATTCCATCTTATTGATGGCAACATTTCTATTATCTTTTATTAGATAGTTACACTTCTTTAATTAATTTTTCACTTATGTCCATTCATATTTACTTCAACAGAATTTTTTTAAAGTTAATTTAGTTCCCTTATTCTTTCCAAACCATTAATGTACCTTCATTCAAAAAAAAAAAAAAATAAGTATTTTGGTCACTTCATGTCAACTTTAAAATGATTCATTCTTTGCCTGTGAGAATTTCTTGAGACTCTATGGGAATAATGAATGATACAACTAGGGAGCTAACCACTTACATGTATGACCCTGAGTTCCTTTGCCTCACCCGTCCTTATCTCCCTCCCTCCCTCTCTTTTTCCCTCTTACTTCCCTTCTTTCCTTCACTGCTGCCCCCACTCTTCTTTCTCTTAATTCTTCTTTCTTTCTTTCCTACTTTTTTGTTTGTTTGTTTTTTGTTTTTTCAATATAGGGTCTCACTCTAGCTCAGGCTGACTTGGAACTCACTATGTAGTCTCAGGGTGGCCTCGAACTCATGGTGATCTTCCTACCTCTGCCTCCCTAGTGCTGAGATTAAAGGCTTGTACCACCACGCCCAGCTTTTTTTTCTATCTTTTTTCTTTCTTCCATATTTTTCATATCACACTTTCATTATACCCAAAAATTTATAGGGATATAACTTATTTGGTCCAAATGCAAACACATAGTCTATCTCTTTTAGAAAAAAATAGTATAAATGGATTTGAAATGGTTCTTTAAATAACAACTTGTTAAAATAGAGCACATTGTTTAAAATTTATTTTTTGTATACTTCTGGTAATGTACTTTGAGAATATCACAGGTTACTCTTAGAAGTATAGGAAACATGTTAATTTTAGTATATAATATAGAGTGAAGGCAAACAAAATTCTCCTGATAAAGGAATATCACTTAAGATCACATTAAATTCACTGAAGTAAGAATCTTGTTTTATAGAACTGTGGCCATACTTGAAGTACATCTCAGTTAAAAAAAAAAAAAACATGAGGAGAATAGAAATGAATATAACATACTTTGAGTAGTGTTGGCATCAGAGCCGTGATCTATATAAATCAGAGCCAGAAGCCAGGGAAATACTAAGAAGTTACTATTAGGGAGGACATCAGTAGAGGTGATACCACAACCAAACAAGGCATAGAAAGGGGTCTTTTCTATGCAGATGTTAGGAGTGCAAGGCAATTTCTTGTATTAAAATGTTAATTTCACTGCTGACATCATTAAATCACTTTAGAGGAAATTGTTTCAATAGAATATAATGGAATGGCATTCTTAACATTTGTACAACTTGATGAATGTGAAGGAGATTTATAAACTTATTAGATGAGAATTGGAAGATTTATTATTTATTCCAAATAGTCTATCAGCATCATCAACAGTTTTTTCCAAATAGTCAAACTTTATCTTTTTTTGGAGTTTTTCCTTAGAGCATTAAATAGTATCTCATGTTTGAACAATGTTTCTTTAAAATTTTCAGAATGCTCCTTTCATTTTCATTCTCAATTTTAAGTCATTTTTTAAAATATTGACTGGTGCTTTTATAACTGTGTTCAATTGTTGCATATCATGAGGACATAATATAAAATACATTTTACACTTCAATTTTCACTCAAATAATTCTATAAAGTAAGCACATTCCTACCTTTAAGCCAAGACTATATCCTTCATGACATTAAAGTCCATAGATGTGTGGGGTAAGGTTAGTTTTCCAAAGATAGAAGACCTTTAAGGAAGATAGGTTATATCACTTTTATTACTTACTACTCTTTTACATCTGACTTAAAATCTCATAGGAGTAAAAAAACCTTAATTTTCTGATGGCATGTTTTATAAGCGTTTAATGCTTTCCCTTGATTAATCAGTCCTAGCTCCTCTTTTATGTACTATTAGAGGATAACATTGCCACCTAGTTTTTTTCATCACTATTATTGCATTTTCTCACAAATATATGTGTACCAGTGCTGATAACAAACTAAGCAAAATGGATAATATTCTTAATAATATTGATATAGGAGGAGTTCTTATAAAAATCCTAACCAAAGTGTGCATATGACCCAAGGGGGAACAAAAGGTCCATCAGCATCCTAACATGCTTCTTTATTATTCCTTGTCTTCCCATGTGGTTTCCATCTGTTGCTTGTGAATAATTTCACTGAGGTCTAGTTCACAGTAGGGCTAACTGAGCTCTTTAGAAGAGCCTGACCCTCAACTGAGAGTTTGGGTCTCAGGTATAAGTCTTGGAACTGATTATCTCGCCAATACTGACCCAGTTCAGGAAATTAGAACCTGACCAGCTGCACTTTGCAGGTTGTAGGCTGCAGGCTGGTTGGTCCAGCTTGCTGTCCTTGACATGAGAGCAGACACAGATGTATCCACTAAACAACTTTTCAGCAGTGTTCAATCTTGCCATATCAATACAACCTAGATTCTTACTAAACTGTTAGTGTGTGTATGAGAGATTGAGTTTTTTTAAAAAAATTAAACATATTTTTTTAATTTAATAATAAATGAGTTGTAAAGTAACCACTATTATGCTAAATGGAAATACATATCCACTAAGATGTAGTGAAATTAAAGATAAACTTCTAAATTTGAGCTGAGTATTTTAGTATGCTCAAGCCTCTGAGCTTGTGATCCCAATTCATTTAAAAGAGAAAGAAAATTAATTGAATAGCATCAAAGTGATTTTTTTTTCTTGAGATAGAGGCAAATACTTTTGACTGGAAATTACTTTTCAGCCAGTGATTTATTACTTATTTAGGGTAGTATTCTAATAATCACTTTCTACAGATATTTTGTTGGCATCGATCACTATGGGGAACATGGGGTTAATTCAATTTCAGGTAGGACCATAGCATTGCCCTCAGTTGGTGACACCTTTCAAGAAAGGAGACCTCCAGAAAGGAAGCTTCCATGTCTCCATGAACCCCTCACATCCAGAGCTCTCCATGCACAGGTTTCAACATCCTTTATCTCAGCACTTTTGTCTAAAATCTCCTTTGTAATCTTGTTCTAAGCCAAATGATGCTCCTTTTTTTTTACATACCAGTTCTGGACATTGGATCATCATATGTTCTTTAAGGTGACTTTGCAGCCACATATTGTAATTCCTTGGTGACTCATTTGGCTCAGAGAGGTTAGGAGCTGGTGAAGTTTGAAAGCAATCATGCACAGAATCTGGTGAGAGTAAAGAGCACATTCCTTTGCAAGATAGAGCATTTCACCTTTTTCCCTTTAGCGTTAAGGTTTTTTTTAGAATTCATGAAGTTGTATCTGTACTAAAAAGCTTTGAACCATTAAAGAGAATTATTTAACAAAATTTCTAAAAAAAAATGCCAGTGAAAATTGGTTTGTCTTGAAATTCTGGTGCTTTGTTATTTTGTCACCAAGAAAAAGCCTTTTTTAAAAAAAAGCTTGAGGGAGAATATGAATGTAATAAATATTTCATTTTTGTAGCACATCGTGCATTGTTCTTCAGTTTCAGACCTTGCCAGAAGTCAACACAGTAGTAAATTTCAGCACCTGTGGACCTGTTTCAGTAATTTATGATTTCCATTAGATTTCTATTAGAGATGGGCTGAAACAGTTCAGGCAAGTTCATGTACACCAGCCATGAGTGTGGTTGGCCTGAGGCATGTTTGCATGTGGGTTTTGGTGGCATGCATGCTCTTTGTTGTCTTTTTCCCCATCACTGGTGAAATTGGGACTACTCACAACACTGTCTCAAAAATGTCAGACCACAGAATGATAGGACAGAATCTAGTACCTCAGAGTCCTCTTTGCCACAACCAATAATCCTTTAAATCAATCATTTAAAAAAAAAAAAAAAAACTCAGGAAACCTTGGTTTTATGCATTGGAAAAACACAGATGAATGAGAGATGATCCCTGATTTTGAGGGATTTCTACCAGAAGAAAATCTCATTAAAATAAATGCAATTAAGTATTATATCCTAGTATTAACTACAGAAGGTCCTCTGGCTTATTATGATTAGACTTAGGATTTTTCTACCTTACAATGATGTGAAAATATATTCATACCACCATTCAGAATTTTGGTAAATTTTCATAACCATATATACTAAACTGCATGTAAACAAGGCTACACTGTGAAGTATGGTAGGTTAGATGTATTGAGTCAGTTTCAAATAGAGTATTTTTGACTTACAATGTATTTATAGAGATATAACCCCCCCCACTCTATATCAAGGTGCTTTTGCCCATTTAAACAGATAGAATTTGTAGTGTAATCACAAGCTCCAGATAGTACTACCATTTCAAACACCAAGTACATGGGCACAGACAGTTCTGAGGATAGGAGAAAACCTCTTTCTAAGCAGAAGAACTGGTATGAACAGAATCAGAGGCAGGAATCATGGATTGTCTGCACATGAGGTACAGAAGAGTGTGGTGCCAACATAAAGCTATGGCCCAGATGCATCATTCCAGGGTGCAGTGAAGAGTCGTAGAGCTTAGTGTGGTCTTCACTTACCCTACTGGTGAGCACTGGAAAACCTCAAGAGACTTCCTTAAGCAGAGTCTTGGAAATAATAGAAGAATGTAAATAGTATCTAGGTAACTAACAGCATATACAGAAATGTTCATTTAAGTTAATGTATTGAAATACATGTGCTTAGATTGAACTAAATTTTGTTGTTTTTTTACCCTTCTCATTGGATCAATTTTCATTTGAAGAGCCTGTTAAACTATTAAAATAATGCATTTTGTGTACATTTTCCTTGACATGTAACCTTGGAATGTAATTTTAATAGGTAAATATACTATAGTTAATAAAATGCTTAATATAGTTTTATTTAATCCCTTTTAATCCACAATACAATAAATGCTTAAAATGCAACAAAATAAAGATGAAGCATATTAAAAGAAAACAAAATGTCATTTCATGAAGATGTTTTTATTATTATTACTTGATGCCATGATGACAAAATATTAAAACAACTGTAGCTATAACTTGGGAAATTTGTTAATGTTCACCATAGAATGAATATAAAAATAAATACTGTTAGTTGTTAAAATGTTTATCAGGAATTTTAAAAATATTATAAAGTTGGCATTTACATCAAGTTAAAATTATAAGATATATGAACACCTAAGTTAAAATTATAAGATATATGAACACCTAAGTTATCATTCAATTAAACTTAGGAATACTAAGAAAGAAATGAATAAAACATACTCATGATTGATTTTCTTTTATATCTTCAGTTGAATTTTACTATATAATAGATAGTATCTATTTTTATAATTGGAAAACTTGAAAAAATTATATTATTTTAGGGCCAAAGAAGAAATGAAGAAAGACCAGCTGTGATGGCCCATGATGGTAATTAACTTATTGGAAGACAAGTTCAAGGCCGTTCTGGATGTGTCTTTCACACCCCATCACATCTGTTTATGGCCTGTTTAAACTCCAAAGAAAGACAAAAAAAGAGTGAAGAAGAGGAACAGGGCATACAAGAAACTAACAAGGTCAATCTTTCATTCTCATCCTTTGAAAAATGTTGATTATGGAAATTTAAGATGTATAAATATTTATACCTGATATATCAAAGTTAGGTCGGTCAGCTGGACCTCCCACAAAATGTACAAATCTGTCAAAGTTTAATTATACCTTTAAACTACCATTTTTAGTGCTTTTCAGACATCATCTGTTGCTTCCAAATCTTTCATTTAGTACAAACCTAAATCACCTGTCAAATATTTTCTTCCATAGTTTTCTTAAAGGCCTGGGGAAAAAAATAAAATCTTACCAATTCTTCTATAATTGCTAACTTCCAAGAGAGAAAATAAGGCACGCTTCTGTTGCTCTCAGCACACTATTAGTCATCCCTTGTCCTGAGAAGGGCATTAGACATTGCCTCTCTAGGTCAAGTCACTGGAAGAATAGGAAGTATTCTTGGCACATGGGCCCATGGTCAAATGCCTTTGGGAGACTGGTTTAAACAAAACCAAGCAGTTTACTTCACTAGAGAATTCCTGTTTGTATCTTACTGACTCAAAAATCTCTGAGGAGGAGCAAAGTGAGCCTCTCCCCCCCCCACCAATTTTATTGGCCCTTTCTATCCTTGATCAAAGGGAATTAAATATTCAACCAACTTTTTAAAGAGCCTGCAAACACTGACAAACTTTTATGGCAACATGAATAAATATGTATGTGTTATATTTGGCTTGAAGAATTAAGAGAGCACAAGAAAAGTGAAACTCGAAAAGAAATGCTTGAAAAGAGTGCATAGAACTCCCAGAATATAAGTTCAGACACACATTTAACAAAATCTTGCAAGTGTGTGTGTTCAGTGGTTCACAGTGGAAGACTAGGTGAAATTAGTGCCATAAAATTTGCTTCTGCAATCCCTCCCTTCTCCAGAATGACCATATATTTATGTCATCTTAGAATCAAAATGAAAAGAGCATAAAAGGTAGTGACTTACTAATTAACAAAGAAACATCATGGTAGAGCTTTGGTGTCCTTGAGACATAGATGACCTGCCCTAATAGCTGCTCCATGACCTTCCAGAACTAATAGACAAAATGTATTGCACTGTATTCTTTTCCAATAGGCTAACTTTAATCATTGGTAGATTCTTCTCAGTGACTGATTCTAAGAAGAGTCCTGGTTCTAATACACAACTTTTTAAAAAAGTTAATTATAATTTACTTATTTTTAATTAAGTTTACTTAAAACTGACATTTTGACAACATAAAATGTATACATTTTAATGTCACTGTGTGATGTTCTGATACATATATTCACTAAATAATGTTTATATCAGGTTAGGCTTATTTATCTTTTCAAACATTTCTTTTATAGTATTTATTTATTTATTTATGAAAGAGGAAGAAAGACACAGAGAGAGTGTATGGGCATGCCATGGTCTCTTGACACTGCAAATGAACCTCAGATGCATGTGCCTCTCTCTTCCTCTTTGTATGCCTGGCTTTATGTGTCTATTGGAGAATTGAACCTAGGCCATTGGGCTTTGCAAGCTTTGCAAGCAAGTTACTTTAAGTTCTGAGCCATCTCCCTAGCCCACATTTATCAATTTTAATAGTATAAACTTACAAAATACCTTCTTCTAGTGTATAAAAAATTATATAGTATACTATAATCAGCTGTAATCAATATACTGTAAAGTAACACATAAGACATTTTTACTCCTAAGTATAACTTAGAGATAATTGATCAAATTTTCCCAATCTCTCTCTCTTCTACTGTCACTGTTTCCTACAGTGCTCTCAACATTAAAGGACATTCACATTTTTAAATTGCATAAGAGGCTATGCCATACATGTTTTTCTTGTCTGTCTTACTTTTCTTCATATAATAATATCCAGTTTCCTCCATATTGTTGCAAAAGATAGAATTTTCTTTTGCTTATAGCTAAATAATAGTCCTCTGTGCATGTGAGCTCCATTTCCTTTATCAGTTAATGGACAATAAGGTTGTTTCAATGTCTTCACTATTGTGAAGTGCTGCCTTGATCAGGGGGTGAAGATGTCTTTTCAACAGGCTGATTTAATTTATCTTTGATATATATCCAATAGTAGGAGTGCTGTTTCATATTATAGCTCTATTTTTAATATTTTTAGTTCCTTCAATACTGCTTTCTGCAGCAACTATATTAATTCACATTTCCACCTAATGTGTGAAAAGATTTCTTCTTCTCCACATTCTTTGCAGCACTTACTATTTTTTAAAAAGATTTTATTTTTATTTATTTATTTATTAGGGACAGAGAGTGGGAAAGAGAGAGAGAGAGAGAATGGTGGACGCGCCAGGGCCTCTAACCACTGCAAATGAACTCCAGATGCTTGTGCCCCCTTGTGCATCTGGCTTATGTGGGACCTGGAGAATTGAACCAGGGTCCTTAGGCTTCACAGACAAACACCTTAACTGCTAAGCCATCTCTCCAGCCCAGCACTTACTATTTTTAATCATTTTTATGCACAGGCGTGTGTTAGTGAATAAGAAACACGTGTGTGGGGGGTTGCATGTTCACACGTATATATGTGCATGTGGGGATTTGAGGTCAACCTTAAATATCATTCCCAGGAATGCTGTCCACCATTTTTAAGACAAGTGTTCTTGTTGGCTTAGATCTCATTGATTAGGCTAGACTGGCTGACCAGCACGACCTAGGATCCTCCTGCATCGCCATGTCCAGTGATGGGATTACATGCGTGTATTACATCATCCAATATTTTAAAATTTGTTCTGTGTGTATGTGCATATCTATGATGTGTGAATGCATGGAAGGCACAGGAACCATCACATGCCAGTCCTCTCCTTCCACCTTGTTTGAAAAACAACTCTTATTTCTTCAGAAAATATTACCTCTGATTCTTAAGCCAGGCGTGGTGGCGCACGCCTTTAATCCCAGCACTCGGGAGGCAGAGGTAGGAGGATCGCCGAGAGTTCGAGGCCACCCTGAGACTACATAGTTAATTCCAGGTCAACCTGGACCAGAGTGAGAACCTACCTTGCAAAAAAAAAAAAAAAAAAAAAAGAAAGAAATTATCTCTGATTCTCATCTCACTGTAGAAGAGTTAGGATTATAAACATGCTTGACTGTGTCCTGCTTTGCATGCGTTCCAGGGATTCAAACTCAGGTCCTTGCCCTTGTATGCTAAGTACTTTACCCACAGGGGTATCTCCTCAGCTCCACATCCAGCATTTTTACAAAGATACTGGTGATCTTACTCACGTCCTCGTGATTGGAACTTAAGCATTTCACTTCCCGAGCAATTTTTCAAGCTTCTATTTTTAATTATAATAGACATTTTTTCCTGAGTGGCAGTAATATTTCACATCATTTTGAAATTATCACCTGTAAATTGTAATTTTATCATACATAAGAATTAATTTTCTCTCTTTCCATTTTTACCTCCATTTGCATAGTAACACACCATATACATTTGTGTATACATGCACATATTTTATGTATGGATAATGAACACATAAACACATATACAGTTATCAAAATTAAATGACATACTTATGAAGTACAGTACTCAGTAGACAGTAAGTGCTTATGAAACAGTAATTATACCTGAAATTGGTACACATGACATAATATTCATTGGCATTGATATTCATTTTCTATGTTTATATCTTACCAAACCTCAGAAGCATTTGAATTAAGGAGGAGACAACTGTAATAGAAAATATGCTTAACCTTTTTTGTCTTACATGAGTTTGAGTTATTCATTCTTTTGAAACCTCTCTTACTAATGATTCTCATACACTTACACAACGTATTTTAATCACAATCCCCTTTCAGATTATTCGTTCTTCAATGCAAAACATGATGCACAGCTATAAGCAGTTGGAATGAGAATGTATAAGCACTTAAATTCTTGGCTACATCACACATAGATCACTGTAGTAATTCTTTGTGTATCTTTCTTAACGTTACCAACAATCATTTCAATATTTCAGATTCCAAATGTTAAAATTTTCAGATATTGCTTCCCATATCATCAAAAGAAATTATATCTAAAATTTACTCTATGGGATTTACCAGGCTAGGAATATAAATTAATAAAATCAAACAAGTATGTTCTTTGTGAACCTTTTACTTAGCAGTGATATGATTTAAACCTATGGTTGTAAAAGTCAAGAGAACAGTGAAAATATTAGCTAGTAAGACTCTAGAAAGCTTACCTGGTTTCTTTGTTCCCCAACTTTCCTAATTTTAAAGGGGTTCAATTGAAATGTTGTTTTCAATTCCCTGTGCATGGATTTTGAAGGGAAGGAACTGCATCACACCCAAACAAAAATATCACACCACTCTTTCTCAATGATCTCTGTCATACCATTCTCTTCATTTTCCAAGTCTCTCAGCTCCTTTTAATCTTCTAAGACTTTCACAGTCATTGTTCTAGCAAAATGCTCTGACTGGGCCATTGGGAAACATTTTAAGTTTCCTAGCCATTTTGATACCAAGTAATCACAACTTAAGCTTCTAGCAGTAATTCTCTTCCTGTTCTATACAACAGGATCCAACCACATTCAGCCTCTTCTATTTTCTGCTATTGTCCTGAATTTCACTCCTTATGCTCATGCCTGATGTGTTTATGCACATAACCACATGAGCAACTGACCTGCCTTTCAATACCAAGATCAAATATCTTCCTTTCACACTAACAACAATTTATATGGCTCTGTCTTCATATAAGACACACATACATCACAGCTGTGAGTTTAGCAATTTTAATACCAAATTCATGGTTTGATTATAATTGCACCTTATACGGCAGTTTGTATCACATGATACACAGACATACATATGCACAATTCAGTTAAGTATATGCTAATATGGATAAGGGGAAACAATTAAAGGAATGTTAGAGATGTACTCACACACATGCCAACACCCTGCTGAAATATTGATAATACTGGTAGTGCTACAATGTTGGAGTCTTTCTCCATTATAAACACACAAATGAGATAGGCTAAATACTGTGATTGTATGAATATTGTGTTCATTGTTAACTTGTATTCATATAAATATTAGTCATATTTACAATTTCCCATCATGACCTTCAGCAACTTAAATTTACAGCTGCATAATTGCATATAGCCATTCCTAAAACTAAACAAATTATCTGTTTCATTATAACTTCTAGAAATTGTTAGCAAAAATGTGATTTTTAATATCATTTTTGAGAATATAAATGTGTATATTTGGGAATAATGAAGTTGTTCCTGTAAAATTCATGATAATAAAACTGTTCATGTTATAGAAATTCCATTCCTCCCACATCCTAAGTGGGCTTGTTTTTCTCCAGAATCTATCATTTAGGCTGTAGGGTACTCTAGGGCATGTATCTTGTTGTCACAGTGTCTTACTACAAGTGCATTTTACAGCGATTTCCCACAATCTGAAGAGTGACATTATCACAGTATGATCTCTGTTCTTCACCTTCCAGGGGGCAACCTTATCCAGAAGGTCAGTATAGATGGAGTTTAAAGGAGTGTTTTAGCCACTATGCCTGCAAATTCAGGGAGGCACATACTAAAAGCTACAAAGGTATTACTCAGATCATATTAAAAGTTAGGTCAGTTGTGTGTGTGTGTGTGTGTGTGTGTGTGTGTGTGTTAGTTTTATTCTATATGTTTTAAAGACTGTGTCAAGGTTTCTTTACATTCATATCAGTGCCATAAAACTGAGAAATAAGGCAGTATAATATATTTATGAATATCCTCAAGGAAATAAAAAAGAAATAATGATACAAATAAGAAACATTGATAGATGATATATATGTATTCATTTCCTAGTCTGTCCATGAGCAGGTATCTCAAACTGGGTGGTTCAAAGTATGTCATCTTCTAGTTCCCAAAGCAGGATACTTGAAACCAAGGTAAAATCCCTGCTTCCTTTGGTATCTACAAGAGAGCATCTTTCTCTTTCAGTGTTGGCATCCAGCAGTCTTCACCGTTCTTTATCTTGTAGATATGTCATTCTGGTCTCATAGCTATCTTCTCTCTGTGGATCTTTATACTATCTACCTTCCATCCATGTCTGCATTGGTCTCTAATTCCTGGAGTTTATATGGTCCCTAATCATATTGGATTAACTTCTCTTTTTTTTTTTTTTACTTTTGGAGAGAGACACAGAAAGAGATAGACAGAAAGAGAGAGAGGAAGACAGATAGAAAATGGGTGTGCCAGCAGCCTCTCAGCTGCTATGAACAAAATCCAGATGTGTGTGCCCCCGTGTGGTCAAGTGCAGCATTGTGCCCTTGCATCACTGAGTCTGGCTAAATGTGGGACCTGGAGATTGGAACCAGCGTTCTTAGGCTTAGTAGGCAGGCGCCTTAACCGCTAAGCCACCTCTCCAGCCCAACTTCTTTCTCTGTCTCTCTTTTTTGTCTTTGTAAGGATATATTTTGAAATAACATTGAATCCCAAGGGCAGTGGGAATTAGGACCACAATGTATATTTGTGTAAGAACATGATTCAACCCATAACATGCAAAATAGATGGATAGATAGATGACTTGAGGTTTATCTTATTGTCTATTTGAAATGTATGTGTGCACGTGATATAATTTAAAGATTTTCATCCTAACAATATTAACACGCCTACAATGCTTGTGTATGTGTTTGAGTTTTTTAAAATCTGTAGTCATATTTGTGAATTAACTTTAAGAATTCTATGTTGCAGTGCTGGATACTGTTCCAGGGTCTCATGCTATGCTAGTGCTCTATTGCTGAGATACATGTGAAGAAGGGTTTTAACAAGGGAAGTGAGATCAAAATGTATTACATATGTGTATGAAAATGTTAAAATATTTTGTGCTCCTCTAGGCTTATCAAAGAATTGTATACCAATCCTCTTAAAATAGGAAATGGCCATGTGACTTGACTGAGTGAGAAAAATGTAAGAAAAAGTGAAATGCATCATTTATGGAAAACCTTAAATAACTGGTTGACAAGTTGCTTTCTCCTCCTGTGGCCAAAGGTTGAACTCTGAATGGTGAATGCTACTTCTTTACTATTGAGGATGACCTAAATTAATATTGAAACATACACAAAGCAAGGGATGAACATGTGCTGACAAAAAGAAATGACTCTTGCTTTTTAGATAACTGTGATTTGTCTTTTTTATTAATGTACTATATATTAGATCTATCCTTCATGATATAGATTTTGTGTTCATACACAAACCCATGTGCTTGATACCAAAGGAAGTAAATTTTTAAATATTTTTTACATATTTATTTGTGAAGCAAGACAAAAATAGAGAGAAAGAAAGAGAGAGACGTGAGTATACCGACTAGAACTTTCTGGTACTGCAAATTAACTCCAGATGTCGGTGCTTCTTTGTGTATCTAATCATCTGGCTTTGTGTGGATACTGGGGAATTGAACACAGCACATCAGGCTTTACAAATAAGTGTCTTCAACCACTGAGCAATCTCTCCAGCTCATTTTTTTAAATTTTCATTTTTGTTTTATTGTGATCTGAATACTTATTTGTACTAGTTTTACAGGAATTGAATGACAAACTTTTTATAACATATGTAAAACCAGAAAAAAATTTGTCAAATGGACATCTGACAAAAATATAGTTCTATTTTTATGGTATGAGTGGTGTATACATTCATTCATCTATCTAATGAATGCTTAATTTTATTTTTATTTTTATTTTGGAGAGAGTCAGAGAGTGAGAGTGAGAGAGGGAGAAAAAGAGAGAGTCAGATAGAGAATGGGCACACCAGCAGCCTCTCAGCAGCTGTGAACGAACTCCAGATGCTTGCACCCCTTTGTGGGCAAGTGTGGCATTGCACCCTTGTGTTACTTTGTGTCTGGCTAAACGTGGGACCTGGAGAATCTAATAGGCATTCTTAAGCTTAGCAGGCAGGTACCTTAACCGCTAAGACATCTATCCAGCCCACAAATGCTTATTTAATCCCCTATGCTTGTATATGCTTATATGCTTTTATTGGACAGAATACATCACATGGAGAGAAGCAGATAGCTTACTTTTCTGATATGGTTCATCATTATTTTCTTCATTTTTTTATACTCTAAATATTTGTTAACATTTAATGCAGAATAATATATGTCTTCAGTGTGTACTGCACAATTTGTTGCTCTTCTTTTCTTGCATGTTTGGAATCCAGGTCCTTATGAATGTTAGGAAAAAGCCCTTCCAAAAAACTAAGAAGTAGACCTAGCCATCTTGCAGGTCTTGATATATGACTCATATTCCAATCTGTTATAAGAAGGATGGATTTGTGAGCCATGGGAAAGAAATTCCAGGTCAATTCTTTCAGTCAGGAGCATATATTGAAAAATTCTGGGAAATTGAAGTTATTCTGTGTGAACGGTGATAGTTGAATAATTGGAATAATTATATTGCCTTGTTCCTTTTGCAAGTGTAAATTTTGAGAGAATTAAATTTAATTATGTCATTTGTAAACATTACATAGCCTTTGTATAAAGACTTTTTACTTATGATGTTAAATCCAGAATCTCTGAAAGAGAAGACTCTGAAGTTTGTTTTTACAAAATACTCATTTTAATTGTAATCACTTACATTATAGCATATAGGCCAAAATTTAGATATGCCCATTGCAATAAGAGAATAATAATCTATGTATCCTATACAAATGTTAACTCAATGGAAAAATGACCAAGAGTCTGAACAGATAATTCACTAAAGAAAAAATACAAGTCATGAATATGTGTAAGAATGTATAGCATCGGGGCTGGAGAGAGGGATTAGCAGTTAAGCACTTGCCTGTGAAGCCTAAGGACCCCGGTTCTAGGTTCAAGTCCCCAGTACCCACATAAGTCAGATGCACAAGGTGGCACATGCATCTGGAGTACGTTTGCAGTGGCTAGAGGCCCTGGTGTACCCATTCTCTCTCTCTCTCTCTCTCTCTCTCTCTCTCTCTGCCTCTTTCTCTTTCTGACTGTCTGTCTGTCTGTTGCTAATTAATAAATAAAAATAAACAAAAAAGAATGTCTAGAATCATCTAGAAAACATAAATGATAATAAAACTAGCAGTGTATAATATTTTATAAGAATTTCCAAAGTAATTTCACACAGTATTGGGTAAAGACTGAAGTAACAGATATTTACTCTCACTGATGGTTCTGAGTCAATTAGTACAAGGCTATTTCAAGCAAGTCAATTTAAAAATAGAATGGGGCTGGAGTGATGGCTTAGCAGTTAAGGCTCCTGCCTGCTAAGCCTGAGAATGTCAGTTCCAATCTCCAGGTCCCACGTTTAGCCAGATGCAAAGTAACACAAGGCCACAATGCAGCACTTGCCCACAAGGGGGCACACACATCTGGAGTTCATTCACAGCTGCTGAGAGGCTGCTGGTGTGCCCATTCTCTGTCTTCCTCTCTCTGTCTCTCTCTCCAAAAATAAAATAAAATAAAATAAAATAAAATAAAATAAAAATAAAAATAAGAGTATTCTTCCATGCCTAGCAATTAATCATAATGAAAAATATCCTAGAAAGCTATATTTTACATGTTTGTCATGTAAAAATACTTGTATACTATACAAGGGACTCATTACTAAGAGCAGTGATAAATTAAAATACACTAGTATAATAAACTATTAGAAAAGTTCCAATAATTGTATGAATGCTGTCCTCACTAGATTATACCTACTAGAAAAGAACCAGGATGGGTCCCCAAAACAGTTAAATGGTCTGAAGGAGAGCAAAAAAATAAAAGAGGATTTCAAAAATCAGCTAGCTAAGCTCAATGAAGACATAAATAAAGGCATGGGTGAATTCCAAGAAGCATTAAGAAAGTCAGAAAATGATGTAAAAAACGAACTCAACAGAGGGATCGATACTATACATAAAAAGGCAGTAGAAAATACAAACAAAATTGAACAAGTCCAAAACTCTATAGAAGCTCTCAAGAATAGAGTCAGCCATGTGGAGGATAGAAACTCAGAACTGGAAGACAAAAGAGAAGAAACAGTTCATAAATCCAAAAGTTTGAATAAGTTCAAATTTTTTGTGAACAGAACATGAGGGAAGTGTGGGATACCCTTAATAAACATCTCAACATTCGGATCATGGGAATAGCAGAATGGGAAGAAATTCAGACCAAAGGCATGGAGAACTTCTTTAATAAAATTATTGAAGAAAACTTCCCCCCCTCTCAAAAGAAAGTCCCATGAAGTTACAAGAAGCTAACAGAACTCCAAACAGACTGGACCAAAGGAGAACTTCTCCCAGACATATTATCATCAAGACTCTCTTCACTGACAACTAAGAGAAAATCCTAAAAGCAGCTAGGGAGAAATAACACATTACATATAAAGGTAACCCTAGCAGAATTACTTCAGACTTTTCAGTGGAAATCCTGAAAGCCAGAATGGCCTGGAATGGAACACTGCAAAGTCTAAGAACTTATGGCTTCCAACCCCAACTACTCTACTCAGCAAAAGTATCTCTCATAATAGATGGTGAAAAAAAAAAAAAACTTTCCATGATAAAAGATAGCTTTAAAAATATATGAACACAAAGCCAAACCTACAGAGAGTACTCTAGGGAATTCTCCACACAGAAGAGTCAAATAACCAACCTCAAGTGCCTACAAGTACCAGATTTTAATAGCCAAACTCAGAGGAGTCACAAATAGCTACAAAGTCCAAGAATACACCAAACCACATACACCACCACAATATGGCAGAGATTACATCAAACCACAGTTATTACCCTAAACATTAATGACCTTAATTCACCCATCAAGAGATATAAGCTAACAGGGTGGATCAGAAAATTAGACCCCTCAATACACTGTCTTCAAGAAACCCATCTTACCACTAAAGGCAGACACTTCCTCAGAGTGAATGGGTGGAAAATAATATTCCAAGAAAATGTAAATAAGAAACAAGCAGGCATTGCTATGCTAATATTGGATAAAATAGACTTCAAACCAAAAGTAATCAAAAATGACAAATAAGGCCACTCACTTTTCAAGGGAATGATCCAATAAGAGGATATCACAATCATCTCTATACACCAAACACAGGGGCACCATAATTCATAAAACAAAACCAACTTGACAACAAAACAGAAATAACCACCAATACCATCATAGATAGAGATTTCATTAGTCTTCTATCAGCAATAGATAGATCATCCAAATAGAAATTTAACAGTGAAGTAAGAGAGCTCAACAACCCCATAGATCAACTAGACCTAACAGACACCTAGAGAAAATTCTACCCCAAATCCTGAAAATACACATTCTTCATGGAATCTTCTTAAAATAGATCATATAACTGAGTAATAAAGACTGCCTCCATATTTTTAGGAAAATTTACATAATTTACTGCAGGATATCAGACCACAATGCTACTATGGTAGAAATTAATAACAAAAGATGTGCCAGGAATCACACCAGATCCTGGAAACTGAACAACACACTTTTAAGCAATAAATGGGGTAGTGGATGAAATAAAAAAAAATGAAATTGCAAAATTTCTAGACATGACAATGAGAACACATCATACCAAAACTTATGGGACACAATGAATGCAGTCCTTAGGGGAAAATTAATAGCAATGCCTTCATAACAAATACAGAAAGATCCCAAATCAACAACCTAGCCATCTACCTAAAGGCATTGGAAAAACAAAAAGAATCCAACCCAAAAAGCTCCAGATGGAAAGAAATAATGAAGATCAGAGCAGAAATTAGTGAATTGGAACTAAGAAAAAAATTAAGGAAATTGATAAAACAAAGAGCTGGTTCTTTGAAAAAATAAACAAGATTGATAAACCCCTGGACAATTTGATCAAGCAAAAACAAAAACTAGAGATACTTCAAGGTAATAAAACTAGAAATGAAAAAGAAGAGATCACAACAGACATAAGTGAAATTAGGAGAATCATCCAGACTTATTTCAAAAAGCCTCTACTACACAGAACTGGATAATATTGAAGAAATGCATGAATTCCTGGACCCATACCACCTACCAAAGCTAAACTCAGAGCAGATTAATATCCTAAACAAACCTATCACATCCATTGAAATTGAAAAGGCAATCAAAAACCTCTCCCAAAAGAAGAGTCTAGGACCAGATGACTTCTGACCTGAATTCTATCAAACTTTCATGGAAAAACTGAAACGATTTTTTCTCAAACTGTGCCACATAATCAGAGGACAGGGAAAGAATCTCAGTTCCTTTTAGGAAATTAGTATCACCCTAAGACCCAAACCAGGTAGAGATGCCACAAGAAAAGAAAACTCTAGGCCTATTTTACTCATGAACTTAGATGCAAAGATCCTAAACAAAATCCTCACAAACTTAATTTAACAACACATCAAAAACATTATCCACCTTGATCAACTAGGCTTTATCCCAGGAACACAGGGTTGGTTCAACATATGGAAATCTGTCAATGTAATACACCACATAATAAGCTTAAACACAAAGACCACATGATCATTTAAATAGATGCAGAAAGTGCCTTAGCAAAATACAACATCACCTCATGATCAAAACATTGGAGAGAATAAGCATGGATGGTTTATATCTCAACATAATAAGGGCTATATGTAAAGCTCCTTAAGACCAAATAATACTTAATGGGGAGAGACTAAAGGAATTCAACTGAGATCACGAAAAAGATAGGGGTGTCCACTTTCACCTCTGTTCTTCAACATAGTACTGGAAGTCCTGGCTCAAGCAATAAGAGAAAGAAATACAGGGATACAAATTGAAAGGAAGAAGTTATGTTAGCCCTATTCACAGATGACGTGATTATGTATATAAGTGACCCGAGAACCTCCATCTTAAAACTCTTAAAGGTGATCAATTCCTTCAGCTACATAGCAGGATACAAAATCAATGCACAAAAATCAGTATTCTTTCTATATGCAAAAAGACAAAGATACAAAGAAAAAATAAGCAACATCCCATTTTCAATAGCAACAAAAATATAAAATACATTATCCCATTTTCAATAGCAACAAAAAATACCTTTGGATAACATTAAGCAAGGATGTGAAAGACTTATATAATGAAAACATAAAAACATTCAAGAAAGAAATTGAGGAGGACTTGAGAAAATGGAAAGAACTCCCATTGTCCTGGATAGGCAGAATTAACATTGTGAAAATGGCAATCTTTCTAAAAGCAATATACATATTTTATGTAATACCAATAAAAACCACAACATTTTTCTTCACCAATAGAAAAAATTGATCTCAAAATTCATATGTAATGGCAGAAGACCTCGGATATCCATGCACATCCTCAGCAAAAGAAACTCTTTTGGAGGCATCACCATACCTTATCTGAAGCTATATTACACAGCCATAGTAACAAAAACATGGTACTGACATAAAAACAGTATTATGGACCAATGTAGAAGAATAGAGGACCTGGACTTTGGGCCAAATAACTACAGGTATTTGATATTTGACAACATCCCTAACAATGTAGACTGGAAAAAAGACAGAATCTTCAACAAATGGTGCTGGGCAAACTGTACAACCATATGCAGGAAAATGAAACTCAATCCACACATCTCAACATGCATAAAAATCAAGTCCAAATGAATCAAAGACCAGAAATTCTGCCACTAGTGGAAGAAAAAATAGGAGTAACCTTCCATGATATAGGAGTGAAAAAAGACATACTGAGCAAAACCCCAGTAAGTCAGGAAATTAAACAATTGCTCAGCCTTTGGCATCTCATGAAGCTGAAAAGTTTTTCCACAGACAAACATAAAATAAGCATAGCCCCCTCTTCCATGAATTTCCCTGAGCCACATTGGGGTCATTATAGTTCTACTTCAGTGATGAGGTTTTGGGAGCCTCTGTGTCTCTAGATATCTTGCTTAGTAGGAGTTGGATGTTCTCTGTGTTTATCTCCTTCAGCCTTTTTCTGGTGTTGTGATCATCAAGCATGCTGTACTCTTGCCCTTCCCCCGCATTACTCTATGGTTTCAGCTGGGGCCCTGATGAGATGTGATTGGTTGGTCCTCCTTTCAGGTTCATTGTCCATCTGGAAAAGATAAGCAAATTCTCCAATGGAGAGAGGAGTTAGTACTAGATAGGTGGGGATGGCCATAGATATTTTAGAGGGAGTTTTATATGCATAGACCCTCTTCTTGCCCACATTTGGTGGTGCCTTGATCTTGGAAAGAATGTTAGGGCCACAAGTTGGGGCATTATGCACAGAGATTTGGCCTATCCCCCATAACTCTTGACTACCCCCACAATGCATGACCCACAACAATTTGGGACACACATGTTATAGTCTGTTGAACTCCCATTGACTATGTAGACTGTGCTTCTTTCTTGGAACCACAATCTTGAAGGCCTATAATTGGAGAAGAATGCTAATTTCTCTTACGTTCTTAGCTAGAAAGTGAGATGTGAGAATCTATGAATAAAGGTTCCTTCTCCGTATTTCGCCCCCAATTGGGTTTCTTAGAGTAAAGTAATATCTATGAGAGAATATGCGAAGCAGCAACTATGAATTTTTCTAATTTCTAACTTTATTTTTAGAGTTGTTTTAGGTTCAGAAAAAGTGAACAAAATAGTGAGTTCCAATATAACCATTGCCTCTACATGTGCATGACATCTCTCACTATTAACTTCCCACACTGCAAAGGCACATTTAATAATTGATAAGCTAATGTTCTTATGTCACTAATACAGGGCCTGTAACTTACAATAGAGCTTACTCTTGTATCTGCTATTGGTTTTATAGAAAACCTGTAGTGAATGCATCATGGAGAGTTCTTTGACTTCCTTAGACATTATCTGTGCTTCTTGAGCTATTAATTCTTCCCACCTCTAAATGCTTACAGCCCACTGCACATACTGTCTCCATAAGTTTCAATTACTAGAATGCCATACATTTGGAATCTCATAGAATTTGCATCTATCAGATTTGATTGTTTCACTGAATAAACATATCATATGATCTTCATATTTCAAATTTTGAATGTTTCACACTGCTTTTATCATTTTAAGTTTACTGTGAATGGAATAAAATGTCTTTTCTGTTACTGTCCAAACATCATGCACACTTTGCATATCTTTAGATTGAAATTCTAAACCCACTACCACACCTTAAGATCTGCCCAGTGACACCATCTCCAGTCAAGTGGCTGCAGATGCAAAATATAAACTAATAAAACACTGAATATACTGGGTGACATCTATTCAAACTACCTCATTCCACCCCTGGCCCCCAATAGATTTATAACTATCACACATTATAAATCGTATTTGGTCCAGTTTCAAAGGTCCCCATAGTCTTGACCAACTTAAGATAGTGAGTCCTGTAAAATCAAACAAGTTAAATATTTTCAACATATAAGTACACAGAGTAAACATTTTATCTGGTATTAGGCATAACAATTAGAGACTAGAGCAATGCAAACTCAGCCACCATCAGCAATCACCAAACACCTGCAGTTCAAGTTTAGTAAAACCAGAGACTGACAGTCTCCGATTTTCCATTTTTGCCCCTCCAGCTGGGCAGAGTAGCCAGGGAAAACTTCCATCCCAGACCAATAGTGCACTCCATGGTAGCCCTTGCACAGTCCTGGTGTATCCAAAATGTCTTCAGGTCTCCATGCAAACCACAGTCCATCTTCCAAAGGCTCTTTCAAACTATCAGGGCATCACACCCTGCCTCATTTTGCATCTCAGCAGCAGATCTGGGAACCATGTGCAATTTATGACCAATCCATGCATTTTTCATGCTTCTAAAACTAATACCAGGTGTGCAGGACACAGCCATATTCATAATCCAGGGATGAAATAAATCATAGCCTTGAAAAGCAGGTTCCTTCTCTAGTCAACTCTTTCCAAAAGAGTTTGCATTTCTAACAGTTTTTCTTCAGGGATCTTCTCCATTGTTTTAATGTAACGTATTTGGCCACCTTCCTTAAGATTGCTAACGTGTTGACAATAACAGCTCCAGTAATCTAAAACCAGTCTCAGTGCCTCTAATTTTAACTTGCTTGAGGTTTTTCAACTTAAAATCTTAAATCTCTCAGTCCAATATCTTTAGCCAAGCACATCAGTCCTTTACAAATTTAACCTTGATCAAACTCTCTGGGCCTGGGCAGCAGGATGCAGCCATCCCTTATGCCAGTAGCCCAGTTCCAACAAAGTCCTCTTTAGTCTTTGCTTCCCCTTAGAAAGCTCATAAGCCAAGCCTTGAAGTTCAATACTGTCTGCACTTAGTATTCTCAAACTCTCATCAGAACCTGAAGGAAGGATCAGCCTATCACACCTCACCAGGGCCCCAGCTGAAACCATAGAGTAATGTGGGGAAAGGGCAAGAGTACAGCTTTCTTGGTGAACAAGACACCATAAAAAGGCTGAAGGAGATAAACACAGAGAACGTCAAACTCCTACTAAGCCACATATCCAGAGACACAGAGGCTCCCAAAACCTCACCACTGATTTAGAACTAAAATTATCCCAACATGGCTCAGGGAAATTCATGGAAGTGGGGGTGGAAAGAGTTCTAGAGCCACAAGTTGGGTCATTATGCACAGAGACTTGGCCTATCCCCAATAATTTTTGACTACCCCCACAGTGCAAGACCCACATTCCCCATTGATGAGGGTCCCTTTGGAGGGGGGAGAACAGAGCAGAGGATAATGGAGTTACCAATATGAATGCAAAGTTAGAATAGTATAAACCAAATAATAAATTATTTAAAAAAATTTTTTAAATGTATGGCATGTTTCAATAACACACACACACACACACACACACACACACACACACACACACACAAAAGAATAGTCGATAAAACTTGGCTTACCACTCCAGAAGGCATCTTCAGTTGCAAGCACCAAGTCCATGCCTGTTCCTCCAAAACAAAGGTTCCAAAAGAAGAAAAGCCATATGGTTAGGTTCACCTCAGCCCACTCCTTGGTACCACTTCTGCAGCAGACAGCTTCAGGTTTGCTGAGATGAACTTCTAGACTAGGCACAGATATGGAGGAAGGGATATTTATTGAAGCTTATAGATCCAGAGTTCCATAATGGCAGAAGAAGCTGGCCTGCCTTCACAGGACCAAACACAGAGAGAAAAGCCACAAGCCAAAAACCACATAGCATAGCACACCTTAGGAATTCCAGCTAGACACACTTTTTTTTTTTTTTTTTAATTTTTTGTTGTTGTTTTTTGAGATAGGTTCTCACTCTAGTTCAGGCTAACCTGGAATTTTCTATGTAGTCTCAGGGTGGCCTCAAACTCATGATGATCCTCCTACCTCTACTTCCCCAGTGCTGGGATTAAAGGTGTGTGCCACCATGCCTGGCCAGCTAGGCAGGCACACTTTGCATATCTTTAGATTGAAATCCTAAACCCACCACCACACCTTAAGATCCACCCAGTGCTACTGCCTCTAGCCAAGTGGCTGCAGATGCAAACTATAAACTAATAAAACACTGAATATATTGGGGGACATTTATTCAAACTACCACAACCTCCTTCACAGTTTTGACAGCAAAGACATTTTCATGGAAGTTCTTCTTGCATAGAAATAGGTCCTGGATGTGTCCTCATTTTTCCTAGCTCCTTCACCCTCCAACTATATTATTCTCTACCCACTGAAGACTGATTTTGTCACTTTCTTGGTATGATTTGCTAGTGTTGTATTCTTGACTATATCAAAGTTATTACCTCATTGTCTTGTATTGCTTCTTTGCTCACTTTTATCCCCAGGGAAAAACCAGCTACACAAATAATATGAGTTTCACTTTAATCCTCATTATATTAAATACTGTCTGATCATGAACAAGTTCTCAAAAGTTATTTTCCTATTTAAAAGTTAATTCTATTATTATTTATTATTTATTCTAACAACAAAATTGAAAGTCTAAAATAGTTTCTAGAAGGTTCAGAAGGCAACATCTTTTAAAAAGAGTTACCCAGCTTTCCTTTGCAAATTAAAACCCAGGAGAAAGTTCTAAATTCTTTTCTTTCTTTCCTTCTTTCTTTCTTTCTTTCTTTCTTTCTTTCTTTCTTTCTTTCTTTCTGTTTTTATTTTTTTGGGGGGGAGAGACACAGAGAGAGACAGAGAGGGAGAGGCAGAGAGAAAGCGAGAGAGAATGGGTGCTCCAGGAGCCTCTCAGCTGCTGTGAATGAACTCCAGATGCTTGTTCCCCCTTGTGGGCAAGTGTGGCATTGCACCCTTATATCACTTTATATCTGGCTAAACGTGGGAACTGGAGATTGGAACTGGCATTCTTAGGCTTAGCGGGCAGGTCCCTAAACCGCTAAACCATCTCTCCAGACCCCTAAATTCTTTTTTTTTTTTTTTTTTTTTTTTTTTTAATATTTATTGACAACAAAACATACTTACATACCAAAGGTGCGTATTTTTCCCTCCCCTCCCCCCTTCCCCTTTAGAACTCCACTCTCCATCATATCCCCTCCCTCTCTCCATTAGTATCTTTTTTTAATATGATGTCATCCTCTTTTACTTCTACTATGAGGGTCTTGCGGAGGTATTGCTAGGCACAGCAAGGTCATGGATATCAAGGCCAATTTCTGTCTGGGCAGTTGCATTGTAGGGAGTCGACCCTTCCTTTGGCTCTTCCATTCTATCCGCCCCTCTTCCGCAATGATCCCTGAGCCTTGGAGGGTGTGACAGAGATGTTTCAGTGCTGGGCACTTCTCCATCCCTTCTTCTCAGCACTATGTTGCCTTTTGGATCATCCCAGTGGTCATCGCCATCTGAAAAGAGAAGCTTCTCTAACCAGAAGTGAGAGTAGCATTAATATGTGAATATGAGCATTAAGTGTAGTATTTTCCGGGCAGCTTGGTGGGAATAGTATATACATTTAGATAAGGGCATGCTTTATACCCCTAAGGCTTATGACCTTACCTACCATAGACTTTACTTAGGTTTTTCAGTACCAGGTATGTATTCCCTCCCGTAGAGAGGGCCTTCAGTCCAATTATAGAGCAGTTGGTTACCCCACAAGTAGACATGCCACTATTGCACCCGTTCAGTCTTTGGGCCTGTCTGGCCAAATTTGAATATTCAGCGTCCACTGTTTTCACTGCTGATGACTTCTGTCTCCCATACTCTGCATGCAGTGCAGCTTTTTCCAGCTTTCAGTTGGCTGGTCTACAGGGAGAAGGTTTTCTGCTCAGCACCAGCTTGCTTTCTCAGTGACCTTGCCTCTCAGGCAAGAGATGTCTTCAGCAATAGGGTCTTACTATCTGTTTCTCAGGGGAAACCAAGGGCTTTGGCAAAAGCCTTTAATGTTTTGGAGGCTACCGGGACCTCCTTGGCCAACAACTCACTGGAAGGTATCCCATCCCAGGTACTGAAAATTTTCTAGTAACAGTCTACAGCTTCTAGGTGTACCATTATTCAAAAAACTAGTTTTACATAAGTCTTATTCACAATCTTTTGAAATTAGATTGACCCTCCCCTTGCCCTTCTTTTATGCATTCTCTACCCATGGCCTTGGTTAGGCCATTCCCCTCCTTGTAATCAGTCCTTCCACTTACATATGTGCAATACCATACACTTCAGTCCTTCCCTTTCCTCCATCCCTTATAGCCTTTTACCAGCTTACTGGTTTCTGGTACCAATTTTTGGTTCCAGTTCACACACAAGTCTGTCTATTTGTAGCTAGGATCCACATATGAGAGAGAACATGTGACGTTTGGCTTTCTGACCCTGGGTTACCTCACTTAGTATAATCCTTTCCAGATCCATCCATTTCCCTGCAAATTTCATAATTTCATTTTTCTTTACCGCTTGAGTAGAACTCCATTGTGTAAATGTACCACATCTTTATTATCCATTCATTTGTGGTGGGACATCTAGGCTGCTTCCATTTCCTAGCTATTGTGAATAGAGCGGCAATAAACATGGTTTTGCAAGTATCTCTAAGGAAGTGAGAAGAGTCTTCTGGATATATGCCTAGGAGTGCTATAGCTGGATCATATGGTAAATCTATTTCTAGCTGTCTCAAAACCTCCACACTGATTTCCACAATGGTTGGACCAGGTTACATTCCCACCAACAGTGTAGAAGTGTTCCTCTTTTTCCGCATCCACGCCAACACTTATTGTCATTTGTTTTCTTGATGGAAGCCATTCTGACAGGAGTGAAATGGAATCTCAAAGTGGTTTTAATTTGCATTTCCCTGATGGCTAAGGATGTGGAACACTTTTTCAGATGTTTATATGCCATCTGAATTTCATCTTCTGTGAATTCTCTATTTAGTTCCATAGCCCATTTTTTAACTGGGTTGTTTGAATTCTTATTATTCTGTTTTTGAGTTCTTTGTATATTCTGGATATTAATCCTCTGTCAGATGTATAGCTGGCAAAGATTTTCTCCCATTCTGTAGGTTGTCTTTTTGCTCTACTCACAGTGTCCTTTGCTGTACAAAAGCTTTATAATTTCATAAGGTCCCATTGGTTGATTAGTGATTTTATTCGCTGAGCAATTGGGGTTATATTCAGAAAGTCCTTACCTATGCCAATATGTTGAAGGGTTTCCCCTACTTTTTCCTCTAGCAGGTTCAGAGTTTCAGGTCTGATATCAAGGTCCCTGATCCATTTGGAATTGACTCTTGTGCATGGAGAAAGACAAGGATCTATGTTTATCCTTTTACATACCGATGTCCAGTTTTCCCAACACCACTTGTTAAAGAGGCTATCTTTTCTCCAATTAATATTTTTGGCATTTTTGTCAAAAATCAGGTGGCTGTAGCTGCTTGGATTAATATTTGGGTCTTCTATTCTGTTCCATTGATCTACCTGTCTGTCCTTGTGCCAGTACCATGCTGTTTTTGTTACTATGGCTTTGTAATATAACTTAAAATCGGGTATGGTTATACCACCTGCCTGATTTTTGTTACGCAAAATTGTTTTGGCTATTCGAGGTTTTTTGTGTTTCCAGATGAATTTTAGGATTGTTTTTTCTATTTCCGTGAAGAAAGCTATTGGGATTTTAATAGGGATCGCATTAAATGTATAGATTGCTTTTGGTAAGATTGACATTTTCACAATATTGATTCTTCCAATCCAGGAGCATGGGATGTCTTTCCATTTCCTTGTGTCTTCTGTAATTTGTCGCTCGAGATTTTTAAAGTTCTCATTGTAGAGATCCTTCACTTCCTTGGTTAAGTTTATTCCAAGGTATTTTTTTTTTTTTTGAGGCAATTGTGAATGGGAGAGATTCCCTGATTTCATCCTCTGCACGTTTGTTGTTAGTATATAGAAAAGCTACTGATTTCTGTGTGTTTATTTTGTATCCTGCTACATTGCTAAAAGTGTTTATCAGCTCTAACAGTTTGCAGGTAGAGACTTTAGGGTCTTTTAGGTATAGAATCATATCGTCTGCAAATAATGATAATTTGATCTCTTCCCTTCCGATTTGTATCCGCTTTATGAGTGTCTCTTGCCTTATTGCTGTGGCTAAGACTTCCAGTACTATATTAAATAGTAGTGGGGAAAGTGGACACCCTTGTCTTGTTCCTGAATTTAGAGGAAAAGCTTCAAGTTTTTCCCCATTTAGTATTGTGTTGGCTGTAGGTTTGTCATAAATAGCTTTTATTATGTTGAGATATGCTCCTTCTATTCCCAGTTTCTGTAATACTTTCACCATGAAGGGGTGTTGGATTTTGTCAAATGCCTTTTCTGCATCTATTGAGATGACCATATGATTTTTGTCCTTCAGACCATTTATATGGTGTATTACATTTATGGATTTGCGTATGTTGAACCATCCCTGCATCTCTGGGATAAAGCCTACTTGGTCAGGGTGAATAATCTTTCTGATAAATTCTTGTATTCTGTTTGCCAGTATTTTGTTGAGAATTTTTGCATCCATGTTCATGAGGGAGATTGGTCTATAATTTTCTTTTTTTGATCTGTCTTTGTCCGGTTTGGGTATCAGGGTGATGCTGGCTTCATAGAAGGATTTTGGTAGAGTTCCTTCCTTTTCTATTTTATGGAAAAGTTTGAGAAGCATTGGCGTTAGATCCTCCAGGAATGTCTGGTAAAATTCACCAGTGAATCCATCTGGGCCTGGGCTTTTTTTTAGTTGGGAGACTTTTTATAACTGCTTGAATCTCTGTGGTTGTTATAGTTCTATTTAAATGGTTTATCTCTTCTTGATTTAATTTTGGTAGGTCATATGAATCAAGGAATTCATCCATTTCTTTCAGGTTTTCAAACTTAGAGGCATATATATTCTTAAAGTATGTCTGTATGATTTTCTGAATTTCTTTGGTATCTGTTGTGATGTTGCCTTTTTCATCTCTAATTTTATCAATTTTTGTCTCTTCTCTCTTTCTTTTGGTCAGATTTGCTAAGGGTTTGTCAATCTTGTTTATCCTTTCAAAGAACCAACTCTTTGTTTCATTGATCTTTTGATTTTTTTTTGGTTTCCATTTCATTAATTTCTGCCCTAACCTTTATTATTTCTTCCCATCTACTAATTTTTGGTTTGCCTTGTTCTTCTTTTTCCAAGGCCTTAAGGTGAAGCATTAAATTATTTAGTTGTGAACTCTCCAATTTCTTAATATATGCACTTAGGGCTATAAATTTCCCTCGTAGGACTGCCTTCATTGTGTCCCAAAGGTTTTGGTATGTTGTATTCTCATAATCATTTGATTCTACGAATTTCTTGATTTCCTTTTTAATTTCTTCAATGACCCATACATCATTCAATAAAGTGCTGTTTAGTCTCCATGAGTTTCTGTATGCTCTGTATATTTTCTTGTTGCTGATTTGCAGTTTAATCCCATTGTGGTCAGACAATGTACAAGGGATTATTTCAATTTTCCTGTATTTGTTAAGATTTGATTTGTGTCCTAGTATATGGTCTATTTTAGAAAATGTCCCGTGTGCTGCTGAGAAAAATGTATATTCTGCAGCATTTGGATGGAATGTTCTTTAAATATCTGTTAGGTCCATTTGTTCCATGGTATCATTTAATGCAGATGTCTCTCTGTTTATTTTTGCTGGGTAGACCTGTCAAGTGATGAGAGTGGGGTATTGAAGTCCCCCACTACTATTGTGTTAGGAGATATCTCTGACCTTAATTCTAATAGTGTTTGTTTGATGAAATTGGGAGCCCCCATGTTAGGGGCATATATGTTTAGGATTGTAATGTCCTCCTGTTGGAGTGTTCCTTTAATCAGTATAAAGTGACCTTCTTTATCTTTCCTCACAAATGTTGGATTGAAGTCTATCTTGTCAGAAATTAAAATAGCAACCCCTGCTTTTTTTCTAGGCCCATTTGCTTGAAATACCTTTTTCCAACCTTTCCACCCTAAGAAGGTTTCTATTTTTATTGAGAGATGAGTTTCCTGGAGGCAACAGATGGTAGGATCCTGCTTTTTAATCCAGTCTGCAAGTCTGTGTCTTTTGATAGGGGCATTGAGACCATTGATATTAAGAGTTATTATTGACATATATGTGTTTATTCTCACCATTCTTCTTATTTTTTTAGTTTTTCCTGTTTTCCCTTTACTCACTTGTTTTAACTGTTATTTGAGTATGGTTTATTTTTTCCTATTTCCTGATGTGTGTGCTTTGCTTTCTCCTCAGCATGAATGATTCCTGCAAGTATTTTCTGTAGAGCTGGTTTAGTTGCCAAAAATTCCTTTAGCCTGTCTTTGTTGTGGAATGTCCTTATTTCTCCATCTATTTGGATAGATAGTTTTGCAGGATAAAGTAATCTCGGTTGACAGTTTTTATCTTTCAGAACTTGAATACATTACTCCAGGCCCTTCTGGCCTTTAAAGTTTGTGTTGAGTAATCTGCTGTGAGTCTGATGGGCTTCCCTTTGTAGGTCACTTGCTTTTTCTCTCTAGCTGCTTTCAATATATTTTCTTTGGTTTGTATGTTTGGTAGTTTAATTATAATATGGCGGGGAGAGGTTCTTTCCAGGTTTTGTATGTTTGGTGTTCTAAAGGCTTCCTGTATCTGCATTGGCATCTCTTTCCCAATTTGGGGGAAGTTTTCCTCTATGATTTTGTTGAAAACACCTACTATGCCTTTGGAGTGAAATTCTTCTCCTTCTACTATCCCTTGAATTCTTATGTTTGATCTTTTCATAGTGTCCCGAATATCCTGTAATTCCCATTCATACCTTCCTATTATTTTGTCTTTCTCTCTGTTGGACTGTATTAGATCAGCTACTTGGTCTTCTAGCTTCGATATCCTGTTCTCTCCTTCATCCATTCTACTAGAGAGATTTTCTACAGAGGTTTTAATTTCACTGACTGTGTTCTTTATTGCTAGCATTTCTGAGTGGGTTTTCTTTATTCTTTCTATTTCCGTATTTATGTCTAGTATTGACCTCCTTATTTCATTAAATTGGTTTTCTGTGTTTTCTTTGAATCCTTTGATTTCTTCTTTGAAGTCTTTGAACCCTTTCATTTCCTCTTTGAGTTCTTTGAACATAATTATAATCATTCTTTTGAAATCTTTCTCGGGGATGTCCTCTAAGTCAGCCTCACTGAAGGTCATTTCTGATATATTAATACTTTTTGGTGGATTTATATTGTCTGGATGTTTTGTGTTTCTTGTATTGTAATGTAGAGATCTTTGCATCTTGAATTAATTTAATGCTTGGGTTTTCTAAATATCTGCAGTAATGTTAGATGTATCAATCAATCTGATATTATATGTCTTCAGTGTAGGAGTTAAAGGTGTTAAGTGTGGTTCTTAAGGCTCTCAAAGTAATCACAGAAGTGACCCTTGCCTGCTATGAGATTATCAAGTGGGGTGAATGGAACAGAATACAGTCAAGATCCAAAAATTTAACTCAACAATGTACCCCTTCAATGAAATACAGCACAGAGTATTTGTGCAAAAGCAGGTATTATGACAAGGTCACAGTTCCTAAGGATATGTGTTAGCCCACGCCCTTAATCCTGTCAGCTGGGAGGCTAAGATTTCTGATCTGTAGAGAGTTCCAAGGTCAGCTTGTGATCAAGAGAGACCCTTCCCCAATGAATGACAGAGGAGGAAACAAACCAGGAAGCAACAAATGAGCAGCCTAGAAAATAGCTTATTTAGGAATGTCAGATCTGACCATCCAACAGGATTATATACCAGGCTTATTTGTTGGGTACTAACCTAGTGAAAACCAAATTACCTTTTGGAACGGGTTTGATCACAGCTATGCTGCCCGGCAGCTAGGTTCCTTTGCTGTGACGTGGATTCAGGAGGTCAGCTGCGTTTGTGGGTCTCTGCTTTCCCTGCGCCCGATGCTGCTGGTGAGCTCTTTCCCAAGTCTCTTGCTCGCCGTAGTTGCACTCGTGGTGGGGGAGGGGAGGCTGTGAGTGGCGGCTGAAGTCCGTCTGTTCTTCTACGCGATCCTCTTCCTCACAAGCCTCTTTGTTTGTCTCTACTGTCCTCCTTCCACGCTTCTTGAGATTGTGAGGAGGCGGTGTGAGTGGAAAATTCTCCTCGCCTGCCTTTAAAAGTTCTGCGGATCAGCTGTCTCAGGCAGCGCCTAGCCGCGCCCCCACCGCGGCAGCTGCGGCGGCTGTGGAGCCGCTTCTGTGGGCTCCAGACGCTCTGGAACTCTCCTACTTCTCTGCTGGGCTTGAAAGTTTACTATGTATCTCACTTTTTAGTAGAAAAGTGTATTTTGCTGGGTTTTGTTTTGCTTTTGTTCGCTACCCTCTTTTGGCGAGGTTCCTATGTCGCCATCTTAACCGGAAGTCCCCCTAAATTCTTAATAAGCAACAAACCAAGAACATTGGTGATTACCTATGGGATGAAGATCACAGAGAGCACATACAATGTGATATTCAGGATGCAACATACCTTCACTACATGCAATCCAAGACAAAACTTGAAAACTAGAACTCAAAATAATGCCTGGTTATTGGTAAATAAGATTTTCAAAATTTCCCTTAAGTTAACAGTAAGAGATGCAACTTATTAAAAATTTAATCTGTAGCAAAAATATCTGAAAATGAATCAAACTCAAATGCCCCTCAGGGTTTGAACTTGGATCAGTATATACTTAGCTTATTCTGTTTTCTCTAACTAAAGAACATTTGATATTTTCATGATGCTATATGCTAACGATGTGCATGCAAATATAAACTTAATTGAAGACTTGAGTGTAGACATGATAAGTATTGCTCTATCTGTTGTAGAGAAAAAGGAACTGAGTCACAAGATGGGAAATGCTCAAAGTCACAGTCCAAGGTCATTAAACATGGTATGGAAAAGCACTTAATTTCTATTCCTATTTCCTATTTTCTACATAAGGCCATTTCTTTCAAAAGGAAAATAAAGCTTTTTATAAAATAATGTTATTAAAAACTTTGCTTTTTGTCTGTATTTTCCATGACAGGAAAGAGGATTAATATAAATAATGTCAGCTTAAACCACAAAGTTAAAAGAAAGCATTTGGGATAACTTGATTAAACTGAAAATTGTTATAAACTTAACTATTCCAGATGATTAAGTTTTTACAGTAACATCAACTACACTAGAGTCTGACCTTGACTTTTCACACTGCCATGCTTTCCCAGAGCTCAATACCCCCCCATAAGGCTTATCCTTGAAAACACATATTTCTAAGAGGTCAGGAATACTATTGGCTATTAATATTAAGGTGATCAATAAATCAACAGTTTTGGGTATACCTGAAAACTTCAACTCAATGCATTTAATTCTTCAGAATGTAAAATACATAATTATTTTCAAATTGATTTGAAGTATTTTCAAAACTATATGATAAGCATCATATACCTACCAATGCAACACAAACATTAAAAATATCCTCATTTATAATACATGTTAGATCTAAATGTTTTAGTTAGGAAATTATATTTAGAGAATACATTGTTTAATTTACAATAGGTAATCTTGTTTACTGAGTCACTAAGTACAGATAAGCTTTTGTATTTTACTCATTGGATAATTTCATTATCCCTCAGTCTAACCAGAGAAAGATATTAATTATTCTCATTCATAATCAGTTTAGGTCCATGAATAAATAATAAATCTATTTTTCCCTAAGACATGTAACAACTTTCAAGTCTTTCCAAAAGGATTCACATCCTCTTTTTGGAGACACAAACCCATTGACGTAGATCCAGGATGCTAATGTCCCAAAGCACACTGAGCCCACTGACTTACTCATGCAACTGAACAATTCTCCACATTCATCAAGAAGTCAAAAACTCACCCAGAACATGGGCACCAGCAAACCTGGCCTCTGTGGGGAATTAGGGGTGGGAGTTTTAGATGATTAGTACTTTTGCTTCAATTCATCTCTTTGCTCTAGTTTGGAGGTCAAGTTATGAGTTAATTAAATTATGTTTACAAAGTTCAAGAAACAATGCAATGGTTTTCTGCACATCCAAGATTCAGCTAAATATAAAGTACCTAAATAGAAACTATGATGTATTAACAATAGCAAGTTGAGAACTTGAGTGAGACATGAGTATAAGATGCAATGGAGTAGACAGCATTTGAGAAACAATTTAAAAAATAAAATTTTATGTCCATTTTAAATTTCAGTTTCAATATACATTATTGTTATCACTGAATAGATTTTGTTGGAATAAAACATATGTCAGGTTTAAGAAGATGTTTGAAAATATGGAATTAAATTTAGAGGATATTTTATAGTATCAGAACTTCACCATTAGAAATATACTCCCAAGGGGCAAGAGAGATGTAGAATGCTTTTTATTTTTTAAACATGAAAATTCCAGGATTCCTTGGCGAAATGACAACTAAAACTTTGAACAGATATCAGGTTTCTTGGCAGGATCTTCAAACTATCTTGAAGTATCCCTTGATGGTAAACCTGTGAGTGATCTTGTGCCGAGATTCTCTACTGACAGTAATGTTTGGACATGGAAGGTTTATAACTGGTTTGCCTTCTATAGAAAAGAAAACCTGGAAGTTGTCAAAAATCCCTATCCACAGTCAATTTCAAGATGAGCTTTAAATCCTTATCTTGCTTTAAGACAAAGAGGAGAGGGAGAAGGAAAGGGAGAAGGGACTTTAAGCCTGGAATATATAAATGTGATTAGAAAATTCACAGCCTTATTGTTGCTTTCCTCAAATGTTAAATAAGTAAGAATATAGAAAAATGAGCTCAAAATTTTCCCTACCAATTAAAATTCAAGATTATTATTTTATCCCAAGTATGTATAATTACATTGAAGAACAAGGTTTCTATAACATGAAAATTTTTGATTGTCATCATACCATCATACTTATGGTAATATTTGTCATTATTTTATAATTGGTGAAGAGGATTAGGTGTCATCACATGAAAAAAGATCTCTTTTTAAAATATTTTTATTTATTTATTTATTTATTTATTTATTTATTTATTTATTTGACAGAAAGAGGCACAGAGAGACACACACACACACAGAGAGAGAGAGAGAGAGAGAGAGAGAGAGAGAGAGAATAAGCATGCCCGGGCCTCCAGCCATTGCAAACAAATTCCGGACACATGCACCACCTTGTGCATCTGGCTTATGTGGGACCTGGGGAATTGAACCTGGGTCTTTTGGCTTTGCAGGCAAGCACCTTAACTGCTAAGTCATTCCTCCAGCCCAGAGAAAGATCTCTTGATATTTTCTACTTCACTTGGGTAGGTGTTTCGTTAATTGGACTGGAATACACAAAAGAAAATCAACCTCCTTCTAAAGATGTAAAGAAGGAAATATCTCATTACTCTGTTTAGGACATATTCTCTGTCAAGAGACAAATGGGAAAACACTTTATTTCTGTCACTGGGGCTTGGCCATGGTTGTAGTTGGATCTTGCTCAGATCTTGTGCATTTGGAACCTTTTATCTCTTTTTGTCCTATTGTTGCTATGAGTCTTCTTCTCTCTACTCACTCTTACAACATATTTATTGATAAGTTTTATAGATGGTATTTATGTACTCACATATATACATAAATACATGAGGAAATATAAAATATACTTTAGTAGGCAATATGTTCATACAAGATAAGATTTAAAGATTTTATATTTATTTATTTATTATTAGATACAGAGAGAGAGAGGGAGAGTGAAAATGGTTGTTTTAGGGCCTCTAGCCACTGCAAACAAACTCCAGAATCATGCACTACCATGTGCATCTGGCTTACGTGGGACCTGGAGATTCAAACCAGGGTGCTTAGGCTACAAAAGCGTGCTCCTTAACTGCTAAGCCATCTCTCCAGCCCCAGGATAAGATTTAAAAGGCACACAAAGCTTCAAATAGAAAAATAAATATCAAATACACATTCAGATACTTTAGTGTCTAGATTCATGTGCTATTTCAATCCTTTGCTACTTTTTGAGAAATTTCTAATGGGTTTGCAAGTGTAAGTGCACATGAGAGCACGTTCTCAAGTATTATACAGGTTTCAGTACTATGTGGATATAATCAGAACTGGGTATTAGAACCAGGCCAAGCAAGCTTTGCAAGCAAATGCCTTTAGCCACTGAGCAATCTCTCCAGTCCTCCAAATTTCATTATCTTAAGGGCTTTACTTTGTTCTAGTTACTATTTTCTTCCCTAAACTAAATGTTTTCTAAGTTAACATTCTAGTTGTGTTTATCTTTAGAGAGACATGTTCCCTCCATTTCATTACTAACCATATAAGCTTTTATTTTGCTCAACACACTGTCAAGTAGAAGGCTCCAGAGCAATTCCTATCTCGCCTCCTCCAGGCAAGGCTTAAATACACGAAGCAGTCCCTGTAAAACAATGTCTTACAGGAGAGGTGTAGAAAGAAGAAATGATGTATGAAGAATGCAGGATGCAGAGGTCCCTTGAATCCTTCCTGTATGGAAGTTATGAATAGCATGAGGGTGGGCCTCAGGAAAGAGATGAAAAGTCACCTTTAGCTGCAGTTTCACACCAAGTCTTCTTACCTAAATAATTATTACAATCTGTACAATTAGATCTTTATCTTTACATGACTTCTAGTTGGTCATTTCATAACTGGCATTCAAAGAGATTAGCACCAATGGAAGCTTATTATACACAACTAGATTCAATGCATGGAAGATTAGGAAGGTAGACCTCTGGGTACTTGTTTAAAATAGATATCAACCCTGTCTGTATCAAGGTTGTAATTGTGTACTTGGTGACTCATGTTTCTCAAAATCTGTGCTAAAAATTTATTGGTTATGCTAGATGATGATGATGATGATGATGATGATTTGTTTTCTTTTGAGGCAGGGTCTCACTCTAGCTCAGGCTGACCTGGTATTCACTATGTAGTCTCAGGGCAGCCTCGAACGAATGGTGATTCTCCTACCTCTGCCTCCCGAGTGCTGGGATTAAAGGCGTTCACCACCACATCCGGCTTTATGCTAGATTCTATCAGTGAATGGTATTTACATTTAGCCTCTAATAAAATTTGGATAATAGTCATTAGCAATACATTAATGACTTTCATAGCAGATATTAAAATGCACAAATATATTTTTGGATAAGTAAAAAATACTGTTGTATAAAATGACATTTTACATTTTTATTTGTTGGCAAAAATTATAGCTTTATTTATGAAAATTGCTAAAAATAAATCTTAATGGTATATATTTTTTATTTTGAGGCAAAGTCTTACATTATCTAAGAGAGTATCTCACTCTGTGGCCCAGGCTGGCAATGATCCTTCTATCTCAGCATCCAAAATGCTGAGATTAAAGTTATGAGCCACTATATCTGGCATGATGTCTTTTAAAATTTGTGTTTTTTTATACTGATGCATTAATAAAGATAAAATGAACTACATTTGTAGGTTTTCTTTTAGCATTTTGGAGAAATTGCACTATTTTTTTTCTCAAGAAAGGGAATGATAGTAATAAGGCAAATATGATCTCAGTAAAAGTACATCTGAGTTTTGTCTCCTGAATATCCAGACCGAGAAGGCATTGACAAGTGTTTTGGAGCAAAAGCTGTGGCCCAGTGCTCTCCAGAAAATGGAGAGCTAGTCTGGAAGAATTTAGCTTACTGTTTGGAGGGAGGAAAGTTTCAAGAAAGCAAAAAGGAGCAGAGTTTCAGGATCCCCACAATGAAAAGGAACTAGAGATCAGCAGGACGACAGGTCAAAAAGAAGAAAGTGGATCTCAAATGTGTAGTGTGAATAATTTTTACCGCGGGTGAGTAGATGCCAACAGACATGCAGAATCTGAGCAGGAAGGGCATCCTTAATCAGAAATGGATTCCAGAGGAACACTGTTGATTGACAATTCTTTGGGCTCTGATTTTCTACTACTCTCTGAAATAGTACAAGTACTAAACGTTTAAACACAGTAACTATAAGAAAAATTCTATGAAATCACATAAAAGTCAACCTGAATATATGTTCTGAAAGGCTAACTGCACAAAAATCCATTGGTAACTTCATCTGAGAGGGGTATCATAGGAACAACACACACACACACACACACACACACACACACAATGTTGCATGGAAATGCCAATGAGGAATTCTGAGATTATAACCTAGAGGAAAGGAAAGCAGCCGTTCCATGTTGACTGATATTCGTGAAGCTACAAAGTCAAGTGAGGAAAACTATGAACATTCTATCATGATTAATGATGTGGGCATGCTATGAAAATGACTATAAATGTTAGAGTCATGAATTATTTTAGTGCCACAATTAGAAAGGGAAAGAGTGTGTCACTTTTCAGTATCATTCTTTAAAGTTTATCTCCACAATCCTCTATTATATGGCACTTGTGACAGTGAAATTTCAAATTGACTATGGGAATTTAATTGCAGTTTCTTCTTTCATTTGCAGCACATTTTGCTGATGGTGGCTATATGAACAGTTGGGTGAAGGATAATTCGGTTGCCCTCCAGCACTCGAATGTCTGGTATTGCACAATCAGGGAATTGGTGTCACATTAAGGCAATTCTTATAATATAATCAAAGTTCTCATGTTGTACTCTCCTACAGATGAAACAAACTAATGAAATGTATTGACCCTCCATGCACTTCTGAAGCAAAATGACTAAGAGGTACTGAGGCGACATGAAATACATTGACATTGATTGTGAAGCCGGTGTTTGGCAGTCACATTGGTTGCTGATTAAAGTGTCACATTGACAACATAGCCCCTTTTGAACAGGAAATTAAGACCAGCATGATGGCAAAGAGAATTGTCTTCCACAAGGAAACACACTTCATCTTTAATCCCTCTTAGTAAAAAGAAGGTCATATCTTTTTCACTAGCACATCCATGAGTTGTCATTAGAAAGTAATAATCAGATATGTCAACATAGTCATTAGTTCAGCAAATAGGAGGCTGATGATTCTTCACATTTTTATGGCTTATGAAAAACAGAAATAAAAAGATAATCACAGTAGTTTATGCCTTCACTCTTAGAACTTTGTAGGCTGAGACAAGAGGATCACAAGTTCAAGGCCAGCCTAGGCTAAGAATGAGACCCTGTCTCGCAACAGTAACAATGACAAAGCCTAAGGAAGTAAGCAAACAAAAAGTAAAAGAAATAGAGACAAAATAGAAAAGTCTTTTACTGCATCATTTAAGTAGAAATTTTAGCACTTACATATTAAAATATAACATATAAAATAAACATATAGCTCATTAATTTCCATATGTAGGATAAAAACAAATAGTTTAATGATTCTGAAATTCAGCTATTTGATGTTATACCTAATGACAGTATTTTTTCTTATGTAGACGCTACCATTTGTCTCCCTGCTAGATTCAAAGGATCTTACTAGCCATAGTATGGTCACACCCAACTTGATAACCCTCTAATGTCCTGTTTATCTTCTGGAGGAAATACAACTTTTTTTCTAAGATTTCCCTTGCTGTATTATTTTTTCTTTCAACCTTGCTTAATATTCCACTCAAGAAATAACAATGTTGACATGCTTTACTGTAGAAGTAACTGTATTATATATGTAGCTTTTCTGCAATGCTGTCTACTAAGTAAAGATTTATTGTAGATTTAAGTATAGATTTTAAGGGAGGCACTTAGGAAAAGTTCAGTACACTCTCAGGAGTGTATGTGGGCTTCGCAAGGGAGAATCATACTATATGTAGTATTTCATTTTTCAGCTTAAGTTGGCCTGGAGCTCACTATGTAGCCTAAGTTGTCTTTGATCTTGTGATCAGCCTGCCTCTGGTCTTGAGTGCTGTAATTACAATTGTTAACAACTATGCCCAGTTTAAATATATATTTGTGTGGATGTTTTAAATTAAACAGAATATGTTAGCCTAGTAATACATTTGGATTTTGTTATTATTTATATTTTGTATGATAGGGATGAATTATCAAAATTCTTAGTTGATTGCATACATAATCATAAGATTTGGAGTCCGAGGCCCTAAGAAACAAACATTCAATGAAAGTCTGGAGAAAGTGGGAATAAAATATTTCTAAGAGGTGAACATATACCTACATCTTGTGAAAGAAGACAGGAAGGGAATAGACATAAGGGTAACATTTAAAATATCATTAAGGGGTAGTGAGATGGCTCTGTAGTTAAGGTGCCAAAGGACCCAGGTTTGATTCCTCAGTATCCACTTAAAGCCAGATGCACCAGAAGCACATGCATCTGGAGTTTGTTTGCAGCAGCTAGAGGCCCTGGCATGCCCATTCTTTAATCATCTGCTTCTCTGTCTCTCAAATAAATAAATAAATTTAACTAAAAATAAAATGAAATATCAATATAAGTATGAGAGAATTTGTCAACCTAGATAAATCTCAAATATACTAAAGTTATTTGGAAATGCAAAACGTCCTAGAGGAAATAAGTCTTGATTGCACAAAGGAAGGCAAGGTTCATTATGTGACAGTCTTGGGTTAAAGTCATTTAATGTGTGGTATGGAGCCTCTGATGAATTTAAGGAAGGAGAGATTCTGCTTGAGTTTTTGAAAATTATGCCAACATCCATTTCAAAAACAGTGAATGATAGCTAGTTCAAAGGCTGAGTTGTTCATTCTTATGTATATATATATATATATATATATATATATATATATATATATACACATTCTTATGTATATATGTGTGTGTGTGTGTACATACATAAATATGCAGATATAGATGCTCTTTGAATTATGATAAGGGAACATTTGATAAATCTATTGTAAATGGAAGAACATTAAATAAAAAGTGTGATATATCTAATCTTGCAAACTTATAACATTATAGTTCAGTATACTGTATAATATGTTTCATTTGTGATTGTGTGGGAGCTGTGGATCAGCTCCCTGCTGCTGTACAAGATGACTCTGGTCTTAACACCTCTAACCCATAAAAAGATCAAAATTCAAAATTCACAATAAATTTCTACTGAGTGCATATTGTCTTCACATCATCATAAAATCAAAAAATCATGTTAAGCTACTGTGAACTGGGAACTATCTATAGATACCCTATTTTAAAGGGGACACTATATTGAAGATAAAAGTGTTCCACATTATTCATTGTATAGATAAGGTATTTTTAATTTTTTTAAGTTAGCACACAAACTGATAGGATTTTTATCACATTTTCATATCATATTTTATATATTATTATACTCTGTTCTTATTTATGTCCTTCAACACTGCTCTCACATATACCTGCTATATCCCACCACAACTGACTTACTTCCTCCTTGAAAACAGCCCTCCCTTCCATTTTCATGTTAAATCAATTCCATTACACTCTTGCCACAACCCTCAAGAATGGTCGAGAATGGTCCTCCCCAGTCATTGTGCCCCTTCTAGTTCCATGATTTACACACACAGAGAGACACAAATCTAGATTACACATATGAGAGAAAGTATGTGGCATTTCTCTTTCTGAGTCTGGCTTATTGTGCTTAACATAATGATTTCCAGGTTCTCCTATAATCCTGCATATGTCATGATTTCATTTTTCTTTATGGCTGAATAAAGAAATGTGTCTATGTACTATGATTTCTTTATTCATTAAATGGTTTGGAGACAGCTAAGCTGGTTTCTTTCCTTGCTTGCTGCAAACAAGGCAGCAATAAACATGGGAATGCAAATATCTATGTGATATGCTGACTTAGAATCCTTTGGGTATATATCCAGGAGCAGTATAGCTTGGGTCAAATGTTAGTTCCATTTTCAGATTTTTTGTTTTGCTTTGTTTTTTGAGGCAGAGTCTCACTCTAGCCCAGGCTGACCTGGATTCACTATATAGCCTCAGGGTACCCTCAAACTCATGTCAATCCTCCTACTTCTGTCTCCAGAGTGTAGTTTCAGTTTTTTGCAAAAACTTCATTTAGGTTTTCATTGCAGTTATACAAATTTATTGGCCATTAGTAGTGAATGAATATTTCTCACAATCATTTTTTGACATTTGTTTTCTTGATAATAGCCATTCTAACTAGAATAATATGAAAGTTCAAAGCAGCTTTGATTTCTATCCTTTTAAAGTATAAGGATGATAAACACTCAAATATTGACCATTTATTGAGAACTACATATTCAATTCATTAACCAATGTAATTTTGTACTCCTTTATATACTCTGAATAATAATCCCCATTAATTTTTATTTAGTAGATGTTTTCTCACATTGTAGGCTATATTTTCATTCTATTGATTGTTTTCTTTGCCATACAGAAGACTTCAATTTCAAATAATCACATTTGTCAATTCTGTGGAATTATTTTATCTGCTATTAGAGTCCTATTCAAAGTCTTTGCCTATACCCGTATCTTGCATTTTAGGTGCTTTCATCTTGGTGTTTCCAAGTTTCTGTTCTTAAATTAAGTCTTTAATCCATGTTGAATTGATTATTTTGTTGGATGGGAAGCAGTGTCCTGAGGAATTGCCTCCTCGCAAAGACTGGCTACTGCCTTCTTAATCCCATGGTGAATAATAGTAACTATACTGAAGAGGGCCCTCAGTGAAATTGTAGGTGGGGAAAAGAGGGTATAAGAGGGTAATGGGACCAATGCATAATTTGTCCATACAGTAAAATACCTAACTAATTTAATTTAAAAAAGAAACAATGTAATATATATTTAAAAAAAAAGATCAGTTGGCTATTGCTGTGTGGGTTTACTTCTGAGTTCTTTGTTTTAGTCCATTGATCTACATCTCTGTTTTTGTGTAAGTATCAAACAAGTTTTATGAAAATAGTCTGTAGTATGTTTTGAGATCAGATATTGTGATAACTTCAGACCTGCTGTGTGAACCAGTTTGAAAATGATTTTCATTTCTCTTCACTTCTGTTGTAGATTTGATTATTACTTTTCCCTCCTAAAGCCTCTTAAGTATGTTTATTCTTTTCTTCCAACTAGCATTCTCTGTAGGACTGGCTTAGTACATATCTATCCATAAAGCCAGCTGTCATCATGGAAAGATTTTCTTTCAGCTTCTATTATAAAGGATAATTTGGCTGGGTATAGTAGTTTGAGTTGGCAGCCATGGACATTCAAAATTTGAAATACTGCATTCTAAGCCCTCCTGCCTTAGAGCTTCCACTAAAAAGTTGGATATAAATCTTACATTTATAAGTGATGAGTTTTATTTTTTATCTTGAAGTTTTCTTTTAGTAGACTCTCTGTTTTCTGTGTTTAGTGTCTTAATCATAATGTGATATGGGAAATTTCTTCTCTATCCTGTAGTTTTGGTTCTCTGTGTGCCTCTTGAAACTAGATGAATCTTTCATCAGATACAGACAATAATCTTCTATAGTTTTATTGAAGATATGCTCTAGGCCCTTGGCTTGCATGATATTCTCTTGGTCTTTCACATTGTATGCCCATGATTCAAAAGTTCGGCCTTTTAAAATATGTATCACATTTTACTCCTCTATTATTACAATATTTTTGAACTTTGATTTTGTCATCCCAACCTATTTCCTCTATCTTGTCATCAATCTGTTCTGTTGGTGAGAATTTCTTGGGAGGCTTATAAATGAGTTATTTCAGTTTTGTTTCCATTAGGTTTTTTTATGTCTTGGTTTGGTTTTCTTATTGTCTCTTGGAATGCAATCTTGTATTTGTTCATGTCCTCTTTGAGTTTATACCGCTGTCCACTAAGTTTTTTTTATTGATTCTCATCCATTTCATTCAGACATCTATTGATTTCTCTTTTATTCCTTTCTATGTTTATTCAACCATCCACTGAGTTATTTTTTTGTTGATTCTTTTCCATTTCATTCAGCTGTTTGTTCATGGCCTCATTAGGTTTGATAAATATGCTTATTGTGATAATATTTTGGAATGCTTTGTCTGGAGTTTCCTCCAAGTAGTTTTCATCGAATGCTTCCACTATGGAACTAGATGTTCTTGGTGCAGCAATAGTGGCTCTAGTGGGACCTATGCCAACTGTTCTGGTCAGACTTGATTATAATGGATGTAGGCTGGTGGTCTATCCATGGGTCTAGACTAGACACATGAGAAACTTAGAAACCTATTTTGTGCATGGGAAGTCTCCACAGGGGCTTAGGTTGAGTATCCTGGTGTCTGTGACCAGTGTGACTAGTGAATGAAGTGCCTTCTAGTCATTCCTACTCAGGACTCTATGGAGTGAACACAGTGCCAAAATGGGCCTGATGTCAAATTCGTTTGTGTGTGGGCATATTGTGCCCAAGTCACTAAATGAAATCCTAAACTGACTACTCAAGACCTGGGAATATTCCACAGGGTCCTGGGCTAGGGAGTGCAACCAGCTTGGGAGACCCTAGTCTAGGTGTCCCTACACAGGGTGACAAAGTTGTCCAGACTAGGGAGGGAGGACAGCACCCTACTTTTAAGATTTGGATTGAGAAATAGCTACTAATTATTGTAATTCTGTTTGTAGTTTTTCTAGTTGGTTGGACTATCATTTTTGCTTTACGTTGTCCCCTAGTAGTGTTATGAATTTACTGGTTAACTGTGTTGAACATGATGGATTCCTTCCTAGCTCAATGTTTACTTATCTCAGGAAATTTATTCTTTCCTGTGCTATCATCGTTGAAACTGTCTTTCTAACTGGGTCTGATTATAGTATTGCTTTAAACCACTCTGAAGTAGTGCTTGGTAGTCATAAACTGACAGATTGTGTTTGTCTTTAAAACTATCTTTATTCCTCTGTCAATTTTTATAAAAGCCTTGCTAGAGATAGCAATCTTGATCGGAAATTATTGTAGTGAGATCCATGTTGCTGAAATACATCCAATGAGACACAGTTTATGGAGGAAAGAACTTACTTTAGGCTCACAGGTCCAAGGGAGGTTCCAGCAGTGATGGGAGAAGCTGTTTACTTCCGTATACCTAAGTAGAGTGAGATCGCTACAGCAATCAGGCATGAACACAAGCAGACACAAACCATCAGGGATCAAACTGCTTTCCCACATCTTTGAGCTGAAATTCAGATCCACACCCAAACATACCTCAGGACTGGAATCCATGATCTGCTTGCACTAACACTTCATCCAGCTAGGAGGCTGGAGACTCAAATTACACATTTAATTTCAATAAAACTCTTGAGTCTATGGGTCCATGCATTTACACTATTGCATTCAATGAACCACAACTATTATTTGCCTTCAATGTTTAAAATATATCATTCTATGATTTCCTGAATTTTAATATTGCTATTGGGAAATCTCATGTTATTTTGATGTATTTGCCTTTGTAGGAGTTGATTTTTTCCCCATGTAGCAATGAATACTGTTTATTTGGTTTATATTTTTTAATATTGTGACTAAAGTATGTCATGAAGACATTATTCTCTGATTATGTCCTTTTGTGCCCTCTATGTCTTGTGTTTGGATGTCCATTTATTTCTCTAGATATTAGCAAATTTCTCATATAATCTTCTTAAATAGACTAAATTCCATTAACTCTTTTTCTATTAATTTATTTTTAAATTTAAATATATATTTTAGCAACTTCATACATGTGTATAATTTATTTGGCTATATTCCTTCCCATTGCTATCCCTAGCCCCCTGCTACACTCCTTCTTTCTACCTAATCCTCTTATATTTTCAGGTCTCTCCTTTGTGACCTATTGGGGCAAACTGAAGTTTATTATATGAGAATGATTGGATTATGGGCAATTTACCAGTGGCTATACCACAGAAGACCATGCTCCCAGCAACCATTAATTACTAACAGTAGCAGTGGAGTCTCATGAGCCCCTTCTTCCACTTATAATGGAATGTTGATGAATTTAATCTTGTGTAACAAACCAAAGTTCTTACTAGTTCATTAGTATAGCAGCCATGTCATGTCCAGAGTAGCATTCTATATCACTCTTTCCCATCCTCTGGCACTTCCAGTCTTTCTGTATACTCCTCTGCAATATTCCCTGAGCCTTGGAGTGGTGGTATACATATTCCATTTAGAGATGAGCACACCATACTCACTTATTTTCAGCACTTTAACCTGCTGTGTTTTCCTATATTAACCTCTGCCCACAATAAAGTGACTTATCTGATAGAAGCTGATAGAAGCACTCATCTTTGGTTACAAACATAAATGTTTAGAAGTCAGTTTGACAACCTTTTATCATAATAACAGCAGTAGATTTCCTCCTAGGGCCTATGAAGTTCCCAGCCATGAGCTTTTGGCCAGTCTGACAGGACAGGGCATGAACTCCTGTGGAGCATACTTCAAATCTGATTATGAAATCTTTGGTCACCACCATAACATTCATGTTACTAATGCATCAGTGCATGTCTCTTGCTTGATAGGCTGGTTGTGGAGTATAAAGTGCCCATGGTTGAGAGAAATAATTGACTTTTCTGCCATAGCTGCCTTCATAACACACTCAGGAATTATGGATGAAACTTACTTCCTGGTTCAAGCTTGAATTTTGTGTACAGTATCCAAAATACACATGTGGTGGCTTCAGAAATATGGTCTTGATGTTTATTTCTAGTAGGCAACCAAGAGCAGTGGGAATAATATATATTGTTTTGGAATCCTCTGAAGGTTTCTTGGTCAAAACTCAGAGAGGTATGACATATCTGCCTTAGGTTTTGGTATAAAAATAAATCATGGGAGCAGCATTATATACCCATACATAGTATTTCTGTACAAGATAATTGTTATAAAATCTTATATTTATGTATCTAATAAAGTACTAGTTTTATCTGAGTTTTTATACCTCCTTAGTATTGGTAGCTACTCTTCCCACCCACAAATTTCCCCTATCCTTCCAACCCCATACCTGTCTAAACTTTTCCTTCTCTAGTATTCCTACTTTCTTCTTTCATATTACACACCTTTTACTATCTTCCCTTATCTAATGTCTCTAATTTTTTTTTCTTACCAACTGTCATGTCTCCTTTCTTGTTCCTTGGTCTCTATAGATACTCACTCCAATATTTAAAAAGCAGTCTGCAATTTTGAGTCAAAAATCTTCATATGATGGATGGAATACAATATGACATTTTTATAAATCTGGGTTACTTCACAGAGTATAAGATTTTCCATTCCACCAATGTTTCTGCAAATTTCAGTACTCCATTTTCTTTAGTGCTAAATAGTATTCCATTGTATAGCTATACAACATGCTCATTATCCCATCATGGGTTTATAGACATTCCAATTAATTTCATTTATCTTGGTACTGTTCAGCAATAAACATTGATGAAATATCTCTGTAGTTGGGCTTTGAGTCCTTTGGATATATGTCAAAGAACAGTATAATTGAATCATACATTGGTTCCTTATTTAGCTATTTGAAGAAACTCCACATTGATAGTCATATTGACTTTACCAGTTTACATCCCCACCAACAGTATATATGGGTTCCCTTTTCCCCACATCCTCACCAGAATTTGTTGTCATTCATATGTGTATGTATGGATGTAGGTGCATGCCTACTTGCACATATGTATATGTTTTAATGGTGACTATCATTACTTGAGAAAGATCAAATCTCAAAACTGTTTTAGTTTGCATTTCTCTAATGGCTAAGGATGTTAACATTTTTATAAGTATTTACTAGCTATTTATCTTCTTTAGAGAACTTTTCGTCATTTTTCAAAGCTAATTTTTGAATTAGAACACTTGATTTTTTGAAGTCTTTTTTTTTATATCATTTTTTTTTGCATCATCAGTAAATTCTAGATATCATTCCTTTGTCAGGATTATAGCAAGAAATGGTTTTCTCCCATTCTTTTTTTTAAATTTATTTTTGTTTTTTAATTTTAATTATTTGAGAGAGAGAGAGAGAGAAAGAGAGAGAGAGAGAAAGGCAGATAGAAAGAGTGTCAGGGGCCTCCATCAACTGCAACGAAACTCCAGACGCATGTGTGACCTTGTGCATCTGGCTTACCTGGGTCCTGGGGAATTGAATCTGGGTCCTTAGCCTTCACAGGCAAGCACCTTAACAGCTAAGCCATCTGTCCAGCACCAAAATGTACTCTAAGCTATGATTTTTTTTTTTTTTTTTTTTGACTTGTTTTGTTTTTCAAGGGAGGGTCTCACTCTAGCCCAGGCTGATGTGGATCACTATATAGTCTCAGGGTGGCCTCAGATTCATGGTGATCTTTCCACCTTTGCCTCCCAAGTGCTGGGATTAAAGCTATTTACCACCATGCCCAACTGGTTTTCTAGCCATTCTTTAGGCTGCCTCGTTGCTCAACTGACCATTTGCTTTGCTGCAAAAGGCATTTTAAATCTCATCAGGTCTCATTTGTCAGCTGCTGGCCTTATTTCTTGAGCAACTGGATGATTAAAAGTCTTTATATATGTCTATATCTTGTAGTGTACTCCTATGTTATTGTCCAGCAAAGTTTAAGGGCTTAAATTGAGATCCTTGATGTAATAGAAGTTGAGTTTTGTTTGGCGTATGAGATAAGGATCTAGTTTTATTTTTCTAATGTTGATTTGATTGCCATTGGAATATAGCAGGTCTACTGATTTTGTTTGTTAATTTTGAGTTGTGACACTTTGCTCAAATATTCATCAGTTCTAGGAGTTTCTTGCTGGAGGATTTAGTTCCTCTTATGTATAGAATTATACAGTCTATAAAGAGGAATTCTTTGACTTTTTTCTACTTGTATCTCTTATTTCCTTTTCTTTTCTGATTGCTCTATCTAAGACTTGCCCACATTACATTAAATATGTGCAAAAAAGTGGACATTATTGCCTTTTCCCTGATTTTAATGAGATTGCTTCAAGTTATTCTCCATTTAGCAAGAATTTGGTTATGGTTTTGTGGCACATGCACATATGCATGTGTGTGTGTGTGTGTGTGTGTGTGTGTGTGTGTGTGTACACATATGTTTTATTATCTTGAGATATGCTCCTTCCAATCATGGTCTTTTCAGTAATTTTAGCATGAAGAAATGCTGGAAATTATTTTTTCTGCATCTATTAATACCATGATATAATTTGTTAATTTGCACATATTGAACCATCTCTGCATCCTTGGAATAAAAGCAAGTTCATTATGGTGAATGACATTTTGCATGTATTCCTATATTTGGTCTGCAAGATTTTGACAAGAATTTTTGCACCTATGCTCATTAGAGATATCAGTCTCTATTTCTTGTGTCTTTATCCGGTGTGGGTATTATTGTAATATTGGATTCATAAAAAGGGTATGGGATTACGAACCTACATGGCCACACCAAGTTTTTCATGTTATTGCCAGAGATCAAACCCTGGGCTTCTCAAGGCCCTCATGCTTGCACAATAAGCTGTAAGCCATTTCCCCAGCCTCTAGATAAAGATTATTCACCTGGGAATTGTGGTTATGTGGAATGATAATGAGTGGTCACAAGAGAATCCCTGATATTGTGTGCTTATATGATTAGTTTTGTCTGCAAAAGGATTCTAATTTTCACTTACCTCTTAGTGGGGTTCTTTACCCCTGATAAGCCTGCAGAAGTATCTCCCTCTCACCCAAACTCAAAGGAGTATAGGAGGCTACCATCCTATTGAACTTTATGGATGAATAGCTACCACACTACATAGTCTAGTTTACAAGCTCTAACTAGCAAAACATTGAATTAAAACGCAATGTTTCAGCCTGCTATTCAGCCTGAATTTCTGCTGACTTTATAAATCTATTAAATATGATGAACTTGTAGAGACTCTATTGCTTTCCTCTGGGAAATATGACAAATATCTAAAGGATCACAGAGAAGATAGATATTGTAGTAGTCGGTGTTCTCTAGAGAAACAGAACCTCGAGAATGAAAATGCATTATAAAATGCATTGTTAAATTGGTTTACACAATACATGCTGGGAAATCCAACAATGGTTGTCTGCAGGCTGGAGGGTCTATTTGCTGCTCAGTCCATGTCCCTGGATGCCTTAGTAGTCCCAATTTAGCACTGAAGGCCCAGAGGATTCCTGGCAAGCTGCTGGTCTCTATTCCACATTGGAATCTAAAGAGGTTTAGTTTCCTTGTCCATGAAGGATAGCAGGAACAGGATAGATGTATTCAGCAGCAGGTATCAAGGACAGCAAGACTAACAACACTGCCTTTTCTTAAACTTCCTTGTATGTAGGCTGCTACCAGAAGGACGAATCACTCATAGTATCATTTAATCATTCTGGGAAAGGCCCCTATGGACCTGCACAAGAGACTTCTCTCTTACTTAATTATTGACTACATCAGTTTGACAATAGAAATTAACCATCTTAGATAGGAAGGGTACTAAGGTACTGGGTCCCTATAAAACAAAAGCAAACTTCTGAATATAAGGAAATGGAAAGATATCTCACTATTAATAACATGATAGTGGGTTCATAAGTACTAGACAAGATATAAGAAAAATTGGGAAATATAAGATAATATGCTCATTTTAGTGTTGATAACAAAATAAAAATGGAATAAGGAGGGCCATAGAGATGGCTTAGTGGTAAAGGCGTTTGGCTGCAAAGGCAAAGGACCCAAGTTTGATTCCCCAGGGCCCACATAAACCAGATGTACAAAGTAGCACATGCATCTGGAGTTTGTTTGTAGTGATCCTGGCATGCCCATTCTCTCTCTCTCTCTCTCTTTCTCTCTCTCCTCTTTCCCTCTTTCACTGTCTCTCCAAATAAATGAATACAAACAAAAAAATGGAATAAGGAAAAGAAAGGTTTCTTACTTATTCTGATAGCCAAATAGTCTCTAATATAATGGTTAGGCAATACTTATAAGTATTTATTTTAACATACAGTACCAAACTGTGGATCAGGTAGCATATCTAGTATATCTTCACATCCAGGTGATGCAGCTTTTACCCTAGAACTTCTGACAATGTCTGACATTTTCCAAAATGTGGGTATTTCATCCAAATGAGCCTTCACCGATTGTAGTATTAATGTTTTGTATAAAGGGCCTACTCACATCATCCAATGGCTTTTATAAGCAATGTTTGAATCAATGTGTCTTACCGCTCTCTTTAATGGAGTTTGGATGATGATTTTACGTCTATATATCAGAAACATTGTCTTCTGCCTTACATGACTAATGTCAGAAAATTGCTTCTATATAATTCATCAAAGTACAACTATAGACTCCCTCCTTTATTATCCTCTTTCAAACTATAAAACTCTCCTTCATTCCATGTCAGAGGAGACCTTTAATCTTGTATGCCTATATTCTGCGTGGTTTTCTATATTAAAAAGCCCAAGTAGTGCCATGCAGGCAACAGGAATGGGAACAGAGATAGGTGATTCCTGTGGTATACTCATGAAAGACAGCTAAATAGAAACTGCTCTTTAAAGAGAGCATCATATCCTTAGAAAATATTAAATGTTTGAGAAATATTAACGTATTTATATAGCCTTCATTTTCCTATCAGCATCCTTACCCTATAATATTGATTGTCCTTAAATAACAGTTTCCTCTGGATGTATCTCCAACAAATATCCTTCAATTCTTTGTCCTTTTCATTGAAAGAGATAAAAACAATTGAAAGTCTAATAATACAGTTAGCATGCTTCCAGTCCAGTGTGATTACAGTGACAGCTTGGGAAGGGATGGGCAATCTTACAGGATTTACAGCCTTAAACCTTTGATGTCTCAATGCTTTTCCCATTCTTCTCTTAGATTTTAAGATGGATGAATATGTGGAAGTAGAGCTGATGTACATCTATTTCTTAAGGGCAAACTGGTCATTTGTCAATGCACAAGTTACTTAAGACAGAAATAACTCAAGAACAAAATAAACATTTTTTTAGATACAATGAAAATACATTAGATTTTAAGTGTGGGTTTAAAATGCTTATCAAATCCCACAGTATGTTCATACACAAGACAGAAATTGTGTTATTTATTTTCTCAAGTTATGAAGCATACACTTCAGAATAGAGATTCTATTATAATGTTATAACACATATACTTTAATTTTTTTCCTTTTTTTTTGGAGAGAGACAGAGAGAAAGGGAGAGGAAGATAGATAGAGATGGGCACACCAGCTGCCTCTCAGCTGCTGCAAACGAAATCCAAATGTGTGCACCCCCTTGTGGTCAAGTGCAGCATTATGCCCTTGTGTCACTTTGCATCTGGCTAAATGTGGGACCTGGCGATTGGAACCGTTTGAGATTGGAACCAGCATTCTTAGGCTTAGGAGGCAGGCACCTTAACCGCTAAGGCATCTCTACAGCCAATATACTTTAATTTTGATAAGCAAAAGACTAATGGAGAGAGGGAGGGGATATGATGGAGATTGGATTTCTAAAGTGGAATGCGGGGAGGGGAGGGAAATATCATGCATTTTTTGTATGTTAGTATAAAAGTTGTCAATAAAAAGATTTTAAAAAAGAAGAATTGTTGAGATTGGACCCACAAGGACAAGCCATCATGGAGAGAACTAACCAGACCCTAAAGGAACTAATTATAAAACAAAAGTTTTAACGCAGAGCTGAGGCATATTTGAGGTTACCAAAGGAAGGTATGTGGGTAACACAATGGGAAATGGATTTCCAAAATAATTTTCTCTCTCTGTTGTTAAAGTGCCTTTGTTTTGCTTGTAGGTTTTGTCTGTGATTTTCCCATCTTCTTCCCTAATGGCTCTTGGCTCTCATAACTTGAGTACAACCATTGGATATAGAGGAAAAGCCTTCTGTAGCCTTCTCTAGCTCCTCTTCATGACTACTTATTCATGGATTTTTTATTTCCTCAAAATAACTTTTGTTCAGAAATTCTACAATTTCAGTAATATTGTACCAATTTGGATCACAGTGATAAATCTGACTCTGCCCTCATGATTCATGGCTCTGCTCATGATGTCCCATGATAAAACACTAAACAATACAGTTTTGATGATTAGAAGAGGAAGCAATGTAGATTTTACACATAGATTATAGTCTTTCTGAAATTTGTCCTTTATATTTAATTTAATAATTTAATGGGTTGGAGAAGATAGCTTAGTGGTTAAGAAATTTGCCTGCAAAGCCAAAGGACCCTGGTTTGATTCCCCAGGACCCATGTAAGCCAGATGCACAGAAGGCACATGCCTTTCCAGTGATAAAAGACAGCTCCGATTATGAAATATCAAGTTTTCTAAGTTACTATATATACACATCTAAACTTAAGAAGATAAAAAAAATCAGAATTATGAGATAGTAGTCATTGTTTACATCAATGGAAAGGAAGATGATGTGGCTTTAGTTGAGAATTTCTAAGGGGTAAAGGAGGAGCCACAGAGTCCAGAATTATAACAAGCAACCGAAAGATGATAGTAGGTAGTTGAATTATTTGCCAATAATACTTTATAGCCATAGAAAGTCTTTTATTCACATCACTCTTTTAATGAAGAAGAGTGAAAAAGGGCTGGAGAAATGGCTTAGCGGTTAAGGCTCCTGCCTGATAAGCCTAAGAACCCAGTTCCAATCTCCAGGTCCCATGTTTAGCCAGATGCAAAGTGACACAAGCACGCAATGCCGCACTTGCCCACAAGGGGGCGCACACATCTGGATTTCGTTCACAGCAGCTGAGAGACTGCTGGTGTGCCCATTCTCTCTCTCTCTCTCTCTCTTTCTTTCTCTCTCTCTCTCTCTGTCTCTATCTGTGTCTCTCTCCAAAAAATAAAAAAAAGGAGTGAAAAAATGTAAATTAGGTTAAGGTCATGTATGTGCTTCTGAAATGGAGACCCTTGAATCTCTCTAGTTTGCCAATTTTCATTTTCCAATGGAAACATATTTTCCTTTCCTGCCTGAGGAGATTACCTCTTTCTTTTGAAAGATTTAGAGTGGTCTTCTCTGTGATGGGCATTATGAAGTGGACACCTGATTCCCTCACATCTCAATTCAATTGTTTCCCATTGTTTCTAGAACTATAAGCAGGAAAGATTTGACAGATATTAGGGGAGTAAAAGAATTACATGCCTTTCAATTTTGTGTCAGTAGTGCCTGAGGTGCAGGTAGGAAAATGAATTCTAAGGATGCTCAATAAGAACAAAATTAAATTAATGTCAGATGAAGTAAAATTTATAGATCTGCTAATATTTAGCAACATAACAGAGAGTTGACGATTTTCTTATTTATTTAGTTGGAATATGAAAACACAAGTGGCACTAAGTGAAATTTAAATGCTAGTAAGGTTATTATGTGAACTCTGCTTACCCATCCCTAACTATGTCTCCACAAGAGAACAAGAGCATTTCTTTCTCTGCATATGTGAGAAATACATCTATAAGTTGAGTGACAACATCCATATGAGCTCTATGGTGGATATTCCTTATAGGCCAAAATAAAATGTGGGTGATGCTACCATTAAAAAAGATTCCCTGAATTCAATGCAGTTGATGGAAACTTGAGGTTGCAGGGGTCACTGGAAGTACTTAATCATCAGAGACAAGATGCATGTGATGACTGTAGGGGACAACAGAGCCATAGTAGTAATCAAAAGCATTTGACCCACAGAGAACTTTGGCCTTGAATAATTAATCAAAGTTTCCCTACAAATTAAATAGATGTGAATCCTCCTCATACACCACTTCAAGTGTACAAGTGAAAAAAAAGTCTTCCTGATAAAGACAACTATGACTGAGTCTCCACAATAAAGGGACATGGATAGGCTTCCACCAGATCCCCCAAAGGAGCCAGGTCATTGACCCAGAGAGAACTTCATTCAATAAAGCAAGGAAGGCATTAAATACACTTTACAAAGTTTCTCATTCCATAATAATAATACCATAATTCTTGTTCCAATTTACACCAATGAAATGAATATAATCAGACTTTCTAGGTATTACTGATCTCTGGATCTGAATTGTCACTGATTACTTAGATTTAAGACACCCTTATGTTCTATCAATCAGTATGTAAGCTGATCAGGGTGAGGTTTTGGAGTTTTGGCTTTGTCCATTTTATAATAGGATCAATATGTATCATGGATCCACTGTGTGCTGATTCCTCTAGTTTTAGAAGGAATAGAGTCAAAACACTTATAAGTGGGAATAATCCCTTTTGGGGGACCCTCTTCTATAGAATGAAGAATATTACAATGTGATGTAGCAGATGTTATGCAGGAAAAAGGATCTTTATCTATGATAGTAGTAAACAATAATAAAAGGACATATTTATAGATTGATGTAAGACACTCCTGACATTATAAACAACTTGAAATATGCATGGTGATGTGTCTGGCACAATGTAGGTTGAGCCCTAGCCAGGCCACCTGCTAGAAGAAACCAGGAAGTGGCTTCTGTGGACGTGGCATTCTGCACAGGCCTGGCATGACAACAGCTACAGCCCCGTGCCCACGAGCAACCTGCTGCGAGATGATCTGCCTGGAGACAGGCTGTCATTGGTCACCAGAAGGGAACCACCCCATACAAAGATTGGCCAGCCAAATCCTTAAAAACCCCTACACTTCCTTGAATAAACAAGTCTTCAGCAGCTCCTCCTCTGCCTGCTTTCACATGACTCCTGGTGTCTGCCGTGCCTCTCGCCCACTGCCCAGCAGAGACCCTGCATCCCCTCCTGGGCTGGCCCTAGGAGGGACCCCAACAGTGATGATTTTCACCCCACCTCATTCAATGCCTCTTCCCTGTGCTTCTGTCAAAATCACCATTTGTGTTTTATACAATTACCTATTCACAAAGCATTGCTTCTAACCAAGGAGTGTCATTTAAAGGGGAAAAAAGTCGTTAGTGCATCCCTGCACAAACATGGGGACCTAAGGTGACTTCCAGATCCCAAGTAAACAGCTGTGAGCAAGGCTGCACACATCTGTATCCCCAGTCCCACAGGGAAGCAGAGAATCATAAAAGCTCCCTCTCCCCCAGTGGAATCAGTAAAGATACTCAGGCTGAAAACAAAGATCAGGCAGAGGAACATTGGAGCAAGACAGAAAAATTTTTCTCTGGCCAACATCAGCAAGGGGCCCCTACTGCAGGTACATGTATGGTGTGCCACTCCCCACCACAGCATACACAACAACCCCCACCACAAAGAATGAAAGAAAGAAAAATTAAGGAAGAAAGAAAACAGAGAAAAAGTAAGCACTGGGCTTAAGAATACTGAATACCCTAGTCTCACCAAGTTCTTGTCACCCTAAATCAGCTTGTTTTAGGGAGTATTGATGTGGCCTTTCAATACCGGCAGATAGTACTCCCCTTGAAGGCATGAAACAACGTTCTCAAGATGATTTCTATACTCAGTGTCAGCCAGAACCACACACCACTCCAAGACAGATGAACTGAAGCTTGGATTTGAAATTTGTTCAGGAGAAAGATTTAGTATATTTTCAGTTGTAAGAGGGAAGACTAAATCCCTTAGGTGGAAGAATAGTTTTGCTAGTATTTCCATTTGGGATGTTAAATATGGTTAGAAAAAATGTGCTTATGGGTGTCAAATTGACAAAGGGTAAATTGTTCAGTTAGCTAAAGTAAACTTGGAAATCTCAATTTTTTTTTTCATTGTGTTACTCTGGGAAAAGAGCTGCATGGAATATTTCCACAAGACTTGAGTGGCAGAAATGTGGCCACAGCCTCAATGCTGCATTACATGCTAGTAACTTTCTCATTAACTTTATTGATGGGAGGTAATAGGTGGGCCCAAGACTAAGTCTATTTTAGGACAAGATTATTGTTATTCTATTTGAGTCCTGGGTCAATCTGGAAGTCTCCAGGTACCTGGAGTTAGGTGGTGTGAGGAGCTTAATGGGGGTCTAGCTTGTTTTCATATTGTCCTTGGGCACATAACTTTCCCTCCTAATATCCACCCTGCTGATCTCCAGAGACATCAGCCTCACCATCACAATCAGAGGTTTTCACTACTTTTTCTACTTGACTTGGCCTCCTGTTTAGTGACATTTTAATGATTGTCCAATGAATCTCTTTTAGGCCATTATTTTCCTAACATTTTGCACAACACATATGATCAACTGGTGTCATAAATCCTTTATTTCACATCAGTAAAATTAGAATCACAGTTCAAACTTAAACTGGTAGGGACTTTGAATCCAGCTCAACCATGCTTTTCACTAGTCTCTACGTGTAACAAGATTTTTCATGATCACACGTTGTTGTAGTATCTGTAGTATATACTTAACCCTACCTGATCCTGACAATGGACATAGTTCCAAATGGGAAACCTGGATTGACTATACCAGTATGTTCTTTTTCACTGGTGTGGCTCGCTCTTGGTTTCAAGGACTCAGTGCTTATGGAAGGATCTCCAAAGACACACCAGAGAATATTTCACTTCTTAATATGGGATTCACAAATGGAACTTGGGAGATCAACAGCTATCTAAATACTGTCAAAGCCAGATGTAAATGCAATTATTCCAAAAACAACTCCATCATTTATCAGGTTTCCAGCAAGGCTCACTAATCCACAGATCTACAGGTATGATCCACCTGAAACTCTATCTAACCACCAGTAATCCTAAAGTATATCTGGTTCTTATTTATAATCTGGAGTTTATAAATAATTTAAAGTCATCAGAGAACTGTTAGTAAATCATGATATTTAAAAAAAGTAAAATATGAAAATAAATGTGCAAAGTGATTCATTGAAAAATACAGAAACATGCTGATTTATCTAATATCTTCTTCTTTATACATTTCATCTAAATGATTTTATTTTCCTCTATGATATCAATTCCAGTTTGAGAGGTAGTGACTCCAAAGTCTATTTCTGGTCTCATGAGGAAAATCCACAAATGTCCCATAACAAGTGACCTGCCATAGACGTTAGTCTATTTGTATATAGCTCCAGTTAGGAAATGAATCAACATACACATTTCCATATACATGTAACAAAATTGCTGCTAGAAATGTGCTTCATGGGATATCGACAGTTTTACTGGGTTATTACATACTATTGGTATATGTATTATTTATAGAAAGCAAGCTTTCAGAACATAACTGCTTTTCTCAGCATCCTTGGAAAGAAATGCTGTATGCCTCTACCCTTTCTTTCATGCAATAAACTATAGATTTTCTTTTCCCCTTTCCTTTCTATTCTCTGTCTCATTTATGGACTTGTTTCTCCATTATTTCTGTACCTTAAAGCATTTACACCATGTTAAAAGCTGGTAAATATGTCTATTCTGAGCCTATGCATAAGATACTTGAAAGTTTAAAAAAATGGAAACAAGAGCATTTCAATCAATTTGATAAAAATTTAAGTTAATTAGAGGAAGACTGTATATTTTTCCCTAGAAGGAGACATGGGTCTTTGTTATTAATGCACACCAGTGTTTCCAAGTTCTGCGTAATGATGGCCTGTAACATCAGGAGCAGTCTCATCTGGAGCCTAATTTGTTATAAAATCTTTTCTAGTATCCTTAAAGTGTGGCCTCTGCCACTGCCTCTCTCCTGCTCCTGGGCTAGCTGTGAACTCTGAGGCAATGTCTTCCCTTCTGCCTTCACATGTGAATTAATTTGCAAGATTGTTTTTTAGCTTTAAAGTAGTTCCCCAACCTTCCAAAAAATCATTTATAGGATTTCTGAGTTGCTTTCATTTTCCTTTTCATGTTCTATTAATAGAAACTACTGTGAAAACATCAAGCACTGACAATCTTCTCTTCTGTTAGAACTGCCTTAGCAGAGAGAGCAAAGACAAAGGAGATTAAAGACTGATACATTGTAATTCAAATATTGCAGTTTGAGAAGATTAAAATATTTCCCTAGGTAGGAGTATCAAGTTTGAGCCATTCATTCCTACATTAATGCCTATGGATAAATATTGCCTAACTAATGCCTGTGCCTGGAGTGCTACCTTTATTCCAGACACTACATTAGACACTAGGAAGATGAAGATGCTTAAGACAGTATTGCAGCCAAGGCAATCGATGCACTTAATACCTTATACTTGTGTACAAGATATTAGATTTTTTTATCCTCTCTAGATTGAGTAAGGATAAAAGAAATTTAAGTTACAAGTCCTACTTTCAAAGAATGATTCCAAGCAAACATATCAAATAAAGCCCAATATAGAACATTGTTCCACTGTGTTTGTTGGCAAAAGGTATCTATTGTGAAATCCCATGTAGATAAAGTGTTTGGAGGAGATTCCATAAAGGTGATACACTGATCAAAACGTTGGACTGATTCTGATTTGTTTCCCAGTTCCAGCTATCAAGCTCCCACCAATCTTGGGCTGCAAGAGGACCTATAAGTATTAAATTCTCTCTAAGCTAATAATGGTTAGCCCATTTATCTGGGGCTGACTTCACTCTCCATTGGAGAATCTGCTTCTCTTTTTCAGATGGACGCAGAACCTGAGGAAAGAATCAGCCCATGGCACCTCACCAGGGTGCCAGCTGAAACCATAAAATAACTAAGGAAATGAGCAAGAGTGCTGCTTTCTTGATGAACCTGATATCAGCACAAGGCTGAAGGAGGTAGACACAGAGGACACTCAACTCCTACCAAACCAGAGATCTAGAGACACAGAGGATCCCAAGAGCTCATCACTGAAGTAAACTAAAAATGAACCCAACATGGCTCAAGGAAATATGTGGAAGAGGGGGGCAGAAAGATTGTTAGAGCCACAAGTTGGGACATTATGCACAGAGACATTGCCTTTTCCCTATAACTGATGGCTACCCCCACAATGCATGACCCACATTCCCCATGGGGATAATTGGCATCCCCAATGAGGAGGATCCCTTTGGAGGGGGCAGGGATGAGGGTAAGGATGGTACCAACATGTGCTGTTTGCACACTGAGTATGTACATAACTAATGAAAAAAGTTCATAAAAAGAATGGACTGAAATCACAGAATGTTAATACCTAGTAGAAAGAACGAACTAGAAGACCCAGAATCTATAACCAACTGCTGAGGAAGAAAAGTAAGATTGTAGAAAAACTATATTAGCTTTGATTCATTATTAGGGAAAATAAAAACTGAAACCTCTGAGAAAACTTGAAATGTGGGCTGGTGAGATGGCTTAAAGCCACTTTCTGGCAAAGCCTAACAACTTGGGTTTAATTCCTCAGTACCCATGTAAAGCTAGATGCACAGAGTGGAATATGTGTCTGGAGTTTGTTTTCAGTGGGAGACAGTCTGGGCACACCCATACTCATCCTCTCTGTATTAAATAAATAAATAAATAAATGAATGAATAAATAAATAAATAAATAAATAAATAAATAAATAAATAAATAAATGTATTTGTGTGAGAAGGTGAGCTGATTTCTGGTGGAGAGTGAACTGGGGTGAGCACAGCAACATGAAGACCACAAAGGTTTGAAAAGCCACAGCTTTTAGGGTCTGGGGAAAGAAGCATGCTGTTAGCAGTGCACAAGGAAAAAAAGTTAGGCCAACATGGGTAGGAAGAGGCACTGTGTTATTGCCTGTAGGCCAAGAATCAAATCAAGGGCAATATCTTTACTTGGAAAATAACCATCCAAGTGGGCCCAAGTACTAGTTCAGTGCACATTTGATTCCCTCAAGACCTGGAAATCTACTTACCTCCTTTGTAAAGAAAGTCCTAGAGAAAAGACTTACTTATTAAGAAGAACTGTAACTAGAGTGGAGAAGAAAAGACATTCTAAGGAATGGAGCATGGGCGTTTCTCTTTAACTATCAGACTATTGAAACAATAATTTTTAAGAAATGAGAATTTCCCCAGGTATCTCTTGCTGGGAGAAGGAAATGGTCAAAACCTGGTGCCAGGCAAAGGAAGAACTTGTTTTGGAAAGAGATTTCACACAGTTCTGACAACTTTCAGACTACCTTGCAGAAAAGACTGGAGTGGAGACAATGCTATATCAGTAAAGACGACATCTTGACCAGGACCACTGAGATATATAAGATATACGTACCACTTTGCTTTGATTTAAAGATAATCATTTCTGAACCTCGAGAGTAGCCTAAAGAGCCAGGTTCAATTCCCCAGTACCCACATAAAGCCAGTTGCATAAAGTGGCTCATGCATCTGGAGTTCACTTGCAGCAGCAGCAGGACTCACATACATCTCTCGCTCCTTCTCTAGTTAATAAATAAATATGATATTATGATTTTTTCTTAACAGGCAATGTTTTTAAATCACATCCTCGAGGTCCTTGGTTCTACTATGCTCCTTTAAAGTATGTTGAGGGTTTTTGAAGCTAGTAGTAAATTCACATTGATTTCTGGTTTCTCTGCTGTGAATGTTTTGCTGCATGCAAAACTTAAGCTGTGCTGCATGGAACTTGAACCATACTTTGTACATGTCATGTGGGCTTCAGGAGTCATCCAGATATCTAGGCAGAAATGAGTTACAGAACTTGTTTTTTTTTTTTTTTTTTTTTTTTTTTTTTTTTTTACATTTATCATTTCAGAAATTCTCTCCTCTTTTCCAGTGGCTAAAGTTGTCCTGAATTTAGAGTTCTGATTCATCAGATCTTCTTTCTGGAGTTTTTTCCTATTGATCTAACATAAAATCTGTGGCTTATCCTTAGCAAAATGAGGTCTGAAAACAGAAGCCATTCAGAACTATTCCCTTTTGTTCCAAGGGACAACTCCTGTCCAGTTTCCACTTCTGTGATTCACTGCCCAGTACCTTTTCTGTTTGTTTTGGCTTGTTCATGAGGCAAGGTCTAACTCTAGCCTAAACTGTCCTAGAACTCATTCTGTAGCTCTGCCTGGACTCAAACTCACAGCAATCCTAATACGTTAGCCTCCTGAGCGCTGGGACTAAAGGTATATGACATCAAACCTCATTTAGTTAATGTTTATATTTTGTCCAGAGTTGATGGTCATTTTCTCTTAGAGGTTTAGTTCTCTTTTTAAAACATGTTTTTAAAAATATTTTATTTATTTATTTACGTGAGAGAGAGAAAGAGAATGGGCACACCAGGGCCTCTAGCCCTTGCAAACGAATTCCAGATGCATGTGCCACCTTGTGCATCTGGCTTTATGTGGGTACATGGGAATCGAGCCTGAGTCCTTTGCCTTTGCGGCATTCACCTTAACTGCTAAGCTGTCTCTCCAGTCATGGTTCTCCTAAAGGAGATATTTGCTACTGCTGGAAGTACTTTCTACACATCTGATTTCACTGTTTTCAAAATATAACCGCTGCATTACCTTCTTTTGTATTCGAGACCCTGAAGAAGCTGGTCTTAAATTCATTTTTTCTTTCTCTTCTGTCCCTGAACTATAATGTTTTTCAGTCATTGATTAAGAGGCTTTGGAGTACTTTTATGTATCCTGTAGCTGAGAATAAAGCCAAGATTGCTTGGCTATCTTTCAGCTGACTTCTCAATGCTCTCCTTTTTAAAGTTTTTTGGAGAACTTAAATACATGAGCACACCATAATTTTATCACATTCTGTCGCGTCCGCCTCGACCAGCAAGGAAGACGCAACACTCGGACTCTTCTTTCAGCAGTTTATTCAGGAACCTTGAACAATCTTCTGACTGACTGACTGACTGACTGACTGCCCCACTCACTCACTCACTCACTCACTGACTGCCTGCCTCACTCACTGCCCACAGACTCACTGCTTGACTGACTCCCCCACTCACTCACTGCCCGCTTCACTGCTGCCCACAGACTCACTCACTGACTGCTTGACTGACTGCCTCACTGCCTCACTGGCTGACTGCCTGACTCACTCCCACAGACTCACTACTTGACTCCTCTCACTCACCCACTGACGCACTCACTCACTGACACTCTGCTTCCTTCACTCACTCACTCACTCACCACTCACTCACTCACTCACTCACTCACTCACTCACTCACTGACTCACTCACTCACTCACTCACTCACTCACTCACTGACTCACTCACTCACTGCCTGACTCACTCACTCACTCACTGACTCACTGCCCCACTACTCCCGGGACAAGCCCGCCCAAAGCTTAAGAAGCCTTTGAACAGCCAACCCTGGTAAGCCACGTGGTGAATGCAGATAGGTCCACATATGCGGAAGCAAGCCTAGATCACGGCCCAAGCCAAATAAGGACTTGTTTATCCAGGAGAGCACTCGCCATCGGGAAGGCGGAAGGCGGAAGCCAGCGCCATCTTTAAGGCGCGGCACCTCGCAGCTCTCTACAGTTCCCCCTTTTATGTTTTAAAACAAGCCACAGGTAAGAGTAGAGGTCTGATCTCTGATGATGCATATTTTTGCAACCCTGATGCCTTTTTCTCAGAGGCGGGATCTGGGGCATCAACCCGCATGCAATCAAACATGCTCTTCTCTGGATTTTTAGGGCTAACCCAGAGTGCAGTGCTTAGCCTCGCAACCTGAGCAGGAAGAAGATTAACTTTTAATTGTAGCCAGCCAGACTTAGGGGGACTGTGCAGCCTCTATGGCAGTAAAGGCTTGAATGATCATAGCTGCATCCCGTCATTGCGTGACCCTGATTTTACACAGACACCACAAGCAAACCAAAGAGACCAGTAACAGAAGGCCTGCTAAAGAGCACCCAAACCCGCCCATTCCTTCAGATGATTCATAGCGGAGATCAGCCAAGATGACAATCCAGATGCAAAAGAGAGGTCCATGCGGGTAGAATTCACATTAACTACTGCCAGTCTCAGTTCTCTTAAGGTATCTTCAAATTCAAGCGACCAATTCTGTAATAGAAAACTAGACAAAAATCTGGATAAATTTGCAGCCCTAGTATAATCCAAGGTCTTTTAACAACATTAGCAAGGAGAAACTAAAACAATGCAAAAACTCAACCACCATCAGCAGTCATCAATTTGCATTTTTTACAGTCTTTCCTCAGGCATCCTCTCCATTGTTTTAATGTAAATCAAGTCAGGCCACCTTCCTTCCACCTTCCTTAAGATTGCTAATGCGTTGACAATAGCAGCTTCAGTAACCTAAAACCTCAGTGCCTCTGCTTTTACCTTGCTTGAGATTTTCCAACTTAAAATCTTAAAATCTCAGTCCGATATCTTTAGCCAAGCACATCAGTCCATTACAAATTTAACCTTGATCAAACTTTCTGGGCCTGGATAGCAGAACGTAGCCATCCCTTATGCCAGTAGCCCAGTTCCAACAAAGTCCTCTGCAGTCTTTCCTTCCCCTTTTCATTGTTTGCCTTTTCCGACCTTTCTTCCTCGAGGCAGTTCCTCACTAACCTCCAGATCGATCTTACCCCGCCCTTAAGCGTGCCTTGGTCTGCTGCAAAATCAAGATCTTCGCCCAAATTTTCCCATGAAGGGATTGTAAGACTTCCAGAGCACGCAAACCAAGGGGCTATGGCATCACATTCCTCCAGGAACCTCTCCAGGGTACTCCCCTTTATCTTTAAGTTTTTTGAACGAAGCAGCTCATTCAGAGCCAAAAAATTGGAGTGCAGTGAGAAGCGCCCATGGCTAATTTTGCAAAAAATTCTTTTAAAACTTTTACTTTTGGTTCGCTACACACGAACCCTTCCTGCTCCCTCTTTTTCTACCGAGAGGAGCAAAATTCCCCACTTTTGTCATGATTCCCACCTTACCTGGGAACTTTCCTGCTCCCTCTTTTTCTACCGAGAAGAGCAAAATTCCCGCTTTTGTCGCCTGGGATTCCCACCTTACCTGGGAACTTACCAGTGCACTGCCCTGACTGCAGAAAGTTCTGAGTCCCTCTTCGGACTCTTCTTTCAACAGTTTATTCAGGAACCTTACTACTGCCCTGACTGCAGAAAGTTCTGAGTCCCTCTTCGGACTCTTCTTTCAACAGTTTATTCAGGAACCTTACTTTTTCTTTTAGATGTTTTGCAAAAATTCTTTTCCTGCTCCCTCTTTTTCTACCGAGAAGAGCAAAATTCCCGCTTTTTTCTGGATTCCCACCTTACCTGGGAACTTACCAGTGCACTGCCCTGACTGCAGAAAGTTCTGAGTCCCTCTTCGGACTCTTCTTTCAACAGTTTATTCAGGAACCTTACTACTGCCCTGACTGCAGAAAGTTCTGAGTCCCTCTTCGGACTCTTCTTTCAACAGTTTATTCAGGAACCTTACTTTTTCTTTTAGATGTTTTACTCGAGCGCTCTTCTCTCACCTCCTCTAAAATTTTTTTTTTTAACTGCTTCTGAATCATTCTCGTTTGCCCTATGTAATATGACTAGACACACTACAACACAAATACACCACATGAGGTTAACCAACTTTTATACACTAATAAGACACACGAACAAATATACATTAATTGGCCAGCTATCATTCTTAAGAAATCTTCTCACTGCGTTTCCTCTAAGGAAACCTTATTGTGGCGCCTTTTAACCTAATACTGGAAGATGTATTGCCCATTTTGCTATGGGACCTTATCGTCTCTCTACCGGAGAACTTGCCTTTACCCTTTTTGTCCACTTACCTGGAACTTACCAGCTAGCTGCCCTGCAAGTTCTGAGTCCCCGTACGGGCCACCATTTGTCGCGTCCGCCTCGACCAGCAAGGAAGACGCAACACTTGGACTCTTCTTTCAGCAGTTTATTCAGGAACCTTGAACAATCTTCTGACTTAAACAATGACTGACTGACTGACTGACTGACTGACTGCCCCACTCACTCACTCACTCACTCACTCACTCACTGACTGCCTCACTCACTCACTGCCCACAGACTCACTGCCTGACTGACTCCCCACTCACTCACTGCCTCACTCACTGCTGCCCACAGACTCACTCACTGACTGCTTGACTGACTGCCTCACTGCCTCACTGGCTGACTGCCTGACTCACTCCCACAGACTCACTACTTGACTCCTCTCACTCACCCACTGACGCACTCACTCACTGACACTCTGCTTCCTTCACTCACTCACTCACTCACTCACTGACTCACTCACTCACTCACTCACTGACTCACTCACTGACTCCCTCACTCACTCACTCACTCACTGACTCACAGACTCACTGCCTGACTCACTCACTCACTCACTGACTGCCCCACTACTCGCGGGACAAGCCCGCCCAAAGCTTAAGAAGCCTTTGAACAGCCAACCCTGGTAAGCCACGTGGTGAATGCAGATAGGTCCACATATGCGGAAGCAAGCCTAGATCACGGCCCAAGCCAAATAAGGACTTGTTTATCCAGGAGAGCACTCGCCATCGGGAAGGCGGAAGGCGGAAGCCAGCACCATCTTTAAGGCGCGGCACCTCGCAGCTCTCATTGTCTGTTTGCTCTTTTTCCCCTTTATCCTCCATGTCAACATGTTGATGGGTTTAGAACAGTGGTGGTCATATGGGGGTATAGGTAACCACTATGGGGTCATAAATGCATTTGTAGGTTCATGTGATGCTGCTAATGTCCCCATCATGTGGTTTGTAATCTATCATATTTAGTGAATTCATATGTTAAAAAGAATGACTTAAATCTAGCAGCACCCCAAAGAAGTTTTGATACTTGAAACCATAGGTCTTAGAATTTATTACATATACATTAGTACATTTTTCTTAAAGAAGACACACACGTGCATGTTCAGATAAATGCTATGTCACTATTATCTATCCTATGATATTTTATCTCCTGAGCTATAAATCAAAATGCTGACAAAGGTACCAGTGTCCCTGCTGAATAGATGGATGCCTGTGAAGTGTAAGTTACATGTCATAACACCAGTAATTCCACGTCAGAATTATCTGGTGACTAACAATACTGAAAGTAATGATCCTGAATGACAAACTAAAAGGTTGAAACTTCATCAAGTCCTTAGAGGGAACACCTGATTCACAGGACCCTGGAGCAGGTATGATGAAGACTAACCTTAAGGTTCTAATGCTTCTATCTATTTCTCTTTTCCTCTTCTCTCTCTTTTCTCATTCTCTTTTATTTTACCTATCTTTTTCTTCCTTCTTTTCCCTTGGCACTGGCCTACAACTCCCAGTATCAGCATGTGGTTAACATCTACAATGAGCCTTTGATCAGAGAGACCTGCAAGGTTTCCCAAAAGAAGACGGATTTCTGTCAGAGTACTTGATGACCCACGGAAGGTTAATGATAAGAACTTACTGCTGAAGACACCATATGCTGTTGGGATAGAACATAGAGTGGGCTGAAATCTGGAAGAGAGTCAATCCCCAGAGAGTGAGCTTGTCTAGTGCCAGTAGGTGCTACATGAGCGACTGGGGGAAAGTGACCAACAGCTGTCCAAGCAACACACGATCTAAGCTTCTCAGTAGCAAACAACCTGATGTGATGCTCACACAGGTATATAGTGGCACACAGCCATGGTGGGTAACCAAGTGCTCTTGATTTGGCTAATAGATCCACTCAGTGGAATGGTACTCATAGCTGTAATTGGGAAACAAGTCAGAACCATATCCAAAAAAATGAGCCCACTCTCCAATATCAAGTTTCCCCCTATTGTGTACTACAAGAGGGCCTACACCTATGAAATTCTCTCTAAAATAATCATGGTAATCCCATTTATCTGGGGCTAATTCCTCTCTCTGTTGGATAATTTGCTTCTCTTTTTCAGATGGATGCAGAACCTGAGGAGAGAATCAGCCCATTGCACCTCACCAGACCCCAGCTGAAACCATAGAATAATTAGAGATAAACACAGAGAACACTCAACTCCTACCAAACCAGATATCCAGACACACACAGGTTCCCTAGACCTTATCACTGAAGTAGACCTAAAACAATCCCAACATGGCTCAGGGAAATTGGTGGAAGAGGGGCTGGAAAGATTGTTAGAGCCACAAATTGGAACATTATGCACAGAGACATTGCCTCTCCCCCATAACTAATGGCTACCCCCACAATGCAAGACCCACATTCTCCAACAAGGAAAGTCCCTTTGGAGGAGGAAGAACAGTGAGGAGGCTAAGATGGTACCAGCATGACTGTATATAAACTACGTACATAACTGATAAAAATCAATCAGTAAATAAATAAATTATATTTTAAAACTCCAAAGCATGTCTCCTTCACAAATGATTTATTTTAAAGCAAAAATGATGCCTTCATTTTTAAAATATTTTTTATTAGTTAGATATATAGTATATATATAGCCATGATGGTACCATTGTTAGCCTTCTCCCTGTCCTCTCCCCATGGCTAATGTGGGGCTTGCCTTATGGGGGTAGCCATCAGTTATGCAGAAGAGGCAATGACTCTGTGCATAATGACCCAGCTCATGACTCTAACAATCATTCCGCCCCTTCTTCCACGAATTTCCCTGAGCCATGTTGGGTTTGTTATAGGTCTATTTCAGTGATGAGGTTTTGTGAGTCTCTGCATATCTGATTTGGTAGGGGCTGAGTGTTCTTTGTGTCAATCACCTTTGCCCTTGTGCTGAAACCAGGTTCACCAATAAGGCAGCACTCTTGCTCATTTCCCCTATATCCCTATTGCTTCAGCTGGTGCCCTGATGCCGTGTGTTGGGCTGGTTCTCTCCTCAGGTTCTGCAACTATATAAAAGAGAGAAGAAGATTCTCTAACGGAGAGTGAGGTCAGTGCAAGATACATGGATAACCATTATTATTTTAGAAAACATTTAATAGGTGTAGGCCCTCTTGTATCCCACTATTGGTGGGAGCTTGACATTGGAGAGCAGGCTCATTTTTGGATATGGTTCTGACTTGTTCCCTGTTACCAGGTATGGGCTCCATTCCACTGAGCAGATCCGTTAGCCAAATCTAGAGCAATTGGTAACCCACCATGGCTGTGTGCCACTACTGCACTTGTGTGAGCATCACATCAGGTTGTTTGCTGCTGAGTAGCTTAAACCACAAGTTGCTTAGAGAGATGATGGTCATTTCCCCCAGTCATTTATTTAGTGCCTTCTGGCACTAGACAAGCTAACTGCCTTGGGACTGACTGTCTTCCGGATTCCAGCCAGGTCTCTTCATGTTCTGTCAGAACAGCATATGGTGTCTTCATCAGTAGGGTCTTATCATTAATCTTTGGTGGGTAATCAAGTACTCTGACAGAAATCTGTCTTCTTTTGGGAAACCTTGTAGGTCTCAGTGATCAACATTGTGTAGGTTAAACACATGCTGGTATTGGGAGTTACAGTTCAGTGCTAAGGGAAAAAAAAGGAAGAAAATGTATAGGTAGTATAAAAGAGTGAAAGAGAAGAGAGAGATGAGGGAATGATAGAGAAAGAGAAACAGGAGAAGATTGAGGTTAGTCTTCATCATGCCCTCTCCAGGACCCTATTATTTAGGTGTTCTCTCCTAGCACCTGATGCAGGTTAAACCTTTTAGTATGTCTTTCAGAATATAGGATTTTATGGTACCATTTCCATTTGGGTCCAGTTTTTTGTCCCCCCCCCAATTTTTCCCTGCTCTCCCTCCCCACAATACCTATTGTCCAGTCCTCAAGATGTTTATTAGGTGTGTCAGCATCTTGGGAAAATATAAATTAGGAGCAAGAGATGAGTGAGACCATTGACGCTTATCTTTCTGTGATTGGTTGAGTTTGCTAAGAATGATCTGTTCCAAGTTTGACCATTTTTATTCAGATTGCTTTGTGTCATTTTTCCTTACTGCTGTGTAGAATTCCATTGTGTCAATATACCACATATTATTTATCCATTCATCTAATGATGGACACCTGGGTTGATTCCAGCTCTTAAGTATTATGAATTGAGCAGCTATAAATATGGTTGAGCAAATTATCTCTGAACTGAGGCTTGGAGCTTTTAGGGTAAATGCCCAGTAAGGGGATACCTGGGTCTGTTGGACTTCTATGGTCATCCTTTTGAGGAGTCTCCACATTACTTTCCATGGTGGTTGTAACACCTTACATTTCCACCAACTGTGAATGAGGGTGCTTATTTCTCCACACCCTCCCCAGCATGTGTTATCATTAGATTTTTTAATGTTTGCTATCCTTAATGTGGTAAGGTGGAATCTCATAGGTGTTTTAATTTGCATTTCCCTGCTGATTATGGATGTTGAACATTTCCTTAACTGTGTATTTGCCATTTGTATTTCTTCCTCTGAAAACTCCCTGTGCAGTTCTTTGCCCCATTCTGTGAGTGGGTTGTTCTATATTTTATTGTTTAGGTTTGCAAGCTTTTGGTAGATTTTAGAAATTAGGCCTCTGTACAATGTGCATCCAGCAAACATTTTCTCCCAGTCTCTGGGTAATCTATTGGCTCTGCATATTATATGTTTGTCAGTAAAAAAGCTTTTCAGCTTCATGAGATTCCAATGGTTGAGTGATTGTTTAATTTCCTGAGCTACTGGGGTTTTGTTCAGGAAGTCTTTACCCACTCCTGTATTATGGAAAGTACCTCCTACTTCTTCTTCCTGTAATAGGAGTATTTGTGGTCTTACATCGAGGTCTTTGATCCATTTGGAATTGATTTTGTTGCATGGCGATATGTGTGGATCAAGTTTCATTTTCCTGCATATGGTTGTCCATTTGTTAAAGATGCTGTTTTTTTCTCATTCTACATTTTTGGGGCCTTTGTCAAATATCAAGTAGCTGTAGTTACTTCACGCAAAGTCTGGACCCTTGATACTGTTCCATTGGTCATCCTGTTTTGATGCCAGTACCATGTTGTTTTTGTTACTATGGCTTTGTAGTATAGCTTAAAATCAGGTATGGTGAAGCCTCCAGAGGTTTTTCTTTTGCTGAGGATATGCTTGGATATCCGAGGCCTTCTGCCATTCCACATGAATTTTGAGATTAGTTTTTCTATCTCTGTGAAGAAAGATGTTGGAATTTTTGTTGGTATTTCATTAAATATGTATATTGCTTTTAGTAAGATTGCCATTTTCACAATGTTAATTCTCCCTATCCAAGAGCATGGGTGCCTTCTATTTTGTTCAGTATCAATACTTAGTTCTTTTGTGTGAATGTATGTACATCTTGTGTGTGCAAGTGCACATACATGTATGAATGGGGAGGACAGAGCACAAGTTCAGGTGTCATTTTTTCCTCCAAAGGTCTGTCCAACTCTTTTTGAGACAGAGTCTCTCACTGGCTTTCAACTTGCAAAGTAGGCTAGACTGGTTGGAAACTAAACCCAATGCATCTATCTGTCTCCTCCCCAGCACTGGGATTACAAATGTGCCCACCATGCTAGGCTTTTATGTCTTTTCTTTTTCCTTTCTCTTCTTTCCTTTTCCTTTCTTTCTTTTCTTTTTTTTTTTTTTTTTTTTGGAGAGAGACACAGAGAGAGGGAGAGGAAGACAGATAGAGATGGGTGCTGTAGCAGACAGCTTCAGATTCGCTTAGATGAACTTCCAGACCAGGCACAGTTATGGAGGAAGGGATATTATTTATTGAAGCTTACAGATCCAGGGGAAGTTCCATAATGGCAAGAGAAGCGGCCTGCTCTCCACAGGGCCAAGCAGAGAGAGAGAGAAACCAACCAGCCACCACAGCACACAGAGCAAAACTACAGCCAAAAAGTCACACAGCACACTTCAGGAACTCTTGCTAGGCACATTTGCATATCTTTACAATGGAATCTCAAACCCACACCTTAAGACCAGCCCCCAGTGGCATTGCTTCTAGCAAGGTGATTGCAGATGCAAACTATAACTAATAAAACACTGAATATATTGGGGGACATATATTCAAACTACCACAGGTGCTCTAGCAGCCTCTCAGCTGCTGTGAACAAAATCCAGATGTGTGTGCCCTCTTGTGGTCAAGTGCGGCATTGCACCCTTGTATCACTTTGCATCTGGCTAAACGTGGGACCTGGAGATTGGAACTGTCATTCTTAGGCTTAGGAGGCAGGTGCCCTAACCACTAAGCCATCTCTCCAGCCCTAGGCTTTTATTTCTTAATAAGTATACTGGAAATCAAACTCAGAACATCATTATTTCTTTTTTAATGTTATTTTTATTTCTTTTGTTATTATTTGAGAAAGCGAGAGACGCACACATACAGAGACAGACAGAGAGAGGCAAATAGAGAATGGTTGTGCCAAGACTTCCAGCCACTGCAAAGAAACTCCAGATGCATGTGTTACCTTGTGCATCTGGCTCATGCAACTTCTGGGGAATTGAACCTGGGTCCGTTAGTTTTGCAGGCAAGTGCCTTAACTGCTAAGCCAGATCTCCAGCCCAGAATCTCATTCAAGGAAAACAATATGCCAACTGAATTATCTCTCCAGCCCTAGCTTTAGAATCTTTTAATGGAAAGTTTATAACTCGTTTTTGTTTTATTATTGTATATGGTTCCATCCTGGGCGCACATCAGCAGGAGTAACTCACTTCATACAAAATGATTAGCATAGCAAGGATGGAGCTATCATTACTTCATTTTGATATCTGTCTATTAATTATTTATTTTCCTGAATCATAATGTCTAAAATGCTTCTGCTATACCTTTCATATTCTTGTCATCCCAGAAGCATGCCAGGAGATCCAATATGTCCCACTGTCACATACAGTGTTCACCAGCAAGACCAAAATATGTTGTACCTTCCATTTGTTCTCATTGTCCATGCCTAAAGTATAGAAACTCCTAATTTAAAAAAAATAATTTATTTATTCCTATTTTTCTCTTTTTCCTCATTTGAGAGCAATGACTTTTCTTAAATATAGTGGAATATATTTCAGAAATTGTGCACAACCAGATATTTTAGTATGTATACTTAATGTCACCTCAATATTTTATAGGGAAGTGATATTATATATATATATATATATATATATATATATATATATATATATATATATACATACACACACATATATGCATACTTGCTCGGTATACATAAGTATGCTAGGCATGCATTCAGAACATACACATGCCCTCTAGTTAGAATATACATATGTATACATTATCATATGTATCATGCATATACATATGTATTTGCTATCTATTATGTTGGTCCAACCTTGCTTAAATTGGTGTTTCTTATTTCTAATATTTTTCTTAAATACATGTATCCATGGCTCCAGTTCTTTTCCATAGACTAAAATATTCCATTTTGTGAAAAAGACATTTATTTTTCATTCTTCTGCTGGTGAGTATACATTATTTTCAGTTGTATGATTTTATAAACAAAACTTTCCCAAAAAAATCTTTGTCATTTGTCCTAGTAATTATGGACAAGAGTTTCTATAAGATATATATTAAGCAATTTGTGTATCATGGCGACATGGCCAAATGCACCAAGAAGGTCCATATTGTTGGTAAGTATAGGACCCGGTATGGTGCCTCCCTCCAGAAGATGGTGAAGAAGTTTGAAATCAGCCAGCACGCCAAGTACCCTTGCTATTTCTGTGGTAAAACCAAGATGAAGGGACAGGCTGTGGGCATCTGACACTTCGGGTCCTGCGTGAAAATGGTAGCTCTTGGGGCCTGGACCTACAACACAACTTCTGCTGTCACACTCAAGTCTACAATCAGAAGACTGAAGGAACTGAAGGACCAGTAGAAGTCCTATCACTGGAGACATCCCCAGCCTGCAATACATGGGTTTACTTATATAACAAAATAAAAGATATATACTGAGGAAAAAATTTCCCAGGTGAAAGATTCTAGCAGTTTTTACTTTATTAAATATTGCCAAATCACTTTTCAATCTCTTAAATCATCAGTGGGTAGAATTTCCTTTTTCTCCACATTTTTGGTCTACATCCAATGATTCATACTTATTAATGTCTTCTCAACATAATGAGTGCAAAACCATAAAGTTATATTTCACTGTATTTCATTTTATTTCTCTAATTTAATTAAAAGTTATTTATAAGTTTTTTTATGCATTTGTAGTTCATTTAAATTGACTTCTCTATAAATATTCTAAATCCTCTGCCCAGTTTTCTATTAGGTCCTTGTTTTTCTAACTAAAAATTTATTTTTCCAAAGATAATTTAAAAAGGTAATAGCTAAAAAGATATTATCTTCCCTAAGCTGAACTAAGAATATTTAATGTGCATTTGGAAAAGACCATCAAATACAAATGTTTTTATGCTTTAAAAAGATGAAAACAGGTGTGGAGAGATGGCTCATCAGTTAAAGGAACTTGCTTACAAAGCCTGATGACCTGGGTTCACATCTCCAGTAGGCATGTAAAGTCAGATGCACAAAGTGGCACATGCATTTGAAGTTTGATTACAGTGGCAGAAGGCCCTGGTGAACCCATACTCTCTCTCTCTCTCTCTCTCTTTCTTGAATGAATGAACAAATAAATATTTTTTTTAAGTTAAAAACAAAAATTCTATCTTCTTTTGGGAAACCTTGTAGGTCTCACTGATCAACAGCTCATTGTGGATGTTAGCCACATGCTGGTATTGTGAGTTACAGGTCAGTGCCAAGGGAAAAGAAGGAAGAAAAAGTATAGGAAATATGAAAGAGAGAAGAGAGAAGAGGGCGTGATAGAGAGAGAAACATGAGAAGACTGAGGTCAGTCTTCATCATACTCTCTCCATACCCCTGTGATTCAGCTGTTCTTTCCAAGGTCCTGATGCAGGTTCAACCTTTTAGTATGTCTTTCAGGATATAGCCTCTACCAAATCAGATATCCAGAGACACAGAGGCTTACAAATCCTGGTCACTGAATTAGCCCTAAGATAAACACAACATGGCTCAGGGAAATTCATGGAAGAGAGAGCAGAAAGATTGTTGGAGCCATGAGTTGGGTCATTATGCACAGAGTCATTGTCTCTCCTACATAACTGATGGCCACTCCCATAAGGCAAGACCCACATTACCCATAGGGGGAGGACAGAGAGAAGGCTAATGATGATACCATCATGTATGTATATATACTATATACATAACTAATAAAAATATATTTTAAAATGCTAAGGAAATGCTCATTGCTAGAGACAATAATACCATGGACCTTGTTAGGCCACAAACTGGACATTGAGATCCATGATAGAATGAAAATTTGTCTTGATCACTATGGCCTTCTTCTCTGGAGAGAAATCTTATACATCCATGCAGGTGCACCTGATGCATCCAGGGAATGCACTGTGAAGGGCCTGAGTCCAAGTCTTTGTGTTATCTCACTGATTAAAGAACAAGGTTGTCATCCAGATCCCACTGGCTCTTTCAAACAGATGTGCACAGGTGGATTGCAATCCCAAGTGTTCATCTATAAATAAAGTTTATTAGGGGATTAAGTGATCACTTGTCAGCCTTGAAAGGAGTCTATTGGGCCTCTGAGCCTGGCTGCTTTAGGATCTGAAGGGTTCCCTTGGCATCCCCTTGTCCATGGAATCTCTCCTCTATGGATCTATGTGTGCCCCTATAGCTCTAGGGATTGTTATTTCTGAACAGTTTTTCTTAAATAAAATTCACAGTTCATATGCAATATAATGTATTAGAGCATGTAGAACACAATAAAACATTCATGCTTCCTCTCTTAGCACATAGAAAACAGATGTTCTTCTAAAGCCATTCAGAAGGTAAAGGAGTAAGGCAGGAAAAAGCATATTTTGCAGCTAAAAAACATAAGATCTGTATTTTCAGGCAAGGATCACGCTGCCACATGGTCTGAGACCCACACCTGGAATAATTGTTTGTCCACTTAAACATGCGGAAAGTGATGATTCGTGATGATCCAGCTTGTGCCTGGTATCTATGGCCACAGTGAGATACCTAATGATAATACTAATAATGGGGAAAAACCACTTCAATAGATTAAACTAATTTGTTTAAGTCTTTTGTGCAACATGGGGATGCTTTCCACACTGTCTGGATTCAAGCATTTGTCATATTTTATAACATCATTTTAACAATAAAAAATTACTAAAACCTGGGGAAATGTCTTGCTTTCCCCATGGATATGTATATGATAATAAATATGAGAGTTGACAAATGCTGAATTCACTGATATTTTGCTACTACAATCTTTCTCTCCTTCTGCAGTACTGACGTTTTGTTCATCAGCTAAGGCAATAAGTATAAAGGTGTTTGGAAAATCTAAACATGCAGTCTGTTATAAGCCTTGGTTTTATTAATTCTTCCAGCCTCTGCCAATCATATAAAAATCTACTATATGTGTACCCACATGTAAATCACAAAACTAGTTGCTCAAATTGCAGACCAGACTTTCCAAATCTTGGCTGTCTTGATTGTTTGTGGCATCTAACCTGTTTATCTTCAGTTATTTAGCAGTATCCACAGCCCCACTCCTAAGATGACAGCAGTTCTTCATTTCTATAGTCGTGATAGCTAATATATTCTCCAGATATTGTCAAATGACTGCTTGAGGACAAACTGCTACCTCAAACTATGAGCTGAGGAGGTCTGGGATAGAGCCACATTATGTATTCTGTTTTCTAGAGCATACGTGCTGGGCAAAAAGAGGCGGTATTTAGACCCTTGGTGAGTTTTGTCTGTGTATAGTGAGTGGGAATACAAAGCAGTTTGCTTTATGTTGTATATTGAAGAAATTGGTTTCTGTTTCTGTTTTTACATTTTAATTCTGCAGGAAGGAATGATAACAGGAATTTCTGGTTGGCAAGATGCCTCCATGGTTAAGAGTACTTCCTATGCAAACATGAGGGCTGGGGGAGTCCTGAGAGACCACTTGAGTTTGATCATATGGACCCATGTAAACAGCTAGGTCATTCACATCTGTAACCCCAGTCTCACAGGCTCACAGAGACCTGGGACTTGCTGGAGTCTAATTTTTGGGCTCAAATAAGAAAAGCTGAAAGAGTGATGGAGCTGGATACCCATTTCACTCTATCTTTCTTATTTTCATTGTTTATCTGTTTGCTAAAAGGTGAAAATTTTTTGATTATTTGTGAACCCATTTGTCTTCCTCCTTTAAAACATACATTGATTATTACTCCATTACATTATATCTGTCTGTATGTATCTTCACTTTAGTAAAGTTTTTGCTACATTTTTTCTTAGATCTATCTTTGATATCAATGTCTACACTTACAGTATAATCAATTCTACTTGTTTTGAATATGATTTTCATTTCCTTAAGAACATTTTGTCTGAATATTCCAAGGTATTATGTGGAAGGAATAAATGTCAGAACTATATAAAAGGCTAATGAGAAGGAGGATTGATCAAAGAAAAAGTCAAGAATGAATGCAGAAAAGTCATCTAACTTCCAAACTCCAGACTGAGCTGGTAGATCAAGGAATGGGCACATGGTGAGCTCTCTTGGACTCCCTCTGAATTTGAGTCAATACTCTAATTTCTGCAAAGCACTCTTGGGTGCAGGTAACATGGGCTTAGCATACAGGGGAGTATGTGGGGATTATGTGTGAAGAAAAGGAAAGAAACAAAGTTGACTCTAGAAAAACAAAACCAATAAGATACACATATCTGTCATCTGCCATTGATCTATCTATTTATCTCTTATACTTATCTTCATTATAAAAATGGCTAACATAATTATTGAGACTGGGAAGATTAAATCATGCACTTGGATACCTAGAGATACAGAAAAACAAGCAATATAAATTCTATTCAATTTGAGTGACAAGATAGAGGAAAACTTTGGCTTGCATGCACACAGTCAGAAAAAAAAAAATCAACTTTTCAGTACACTCAGGCCTTCAACATCTTAGCAGAGCACTCCTCCAAACTCACACATTGGATTGAGCTATATATATTACTTAGTCTACCAATTCAAATAAAATCCCATTCTAAAATGCCACTCCCTCTTTCAATACAGAATAAGGCTTAATCATATACCTGAGTGTTCTATGACTGAATCACACTCATACATATGATTAATAGTCACTATGGCTTGCTTTGCCCTTAATTTAGAAGCATGGCTTGAAGGGCCAATTTCATAGCACCAAGAAATGCTTCTGTCTGTGCTCCTATTTAACTAAGGCCCAGACATCTTGGTGGCAGGTCATTGAATTCATATATGACTGGATCTACAACATTCACAAATGTTGTACAAAAAGAATGACAACTGTTTCTAAATCCTACAGTCTAACTAATGAACAAGTACAGAAAATTTATGCTAAGAATAAATTTAAAGACTGCTCAAGGTTTGTAATCTCAGGAAAAAGAATTGCACATTATTGGTGAGTGATAATTTTTTTAAATGCAGGCCTATGAGAGCCAGGGAAAGAAATCAGTAGGCTCCATGGCTCTGTGAGCTCTCCTTATTTGCCATTTCTTGCATATGTTGATGAACTTGCACAACATACAGAGTTAGGCATAGCCATTACTACCATCTTGAGGGGGAAAAGTGAGATACAGAGATGAAGGTTCCAAGGAAGACATGTCCTTAGAAAGCTGCAGAGCTGGAACAGAAATGTTCCCAGAATTCACATCACTCTCTCCCTCTCCGTCTCAGTGGAAGAAGATGATGTCTCTGCTCTAGTCACTCCCTTAACAGACAGGCTGGAACTTAATATTCTCATCACGTACACTGGAAAAAGTCTTTTTGCCATCAACATTTCAGAAACCACCAGCCTAATGTGTCTATACTGAAGCTTTGGATACCTAAAAGGAAAAGGAAAAAAAAAAAAAAAAACTGATCAGAAAAAAGTTGTAAATGAAATAAGTAGAAAGACAGGAAGAAATCTCAAGAGGAATTTGGTCTCTGTGACAACATTTTGAGTTCTCAGAAGGTGTGGTCTATGTTTCATGTATATTTTTTGCTAACACTCACAGGCAAATAAAATTAATCTTATGGTTCTTATTAATGATAGAATATATATGGCATGGATGGTTCAAGGTCTCATTCAAAAGGCCAGGTTGACGACATAGTTAAGTTAGGGCCTCTGACTCCAAAACTATGGAATTTTTTTCTGATACAAGAAGGAAATTTGAGTCATATAAGTCAACAGAAAAGAAAGATAAGGAAAAAAATGAGCTCAGGGTATAACCAAAGACCTGTAGATAAATTCAGAAAAATAAAGGTTACTGATATTGGAAACTGGAGAATGAAAGAGTCACTTAGTGGGCTAAAGAAATGTCTTACTAGATAAAGTGCTTGCTGACTAGCTTGAGTTCCTGAGTTCAAATGCCACAGCTCAACTAAAACCCAGGCACTATTTCTAGGCAGGCATCTGTAATCCCAGCATGTCTAAGGCAAGAAGGAAACCAGGGATGAGAGCATCTATTGGAAGCCCATGGACCAGCTGGCTGCATAAATGCAGTGGTGAACAACCATAAAAACTGATTCAAACAAAGTGGAAGTTGAGGATCCACACTTGAATGTTGTTCTCTGACTTTTCCACACATGCCTCCCCCCACACACATCATACACACAGACATACATATAAAATCTTTTAAAAAAAAAAAAGTAAATGGGTAATGCTCATGTCATACCTTAAATGTAACTGATTTTTTTTTTTCCTATGTGTCTCCACATTAGATATTAGTCACTTTGGGAAAAGCCTGTGCTGTGCTATTTCTGAAGGTGGGTTTGGTAAGTAAAAATTCTACACTGCTTCTGATGGCTCTTTATCCTAAATTGGCTTGTCCTTTTGACATTCTAGACACTGAACTCCCTTTGCAAAGGGAAACCTAGGTTCTGAAGCTTACAGCAAAGGCGTTAGACAGCTTCCCAGGATATGCATTCTGATGCTGAGAAGTAGTGTATTTGGGATCTCCGGCTCTGTGCTCTACTTTGTACTCCTCATGGGTACAAAGTTTGATCCGCATTCAATGTTTTACTTTAGTTAAAATGTCCTGATATAATGTTGTCCATTGAACAGCTCTTGGAACAGAAGTCACTGTGCATTAGAATCCTGGCTGGAGGAAATAGGTCTCTATAGGATATGCCTAAAGATTTTATAACCTGGCCCCACTACTTGTCTGCTCTTCCTGATTCTTCATGGTATGAGGAGTCCCAGCAGTATGCTCTCCTCACCATTAACTCTGCTATGCCTTTCCCACACTGATCCACTTTGTCCCCTCACAGTGTAAGCAGGAATCTTTCCTCCCTTCTGTGGCTTCTCTCATTAGATATTTGGTTGCAGTGAAGAAAGAAGTAACTAGTACTCCCTTTACATACACTGCCAGTGTTTTCATCATTTCAAAGTAGAAAATTAAAAACAACAAAGATGATCAAGTAAGAATAAACCTGAAAACCAACACAAGTGGCTAGCTATAATTAGTTCAGAAAGACACATTGTACCACCTCCCTACAAGAGGTAAGAAACTAAGATACTGAAATTAAGTCAGATGCCTCAAATCTGACTGCCTCTGAGTCAGGCTTTGTTAGAGTACAAGAACTGACTCCTCTGTCTTTTCAGAGGGAGCCCATTGGAGAAACAAGAATTGTGCCAAACAGTGAAGATATAGTCAGACTCAAACTCAAGTTGATTTATGTAACACAATTGTTTTTTTTTTGTTTGTTTGTTTTTTTTTTTTTTGGCAAAGTTTCTCTCAGAGGACTGCAAGTCTCAGCAGCTCCAGCATGAGGCTGGCTGACACAGGAAGGGAAGCTGGAAGTAGCCTGGTTGTCAGCCTGCGACAATGCCTTCAGGTGGCCAGGGAATCCCAAACAGGACCCTGGGAGAAGTGACATCTCTCTGAAGGACTGCCAAAATATCCCTGCACCAATATGGAAATTTGAGCCTTTGTTAAGTATCTTACAGTTCTGCTTCAGCAGATATAGGCCACTGCTGTGAAGACACCCACAGTGCCTTGAAAGAGAGGCACTGGGATCAGCCAAGGAAAAAACTGTCTGGGGAAATCCTCACTCTGGTGGGACTTCATCTATCTCCTATCCCAACTGGAAAACAGAGCTGGGAAAGGCAGCCTGATGCCTGATGTCTCTCTCTCTCTCTCTCTCTCTGTGTGTGTGTGTGTGTGTTGTGTTTGGATATAAATCCATATTCAAACACATTGTTTTTTTTTTTTTAAATACTAATTTCCTTGATTCCCAAGAGGAGAAAAAAATGAGTGGAGTTAAGCCTGTCAACATGAAACCATTACTAGCTATAATTTATTTCAGAATGTTCAAAGTATTGGGAGTAGGGAGGTACCCTAGCCAATAATTTGTAATGTTCTGTACCCAGTTAGTGACCTTTTACATATGGACTTGAGCAGATCTTATGGGTACAGTATATCTCCTGTGTCCCAGCAGGCTAGGCCTAATTGATATCATTAGAGACTAGGTCCTTTTGCACATGGCCTTAGAGATGTCAGTGTTACTAAGAAAGCTGCTTTTGATTTATTTTGCTTTTCTTCTTCTTCATTCTTTACCACTTTGCTTTCTTCCTTTCTCAAGTTCTGCTCAAAGGGCAAACTTGTGGAGGTTAAAACCTACAATCCAACTTCAGGGTTGGAACACCGGCTTGCAAATCTGTTTCTAAAGCTGGGACATCTAACGAGATGCCCTTGGCATGTCTAACAGGTACTGAGTCTTTTTTTTAAAGGGGGAAGTCTATGTGTAGGGCACACAGAAACATTTCAGTCACTTCTCAGATGTTTTTTGTTCCCATTGCGAGACAAGTACCTTCCTGATCCAGCCGTAGTAGCAAACTTGAGGTCTCTCGATGATCTAAAACCTGACTCTGTTCAAGTCTAAGTTTCTTATGCTTTTAGCTCTGATATAAGTTTTCATTCTCATACTTCTGCTCCCACCAGAACTTTTATGTATAGTGTTTGGCTTATAAAAATCTTTATATTTGGATTTCTAAACAAGTTAAACTAAAACAAGCCAACAAATATGTTTAAATTGATTATGGTAAGTTTTAGATTATTTTTTAATCGCTCCATCTGCCAAAGACTAGGAATTTCAGTTGATTCTGGCAGCAGGACATGTGCAAGTGTGACATCTAATAGTATAAATAGTACAAATAGTACAAAAATTTAAATGTTTAGTGTGCACATTTGCATCAATTTGAACACATTAACAGCAACTAGTGCATGGTTCTTGGGCTATTCTATTACAATGAAAATATAAAAAGAATACCATACAGAAGATTGCAACAATTGAGACGATTTTGTAGGCTTTTTGTTGATCAGTGCAGAGAAATGCTTCAGGCTTTTATGTAACAGATACTGTAGCTGAAGACCCTGTAAAGTTTGCAAAGTGTTTCTGTGCTGTAGATATAGAAATAGTGGTTAAGGAGGTGAAATGGTTTGTATAATCCCTTGCTTGCATTTGGGGTTGAGCAATAACTAGTGTCTTGACCCTATAAGGTTCAGTTCTAAGACTGAGCTAGTTTTGGAAGTGGACCTAATTCGCAATGTATCCTGAAATGCTTTGCAATATTTGCATCCCCAGGTCAGTGCCTTCCTTCTCTGTTCAGAGTATGTCAAGCTTACTATGTCATTATTTGTTTCTTCTTTTTCATTCATCATCCTGCCTGAAGAATTTTGCTTAGCATATCAATGTTTGTGTTTTAGAAGGAAATAAGACTATGGTCTCAAATTAGTAAACAAGAGTCTTTGTTGTAGGACTCCTCAGCATTGTGAATATATGAATGAGTGGTTAGGCAGGATTTCCCCAGATAAATTAACCATGGAGTCCAGTGATTTGCCCAAGAAAACACAGCTGAATAGTGACTCTAGCAGAGGCACAACCTGAGCACCTAAATTCTAAGACATCATAAGTACTTTCTCTTTGCTTTTTACTAAGACTTATCTGTGCATTTGGATCAAAATATAGCATGACTGAGAGTAAGGAAATCAGAGGAGGAAGCTGACATGATAGAAAAATCATACACAGAAATATAGTTCCTTATTGGAATATATATCCACCTGAGTTAAAAGTGAGCATCTTCTGAAGCAGATAGCTCAAGAATATCTTGTTCTTTTATCAACTGCCACTCATGCAGGAATAGTTTCTCTGACAGAGGAATTCTTCAAATAAGTGGTATTGCCCAGCTCTAATTTTTAATAAAAAAAAAAAGCTCTATAAAATATTATAAACTGGCTGAATAGATGGCTCAGTTGGTAAGGTTCTTGCCATACAAGTATGAAGACCTGAGTGTGTATCCTGGGAACAAATGTAAATGCCAAGGGTGGTGGATCCCTGAAGGAAGTGAGCTAATGGACTCAATGAATCTTAGTTCAGTCAGAGATGCTGTCTCAATAAATAAGGGGGAGAGAAATTGAGGTACACACCTGCCCTGATGCTGATCTCTGACCTCCACGTACATGTGAACACATGTGCACCCACCCATGCATACACACCACACACAAATACATACACAGAAAACTGTAACCTGTGAGATAAAAATAGAAGTAGGCAGGCACAAACACAAAAACACCCCACCTGAGCCATTGTTTTAGGGATTGCTTTTTCTCATCTGGATTTATCCAAAATTTGAATACCTCAATGTTCCTATATGACACACAATAAAAAATTAGTACTTCCTATGACTTGTAAATTATCGGTCTTACTACTTGTGAATTATGGAAAGAGAAAATAAATGAATATACATATATTTGCAAAAGATTTTAAGGAAACTACATCTTCTAGCATGACATTCCTGACACATCTGGTTTTCTTCTGTTGAGACAGGGCAATATACAAATTAGGTACAAGTGCAATTTTAAGGTAGAAAAATAATGCACTTTCAGTATGGAAGGTTTGCTGAGTGATATTCAGGTTGGATTCTGGTCCCCTATGGGCTCTTATCTTGGTTTCCTGGTGCAGCATGTTCCTTGTATCACAGTACAGGGGGAACTGAGTATAGACATCCTACTTCTCTAGCTTCTCCCATCTCCATAGAATATGATGTCTGTACTCTCAGAGAGCACAACACTGCAGGAATCATTATTACCTAATACATTTTTATGGGCAAGGAGTTTTCATGTCTTAACTTCACCTTACATGCAACATAACTATACATTTCTCTGAGAAGCCTCAATCTTTTGTTTCAAAGCTACATCCCTGCTTCACTCTATCAATTCCATTCATTTCTGCCCCCCCCCACCCAGAATCCTCTCCTTGTTTCATCAGGATTCTTTCTATCCTTCCTCTCTTTTGACATATGCATGTTAACCCTTATAACTCTATGCACGTGAATGTTCAAAGAGTTCCCCAGCCATCCAACAGTAAATAAATCCCACAGGCAGCATCAAGTTACAATTTTATTTCCACCATCATTCTCCTTTGCCTTTACCTTCCCTTTTGCAGCAAAAAGAATTATGATATTGTTGGGAAAGAAGAAGAGTGTGTTTGGGTAGTGGAGATATCATTCTTGTGCTATTTGGGACTCTGAGAACTATAGCACAAAATATAGTAGACTGTCTCGTAGGCCTGGAAAGGACAGATACAGTATTTGCTTTAAAGGGTATAGTTGAGAATCCATCCAAATGAAGCATGGATTTTCTTTTCTTGTGAGTGAAGGTGAGCCTGAAGTCAAGCAGATTTGAGAGTAAATGTTGGTAGAGCTATGTAAGACCTCAGTGAACCTAGGCAAGTTTCTTTGCACAAAGCTTAATTTTATTCTGTGCAAAATTGATGATGGGCCCCCATCCCTTTGCTCCTGCTGGGAAAGGAAGAGGACCTGCTTAAAGAGTCTCTTCCAGCCCCCTTCTCTTCTCTGTCTGCAGTCTCTTGCTTTTCTCCTTTATTTTCTTCTTTTTTTTCCTTTCCAATGTTTGCCAAGGCACCTCTTTTTACTCCCTTTGTTTTTCCTTTAATTCTCTTGCCATCCCAAAAGAAAGCGACATCTTTTTTTTCAACGTTTTACCTTTTCCACCCCATTCTTTAGAAGATTTTCTATGGCAGGATGATGTCACAGTCATTCCCCTCTTGTGAATAGAACCATTTTAATCAAGATAAAACCACCATAGGATCCTTGCAAAGGTCACTTCGAGCCACAATGTGTAGTACCAGTCCCACAAAGAGACCATCCTTCGTGGAGAAGTTTTGAAGTGAAAAGAATGTTTCTATTCATGACATATTTCTAACTTAACAAGGAGAAGTTAAAAGACTCACTTTTGAACCCAAGGAGCATCAAACTTTACATATGTTGCTTCACCATAACCCTACAATGGTGAACTATTCGCACACAAAGGCTTTCATGGCTATTTCAACAGAAATAACCTGCAACTGATCAAGGCCCATAAAGCAGGGGTGCACCTTATTTAGGGGAGCTTTCCTCCTCAGGTCATCTTGCCTGGGTCAGGAAGGAGGCCTTGTGTCTAATAGCTTTATGCTGATTAAAAGGCAGTAAGCTTTAGCACCTCTTACCCAGCCCCCATCCCAACTCCTTTTAAGGCTAACTCATATCTTCCAGGTGAACAAATTCAGTATTGTTTCAAAGCATTAAAACATACCTTTAAATATATGTGGATATATAGATGATAGAGGATAGATGCATGTTTATGTATGTATAAGCACATATGTGGTCACTGATTATGTGTACAAGCATATTATTTAGATCCTCAGAAAAATGAGACAGAGTCGGGGTTGAGGTAGGAGAAGGTGCTTGTTACTTTCTTTTCTACATCACTCCTGGTTTTCCTTCTCATCCTTCCCTCCCCCGCCCACTTCAGCCACACCAGACACTGAGTTGTGATATGCACTTCTAAGAATGTCATATAAAAAGACATTTCCCTTTCCAAGAACCAGCCCCTTCCTGTGAATTCATATGTCAATCCATTTAAATTGTTAAGTTCCAACTGCTTTACTCAAGAGCCATTTATCCAAATGTTTTTGTAAAGCAAACACCAAAAACCACCCACTGTCAGATGCTCACACATATGCACACTTGAGACACCTAAGCAGCCGGATCGACCTGACAGTAAGCGCTCTGCTTCACTTTATGATCGCTGAAATGTAATAATTAAGCCTGTTAAAGGAGAGGAAAAGAAGTCTTCACTACCTTGCCACAAATTACTGGAATCAGTATGCCTATTTTTTTTTCAAGAGTCTCTACTGTAACCAAGATCCCTGCTTTATGTTAATATGATGCAGCTGCCTTTACTGCACTTACCCTTTCCATGGTAACTATCAATGGCTTGGCTTCTCAAGCAGGAACTAGTCTTCCTTGGAATTCCTAGAAGGAGGTAAGCTGGGAGATATTCCATGTCAGATGGCAGATCCTAGTATTTGAAGTTTGATTCCTTTTTGTTGTTGTTATTTAGCTCAAACTTCCTGTTTGTTGGTTTCAGTGCAGGATAAAAATGCATTCGTTAGTCAAGATTAAAGCCCCTTTATGAAAACTTTCTTAATAAGTATCATCTCAATCCACTCTTTCGGCTATGCAAACTTTAATCCTGTAACATGTCTACTGTTTTTCATCTGAAGGCAACAACATTCATAGTGGCTGCCATTCTCATATGCCAGCAATGATTTAACAGAGAAGTTGGGTTTCATTCCCCACTGACTATACAATTTCTTCTTGGCATTCACAATGTGGGGTGTATAAAGTAAAAAATGAATTAAAATAATACACTCCTGACAGATAGTGAACCCAACCCTGGAGTCCTAACAGGACAATTTAAATTGAAAGTCATGGGAATTCTTTATACACAAGAGTCAATTAAAATTATGAAAGTGGGCTCATGATAGGTTCAGGGGCATGAACAGTCAGACGTCTTTGACATTTGCAATAGAAGTGAGCCAGGCAGTCCCTTAAGGACACCTTGGAGTTCATCATTGAAACTTGCTCCTCTTGTCTCCTGATTTCAAAATAAGGAGCTCAATGCCTGCACTTCATCTTGCAGGGCTGGTTAGCAAGTTAATGGAGCATTGTTCTATGGTTTCAGTTATCTCATATTTCAGAAAATGCACAAGACATATATTGCCATTTGCTGTTCAAAAGACACTAGCTTTTAAGGTTTGCTTTTTCCCCTAAAACACAGAAGTTATTTATTTATTATTTATTTATTTATGTATTTATTTATTTATTTATTTATTTATTTATTTATTTATTTATACTTTTTATTTTTGGAGAGAGACACAGAGAGAGACAGACAGCAAGGGAGAAGGAGACAGAGAATGGGCGTGCCAGCAGTCTCAGCTGCTGGGAATGAAATCCAGATGTGTGCACCCCCTTGTGGGCAAGTGCATCATTGTGCCCTTGCATCACTTTGCATCTGGCGAAATGTGGGACCTGGAGATTGGAACCAGGTTCTTAGGCTTAGCAGGCAGGCGCCTTAACCACTATGCTATCTCTCCAGACCAACACAGAAGTTTTTAATACCTCCTTTCTGTTTATCAGAACTTGAATTTATATTAAGTGATCACTGACTGAATTACTTATACTCCAATGTCCCCAAGCTCCTGAGCTAGAGCCCAGCCCAGTGCAAAGGATCAGTGAGTGACTACTCTTTCTGAAGCCACAGGTCTCCACGGTCTCTTGTGACTGTTCCTAATCATCCAGCTAGTTGCCACTAGGCTTCCCACCTGCCTTTGCTCTGGAATTTCTGTGTTCAGACTGTACACATGATTCCATGTTAGTGGCACATGTGCATTTGGAGTAAAGGCAAGGCACAGAAGTTTTCTTTCTCCTTTATTTTATTCCTTGACACTAATTGAATTCATTATTACCATGTCACACATGAGAACTAGAATGTTCTGACAACTTTTCAGAAAATGAGTACAAAGAAAACATGAATTACAATAGAAAGGTAGTCTGTACCTGCTTTGATGCAATTTCTTGTCAACAGATACTTTTTGAGAACGATGTTTTTGTCCAGGCATATTGATGAACATGTACAAAAAAATGTAGAGCACAGCTGTTGACGGCCAGGACATTAGACTCAGTTTTCAGATAGGATCCCACATACCATAGGCTAATTTCTTAGTTATAAGGCATTGAGTAATTTATTACCCAAAGTTGGAAAAAATTAATTTCATTAGAGATAGAAAATTATGACAAAATTATTCTCTGCCTCCTCAAGGCAAATAATAGTAAAGATGATTACAAAAATGGGCGGTGTAAGTTTAAGTTTCATCTTCCTCCCAGAATTCAATGATGTAGTTTGCAGAGTCACAGAATTAGCTATAGCTTCTCACCTAATCTGTCACTGAAGAGCAATGTGCGTTCCAGGGAGTACCAGAAGAAATATGTGCTCTTTCTCACATATAGATGTATAATCTGTATATAAAATATGCTGTTAATTTATATATAAATTATATATTATTGTAAGTAATTATATAATAATAAATTTAGATATGCTATGTAATTCTGCTATATACAGTTATTGCCTAATTAAAATAATACTTATTATTAGTAGACATTTTGAAGCTAAAGAAACTGATAAAATCAACTATGAAGCCTAGTCATTTCATAATATATTGAAATGAAACAAACCAAATAGCCGTGAAACTGTCTGCTAACTGCTAGGCTACAATGTTCCCCAATGCATGTAAGCATTTTCACAGAAGGGCAACAGAAATTAGACAAAGTCACCATGTAACTGTGGTAAACTACGACAGAAACAAAACATGGTATGATCATGCCTGAATAGAAGGAAAACTCAGGGATGCCACACAACCAGAGCAATGACTAGATACCTTCTTCTACTGGCCAGTATCAGTGACCAGCTTTGCAATAGAACTCTGGACCCTGCTTACCTCATGTTTGCATCCTAGGTGAGAACCGTTAAAATGCCGCAGTATCTAAATGCAGTTTCAAGAGAGCATTTAAGTCATAATTGACTTATGACTTTCTTAATACTTTTCCCCTACCCCCAAAAAGATACCCATCCCTATGACCCTCCCATCATTTACAAAGCTATGTGCTTTACCTCATGCAACATCGATAAAATTCACATAAATTTTGGGTATATTCCAAATGATCACTGACTTAAACATTCAAAAGGCATAAAGAATCAAGTAACTTTTCTAAGGAACCAGTTAAAGATCATTCTTAAGCCTTATTTTAGATTTAATAATGGTAATTTATTACTTTGCTAAAGATTATTTTAATGTTTTATTTTATCCTTTACTGTATGTTCAGAAGTTGCTATTAAATATTAGTAAAATGTAGAAATTACTCAAAAATTTTATGTTCCACAATTTGGAATGATGATCTATGAATTTTTGGAAGTTAAGTTATATGGTATTTTGTTCAGTTTAAAATTAAATTAAAATTCAGGAAAAATGACACCACAGCAATAATTGACAGGACTAGGACTTCATTCCATGTCAATTAGTTTATGTGTGGTACTCTGATATATTTTCTAACTTTAAAATTCCTCAGTATATAGCATATCTTTTTGTATATAGTACATAAAATACCACTTTTATATCATTACAAATTTGATGGTGAATTTATCTATGTTTCATAAATCTGACATCATATTCAAAATTTTCTTGCAAAGCTTTATAGTTATAAAGACATCAAGAGAACTTTTAGTGCACTTTGTGAACAGTATAAAATTTTGAAGGTTAGACTAGGATTCCAGATAGCCTGAGGTCTCTAGAATGCTAACCCTAACATTTAGTTGGATAGGTAAGCTTAGACATTTTAATTGATATATTTTTGTTTCAGTTTCTCATCTGTAGATATAAGGATGGTGGCATATCTTACAAGTTTATTGCTATGTTAATTTTATGTATGTAAAGTGCTACCAATGGTGCTTTATGCTCAGTGATATATTTCCCAGAAGTTATTTTTCTTGTCTCATTTAAAGCAAATGACCATTATTTGTGCTTTTCTGGCACTTAATATATGCAAAAGTGAATATATTTATCAAAAAGAAATCATAACTCATTGAAGATATTAATTTAGTTGACCCAAAGACAGAAAAGGGATAGCATTCTGTGGAAGGCTTCAGGAATGGAGATTAGAACTTGACAACTCCGCTCTGATGTGGGGAAAAAAACTCCTCACTTGAGCATTTGTACTGGAAAAGGAAAGACTGAAACAATAAAGAGAGATTGCAAATTGTTTACTCTGTGACCTGGGACCACTGCACCTCCTGATACATTGGCAAGAACCAATCGTCCCTAAGATTGAATATCCCACAGGCTGAATGAGAAGTTACTCTGAAAAATATTTAAATAAAATATTTAAATAAATAAAATAAGTGTGTCATATCTCACAAACAGTTTAAATGACTCAAGCATTGCAACAAGATTTACTCGTTCATCCCAATACTATGTTGGTTATGTTTATGATCTTTATCCAATGATTTGGCTCTACCTTCATCTCCGTGGTCCAACTATAGAGGCAATATTAATGTCTATTTTCCACAGGGCAAAAATCACTTTGTTTCTAAGACTTCAGGTAAGAGTCGTTTATAAATCTTGAATGGAATTGTCTAAATAAGAGACTCTAAGATGAATACAGCTTTTCCTTCCATGGGTACAAGCATAGATAGGGATGCACCCATGAATTTGGATAGAGAAAGATAAATGGCAGCTCAAATAGTATTCTAGAACTTGTTGATGAAATATATTTGTACAACATCAGGATTAATTCTGACACAAACATGCATTATTTGTTAATCCGTGAATTTTAATCTTATAGAGATGTTCAATTTTAATCTTATAGAATTATTAAAATTCTATTGCTATGTGTCTCAGAATGCTGGGACATTTTCCTATGTCACATTGATCAACACATGACAAATATGAGATTTAAAGAATAACCATTTAACATCTTTGTGTTCACCTAAAAACTAATCATCTTATTAAATAAAATTCAAAAATACTATATGCATATGTTTTATATATTTTTTATCATGCATAGATGTCCTCCATTGGAATAAAGGACAGAAGTCATAGGTTTTATATTTATTATTTCCTATAAAATATTCTTTGTGGAGTTTTGAAATAATTTATTAAAGCCAAAGGAAGGGTATGACTTCTTACAATGCAACTACCCAGACAGAAATTGGCCTCGATATCCATGACCTTGCAGTGCCTAGCAATACCTTCACAAGACCCTCAAAATAAAAGAAAAAGATGATGCCATCAAATTAAAAGAAAGACTAATGGAGAGAGGGAGGGGACATAATGGAGATTGGAGTTCTAAAGTGGAATGGGGGGAGGGGAGGGAAATATCATGTGTTTTTTGTATATAAGTATAGAAGTTGTCAAGAAAAAAAAAGAATAAATAAATAAATAAATAAAAACAAAAATCCCCCAAAGAAATAATTTATTAAAGAGAAAATCAAGAAAACCATGCAAAACACTTATTGACAAAAGCAAAGATTCAATCATGATTATGTATTAATTCATTTTCTTTTTGTAGTTTTTAAACTTTATTAGACTTCTAGTTGCTTTTTAAAAAATATTTTATTTCTTTTTTTTTTTTTTGAGAAAGAGAGGCAGAGAGAGAGAATGGGTGCTCCAGGGCCTCCAGCCACTGCAAACAAACTCCAGATGCATGAGCCCCCTTGTGCATCTGGCTTAGGTGGATCCTGGAGAATTGAACCGGGATCCTTTGGCTTTGCAAGCAAATGCCTTTACAACTAAGCTATCTCTCCAGCCACAGACTTAGTTTTTTTTTTAAAAAACTTAAAAAAATCTCCTAACTTTCTACATGGAAACATGCTCACAGATTCATACACAAAAATTTTGGGAATTTGAAGCCTCTAATTTGAAGAAAGTCTGTCAATGGACATCTTATAAATGATCGCTGTGTCATTTTATGAATCATTTGTCTTGGATCAGTGTTTCTCAAGGTTGAGTAGTGAGTAGGTTTGTCTGCAAGGGGAGAAATGTGTTATACATGTCAATTCTCAGAAATGATTCAGAAGGCAGTTTAGTGGGCAAAATATATGCCTTTAACAGAGCAATAGTAGTAGTTTCCCCTCTAGGGAGTATGGCCTCCCTAGCCATAGGCTTCTGACTAAGTTTTCAGTACTAGGTATGAATTCCCTCCTACCAGAGAGTAGTTGATTTTCCCCACAATAGACATGCCTCAACCTCCAGAGTGCTGGGATAGAGATGTGTGCCACCATTACTGACATTGAAAGAACATTTAAAAAAATGTATTAGTTATGTATATAGTATATATACAGCTATTATGGTACCATCGTTAGCCTTCTCCCTGTCCTCCCCCCATGGGTAATGTGGGTCTTGCCTTATGGGGTAGCCATCAGTTATGTGGGAGAAGCAATGACTCTGTGTATAATGACACAACTCATGGCTCTAACAATCTTTCCACCCTCTGTTCCCTGAATTTCCCTGAGTTGTGTTGGGTTCATTTTAGGTCTATTTCAGTGACAAGGTTTTGAGTCTCTATGTCTCTGGATATCTGATTTGGTAGGGGTTGAGTGTTCTTTGTATCTATCTCCTTCACCTTTGTGCTGGTACCAGGTTCACCAATAAAGCAACACTCTTGCTCATTTCCCCTATGACTCTATGGCTTCAGCTAGTGCCCTTTTGAGGTTAGATGGGCTGATAGTTTCCTCAAGATATGCATTCATCTGAAACAGAAAAGCAGATTCTCCAACAGAGAATGAGGTCAGTGAAGGATACATGGACAACTATTATTACTGTAGAAAGAATTCAATAGGTGTAGGCCCTCTTGTATCCCACTATTGGTGGGAGCTTGATATTGGAGAGTAGGCTCATTTTTGGATATGGTTCTGACTTATTTCCTATTACCAGGTATGGGTTCCATTCTACTGAGCAGATCTGTTAGCCAAATCTAGAGCAGTTTTAACCCACTGTGGCTGTGTGCCACTACTGCACTTGTGTGAGCATCATGTCAGGTTGTTTGCTACTGAGTAGCTTAGACCACCAGTTGCTTAGACAGATGTTGGTCATTTTCCCCCAGTCACTTATGTAGCACCTATTGGCACTGGACAAGCTAACTGTCTGGGGACTGATTCTTCCAGATTCCATCCAGGTCTCTCCATGTTCTGTCTGAACAGCATATTGTGTCTTCAGCAGTAGGGTCTTACCATTAACCTTTGGTGGGTCATCAAGTACTCTGACAGAAACCTGTCTTCTTTTGGGAAACCTTGTAGGTCTCAGTGATCAACAGCTCATTGTGGATGTTAGCCACGTGCTGGTATTGGGAGTTGCAGGTCAGCGCCAAGGGAAAAGAAGGGAGAAAAAGTATAGGAGATATGAAAGAGTAAGAGATAAAAGAGAAGAGGGAGTGATGTGTAGAGAAACAGGAGAAGATTTAAGTTAGTCTTCATCATACCCTCTCTAGGCTCCTGTGATTCAGGTGTTCTCTCCAAGCACCTGATGCAGGTTTGACCTTTTAGTGTGTCAACCCAGATGCCCATCATTAGATGAATGGAAACAAAGATGTGGTATATCTATCTAAACAATGGAATTCTACACAGCAGTAAGGACAAACGACACAAAGCAATTTGAAAAAAAATGGTCAAACTTGGAACAGATCATTCTTAGCAACACCCAGTCACAGAAAGATAAGTGTCACATGGTCACACTCACCTGTGGCTCCTAATTTGTATTTTCCTGAGATGCCAACACACCTAACAAACATCTGAAGGACTGGACAATACAGATGGTGGGGTGGGAGGGCAGGGAAAGGGTGGGTGAGGGGGACAATAAATGGTACCATAATTCATTTTCTTATCAATAAAGATTTTCTCTCTGTCCCCTAAAGTCTGCACTCACCCATACCCTACCTCCAGATCCAGAGCTTACTAAAGGTTGTGGGTTCTCATAGCTGAGAACAGCTGTGGTTTTGATGGAACAGTACACATTATGTTTTCCATCATCATTGTAATTTCATCATCACCATGCCTAAGTATAAATACTTTTATTTCTTGGACTCATTCAAAGATAACCTTTATGTGCTCAGTTTTAATTACTTGATATAGAATGATATTTCAGTAAATATTGTCTAAATGAAGACTATTTTTCTTTATAGTCTCTGCCACCTCTGAGAAGTAATTTACTAAGAAGTCACAAACTACAAGTCCTTTACTATTAAAATGTCTTATTGATACTAACTCTATCTTCTGTTTTGACTGTGATGCATGCAGCATATATGTCATGTAAAGACAAAGGCAGAAGAGAGGAAAGCCAAGAATGTCTGTCACCCACTGCTCATAGCCAACAGAAGCCAGAAGAGAGACCATAACAGGGCCTCCCTCAGAGATTCTGGAAGGATCCAGCCTTGCTGATACATTGATTTTGTATTCCTTCACTGTAAAGCTATGGTAGAATGAGCTTCTATTGTTTTAAGCCACCCATTGATATTATGGTACTTTGTTATGACAGCCCTGGGAAGTACTAGATGATATACTAAATAATCTCAAGATATAATAGCTTTTGTCATTTTCTATGAAGTAAAACATGAAAAGTGAAATTTGCAAAGGTTCCACTTTTTTTTTTTCCTGGAATGGAATATGGTTAATTCTCATGAATAAAATACAATTGATTATTGATCACCATCAAAAATAAGTTAGATTCTGGGCCTGGAGAGATGGCTTAGCAGCTAATGCAAAGACAAAGGATTCCGTTTCAACTCTCCAGAACTCACATAAGCACAGGGGAGCATGCATCTGGAGTTTGTTTGCAGTGGCTGGAGGCCCTGGTTCACCCATTCTCTCTCTTTCTCTTGCTCTTTCTCTTTCTGCCTCTTTCTCTCTCTCAAATAAATAAAATATATAAAAATAAGTTAGATTCTATGTAACATTTCATTTAGTAAATATAAAGAGTAATAGGTGTACTTGAAAATGCTCCTTTTCTGTTGTGTAAATCTAGTTGTCCCATAGAAATTTGGAAAGGGTTATGGACACAAAACTGAAATATATAAAGTTGGAGTCAATTCCAGACTAGCAAGAGTGAAAACAATACTTCCAGTATTACAAATCTATTGCTTTTCCACAATGATAATTTAGCAGTTCAATGAAGATTTCTACACTGTATATTTGCTAAGACTGGATGTCTTAGGGGACTCTATAACTATTCTATATGAATTTAAACCCATGATTCATCCATTTTTAGATATGAAAACTTAAAACAAGTCAATTATTTTTTCTCTGCTACAATCTCCATTTTGGTTAATAAGAAAATGATAGCTATCTCTTTGGACTATTGTGAGGATCAAATGAGTAAATACATTTCAAGCAGTTACGGATAGTGGCTATCATGTATAGAAACCACACACTCACTACTAAGGTGACCAGATAAATTGTATGTCACTGGAAGAATTAGGAAAGTGACGAGCACAATGTTATCATTAGTGTAGTTATCAGAGCAATCTACACATGTCCAAAGCAATACCCAATCATGTGATAATCAAAAACTTTTAATACTTCTATTTTCCAAAAGAGCTTGTTTTAAGAAGGCTAATTTGACTATGTCCTTTCTTAGTTCTTATTGCATTCCAAAGTCACAGTCCTTATTTTGTAGTTCTAAAAACTAAAAAATATCTCTAAACCTCAAAAGTTGTGACTTTTTTATTCATTTTATATTTCTTAATACTATGTGAGCATGACTGTACAATTATTCTTCATAGCTCAAAATATCAATTTCTGTTTAAATTTAAGTGACAATCCTAAGCTCTGCTGTGAATAAAACTTCTAAATCCAGCAACATGCAGTGGACCATGTCTGTAACCTCAGCATTTGGGAAGCAAAGACAGGAGGGCCAAAAGTTCAAGGATAGCCACAGCTATGTAGATAATTCAGGTACAGACTGGCTGGCATGAGACTATGTCTCAAAAAAATTATAAATTTAAAACATATCTTACTCTAAATTTTTCCATTAAGAAAATGTATACCTGCACTTATGTTTAGTTAAACTCAACATACTTGCATTAAAACTCTAATAATTTGTCAGTGTACTAGATATAGTATTTTCAAATAAAATGCATTAGATATTTTGTATATGAAATGTAGGAAATGGGCACATAAACTTTTGCTTTCAATATAAACTATGTTGGCTGTTGGTTCACTAGAAATGGAAACAATGAACTTGGAACATGAGAATTTAGGAGGGCTGAACACACAACAAAAGGAGGCCATTTCACCCAATTCCTCAACTATGCTTAGACCAAAAAGGGAGAAAGAGATTTTAGAGGTAGGGGCCTAAAAATTCTTGCAATATTCCAATCATAGAAAGTTGAATGATAGAAGCCAAAGAAAATAGCAAGTAAGTCCTCCTGGTGAAAAATAGCTAATTTGGGAAGTCTGAACTGATGTCTCTCACCATCCTGTGTACAAGGGGCTGGTTTTCTCTCAGTTCCTTTTCCTAAATCTGGAAAGAGTTCATCTAACTAGGCAAGCCAGGTTAACCCTAGTGGAAGCCTCTGAACTGATAAACTTTGGTAAGGGTATGAGGAATAGTGTGGTGCCCCACAAACATGACTCTTGGCTTTTAGAGATCTGACAGGAAAATAAGATGCTTGAGAAGGCTAGAATCTGGAAAGGCATCTTCTTTTATTTATTTTTATTTTTTGGTTTTTTGAGGGAGGGTCTCACTCTGGTCCAGGCTGACTTGGAATTAACTATGTAGTCTCAGGGTGGCCTCGAACTCTTGGCGATCCTCCTACCTCTGCCTCCCGAGTGCTGGGATTAAAGGCGTGCGCCACCACGCTCGGCTTTTGAAAGGCATCTTCTTAATTCTTGATGTGCTGGATGCTATTATGAGTATTATATTCAAATTATAGTCTATGTTAAGCAAATTCTCACCATCCATATGTCAAATTCTTGTGACAAGGGATTTTGGTAGCTGTGATGGTTAAGTTTGTGTCCACTTGATCTATTTCGGAATCCACAGGCATTACTCATAAGTGTGTTTCTGAGGTTACCTCTTGGAAGGATTAGCTAAAGGAAGAATCCTTCCCCCAGGGTGAGCCCTTCCTCCAGAGTGGGTGGCCCCTCTCAGAGGAGGGGGCTGGATTATAAAAAGAAGCTCTAGAAAGAGAAGTATTCTCTCTTCCCACCTGGCTGCCTGCTGGTGCTGCTCGCTGCTTTCTGTTTGGTGCTTGGTGTTTGGTGCTTGCTGATTTCCAGTGTGGAGTGAAGAGCAGCATCTCTCCAGGACGCCTCCAGGCCTTCAGTGCTGGATGGGGACTGCTGAGGCAAACAGCCTTGTGGACTGAGCAGCTGCCGGGTTCCTTGATTCTCGGGCCTGCAACCTGCTATTGCTGGACTGTTGCAAGCTAATCCAATAAATTCCCTTTTAATACAATTCATTCTATCAGTTCTGTTCCTCTAGAGAACCTTGACTAATACAGATTTTGGTACCAGGAGTGGTTCTGCTCCTCCACAATGGAGGTAAGGAAAAGTATGTCTGGAGTGCAGAAGATCCTTTAGGGAATCTCTTGGTGTTACCATGCCCTGTTATTAAGGTCAATGGACAACTGCAACAACTCAATCAAGGCAGTGTGATAAATGGCCCAGATCCTTCAGGAATGAAGGTATGGGTCACACCTCCAGGTAAAGAACCAAGACCTGCTGAGGTGTTTGCTGAAAGTGGAGGGAATACAGGATGCGTGGTGGAAGAAGGCAGTCACAAATACCAGCTAAGGTCACGGAACCAGTTACAAAAACGTGGACTGTAATTGCCATGAGTGTTTCTGTCTTACCTTGTTAAGACTGTTTGTACATATTTACACAAACATTAAGATGTGTTTGTTCTTTCTCTATTTTTCTATTAGGTTATTAATACTCATTAAGATCATATCACCAGTTAACCACTGAATTTATATTTGACTTATTATATTAGAGACTAAGCATTCCTCAAGGAACCCTGCTTGTGTTGGGTGGCGGGAAGATTGTGTGTTTCTGGTTTTATGAGGGATAGTTATATCATGTTAGGCAGAATTATGACTGTGCCACTGTCTTCATTTGGAAATTAAGTATAATGTAAGGATATAAGGTTTAATGTCAAGTTGACAAGGGGTGGACTTGTGATGGTTAAGTTTGTGTCAACTTGATCTATTTAGGAATCCACAGACATTCCTCATAAGTGTGTCTCTGAGGTTGCCTCTAGGATGGATTAACTAACGGGAGACTCCTTCCCTCAGGGTGAGTCCTTCACCCAGAGTGGGCAACCCCCTCAGATAAGGGGGTTGGTTTATCAAAAAAGCTCTGGGAAGAGAAGTATTCTCTCTTCCTACCTGGCTGCCTGCTGGTGCTGCTCGCTGCTCTCTGCTTGGTGCTTGCTGCTTTCCAGTATGTACTGAAGAGCAGCGTCTCTCCAGGATGCCTCCAGGCCTTCAGTGCCAGATGGGGACTGCTAAGGCAGCCAGCCTCGTGGACTGAGCAGCTACTGGGTTCCTTGACTCTCGGGCCTGCAACCTGCTATTGCTGGACTGTTGCAAGCTAATCCAATAAATTCCCTTTTAATATAATTCGTTCTATCAGTTCTGTTCCCCTAGAGAACCCTGATTAATACAGTAGCCCATACACCTCAGTGCTAGTCTGGCTCTATTATTTTGATATCTTTTTATTTTTAATTAAGTTCCCTAATACCGTCTAATATGTTTCCTTATTTACAAAATGATGATAAATATCTTAAACATATAGGGCTATACCAAGCATAAAATATGAAAAACCTAAGTGCTCAATAAATATCAGTTTTCAAAGAAGATATTCAAAGCTGGGTGTGGTGGTGCACGCCTTTAGTCCCAGCCCTGGGGAAGCAGAGGTAGGAGGATCACCATGAGTTCAAGGCCACCTGAGACTACATAGTGAATTCCAGGTCAGCCTGGGCTACAGTGAGACCCTACTAAAAAAAAAAAAAAAAAAAAAAAAAAAAAAAGATATTAATAGTGCATATACATCATTGAAATACATTATAGCACCAACAGACTGAACAAAGACCTCACATTGATATTTTTACGTTCAATATGCCTGGTTTACTTATGCTAATAAGATTGTCTAATGAAATTATTGTTATCCTATTCCCTATCAACCACTCCTGTAAAGTTCACCCAATAAATAAATGAAAATAAACTGCAGTGAATTGAAAAAAGTCATTTTGGCAGGTAAAGGCAGGTTGCCATCCATACTTCCAGGGAAATATTCTCCTGAAAAGTCCAGAGAAAAATTGTCTGAATTTTATTGGAAACTGGAATCCCCCACTCACTGTCTTGACTTACTGACACTATTCCAAAAGGATGATGTGGTGATCCATCACCAGATGAGCTCAACCCAAACCCTGGTGGAAAGTACACAGTTTGAGCATTTTATAAGGGGAACGTGTCATTTACACTTGGCAAGCTTTGAATTAATACCATAAAAGAAAGGAGAAACGTAGTTAAACAAGGGTATGTAACCTGTGACAGGGGATGCAGTATCAGGACAAATCAGGAGGCACTGAAGTGAATTTTCTAGTTATGGTGTATGATGCATTCTATGGGTGCAGTGGCCGATTGTTGGCATTAGTGGTCCTACCTGTGATTAATAAGGCTGCTCTGTCTATGAAAGAGTGAGAATGGCACCACTAAAAGTGAATGGAAGTTATCCTACTCAAATCTGTCACTAATGCTCAGGAGGGAGGAGGTACAAAGGAAGTATCACAAATAGATGAGTCCATTCCCAGCTGTAGCCTTCTAGATCAAAGCAAGAGGGCAAAGGCCCACTAAATAGAAGGTCTTTGCTCACAGTCCTTTTTTTTGTTTTGTTTTGTTTTTTGAGAGAGAGAGACAGGGAGAGAGGGAAAGGAAGACATGGGCACGCCAGCAGCTCTCAGCTGCTGCTAATGAAACCCAGATGTGTGTGGTCAAGTGCGGCATTGTGCCCTAGCGTCACTTTGCATCTGGCTAAACGTGGGACCTGGAGTTTGGAACCGCTGGAGATTGGAGCCAGTGTTCTTAGGCTTAGGAGGCAGGTGCCTTAACCGCTAAGTAATCTCTCCAGTCCTCACAGTCAGTTTTAACAAAGATGAAGCCTGGATTCCTCTGCCTTTAGCAGCTGTGTATGTTCTGGATGTAGCACTAACATGTACCACTGTATGGTTCTGCACTGCTTATGGCTAAAGGAATCACAAATGCCATAACACATTTTCTATGGAGTCTATGTTTGTTTAAACACTTAAATAGCAAGATTTGTAAAGAAACAGTTGGGCAAGAAGGAGGGGAAGATAGAAGGAAAAAGAGAATGAGAGAAAGAGATCAACCTTTGGTGTGTTAACAGATGTGTTTAGCATTTAGATATGCTAGAGTTTAGGTTTCAGATGACATTAAATGAAAATAATTTTTTTAGAACAGTGAATCTTTCATCACTATTAAAATACAATAAACGTGGATAATGGAAATGAGGAAACATTTGAAAAGTTGAGTGCGGCTGGGTCACACATTGAAAATTAGTATCTGGGTGCTGTATTTCTAAGACAGCTGGCATCAGAATACTTAACAAAAAAAATATGTATCTTTCTCCACCTCCTGCAGTGTCTGATGTGGTAATGTGTGCTACTAAACTCAAAATCAGTTCTGATTATACATACCCTGTCCAAAAAACCCTGAAAGCACAGGGCTTGTACCTTGCCAGTACCAAAGCTATAGAGGCCTTCAAGGTGCTCTGACTGGTCAGTTCTCCCATGTAATCACTGGTCTTGCCAATACTCTTTTTTTCTTTTTGCTATTCTTTCTTTTGAAACAGGATGCCTTGTATCCCAGATTATCCTCAAGTTTGCTTTATGGGTTGGAATGTCCTTGAACTTCTGATCCTTCTGTCTCTGCCACCTAAGGGTTTGGATTTCAAACATGTACCATCATGCTTGGTTTAAGTGGTACTAGGGGTTGAACCAGGTCCTCCTGCATGCTCTGCAAGAACTTTACTGAAAACACCAGCTATCCATATTTTATGAGATGTGTCAATACTATGTCAATACATTTGCATTTCAAGGATGGTAGAGATTTGCACAAAAAAATCTTTCAGGACTGTATCTTCATTCATAGGGAATAATTTCATGCTAAGTGGGCATCTAATAGTTTCAGACAGTATTCTTCACTACCACATTCAACAGTAAATGCAACTGTATTATATCCCCACAGAAATGATTACTTAATAATACTTATTTCTGTTTCTATAGTTGCAGTTACAATTAGTTAACAATGGAATTAAGAATATTTATTTTGTGATAAATTATAGTTTGTAAAAGTGGTGTCTCTCTCTCTCTCACTCAACATCTCTCTGCCTCTCTTTTCTCTCTCTCTAAAATAAATAAATAATTTTTAAGAAAGTAAAATATATAATTTCTTTAGTTATAAGTATACCAAAAAAAAAGCACCTGTCTCTATATCAAACTCAGGTGCATGCTCCATTATTTTAAGCATGATTATGCATTAATACAGCTAACACACTCTCACATGCACTGAATGTTTAAGTGATAGAATCTCAAATGTTAATTTCAAGAATCTAAATAAATATAGGCTTTTGGATCTTTATGACTTCAGAAATACCTAACCTATGGTTATTACCCAGAATTGTCCTTTTTAAAATAAATTTAAACCCTTGATTTTTGTGTGATTTATATGTGTCCATGAATTTCCATGATACAGGTACCATAAAAAGCACCTCCAGTGAACATGGAGAAGTACACCTCTAGAATTTTATACCTATAGGAACAGAAGATCAAAGGTGGCCTACAGGATAGATCAGGCAATCTCCTGCTGGTCCCTTTTTATGTTCATGATATATGTGGCTCAGTAAATGTAGATGATATGAGTATGAATGAGAATTTATCTGAATGCCAAAGTGTGCAAGGTGTGTGTTCTAGGTAGATTGACCATCCATAGCTACTATCTCTCTTGGATAAAGCAGTTATCTCAAATAAGTGGAGTAATAATTTTATGTGGTCTGCATGGCAAAAGACTGGGGGTAGAGGAAAGACTGTTATGATCTTCTATTGTCTCAGCAACTTGCTACATACTTCCAAGTAACTCGCCAGCATGGGAAGTATGCCAGTAGTTGTCCAAACTGTGATTAATGTCCATGTCACCACTATGAACTCAGGTTCCTTCAAAGCAGGTGAAGGGATTAGCATCTTGGATGTCCTCCTGTCAGGTCATCATCTTGGCCTGGGCAGTAAAGGCTCCTGTGTCACAGCTCAGAAGTTGGTTATCTATCAGATTCTGCAAAGTTGCTTCCCTTCAAGCTGTGATACTGTGTGTCAGAGTAACTGTGTACAAGTTATGCACATACTATAACCCTCAGTGCCTCATCAGTAAAACAGAGATAGTAATGGCACACATGGTTCTGTCAGAAGAAATATTGTTTTACATGAGCAAACCTTCAAGAAATGTATGTATAAAATTCACATATTGTTATTAGCTGGTATCTACAGAATGTTTAAATATATTCAAAGAGCAGCATTTTTTCCTATAAGAGGACTTGCTTATTGAGTGATGTTTATACTTTAAAAGCTTGTATAAATAGTGTAATGAAGTCTAAGACAGCCAGCCTCCTGACTAAAGGAATACGTAATGAATTCTCACATACAGATATAGCTTATTTAATTCATATGCTCTATTTAGGAGTTTCATATTGTTTAATAACTGATTAACAGATAATTATTTTCATTAGCTTTCATTTTACCAGGATATTTTCTTATTTAAATATATAATTCTACTAATTTTCCAGGTTTATTTGGTATACAGTTGTTGTTTGTAGGATATACTAAGTCTTTGTTTTGTCACTCATGCCATGAGAACCTCTCTGCAGGTAACATAATATTTTTTGTGGATGTGGTGTGATGGTGGTTGTGGGGGTAGTGGGGGTGGTGGTGGTGGTGGTGTGTGTGTGTGTATGTGTGTGTGTGTGTGGTGCATGCAAGTGTGGTTCATGCACATGTATGAACATATGTGCTCATATAGGTATGTGGAGCCCAGAGGAGAGTATCAAGTATCTTTCTATCAATTATTTGCATGTGACCTTCATATGGAGTCTTCTCTGAATATGGAACTGTGGTTTTTGTCAGCATTAGTAATTCTTCTCAAGTTTCTGTTCCCCACATGACTGGGGTTACAGGTGAATGGGGCTATGCCTAGCTATTCATGTGGATTTGAGGGAATCAAACTGGTGGTCCCAGAACTCTTACCTGCCTGGCTTTATATATTATATATTATTTTTATGAAATGTAGAAAAGAAGGAGTTAGATGATTTGAAAGAGCCTCTTAAAATGCTGTAGAAAGGTGTTTGGAGCCCCTATATCATAACACTTCTCAACCAATCATCAGCAGTAGAATGTCCAGGGTGGATATTTTCCATCTATCCACTCTGGGGCAGAATCAGGGTCAGGTTATAAAAGTCTTAAAACTATGTATATTTTGAAAATATCAGAGTTAAAATGTTGTTTCAAGAACAGCTACAGTGAGGTCACAAAACACAATTCACATATAGCTGTGTAGGACACCACTACATTGATTCTCTTCTGCAAGATTAACCTTTAGTTTTCTTCTTTACTAACTGCCCTGCTGTTTTGATTTGAAGTGGCCATAGTAATCTTCCCAATGTCTACTGGACATGCATATCTATAGCCATTAATATGTGGCTGTATTCCTAAGATTGTGGGCTGTATTTATGAATTTCCTCAAGGGTTCACTTTATTCAAAGAAAAAAAAGATTATTTATAATCTGTTTTAAAATATCTGGTCATTGCTTACTTCTTTATTATTATTTTTTGGAGAGAGACACAGAGAGAGAGAGAGAGAGAGAGAGAGAAAGAGAGAGGAAGACAGAGATGGGCCCCAGAGCAGTGTCTCAGCTGCTGCTAACGAAATCCAGATGTGCGCGCGCCCTTGTGGTCAAGTGCGGCATTGCGCCCTTGTGTCACTTTGCATCTGGCTAAATGTGGGACCTGGAGATTGGAACCGCTGGAGATTGGAACCAGTGTTCTTAGGGTTAGGAGGCAGGCGCCTTAACCCCTAAGCCATCTCTCCAGCCCATCATTGCTTACTTTTAACCATGTCTGTTTATGCATTTTTGATTTAACAAAAAATGTCAGGAATTTTTAGCAAAAGAAAAAAATTTCAATTAACACAGGCTTATAAACCATGTCATGTTAGACATAATTCATTGCTGAAGATTTAGATAGTTTTTGTTTGGTTGTTTCTTTACCAGTATAAGGAAACACATATTAAGTAGGGAATTATACATCAAATCTTATAAAGTAAAAGTGAAAGTGAAAAAGTACCTAGAAGCCTAGTCACTCCCCAGCAGCCAGTCCTTGTTGCTGCCTTCACATTTGAACTGCTATATAGTGTCACAGAATGTTGGTAGTAAAGCTACTGGTAAATATTTAATCTGGCCAAACTGTGTAAGGTGAGTGGCTCATGTGCAATCTGCCTAAGCTGATTAAAAAAGAACGAAGAAAGAAGAAAGAAAGATAGAAAGAAAGAAAGAAAGAAAGAAAGAAAGAAAGAAAGAAAGAAAGAAAGAAGAAAGAAAGAAAGAAGGAAAGAAGGAAAGAAAGAAAGAAGGAAAGAAAGAAAGAAGAAAGAAAGAAAGAAGGAAAGAAAGAGGTGAGGAGGGAGGGAAGGAGGGAGGGAAGAAAAAAGGAAGGAAGACTAATGGGGAGTGGATAGTGTCCTTGTTGCAGGCTTACTTTCCAGATGTAGATGCCCACACAGAAATCACATCTACTTTCCAGTATGAGCACTCACACAGGCATGCCTGTCATTAGAGATATGGTGTCAGGGGAGGGAGAAAACACAATGTAGCCTCACTGGAGTGGATGAGGACCTTTGACCCAGTGTCCTATGGCTGTGTTATCATACCCCCCACCACCTCGCTCTCTTATACTCCAGCTCTCTGGGGATCAAGACCAATTCACAGAGTGGTACTGTCTTTGGGAGGGAAAAAAAAATAATCAATGACCTATTCTCTTGACCAGAACATGGAGTGTTGTGATGGCAGGTGGCACAGCAGGAGTTAGAGAGGAAAATGAAATAAAAGGATGCAATATTAAGGGATAGGGGAACATAATTATGCTTGCAGAAAAGTATGTTCAATAAGCAGATTACTGGGGAGTGGCAGAGACTAGCTTTTCATAAATATGAAATTGGAATTGGGTTGAAAAAATTGGGACACTGGAGCTTTCTCCCTAAATAACACATGAGTGATAATAGAGGCTATTTCCATCTCCACTGCTACCTGCCATTTGTCAATCACCTGATTGCATTATGTTGAGAGCCTTTGAACCAGTGTTCTTTACTATGTAGAAAGTCTGGGAACAGTTCTGCAGGACTTACTTGCTTTGTTTCACTTTGGGTTTTTGAAGTCAAATCACTTTTAGGAAACTAAAAAATAAATGGGAAGTAAAGATAGAAGGGAGGTAGAAGGGATTGGAAGGGAGAGGGAAAAAAAAAGTAGGGAAGGATAGAAGGACACTGAGGTGAGAAAAGGAAGAAAGGGGCAGGCCAGAACTGGCTGTTTGATGTGTGTATGAAAAGTGCATCTGGCGGGGCCCAAGCCTTGGGAACACGGCCACTCCCCTTTAGTCATTACAGAGAGAGACCTGCCAAGATGAGGAATGACCACAGGAGGGGTGGATATTAGGATTAATTGTCTTGAACCAGAGCAGTGGAGCAGGTATGCAAGGCATATCAAAGTGGAGATAATGATGCTTTACTGCTTTCCTATTTTCCTAAAGAAAACCAGAAACTTATATAAAAACACTAATATTTTCTCTGCAATGTTAAAAATTTGAAAACTTAATTGAGACAAGGCAGTGACTTGCTTGTTGCTCATGATTTGCATAGACAGAATGTGACCCTCCAATGTTTTAAAATATCTCTGGTCTTCTCGCCTTCCTTTCTTTTCTGTCCCTTACTCTTAACAGCATTGGTTTTTAGCTTTAATATTTACCTTGTCCATTAACCTATGCCTTGACAAATCTATGTACCTTTAAGTTATTCTCACCCATAGTTTGAGGAAACTATTTTATGGTGCTCCACAGTTGAAGACGGTAAACCTGAGGCACGAGCCTAGATAATATTTGGCTATTAAAAGTCACTCGGTTGAAAATTACTACTTTATAAATTATAGAAGGCTCCCTTGTGAATAAACTGAGAATAAAGGATTTAGATGATTTATTTTGCATCAATTTTCACACAGTGTTACTGTACAGTTCTATACGGCCATTCTATGAACGTGTAGATGTCCCAAGAAAGTTCTCTGCTGTTCTTATCTCCATTGTTCTTGTGTGGAGTCCAGCGAAGGGAAGACAGTCTTCAAGTCACCCCATTCCTTTCTTCTACTTGTGAAGCATCTGCATACTTCACCTGCAGATAAGCATTAGATTTCATGTTCTTTGTGTGGTTTATCAGCAGTGTTTTCCAACGTACTGCTTGTTCTTTTCTGTAGACCACAGGGAACTTGAATATTTGTTGACTAAACTCCTTACATGCCTATATTACTTACTGTTGCCACTGCAAGAAATTAGAGCAGACTTAGTGTCTGAAAACAACACAAGTTTATCATCTTACTGTCAACTTTAAAGTGGATTTTCAGGGCTCTGTCCTATTGGGAGCTCTTGGAAAGAATTTGTTCCTTCCTTTTCCAACTTCAAGGCTGTCTTTAGTCCTCAGATTATGACTTCACCCCAACCTTTGTTACCAATCAAGGGCATCTTTGAGAGACCATCACCCTGCCTACCATAGCACCCAGCATTCAAATAAATTACTGAGTTTATTTTTCCTATTTTGGCATTTTCCATTAAATATAAGAGAGAAACACCCTCCTTTCCTCTCAAGTTCATATAAAAATTAGCTTAGTTGAGACTTTTATGAATAAAAATGTGGCTTTCCTAAGACAAAATTCACAGTACATCACCAGCCCTCAATTCCATATTTGCAATACACATTGAGGATCTGAGAATGCCCATGGAACAGACAAAGAAGGTGAAGTTATTGGGGTTGGAGCTACACATGATTTGTACTTCCATCTGTTTTTGTAACTCCAGAACTTTAATCTACTTTTATTTTTGAGATTTATTATATAACTTGTATTTGAAAATTTATTAACATGTGAATATACACAAGGGAAACATGGCTTTGTCTTATTTTAGGAGCTCTTTCAGGAACTCACTATTACTATATTTCCAATGTTAAACACAATGTCTGCCATAAAGCAGGTTTCCAACCAGACTTTCTGAAAATATTAATAATTAAATCATTGACAACATGATCAGTTCTCTTATGACCACCTAAAATTACATTTTAGTTTCTGAATAAAAAGAAAGTTGAAAAAAAAAAAAAAACCTCGAAATTACTGATGTCCCTTGGTGGACCTTTGGTGAGCAGTGTCCTGAGGTAGAAGGTCCCAGCTCTGTCACAAGGCAACTCTATGAGCAGACATTTCTAATGGCAGGAAATGAGTACTGTCTTTGATGGTTCCATTCACAAGATAATCTGAACTGTGAGTACAACTAGAACCTAAGGGAAGGGAGCTAATGAAATTAGAGTAGCAATCAAGCAAGGATGAGCCCAGCCTCAGCAGAGAATTAAACAGCAGAGTGAAGCAAAACTCTTCTTCAACAGACTTGATGAAAATAATAGTAGAGGAAGGAACCCTGCTCTCTCAGTGAGAAGTAGTGGCAGTAGAGCTTAAACCCTTCCTGGTGAGGACATCCAATTCTGAGAAGCAACTGTATGTTTAGGCACAAATGAGTGAGCATACTAAACAATTGCATGTCCCCAGACTCAGCTGGGGAAGGTAGGGCTTGACTTATCTTGAGAGGTATTTTGTAAATGGCTGCCATGGTGACTCTGAGAGAATCTGTATCTTTGCCTTTTATCAAAAGTAATTTGAAAGGATCTAGTTCATAGAACAACCTGGACATAGTTGATGCTGCATAATCATGTCATCATGGACTATCACATTCCTAGAATGGAGTGGTTACAGCAGCAAACATTCAAACATTTCAAAGCCTTTGTTTCACTCGACTCAGAAGAAAAGCTGGAAATGTTCTCCATTCATGTCCTCAAAGTCTGTGTCCTGGATCTTAAAGTCACTGTTTTCTTGAAACAGGCTATGTGGGCTTGGGCTATGCCCAACAGAGAGCAGAGGCCTGGTCTAATTTAGAAGAGTGCAGGTGTCCTTGTCAAAGCCAGGAAAACTTCCAATCAGATTCTCCATTGGAGCCTGACCCCATCAATCAGGATGGCCTATGGTTGCAGTTTTCTTGGAAATGTAGAAAATCATCCTCTACGGTAAATCTGCTGCTTGAAATGTCTCATGAATATATTCTTTTAGTTTGTATTTTCATATTTAGAAAACACTATGATTTTTAATTTTTTTAAATTTATTTTTACAATAATTACAAGCTTGAAATATCCCAGCCATTTCATTATTGAGACAATGGTAGGTATGGAGACATGAAACTCATAGTCTCAATTGTGCATCCATCCAAGTGCTAAAAAATAATCATTTTTTAGAAAAATTCTTAGGTTCATTTTTAATATTTGTATTTATTTTATCTACAGAGAGAGAGAGAGAGAGAATCTGAATGGTTATGCCAGGCCTGTTGCCACTGCAAAAAAATCTCTGGACACTTGTGCCACTTTGTGCATCTGGCTTTATGTGGGAACTGGAGAACTGAACTAAGGCTATCAGGCTTTGTAAGCAAATGACTTTAACTACTGAGCCATCTCTCTAGCCCTCTTTTAGGTTTTGACAAAGAGAGACATGCTGGAGACCAAGGCAGGAGAGGAGGATTTGCAGGAACATGCCATGCTTGTGAAAGGTGTGGAAGATAGAAAGGATGTGGATTTTTGATTAGAAAAGTTACAGCCAGGATCCCATTACTGAGAAAAAAATATGAGACAGGGAGGTAAATTGGGATCCGATTGTGCAGAGTCCATTTGGTGGAAAATGGTTTAAATGATAGAAGAGTGTAAAGAAAGAAAAGGGGATGATATTCTGTGGATTTTCTCTCATTGGATGTGGTGGGAAACTATTTCTTGCAATTAAAACACAGCCATCCTTTTAAGCTACATCATGTACATGACAAGGAAAGAGGAACTTAAGCGTTCAGCTCCTTCATATTATTATGATATAGACCATCACTAGACAGCCTGGACCCAAGAGTTTAGCCAGCCTCTGTCTGCAAAAATGTATCTCAGAGTACACCTTGATGCATCAGTTGGATTGGGACAAGGTTTTCTCTTATCTTCAGCCAAGTCTGTCTTCCTCCACTTTTGACCTCCCAGGCTCAGTTCTGCTGTCTGAAATAACATGAATAATTCCAAAATTTCTCATCCATTATAGATCTGCAATTATTTTGAAAAACGGTGTCCCCATCAACATATTCTCTACTCTGCCACTGCTCAGAGGACATAATCTTGATTTTATAAAATCTTTGCTCATCTATCACTGTCCCTTTTCTTAGAAAGTGGATTCTGGGAAGGAAGCAAAGAATTCTAGGTGTTCCCTGATGAAAGAAAGCAGAATCTAACTAATTCCTCACCCTCTGGAGAACTATATTCATGAGAGACAGCAATAGCTATAAATTATGGAACTGACATATCAGCACAACCCTAGAACCAGTCACTTAAACACATGAATAACTCTGCTCTACAAGTAAGGAAACTGAGTTCCAGAGAACCACTTCACTGGCTTAGTTTCAGCCATTTAGTAAGTGATGGGATCAAGATTAAATCTAGGTGACTGCTTTTTCAAGATCTACCTATTTTTGCTATTCTAAGATCTATTTATCTGTCAAGTTACATCATCAGCTAGGTGCACATTCAAGTGTCCACAGTTCAACAGCACACACAGAGGAGGAATCAAAGTCTCTCAGACTAGCTTGTCATATGGCTACAGCTTGAATTTGCACAGAGCCCAAAGTTGCAAATGGCTGTAGGAAATGCAAAGTAGGATACTCATATTCAGGAGAGATAATGTTAGAAAACACAATGGACTTAAACAGATTGAGGTAGGATGTTATAAGAGAAAAATATAAGAAACTGAATTTTTTTCTATTTTAATTTCCAGAAACATCTAGAAAATATGGACTTTTGTAACAGGCTATTTTCTCTGTGCTTTAGAACGCTGGTTCCAATCTCCAGAGGTTCCAATCTCCAGGTCCCACGTTTAGCCAGATGCAGTGATGCAAGGGTGCAATGACGCACTTGACCACAAGGGGGCACACACATCTGGATTTCCTTCGCAGCTGCTGAGAGGCTGCTGGCACGCCCATCTCTATCTGTCTTCCTCTCCCTCTCTCTCTGTCTCTCTCTCAAAAACAAACAAAAACAAAAAAAAAAAAACAGAACATGACACTTTCAGTATTCAGTAGTAACATTAGGTAATCTATCTTAATATATTAAGAAAATTTGAAAAATAGGATACTATTTTAGCATTAATCTGATGATGTAGAGGCATCAGCAAGGTTTTAGTCAAATTGTGTGATCTTCCATGGAGCATTTATTTGTACTGAATATATATATATAATTTGCAAGCAGAGGTAGATATAGATAGAGGGAAGGGGGGAGAGAGAGAATAGGTTCACTAGGGCCTCCAGCCACTGCAAAAGAATTCCAGATGCACTCATCACCATGTGCATCTGGCTTACATGGGTCCTTAAGGTTCAAATGAAAACACTTTAATTGCTAACCCATCTCTCCAGTCCCTACTGAAAATATTTTTCACCCACCCAAATACTTAGAGCAGTGTGCTGTGCTACAATGTAATCTATTCAAGCAATAAACAATGTTGTCACCTATTTGTCATAGAAAGACAAATACAAACTAGTAAATCATTTTAATCATTCCCTTTTACAATTCCATATGATTTTATATATCCCTCCATATATATAGTTGTTTCTTATGATTTGGTGAATGTCGGTGGGTAACATAATTATTTCCACTGACTAAGTTTTGACCCATGAATACTAACATGATTCTTGTAGGGGCAATTTGAATTATCAAATAACATGATCTTGCATTGTTTCTGGAATGCTGTTCTTCCTCCCAACTAGTATTACTACTACTGATATATAATTCAATTTACAATAACTTTCAGAAATTTCCAAAAATTAGCATATGGTCTCTGTAGTCATTCCAACTACCACTTGGCAAATTAATGACTAAAAGATATCATAAGTCTTTTGACTAAGCCATTGAAGTATCTTAAAAGTTGGAATTATTGTCAAATTTGGTATGTCTCTTTTACTTAATTTTCTTCCTGTCTATAAAAAAGAGACATCTGAAACCACAGAAAAAATGGGGAGACAAGCAACAGTGCTGCCTCCATGTTATACCTGATAATCAGCACTAGGGTGTAGGAGACAGACCCTGAGGATACTCAACACCTACCAAAGTAGAGATCCAGAGGCTGCTAAGAGCTTATCACTGAAAGAGATTTAAAACACACCCAGTAAGGCTCAGGGGATTTTGTGGAAGAGGGGGAAGAAAGATTGTAAGAGCCACAGGTTGAGACATCATGCCCAGAGGCATTCCCCCCAAATAACTTACTGCTCCCACAACACATAAACCACAACCCCATGGGGAATACCTGCAACCCCACTGAAGAGGGTTCCCAACAGAATGGGGGAAGGGAAGAGGGAAAAGAAGGTACCAACACATGATGTATCCATCTTAATAATAATATTAATAAACATTGAAAAATCAACACATGAGAAATGCAATTATAAGACAGATGTTTATTGCTTTACATATAAGTATAAATATTTAATTCTAATATCTATAAGCAGATTTTAACTGCTAAATGACACTTTAATATAGTCATATTTCTTGCTGCTTTTAACTGCTCATGTGTTTATAATTAATGACATATTATACCATGAAAATACAGTTGCTTAAACAAGGATCAGAAGTACTGACTTTATATATATACATAATAGATTTTTCAAGCCATGAGGTCCTTTGGAATTTTTGTCCTCCTTATAAATTTAAACTAGATACAAATATTAATATTTCACATATTATGAAGTATATTTATATGTGTTTCCAATGATGTCTGGTCATATAGCTTAGCAAATGTAACAAGGTAAGTAAGTCCTTCTGGTGAGAAGACCTTGGAAGAGACATGACTGAAAGTCCACCCCCAAGGGATATTAGCAAATCAATCAGTACTAGTTGAAAGATTTTGAGTCCATACTTGCCATTTTTACCTTAAGAATGTCCTGGAAGCTGAACTGTCTTTATGTCAGCTGCATGTGGGGGTTTCTGTAGAAAGGTGATCAAAAGGACTCTCCTGGTTTAGGTGCCCTTTGTCTCAGAGGAAGGTGATCCATGGCATCTGCAGATGATGGAACGCATGATTAACATTACCTCAGAGGATGATTAATATCTTCTTAAAGCATCCACTTCCAGATTATCCATCATTTCATTAGAGTGAAAAAAGTTCCCTGTGAAAAGGGGCTGGCCCTCTGAACCATGAATAACTCACCCACCCCTTGACATGTTTACTAATTGAGTAGCAGAGCTGGCTTAATACTTTAATATATTTATACTAAGCAAATTATGACTTTTTTTTTCAATGCTCAGGGTGAGTTCAGGATTGTAGTGAAATAACAAAGTGCTTCTGTTTGGCAATTAAAGGTCATTTTATGATTAATACTAAACTTAACCCTTCTTCTTGACAGAAAGCATTAATTTTTTTTGTCATAAACCATTGACCAGATTTCTTCTGAGGGATTTTTGCTATGCAATATTAGTTAATTTGCACTGTAGATGTGACATTTAAAAGATTCTTCATTAACCAAGGCCTTTGAAAGAATCTTGTTTTAGCAGAGGTCCCAAGTCCATGAATTTATTTAGTTTTTTTTTAACTTAAAAATAAATTATGTATTCAGCAGGAGAGAGTGCAGTGATGATGTCAGATTGTCAGATGTTTCTGTTTTTTTTCTTTTATCCTAACTATAGAATGAACTGTCTTTAAGTCTGTGGTGGTACCTCTAAATTCTGAGCCCCCCCCCAAAGCCCTAAAATATAAAATTAAATTGAAACAGCATACCAGTTTAATACAAAGGGTTTATTTAGATAATAAATCAAGGGAATGATTTGTACAATTCAGATAGATCACTTTTAGCTGGGCATGATGGTGTATGCCAGCACTTGGGAGACAGAGGTAGGAGGATCACTGTGAGTTTGAGGCCACTCTGAGACTAAATAGTGAATTCCAGGTCAGCTTGAGCTAGACTGAGATCTTACCTCAAAAAGCAAAAAAAAAAAAAAATCACTTTTTTATTAACTGAACTCAAACTGTTGCTATTTCTATTTCAACAGATCATACTTTTCTACTTCATTTTGATTAAATAAAAATGCTGAGAAATCAAGTTCACATTTTTCCTAAATGACCACGTGTGTCTTATCCAATTGTCAAACTAGTTTAACATTTCACTTTCCAACAAAGTTTGGGTCTTCAGAAGACCACAAAGCCTGCAGAGAGATGACATAAGAAGCAAATGTTTGCTCATTGTCAGGAGTCAAGTAGATGGAGCCCAGCTCTTGATGTCCAAAGATAAGCAACTGATTAGTTCCTTACCATTCCAGCTGTGTGATAGTGAGAGTATCATTTCTAGTTTTATAAACTCAGAAACCAAATCTTAAGCTAAACAATGGAACAGTATATGAGACCTTAGTGAATAGGATTCAATGAAAATTTTGATTATAATTTTTGCATAATTCTCTCAAATTATATCCCAAATCATAACTAATAAGAACTTCTTACATCTCTAAAATAGTAAATTTTAGCGCAATGGTCAACATGTCTTTCATACACTTAGATGTTGTGTTTATAGATATGTACATAGATAGAACCTCTGTGTTAAGAAATGCAGTTACCTAATCCTATATTTGGCATATTTTATATTATAATCATGATTAGTAATATTATACGTGAAAGGAACAGCTTACTAAATACATTTATTTCAGAGGAAGCCTATAAAATGAGGGCAGACACAACTTATAATATGCTTTGATCAATGACATATTTCATGACAGCAAAGATCTAAAAGATTATGGATTATCAAAACCAAAATCAAGTTTGTCTGCTAACAGATCCATATACACCATCAGCTAGAAATAAAGACAATGGAAAAAGACTTAATTCTTAAGAAATTGTCTACTATTTATCGTTGTTCTGTTGGCTGCATTAAAACAAATTAACATCAAAACACTCCAATGCCTGTTAGAAATATCATGCTAAAGGAAATTAAGACTTTTTTATTTTTAACCAGCAGAAACCTATATTCTTGTGAACTTTAAGAAATCAGTTGCTTTCACATCAAAAACTTAATTTCCAACTTCTTATTTCCTACTTCCTTAGGTGATGCCTTAGCTTCTTTTGAAGTTGAGAGACATGTCTTCATCTGAGGAACATGGATATACTAGGGAGATATCAGTGGTGTGGTCAAGCATCCTGCATTAAAATCCTGGTTCTACTACCTACAACTTGTGCAGCTGGCTAACTGTAGCATCTAAGATATATGATTGCTCCATGTACCAGTGACATTAGCAACTTCTTCTAGGACCTTATCATAAAGTACATACTCTCAGATTTCCCACATACCTACTTAAAAAGAGTCAGTGTTTCTAACAAGGTCACAAGTGGTTCATGCTCATATAACAGTTGAGAAAGTTCTAATGCACATAATAGAACAGAATGTAATCTGGAGATCATTTATGGACGGATCATGAGAAGTATATCCTTCACACAGAAATAAATATGTCAGTTTAATGATGATAATTACTAAGATGAGATCATTGAAGTCCTTTGAATTATGAAGTGAGCCTTTCCATTCAGCATCTTTCCATTGGCTTCAAAGCAGGACACCATGACAGCTATCTTTGAGATGTGCTTGTGAACTTTGCCTGTTAGCATTCCTGCTCTATTTCACTTTTTGGTACTGTACTCATTGTTTTGGAGATTCACCATGTCCTTGAGGAGTATAATTTGGGATGTTTGATTATAGTAAACATGAACTTTAAATGTTTCTATTTATTTATTTCTGAGGAAAGGGAGATAGAGAGAAAGAGGGGTAGGGAGAGGTGAACCAGGCCTCTTGGCTACTGGAAACAAACTCCAGATGCATGTGCCACTTTGTTCACCTAACTTCTACCTTTATATGTGCACTAAGGAATTGAACAGACATAAACAGGCTTTGTAAGCAAGTACATTTAACCACTGATGCAACTCCCCAACCCATAAACACAGACTTTAGATGTTCTTCAAGGTTGCTCACATTTGGAATTCTGTCTAACAATATCTTACATCTGTAGCAAATGAGGGTCATTTTTGTTGTTGTTTGCCTTGCTACTGTTGTAGTTACTTGGTAATTCACGATGGATCATCTGATAAAGAAAATGTGACAATTGTATCACACAAAGATAGAAAATTCCACTACCTTCTACCAGTGAAAGGGAAAACCCATGAATTGGCTTTGCTTTTGCCTATGTAATCACAGTGTGTAACAGAGATCATAACCAGGGATTTTTAGAAGTTCTTTCTTGATAACCTTACACATAAGGCAAAAGAAAGCTAGGAGTCAGGGGAGTAAATATTGCCAAAGCCCTAAAGAAAAAGCAGAGATGATGACTAGAACCAACAGAAAACAAAATGAGTCTGACCTCAGCATTCCCCCCCATCACTGGAGAGTCAGTTTGGATTCATGGGAACATAGGATAACAAAACGCCCTTAAATCTTACGCCATGTATTACATGTGTAACATTGAGCAAGTTACTTACCTTCTCTGGACCTCAGCTTCCTCATCTGTAGAAGAGGAGATTAACCCCATTACCACATACTGATCTGTGGGAATAAAATAAAGTGTGAAGATAGTGTGCTAGTCACACAGCAATCACAACATAAACACCACAATTCTTCAAGATCACCCACTGTTTCCAAGAGGCATCTATATTCCATGAAGATTCAACTTCTGCTTGTCTGTTCCCTTCAAGGTCATGGCCTGTGAGGCTCAGGTGCATGGGCATGAGAGGTTCCTAAGTGTTAGTTAAGCTGCAGTTTAAGAAGACCTCTGGTCAGCACAGAGCTCTCCATGCCCATCAGGCCTCAGCACCCCCACTCTAGTGGCCATTTGTCCTCCTCTTTGCCCTCTCTGCTCTGTTGCCATTCTCCTGGATTTTCCCTCTATACAACTGCTGTCCAGACCAGCTGCACCCACTACATCTTCAGCAGTGGACCGAGGAGGGTATTAATCATATTTTTGAGGAGGACACTCTGCTATTTATCTCTCTGACACCTCCAGCGATGGGCCGCCCAGGCCTGCCCACAGTCCATTGACTGGTGAGATTACACATTACCGTGCTCCATTGCCTCTCCCTGCCCTCTCCATTGACTGGCTCTTCAACAGTGGGGTTGTGTTTGTTCAGTCAGACATAATTTATACCGTTTTTGTTCTTTCTGAAAAAATGCATGTTAATTTGTATTTTGAGTGCAGGGATGTTATTTTTTTTTTCAGTGCAATTTTAGGTTTAACAAAACTAAGTGCAAAACTACCAGAAAAAAAAAAAAAAATTCTTCTACAAACCCTCCCCTACTGCCACCAACTGCCATGGGAATCACAGGCACATGTTGGATTCACCCAGCAGCTGTGTATGCTGAATGTATGATTAACTTTCCACATGTGTATGTTTTGTAACAAATTGCATACAGATAGGCATTTAGCCATAACCTCTACCTCAAAGTTTCCAAGTTCCACACAGAGATTTTGTCCAGTCTTCTTGAAGGCTTGTCTTCCTTTGTTTAACCCTCATTATAAGTCATCCACATGTGTTTGCTATATGCACATTGTAGATTAATTTGTCACTTATCATCTCACTTCTTAACCCACTAATTTTATGATACAAAGGAATGGGGAGGGCACTGGGTCAGCTTAATCAAAATATGCAAATAGAATTATTAATCAATTAATTACTAATGAGCTAATCAGGAAGCTCAATAATACACTAGTTGCAGAGGGACAAAAGACTTTATCCACCAGGGTGACTTTATTCTTTGCTTTCAAAAGCATTGGTTCTTGAACTCATTTCTAACATTAATAATTTGCTCAAAATCTTCTGCACTAGGCAGAATAGGCAAGTTGACAGAAAAATTAAACATTTGATCAAAATATCTATCAATTGTTCAGGCATTTACTCAACAAGTAATTATTATTTCTTTACTATGTTCCAAATGCCTTTCAAGCAGCTAAATATTAATTTTACACATACACAGAGATTTATTTGCATAATTAGTTATTATAGAATGAAACTATGTTGTTGTTATAATCCCAGGCATACAAAACTCCTAGATATACTTATCAGTACCAAATACCTTACAATAGAGAGGAAACTTTCCTCATTAGGAAGATAGTAGGCAGCACATAAAACATTTGAGGAACTAAGCTAAACTGGAACTAACTGTAATGAACATCATACCTGGCTATGTGGTGATTGTATTTCAAAGAAATATGTATTTCTGTAAGAGTCATAGATACATTATAGCAGCAACATGTAACTGATTTATGATAAACATAATTTAAAGTAAGTGTGCATGCATGTGTTGTGGGGGTAGGTGAGTGGTTTGTGATGTTGTTGATTGAACTCTGGGCTTTGCAAACAGTAAACAATCTACCCTGTATCTATATCCAAAGCCTAAACAAAGACCTTAGTGAATAAAAACATATAACAGATATGAATTTTTTCATAATGTTCATTAGTAAATGTAAACATTTATGATAAAAGAAAAGCTTTGTTATATATAGAATATATATGTATGTATGTATAAAGCATGCACTCTTTAAAAGAAATCCTAACAATAAAAGATATGGAAGTAGAGCACCTATATACTAGTTATAACTGTACTTTTCCACTCTGTATCTAAAGATCTGAGGACCTGCTGAGCTCAGTGACTTCTGGTTCATGGCAGTGCCTTCTGAGTGAAATCTTTGTCCATTGCCTCAGCATGTGGCTCTTACTGCCAGGCTAAACAAGTTTATTAAAAGTCTATGTCTGATGATACCTCCTCCAAATTTATAATGTGTTTTTAATTATATTATGTTATTATAGAGAGTTGAATATCTAGAATTATTCATATGCAATTGTTTGTTCATATATGTAACTATCCATGAATTAATGATTCTTCAGATAAAACTATAGTTGACAAGAGTTAATGTGCTGGAGTCAATTTAGCTTAATACAAATCTTGATTCCATAGTCCTATTATATGACCTCATGTTTTTTTCTTTCATGTATAAAAGCAGAAATATCAGTCCTCTTTAAAAAACTGAATGATCTAAGCATTAACATCTTACTTCATATAGGAGAGCTTCATATAGGAGTAACCCAATATTTCCTAGATTGTTTTTTTTCTCTCTCCATTTTTTATATTACCCTTGCTAATATTCTAATCAAATGGCTTTGAATAATGAAAATACTGTAATATTAAATCTCTAGAAACTTTTGTTCAAATCTTGGGTTCTACAATTACTAAAAAAGTTGGTTGACTTTCTAACTTTAATTTCAGAGATACCCCTTTCTGAGGTTATATGATGCATAAATATAATGGTGCCAAGATATACTTGTACTCTTTACTGAGGTTATATGATATATAAACTTGATGATGCCAGGATATCCATCATGGTTCTTAAACAGAAAAACAAATTTTTGCCTCAATTGCTTTCCTAATTAAAGGAAAGAGGACATAGATTCCACTACCTTTTAGCTTCTTGTGTCCCAGTAAAGTGGTTATATAAAAAGAGAAGTTCAGTTGACCAAATCAAAAGGATCAAGTAGAAGGTGAGCTTTTTTCACTGAATATAAAAGAAAAAACTTATCAGGCTCAGACTTCTATCAGACAATATGACACAGTTTTTCACATTTCTTATTTTCTCCCCACATCTATACAACTTGTCACTACTTTTTCTTATATATGGAAATCAGCTCCAATTCTACTGAGTGGAGGTGATCCACTATGAATTTAACTTTTTATATCACTTAGTTCAGACTCCCAAGAAGGAAAATTAGACTGATACCACTCTCCTCTTTGAATCCTTTTCTATCTTATTAATTGGCTCCCATTAAGATAACAAGATCCAAACAGTGGCCATCTTCCACTTCTGAAGAAATGATTACACAGGATTCTCTGTTTGGACTAGAGTGTGATACTTTAAGTTAAAAGTAAAAACTGAACTAGGCAGACACATGGACATATATACCGCCTACCACTAAACAGCTGTTTTTACAAATTAAGAAAATGGATTTCCAGTCTGTGTGAGTACTGAAATTTTTTCATACAGGTGGGAATCAAGCTACAAAGAAGTGAGAGTTAAAAATAATAGAGAGGAAAGAAGGTTTTAATTATTCCATTGCAAGCTCCAAGAAAAACTTTTGACAGTACCCTACCATTTTCTCTAGATTGCCAGCAAACTCTCTGTCAATTAACTGGAGTTTAGAAGAAACTTTACAGGCTATGTTGTAGAGGGTTTTATTTATTTATTTATTTTGTTGTTTTTCCCCTTGCCATGGCCAGAGATATCAGCTAAATAATCTAGCAAAGCTTTTTCATTCTAATTATAATAAGGTTTTGAACTTAACCAAAGAGTTTGACAGGGGTGAGAAGACAACCCTGAAAACATGCTCCAAGGTGACTATTTGGCCAAGAGTTGCTGAAATATCACCCTCATTAGAGGCCATCAGCCACCGAAGAAAGACCAGACCCACAGATTTCCCATGAGAGGTGAAACCCCAGGAGGCTACAGAATGGAGATGAAGAGAAGTTCCAAGAAGGTGGTAGGGATATTGAAAAAAGCAGTTATAAAATGTTTATCTGTTAGTTTGATTTAAAGTGGTGATTTTGCAATGAAATCTTTTCATGAGGTAGATGAGTCCAAAATCATGAATTATTTGCATAATATGAGTTATCAACAGAACAAAAAAAAAAAACTACCATATTTAACAAATTTAACTCTGTTATATTTCAGCAGACATTGTTACCTTCTCATGGGCCCCAATGGGTGATGCTAAAAGTTTTCATTTTTTCCCCATAGGAATACAAAACAAAATGCAAAAATCTACCACTTTCATGAATATGATAAAAATGTTTCCTGGATAATAATAATAATAAAAAAAAAACTACCAGTATTTTTCAGTGTGAAAAACTCCAGGTGCACTTTCTATCAGTAGTGTTTTGCAAATGTTTGCACACAGCTTCTGTTTAGTAAAGGGGATTTCTTTTCATTTCCTTGCAAGGTTTGGAGATCAGAGCTTGCCTGGCTCAGGTAAGTATAAAATGACATGCTAAAAATAGCCTTAAATGTCTCTGCCAAATGATTCTATAAGATCCTTTCTGTTGGACCTCTTTCCTTTCCAGAATGGAGCAGTGTGATTGTCGGTAAACCACTTAGCTGTTCAATTTCTAGACTAGTTCAGATAGGAAAATAGTAGTATTGTGATATCATCCTCCAAAGTTGTTTGACAGTGGCTATATCTATGATTGAAATCTCAGCACAGTCCATTGCTTCTACATGGCCAGAACTTTGAATTCAGTGTTTACAAACAGGCAATAGAGAAATAGAAAGATAGGAATTGAGTCCTATTATTTATCTATCATGACTGGGTACATTTTCTGTGAGAAACCTGGATAAACCTGCATTCTTAACATCAGCTCTATATTCAATAGAGAGACTTAGCTAGCATAGATGTGTGTACTCACATCAATAACATAATTGCATCTGAGAAAAGCAAGCATAAAATTTATGAACATTTCTTGCTACAGAATTGCTAGAGCACAGTACAAATGAAGTAGAGTGCCTTGTTTGAAGAGTATTAAGAATTCCAAAATGGCGCATAGGAACTGTTGGAGTAATGGGCCTTGTGCATTGTCTAGCTTCTAATAGATCAGCAATTATCCTCCCCCTATATTAAGGGAGGTAGGGTAATTGGAAAGGGAAGAAAGGATTTGGGGATAGAAGGGAGAGGGGTGATATGCAACTGAAACTTATTTCAGAAATGCCAGAAAGAATGATACCTAAATCTTTATTTGCAAAATAAGATAGATAAATAAATAAATAAATAAATAAATAAATAAATAAATAAATAAATCAGTGACTAATTAAATCTACTCACTTTTTGCTCATTGCTTTCTGAATACCCAAGTAAGAGTGATTATTAGACTAATTAATAAAAACAGTTAATGTAAATATTTGTTTCTCATGCACTTTCAAATAATACCATTGTGTGAAAGGCTGTCCACCTCATTTATATACCACAGCAATGCTTTAGTTAGACACTGGGGAATGACAATCGAGAGCAAGGAACTCTTTCCTCTAGAATTAAGTCTGAGGTTCTTCTCTGTGGGCAGAATATCCCTCTAGGCTCTTGTAAAGTGTTACAGTGACAGTGTTTGTGCCAGAAAGCTCAGTGGAGGCACCACTGAATAATTAGCCACCTGCACTAGAACATTCAGTTCCAGGGAATCCAGAGTTAGCTACATGCATGGAGCTGAATGAAATATGCTCTGTTGCTGGTGCTGCCCCATCATACAGTGAAAAGGCTCTGCCCATCTGGGGTGATGGGTGCCTCTACTGCATGATGGTGAACAGCTTTCTGAGAGCTGATTCTTGGAAGAAGCTACCACTGAACTAGTAGAAATATGGGCTGACTCAACATAAATTTGTATTATTATTCTGACATGTTTGTCCTGAATATACCAAGCCATTCACATTTCCATTAAAATGCATAAGAGGATGCTGAAATTCTGCCAATGGCTGTGATTTGTCTTTGGATCAAGCTGTCCCACCTGCAAAGACCATGAATCCAAAAGGGATTATTTGCTTTTCTGGGTATTTGGTCATTTAGTGGTCCCTGGATGCCCACATAATTTTATTACTCTGACTTTGGGATGAGAAAGAACCTTTTAAATTAATTTTAAAAGTTAAAACAGTTCTATATTTATAGAGAAATTGCATAGTAAATGCAGGAAATCTTCATACCCTCTGTACCTACTTTCTCATATTCTTAAGATCTTAAATTATTGTACGCACACTGGTCAAAATTAAGAAACCAATACTGACAGACTAGTAATAACCATAATAGTTAACTGAGACTTCTTGGATTTTACCTGATTTTTATAAAATATGGGTCCTGAGGATTCTTGCTCAGGGTCTTATGCTTTCGCAGCAAGAATTTCATTCACTGACCCACTTCCCAGTCTTCTTCCTTTTTTGAAAGTGTACATGTGTGATGTATGTGCAAGAGTTATCATATGTTTTTGTGCAGATGCTTTTTTTGTGTGTGTGTGTGTGTGTGTGTGTGTGTGTGTGTGTGTGTGTGTAAGTCAGGCATCTCAGATGTCATTCCTGAATGACAGGAAAATTTTTCTTCTTGAGACAGGATCTCTTATTGCCCTGGAGCTCATCAAATAGGCTACAATCACTGGTGAACAAGTCCCGAGATCTTTCTCACTTTGCCTCCCCACAGCTGGGATTATAGTCATGTTTGACCATGCTTGGCATTTTTACATGGGTTCTGGGTATCAAGCTCAGGGCCTCATTAATGAGAGGCAAGCATTTTAACAACTCCCTCTTCTTTTAAAAAAAAAAAAAATTTGGATATTGAGTTTTCTTTAAGCTCCTGTTGGCAGTTTCTCAGACTTTTTCTTTTTATGATGATGTTCAGTTTTGGAAGGTACTAGACAGGTAATGTGCTTGTGTATTTTTGTCTGATGACTTGATTAAGGCTTGTAGGAATAGTACAACAGGATAGAGTCTCATTCTCTTTACTGGATATCAAGAATGTACTACGGCTTATACCTGACAGTGCTAACCTTAACCACTTGACCCAGCTAGTGTTTTTTATTCAGACTTTTTCACTGAAATAGTATTTTGTTAGTCTCTTAGTCTGTTTGAGAAGACACATTGTTAAGAGTCATGAGTTCCATATCCAAGGTGGATATAGCAGTATCCCAGAGCATAAGGTTCCTAGGAGACATGTAAATTCCATGCATACATAAGCCACTCCATAAATGCTTAATGTATCCAGGAAAGAGCAACGGCCTAGTCATGTCATACCTTGAGCAACATTAGTTTCTGCATTCACTTTTTTTTTTTTGGAGAGAGACACAGAGAGAGAGGGAGAGGAAGACAGATAGAGATGGGCGTGCCACCAGCCTCTCAGCTGCTGCGAACGAAATCCAGATGCATGTGCCCCCTTGTGGTCAAGTGCGGCATTGCACCCTTGCATCACTTTGCATCTGGCTAAACGTGGGACCTGGAGATTGGAACCACTGGTGATTGGAACCAGCGTTCTTAGGCTTAGGAGGCAGGCGCCTTAACCACTCAGCCATCTTTCCAGCCCTGCATTCACTTTTAACAATTCCCACAAGGCATTAACTTTTTTTTTTTCAAGTGGACACACATTGTTGAATTTAATAAATCTGTTAAGAACATATTGCTACTGTTTTATCATCAGACATTTTACATTTCTATGAGTTTTTTATTAGTTATCTATATAATGTATATACAGCCACGATGGTACCTAGCCTTCTCCCTGCCCTCCCCCCTAGGAGATTGTGGGTCTTTAGCCATCAGTTATGGGGGTGAGGCAATGTCTCTGTGCATAAAGACCCATCTTATGGCTCTAACAATCTTTCCTCCTCGTCTTCCACTAATTTCCCTAAGCCATGTTGGGTTCATTTTAGGTCTATTTCAGTGATGAGGTCATGGGAGTCTCTGTGTCTCTCAATCTCTGGTTTGGTAAGAGTTGTGTATTCTCTGTCGCATTAACTTTTTATTCCACCCAGTTCTTGGTATTTTCCATAAGTTCTTCATTTCCTTCTCACAGAAACCATCTGAAGCAGCAACTTGATTATAGACAAAGAAGCTGAGGCACACCAGGGTTCTAACTCAGTTATGATTTCACAGCTATTTAGTAGTCAGGAAGAAATCCAGGAAGTCTGACTGGAGCACAAGATGTTAAACACTGGGGCAAGTATACCAGCCCTAGCAAAGATTGGAAGTCTGGATGATTTTCTTTAGGGAATATTGCAAATCTCAAGTCATAGAAAGAGAGGATCTTTTATGAGAAATTTCCTACTGCATGGAAGATGGGAAAATATAGAAGGAAAACTTGGTTTGTTTTCATGTGTTAATACACTCTAATCCACTACAAATCATGACAATATTTAAATAAGTTAACCAGATGTTTCCTCAGTGAAGCCTGTATTTATCTTCTTTGCCGTCAACATTCATCAAAGCAGAAATCTAGAGGGTTCAGAGAGCACAACACTAAAGTAGACTTATAGCACACCTGCCAAAGCTCAAGGAACATTGCAGAAGAGGGGCTGAAAAGATTTTAAGAGCCACAGAGTGGGAAGGAGTATTCTGAGGCATGGATACTGCCCCTAACCTGACCACCACAGAGACTGATGGATGCTTTCATGATCCTTTGGTGGATACCAATAATCTCTCCGAGGAGGGCTTTCAGTGGAATGAGGGTAGGAGAGGGGATATAATAATATAACCCAATGGGAATATGACCAACGTGAAATATGTTCACACAGTAAAGCTCATAATAAAAATAGAAATCTCAATGGAAGGATAAGAGGAAGGGAGGATAGAGAAGAATCGGTTCATGGGTACACATTTTCAGTTAGGTAGAAAAGATGATCCTGTGCTTTCATTGTACCACAGGGTAAGTGTAATCTATACCCTTTTGTGATGTTGCAAACCAAGCCCAAGAAATGATTTTGAGTCTTCTCATCATAAAAAATGACAAATGTTTGAGGTGATATTATATATATTTGAAGTATCATTATATCTTACCACTCCATACACATATGAACAGTTATTATGTGCCAGTTAAAAATAAAACCAAACTTCACATGTTTGATGAGAATTCCTCCATTGGGAAAATATAATTGGAATTTGTCAAATATTGGACCAGATAAGTTTTCTTTAATAGAAATATTGGATACTTATTTTTCAAAATTTTGACATTCTAGTTCATAAACTCTCCCTATAACTTAATTTTAGAATCATCTACATTTTAGCTTGATTTCTATGAATTATCTTAATTTTGTTTATACAATTATAAAAATACTTTTATTTATTTATATGCAAACACAGAGAGAGAGATCAAGTGAAGGAGACAGACAGAATGGACACACGAAAGTCTCCAGTCATTGCAAACAAACTTTGGATACATGTGCCACTTTGTGCATGTGGCTTTATGTGAGATTACAAATCAAACCCTGCACATTAGGCTTTGCAGGAAAGTGCCCTAACCACTGAGAAATCTCTCCAGCCCCTATTTTTTTTTTTTTTTTTTTTTTTTTTTTTTGGTTTTTTGAGGTAGAGTTTCATTCTGGCTGACCCAAAAGTAACTATGTAGTCTCAGGGTGGCCTTGAACTCATGGCGATCCTCCTACTTCTACCTCCGGAGTGCTGTGATTAAAGGCATGTGCCACCACTCCTGGCTCAATTTTTAAAAGTATATAATCATAAATACATAAAGAATATCTAATAAAATCTCTCATATATTTTTGTTTATATTTTATTTTATTTTATTTATTTTATTTTATTTTGAGGTAGGGTCTCACTCTAGCCCAGGTTGACCTGGAACTCATTCTGCAGTTCCAAGCTGACCTCAAACTCACAGCAATCCTCCCACATCTGCCTGCCAAGTGCTGAGATTAAAGGCATGTGCCACCACACTCGTCTTTATAGTTGATTTATTTAGCAACATAAGAAGAATTAAATTTCATTTTGGAGGAATATTCAAATACAATTTGTTTTTGTTGATTTCCATCACACTAGTATCCTCATCTCTCTCTTTTTTTTAAAAAAAAACATATTTATTTCAGTGAAAGAGGCAGAAGATGAGAAAGAGAGAGAGAGAAAATGGCTCACCAGGGCCTCTAGCCATGGCAAACGGCAAATGAAATCCAGACACAATAGCCACCTTGTGATTGGGGAATCAAATCAGGATCCTTGGGCTTCACAGGCAAATGCCTTAACTACTAAGCTATCTCTCCAGTTCCCTCATCCCCTTTTCTCAGTCGTCAAGGTGATTTTTCCCTCCTGTTTACATGTCACATTTATCCTATTGCCCAAATCTACCCCATCTTCCAGCTAATCTCTTTGAATACACTTTTTTTTTTGAGGCACTCCCAATAGACTGCCTTTGTAATATGTGTGTGTGTGTGTGTGTGTGTGTGTGTGTGTGTGTGTGTGTGTGTCAGACAGAGAGAAAGAGAGAGAGAGAGAGAGATTTGTTGTGCCAGGTTCTCCAGCCACTGCAATTGAACTCTAGACATGTGTGTCCCCTTGAGCACATGTGCAACTTTGTACACTTGTGACACTGTGCATGTGACTTATGTGGGACCTGGAGGGTAGAACATGAGTCCTTAGGCTTTGCAGGCAAGCACCTTAAACACTAAGCCATCTCTCCAGCCCTCTTTTTATACACTACACCTTGGTTCCAATTCTATCTTTATAGGCTTTATCATAGACCTTAGCTTGTATCATCTGTACATCTATCTATATATATGTAGATTATATAGATATAGATATATGGGCAGATCTGGAGAATTATGTATCATTATGGTGTTTTTAAAACGAATTTTGCTTTGTGTTTCATTTATCTCTAGCCTTATTCCAGCCCCTCTCCTGTTTTGCCCTATCATACCTTCCTTTCCACTTTCATACTACATGTGTCCTTTGTTACTCCCAAACTTTCTCAACACCTTTTTTTCACAACTTATTGTATCGTATCCTAGCTCAATATATGCCCTATACAAACGTGTGTGTGTGTGTGTGTGTGTACATGCAATTTTTGTCTTTGTGGGCCTAGGTTATCTCACTTGGTATAATTTTTCCAGTTCCATTCCCTGATATTTTTATAATTTATTTATTCTTTTAGCTGAGTAACATTCCACTGTGTCTATTACCACATTTTCATTTTCCAGTTGGCAGTTCGTGGACATCTCAGTTGGTTCCATTTCTTAGCTATTGTGAATACAGCATCAGTGGACATGGGTGTACCCGAATCTCTGTGGTAGCATATGACTCTTTGGGGTATATGCCTTGGAGTGGTATAACCCAGTCATATGGTAATTCCATTGTTAATTTTTAAGAATCTGCCACACTGGTTTCCATAGTGGCTAAGCTCGTTTACACTCCTACCAACAGTGAATAATGGTTCCTTATTTCTCACAAGCTTGCCAGAATTTGTTGTCATTAGTTTTCTTGATGGTAGCCATTCTGATTGTGGTGAAGGGGATGCTCAAAGTGGCTTTAGTTTGCATTTCCCTAATTGCTGAAGATTTTGAACATGCTCGTAAATGTCTGTTGGCCATTTGTGTTTCTTATTTTTTGAACTATATGTTCATTTCATTAGCCCATTTGGTAATTGGCAGTTTGGCTCTTTGTTGTTTACATTTTGCAGTTATTTATGTTCTAAATATCAACTCCTTTTCTAAGGAACAGCTAACAAAGATTTTGTCCCATGCTATAGGCCTTCTGTTTGCTCAGCTGGTCAGAGAATTTTCAATTTGATATATTCTCTTTTGTTGATTCTTAGAACTATTTTCCATGTTGATGGACTCCTGGTCAGAAAGTTCTGACCTACGGCTGAAACTCCCAGTACATTCCTGATGTTTTCCTCCAGTAGATGTAGCATTTCTGGTTTAAAATTAAGGTCTTTGGTAAAATTTTAATTGATCTTTGTGCAGTGTGAGAAATGTGGATTTAATTTGATGCTTCTGCAGGTGTTATTAAATACTTTTTCCCATTATATGTTTTTGCCACCTATGTCAAATATTATGTTATCAGCCAGGTGTGGTGGTGCAAGCCTTTAATCCCAGCACTTGGGAGGCAGGAGGATCGTCTTGAATTCAAGGCCATCCAGAGACTACAAAGTGAATTCCAGGTCAGCCTAAGCCAGAGTGAGACCCTATTTCGAAAAAACAAACAAACAAAAAAAATTTTAACAAAGCTTTGTGGGTTTATCTCCACAATTCGATTCCACTGTTCTATATATCTGCTTTTATGCCAGAACTAGGCTGTCTTTGTCACTGTGGTTCTATAGAATAATTTTAGAAATAGCATTATTATACTCGAAACAGTGTTCTTTTTACTTAGGTTTGCTTTTCTTCTTGTGGCCTTTTGTGCTTCCACACATGAATTGTTGAATTACTTTTTCTATTGCTGAGAAGAAACTAATTGGAACCTGGAAGGATATTGCATTAAATTTGTGCATCAGTTTTAATATTATATCCATTTACATATTGATTTGTTAATTCAGGAGTATAAAAGATGTTTTCAATATCTTGTATGTTCTCTTTTTTCTTCCTTCAGTGTCTTGAGGTTGTCTTTGTATATTTCTTTTACATTCTTGTTAATGTTTGTATCTTGGAGATTTACTTTAGGGCTGAGCAATTATAGATAAGTTATCATTCACAATTCTATTTCAGAAAGTTCATTGTTGTAATATTTAAACACTATTGATTGTTGTATATTGATTTTTGTACCCTGTTACTTTGCTGGAAAATGTTTATTAAACCTAAATTTTTCTGGTAGTTTTTGTAGTCACTTATGTCTAGAATAATGTCATTTGCAAATAGAGATAATTTAACTTCTTTTCCATTTTGAAAAGGGAGGTTTCATTAATAAAAACTAGGACAGGAATCTAGGGAGCTAGGTTAGTAGTTAAAAGTGCTTGCTATGTAAGACTGATGTTTAGAGTTCAGATCCAAAAGAATCCATGTAAAGTTAATAGTTCACATTTATGATCTCAACACACTTAGGGCAACGAAAGGCAGATTCAGGAGAATCCTGTAGCTTGTGGGCCAGTGAGTCTGGTGGTCTCAATAGCAAATAAGTAAAACAAAACAAACAAACAAAAATATAAAATACCTTGTCTCAAATAAGGTGTCAAGTGGAGAACAACACGCTAAGGTCCCTTCACACCTATGGAATAATACAAACCATCCCATACATACAAACTCATATCATACCCAAACACACACACACACACACACACACACACACACACACACACCACACTACTATTACCACCACCACAACACCAACAAAAATAACTAATTCAAACTTTTGTATTTAGACTAATTCCTAATTTGGTGAAAACAATTTGCCTTTTGGAACAAGTTGTTCTAATATACTTATTTTCTTGACCTTTTGAACTCACATTTCTACCTTGTTATGGTTAATCTTTGGTTGTCAACTTGACAACTTGGAATCATCATGGAACAAATCCCTAGCTATGTCTGTGAGGGATTATTTTTAGATTAGATAAATGGAGATGGGAATACTTATCTTAACTGTGGACAGAAGCATCCCATGGACTGGACTGTAGAAGGAGAAAGCTAGTGAGCATTCTACATTCACTGCTATGTTTTATTTCTTACTATTGGATTGAATGTGACTAGCTCTTGCCACCATGTCTTTATTACCTTATTGTTGCTAAGAAAAACAGCCAACCAGAAACAGCATATAGGAGGAAAGGATTTATTTCAGGATTGCAGTTTTGAGGGGAGCTTCACCATGGCAAAGGAAGCTGGCTCATTTCATTACACAGTCACACAGTAGATAGAAAGGCAAGAATAAGCTGACTCTGAACACACAGTGAGCTAGACTAATCAATCCTAAGGTCACCTTCAGTGACTCACCTCCTCCAGCAAGGCTCCACCTAACAAAAGTTCCACCAGCAGAGGACTAAGTAGGAAGCTTAAACACCAACACTTGAGGCTATGGGGAATATTTATATTCAAACCACACATAAAGAGAAGATAATTAGAAATCTCAGAAAAATTAGACAAACTAGTAATCTTTTTTTTTTCATCAAATTGAACTGAGAAAGGGATGTTATAATAGCTGCCTTCAGTCAAGTTCTAAAAGCAACACTTCTCAATTCTTTTATACATTAGCATAAAGCCTTTTCTCTTCATGGTCATGACTTAATATTTATCCTTCAAACATTTTAGCCTTAATGTTTGGAAAACATATGCTAACTAACATACACAGCAGGTCAGCTTTAAAAATAGCAAATCTAAAGCTAGAAGCCCTTGGCTTTGACAAAGTAAGCTAGTCAAAATAGTGACAGGATCTTGCCTGTGACAGCTCCTTCTCATCACAGTATTCTAAGGAAGATCCACACTTAGATAAAATTAGCCTAATGTGGAAAATTATATGTACCAACATTCCTGAAATATGACTTACAGAGTTATTTATTATATAACTCCCACCAATGACCCAAGTGATTGACATATTTTGGACCACGTTGAAAATTCTCAAATCCTCTGATTTTTTAACATGTATAAATTACACATATAAATGGGATTTGGTCTATTTTATTGCAATCATATATAGTACAAACTGTTGTAGTCTCTTTTTATGCACTTCACTCCATTCTCTCTTTCAATCTCTAGTGTATGAGTACTATCCTTGATTAATATTTACATATTTAAAAACCACAAATGAGGGCTTGAGAGAGAACTTAGCTGTTAATGCATTTGTCTGCAAAGCCAAAGGATCCAGGTTCGATTCCCCAGGACCCATGTAAGCAAGATGAACGTGGCAGTACATGCATCTGGAGTTCATTTGTGTGCCCACTCTTTCACTCTTTCTCTACCTATCTCCCTCTTCCTCTCTCTAAAATATATAAATAAAAACAAAATATTGAAAAACACAAATGAGAAAAATTATCTGTGTATAAGTGTCTGGCTTATTTCACTTAATATAATGCATTCCAAATCCATCTATTTTGAGAGAATGACAATATGTCATTATTGCTTATGACTGAACGATATTTCCTTTTGTATTTTGTATTTGACACCTAAACAGATGGATTACCCAGTCATCTGTCCTTGGTGCTTAGGCTGGTACTGTATCTTAGATATTGCAATGATAAACATGGTTGTGCAGACTTTTGGTACCAGATTTAATCTTATTGGGATATATAATCAGGAATGAAATAATGCAAATTAAAATCTGTTATTACTTAAGAAGTAAGGGGAAAGTAATGATGTCAACATAGGAACAATAATATTAAATTTGACTTCAAGCTCATCTTTTCATAACCCTACAACAGTAGTTATTGCTTCCACAAGATTTCCATAATATTGAGCTCATCAACATTACAACATGGAAGATGGAGGTGGTCACCAAACATTTTACCAAAATGGAGAAGGAACTAGTTTGACAGAAGTTGTTCATTGGAAGTGACCAGGGAGGGAGGTGGTATAAAAAGTATTGAGAGGGAAGTATGATCAAATTATATTATGTTCAAATATTTAAATTGTCAATTACATAAATTTAAAAAACAACCTTTTCCAAATTTTAATTTAAACTAAAAGTATTTCTATTAATAGAATAGTAGACCATGTGGGCAATCCAAGTAATTTAATTCTTAATAGTAGAGGAATATTCAGACTGAATCATTTCCCCAACACACATAAGTTATATAGATCAAATAATTACTAAGATAGGAGTAGGGTGGTCTTGAAATCCTGAGATATTGGTAGGCCTCAGTTTATGTTTCAGAAAGTCATTTCTAATCCTTTCTATTATTGTTTACTGGTACTCAAATTATACATCATTCAAAACTTTATGTTGTTAACATAAAAACACACAGACTATATGAACATGCATTTTGAAATCTAGTGTATTAGTGATAATATTTTTCTTAAGTTTCCCTGAAATTGTTATGCTATGGAATAATATCACAGTCCTTCCAAGTACAGAGAATTACTGATCCATCTAGACACCACTATTTAATCTAATTACCCTGATTATGTAATAGTTTAGCATATTTACATACAGTATGTATCCAGTCACACATTTCCTATATACCAGTAAATGTGTGCATACATATATAGACTGTGTATATATATACATGGAGCACAGTATGTTACTGTGTTCTCGAATCTCACCATCATTCAATGTCTTGCCAAATAGCATTACAGGCATAATGCCAGATCTTTTCACTTCTCCACTGAAGTCACTTGGAACATATCTGAGTGTGGCAAAACACATTTGCCAAGCTATGTGCATAAAACATTCTTTGGTCTTTCAGAGTCATAAATATGTAATAAACTACATGGTTGCCCTACTGATCTGTCCAACATCAATCTTAGCTTTCCTTTTTATTGGTTCATCAAAATAAGATATGATCAAGGTATAAAAGAGTTAAAGAAGCTATTTATTTTAATGTTTCCTTGGAGAACACACTTGTTATTATGAGTACAAATTATCTATACAATATTTCATGAATGAAGCTGAAGCATTAAAAATCTCCTCTGATTTTGAAATTAACACCAACCTCAGGCCCTCTGCCAGCATTCCCTCTGTCCTCTTATGGCCTACTACAAGATGCAGTATCTTTTTTTTTTTTTTCAGAATAATAATGAAGTGTTTATAAAAGTTTTGTTTTTAAGTCATAGGTAAGATTCCTTAAAAAGTGCATTATTTTAGTGTTCAGGAAATTCTACCCTGAAAAACCCATTTCATCTTAGATAGAGAGTGTTAACTCAAATAAAAGATTATCCAAATCTTAACAGACATCAAAATAAGGCTTATGGAATGAAAAATAAGGATGTTAGAGATAACAGGCAGGGATGATGGTAGCAAAGGATAAGGCATTTTGTTGATAATATTTTAATCTTTAAGAGGTATATATCCCTAGCTTTCATAGCCACTTGTGGTTTATTATTTTCAACAATAAGCTACAAATATGAACTATACGGGGTGGTGAGATCATTAGTTTAACTATTTTAAGTTATTATAAGAAAATGGAAAAAATTATGGTAGCCACAAACTGAGAGAGTGATGTATTGGATACTAAAATCTACATTTCCCCCTTATAGGAGACAAATAAGGTTGAAACAAGTGTTTTGGTTATTAAATGGACCCTTGCTTTGCCTTACAGTGGAACAAAGTAATACTCTGCCTTCATTCTGATTTACTCAGTGCTGTGTAAAAGAGTGGTTCATATCCATGGATACATTTTCAGTACAGTGAATCATATAATTTGTACACGGTAGTATAAAATAGACAATGCATTAGTGCATGCTTAGTAGTAAGCCAGAGAATGTTCTCCACAATACAGAACTGCTCTTTGAGGTCAGAAAAGAAAGTTCAAAGTAATTCAACAACATGGAGGTACATTAATTTTTTTAGCCTTATTAACAGTTAAGCTATTGACTAATAATGTGAATTTGTTTAAAAATGAGAATGAGAGAATTTACCTGTGGCATACATTTTCTGAGAACAGTAAAAATGTGAACTATTTTGAGTTGTGGAAAGTACCTGAGGTAGAAACATGTTGTTTACTGATGAGAGAGAAAGTCCTACTGTTTCTGTGTTATCCAGCGACAATCTGCTTTCCTAAAATCTGGGTTTCTAAAACATCAAGGTAATAACTGTCTTAAATACCTTTTAGCATTGGTCTCAAACTCGCCTTTTCATTCTTAGAACTAATATAAGGACCTGAGTTCACATCCCTGGTACTAATGTTAAAGTTCAGCTAAGTGGCTCACATCTCTGATTATAGTGCTAGGGAAGTGGAGATGGTAGGATCCCTGGGATTTTCTGACAGGCTAGTATAGATAAATTGACGAGTTCCAGGTTCACTGAAAGTCTATGACTCAAAAGTAATGTGGAGAGAGATCTAGGAAGACAACTGATGTCAGCATGCCACTACTCTTTCTTCCAAAGTATGCACACGCAAGTGCACAACACCACATACACAAAAATAGAAATGATTCCTTCTAAACTATCACTAAATTCAAATGTCTAGTAATAAATTTAACATAATAACAACATTGCTTATAAATTTTTAAAAGAGTAAAAATAAATGGAAATATATAATCCAAGTGCCTTCATTAGAAAAATAAATATTGCTCAAATGGTCATTCTTTCCAAATGCAGCAATGAGGTCATAATTCAAAATGAAATTCTAGCAAGATTTTTACATTTGGCAGAAATTGAGGAGCTAATCCTAATATTGAAATATAAGGGAATGAAAAAACAAAAACAGTTTTGAAAGAAAAAATGAGGAAGGGATTAAAGCATATTTCAAAACATACCATGAAGTTATGCTAATTAAGAAGTACAAAAAAAAGTACTCTTATTAAAGTGGAAAACTTTTGGAATACCAGAAATTATCATATGCTTATACCCAACTGATTTGGGGAGATAAAAGCCAATCTAATTCATCATTGAAAGAATAGGATTCCCTTTAAATGATGCTGAAACAAGCATGGGTTGCATGTTCAGTCTCAGACTTCAAGTCAATGTTTTAGTGGAGTTTCTATCCAGTGCCATAAAAAATGAGTTTGCTGAAATGAATTAACATGTTTAAGGAGAAGCAAAACATTTTTATTTGCAAACAATAATATATGTAGTTATATATATCTAAGTATAGTCATATATATAGGGCTCTACTTAGATATTTTAGATAACTTTATGCTTAGATAATATGATGGATTATACATAGTAAAGCTAATACATAATAACTTTAAAGGAGGCCAGGTGTGGTAATGCATGCCTTAAATCTCAGTTCTTTGGAGGCCAAGTTAAGAGGATCACTATGTGTGTCAGGCCAGTCAGAGACTACAGAGTGAATTCCAGATCAGCCTGGGCTCCAGAAGGCAAGACCCCACCTCAGAGAAAACAGAAATATATAGTTAATAATCAATAATGCATTCATATCACAGAAATGACTAAAATATTTGAAAGGTGCTTATTATAGTTATTTTTTCTGTTGCTGGAAGGAAATATCTGATCAAAAGCACCATGTAGGAGGAAAGTTGTTTATTTTGGCTTACAGACCCAGGGGAAGCTTCATGGTGTCAGGGGAAAATGTGGCATGAGCAGTGGATGAATATCACATTAAGTAGACAACAGTAGCAGGAGAGTGTGCCAAACACTGAAAAGAGGAAGCTGACTATAACTCCCATAAGCCTGCCCCCAGTACCACCCCTCCAGCAAGGTTCCAGTTCCCAAATTGCCATCAGCTAGGAATCAAGAATTGAGAATGCACAAGTTTAGGGGGACACCTGAATCAAACCACCCCAGTGTTTTTTAAGTAGAGCTCTGGATCTTTCAGTTTATGAATGCTGGACTATTTAATTAGCACTGTGGGTCTGCATGCTGTAGCAAAATGCATCACAAAAGCATGTATAATGAGAGTGAAAATGTAAAACTATAAAAGCATTAGAAAAGTAAAGTAATCTTTCATAAATACTTTCACATGTATAGGAATAAAAATCAAGAAATAAATTAATCTATATGTAATATTTATTTATTGTAGAAAAAGTATCAATAATTTATATGAAAATGAAAAAGGGGTGGGAATTTATCTTAATTGGTAGGGTACAACTTGAGATACATGAGATCTGTCTCAAAATGAAAAAAAGAAAGGAACACAGAAAACAAAGAAAGGAAGGAAGGAAGAAAACCATAAGAAATCCTGAAATAAACTAAATCTCTAGATTTATTAATTATGAATGAAAACCTGGACATTTTTAAATAGATTACCCACTGGGTTATTTGAAAAATTTAATCTTGTTTATAGAAAGTTTCTCATTATATATATATATAATATATATATATAATATATATAATATATATATATTATATATATATATTATATAATATAATATATTATTATATATATAATATATATATATTATATATATATAATATATATAAAGTTTCTCATTATATATATATATATATATATATATATATAATGCGTGTACGTAAGTAAGTATTTCATAGTTGAATATTCACAACATAATAGATATTGATTAAGGAATCAAAATATGTACTACATAAAAGTGACTAATCATATTTCAAGAATCCATCTTGTAATAATCAGAGAAATACTAAGTACTATGCAATACAGGATTCTGGCTATTCAGGAGCTCAAGGTAGTGAAAACTTGGGGAGAATTCATGAAATGACTATGAATTCATTTCAATGCAGTTTAGCTAAGCTTAAAAGATACCAGATGCTTTACAGAAACTTCATTGACAATACATGCCAACATTTTAGCAAATTTTATATTTGTTATCTAGAAATCATTTTAAAGAATCAACCAAGAAGAGCTATTGTCCAGTGTATGTATCTGAATACACATGGCAGTGATATTTATTAACATGGGCCCTATTACATTTGACATAGAACCAGAACCTCTTATTGACCAAGAGGATGCATAAATTCTAATATAAGAGTCCCAAGAAGGCAAAAAGAAGGGCAGTCAATACAGTTAACAGATACTTGACAGTTGAGACATTATTTTTCCTTAAATGTTCTAGTTTTTTTTCATTGAGAGTAGCTAGTTAGTTAGTTACCATAGCCCTCCCCTCTATTAGAGCTAATCTTAATCTTATCCTTACTTCACGGATGATTAGCTATCTTCTCAGAAGTATGAAGCAGTATGTGGCAGATAACCCAGGAAATAAGCACCAAAGTTAAGATTCAAACAAGGCATTCTAGCTTCAGGTTCATGTATTTCATAAGCTTCACAAAGAAAAACAAAGTATTATTTTCCAGAAAAGAAAACAGTGCTTGGGCTCCAGGGAAGATCTCCTGTGAAGGAGTTCTATAAGAGCCACAGGCTATGCAGCTTACAGTACCTGGACCACTACTTTAATACAGCTGACCTAACATCATCTGTTCTAAGGACAATGCAGCACAATGTGCTAGGTACTCTCTAAAAGCTTCGTAAACATTGCTGAAGAGAATGGACGACAATTAGGAGTAAAATGTGCCTAGGTTTTCAATTCAATGTTTGTACAGACATGATTTTTGTAGAGAAATGAAAACCTGTGAATACATATGGTTCAAACAATATGGAAACTCTTAACTATGGTTTTAGTTAATTTCTACTTCATTCATTCATAATTCTATTAACAAACAAATGTGAAAAAATGTGCCTCATCCTATAATATTAAAGCAAATGAGACTAAGAAGTGGTTTCAACATTACAGGCCCTTATCTAAAAGTCTAAATAGTCAAAAGTACACAAGAAAAAGCCCTGAACATTTATTGACTCAACAATTATGTCTTCAAAGGCAGTGTAAGCCAGCTGGTATACCAGGCTCTAGATAGCATCCTAGGATGCATATTACTTTCTGCAATTCTTATTTATTTATTTATTTATTTATTTATTTATTTATTTATTTATTTTGGTTTTTTGCAGGTAGGGTCTCGCTCTAGCTCAGGCTGATCAGGAATTCACTATGTAGTCCTATGTAGCCTCATGGTGGCCTTGAACTCATGGCAATCCTCCTACCTCTGCCTCCCTAGAGCTGGGATTAAAGGCGTGTCACCGTGCCAGGCTCTACTTTCTGTAATTTGATCACTGAAGAAAAGTGCTCATCTGTGGCACTACTTGTTAATTTAGAAACTTAAGTAAAATATCTACTAATATACATTGTAAGGACATTTTTATGTGTTTTTAAAGGTGAATAAATTTATTCCAAAACAGTTAAAAATGTAGGCATGATGATAATACTTGTAATCCCATTTCTGAAAAGGTAGAAACAGATATCCCTGGGATACCCTGTCCATCCAGTCAAACCCACTTGGTGAGTTCCAAGCTAATGAGACACCATGTCTCTAAAGAGATGAATGGCATTCCTAAAGAACAACACCTAAGATTGTTCTGTGGCAACCATAAGTGTGCATCCACATGCACACACAAAAGAACAATTAAAATAATGACAGAGGTGCCCCTGCCAAGGTACATTTAACTTTCATGTGGGTGCTTGAAAAAGAAGAGCCACCTCCTGTGCCATGATGTGCGGCTGGTTGTTAATACACAGATGCAGGGAGGAAATAGAGTTGCGTGCGAGATTTGACTCATGTTACTCAATAATTAGTAAGCTTTTGACATCCAAACAAGCATTTAACTTGAGCTTCAGTAAAGGAATTGATTTTATTTTAGAAATATAACGTTGCATATTTTTTTACTCATAAGATAGGGAAAATTATCCAGGCTTTAGATATTAAAAAAGCTTAGCTCAAAAGCAAAAGGTACATTATTCTAAATTGAATTTTGTGTTCTATTTTCAGGGATATTGACCATTTTCAAAAATTATTTTAATTATCATAATAGTTATTGTCTTTACATTTTTCATTGTTAAACAATCATAATTATCACAACTATTCTTGTAAAAAATCTTATTATAAATTTTCACAATAAAGTACCCAATTTGACAGAGCAAGGAAGGAATATAAACATTTTGGGATCTTGGAATGTGTTGTCAAATTGTTTTTAAGAAGCTTTTAATATTTTAGTAGTCAGTTGCCTTAACCACTTGGCAACCTTGTTGCTTTTAATATTTTTTAAATGATAATTTAAATGAGTAGAAGCAATAACTCTCACTACAGGTTACTTTTAAACCATTATTATTAAACTTAATTCAGTGGAAGAAAGCAGCTTTTCATTTTAGCTTATATATTTTAAATAATTATTTGCTCAATGCCTAGCATGTCCCAGGAATTGTGCTTCTCTTCATTCAGATTCAGATTTGAAGTACTGATAAAAGATATTCCCATCATAGAGAACCATGGGAACAACATGAAATGAATCAGAAACCAGGTATAAAATTTACATCTAGGGGCTGGAGAGATGGTTTAGCGGTTAAGGTGATCATCTATGAAACCTAAGGATCCATGTTCAATTCCACAGTATTCACGTAAGCCAGATACACATGGTGGGCACATGCATCCGGAGTTCTTTATGCACTGGCTAGAGTCCCCGGCATGCCCATTCTTTCTCTCAAGCTACTTCTTTCTCCCTCCCTCACTCTCTTAAATAAATAAAAACAAAATATTTTTTTAAAATTTCATATAGTAAAATAGGAAAGTGGGATTTAAAATAATGAGAGATAAGCTACTTTCTTAAGAATTATGTATTTTAAATGCAGTGGCAGGGTTTATTAAACAAAAAACATTAATGTGAAGACTTGTTCATGTACTTTTAAAAATTTGTGGTTAAAATGGTTCTCAAATGAGCCTTTATCCCCAGTCACTGACATACATATCACCAAATGAATTGCCTAAATACCTTGTAAAATAATATTACTGTGGTTGTTTGAATGTGGAATATCTCCCATAGACACATGTGCTTCAATACTTCATCCCTAATTGGTGGTGCTATTTTGGGAAGGTATGGAGCCTTGCTAGGGGAGATGTGTCACTGCAGGCATGTGTAAGGGTGTTATAGCCTAGACTCCCTTGCCATACTCAGCTACTACTCTCTTCTCCCTCCCTGCTGATATGAAGATGTGATGTTCCACTATCCGCTTCTACCATGATTTCCCCACTGTAAACTGGAAATAAACCCTCTCATTTAATATGCTGCTTCTGGTTGGGTATTTTTGTCCCACCTATTAAAAGTTACTGCATGGGCTGGAGAGATGGCTTAGCAGTTAAGGCACTTGCCTGTAAAGCCTAAGGACTCATGTTAGACTTTTCACATCCCACATAAGCCAGACGCTCAAAATGACACAAGGGCACGAGGTTGTACATGCACACAAGGGAGTTCATGTATCTGGAATTCGAATGCAGTGGCTGAAGGCTGAGACATGCCAATTTTCTCTCACACTATCGCTGTCTTTCAATCTCACTCTCGCACATAAAAATATCTAAAAAAAAGTAACTGCAGCCATTATCATGTAGATACATTGCATTCTTCATCCTGAGTTGTATAACTGGAAGAATTATGAATAAGAGTTATAGCTTTTTCTTTAATTTATTTATTTGCAAGGAGACACACAGAGAAAAATAGAGAAAGGGAACATAACAGGGCTTCTCATCACTGCAAACAAACTCCAGATACATGCATGCACCACTTTGTGCATCTGGTTTTATCTGGTTTTACATAGGCACTGGGGAATCAGACAGGGTCATTAGGCTTTGCAGGCAAATGCCTTGATTGCTGAGCCATTTCTCCCATCCAGTTATACCTTTTCCGTTCACTCTTTGTACTAGTTATTGCTGTTATAACAAATTACCATAAAGCAATAAACAGTTTTAACCCAAACCAGCCAGATGTCTCAGATGATGCTGGTCTGCAGGACACAGGTCCTTTAAGGAGTGTGTCTGGGAAATCTATTTTCTTGTTTGTTTTGCCTTGTAGAAGGCACTTGCCATCCATTGTGTATCCTTCCACCTACAAAGCCTGAAATGTATCCAATCCTTCCTTTTATTTGGTTTTCATGCTCTCATTTAGAACTCTACTGAGGACACTTTTGATCACATACAGCCACTCAGACATTCCAGGAAAGTCATGTGTATGTCTAACTTCATCACCTCTGAAAAGTCCCTGTTGCACGAAAAATTAAAGAGTAAATTGTTTGAGTTAGGACCTGGAAGTTTTTGGTGGTCTCCATATGTGCATCTATCACCTGTAGTCAATACAGAGATTGTGTTTTGTGAAAAATCATAACATATATATATATATATATATATATATATATATATATATATATATATATATATAACTTCTTTTCTCAATCATTTGTTACTCTCATTTTATACTTTTGAGCTAATGGCACTGCTTTAAGAAAAACATTCTTATTAGCTGAGAAGAAGTCAAGCTATTTTGTATCTTTGTATCTTTGCATTATGCATCATGCATTTCATTGTATAGGACAAAGGAAACATCAAAAATGAAAGACTAAGTACCACTGTTCAATACATATTCAAGAAGTTAATGACTAGTATTGGTTGTATTAAAGAAATATACATATTTTAATGATCTCTTTTCTTCTCTATGGGATTTAAGAATAAGAACATGTCATAATATATGTAGCCCAAGGTTTTGGAATCAGACCAGCCAAAGTTCCAATTTTGGCTGTCATACCTACCAGATATTTGGGCAATTTACCCAATATTTCTGAGACTCTTGTAAAATAGGCACTATAATAGCATACCAAGCTATAATACTACTTAAGAAAAATAATGTATAGATTACTTAGCATGTAAAATATCCACAACTTCCCAATTGCTTTATTTTACTGGTTTTACCTTTGAAGTTACTGTGTTCCATCTACACACACACACACACACACACACACACACACACACACACATATATATATATATATATATATATATATATATATATATGAATTAGTCTTTATGCTACCACCTGCAAGGTTTCAAAATATTTTATCTTATTGACTGAGCAAAAAATAAAGGTTACTTACTTTTCTTTTTACTGTAAAATTTATGCATGTTAGAAAAATTCGTGTGGCACTAAATTTGCTTGTAGACAAGGACTATCCATGTTTTTCATGTTTATTCATTAAGGATTATAGGTACAGTTGAAAAAACACACCAAATTGAAGAATGAAAGCAAGTCTTGGAACCTCCTATTTGTCCTCATATACTTTCTTAGGTATAATGATTTCTCTTTGATTACATTTAAAGAAGTGATTAAATAATGTAGATTCTATTCTCTCAGTAATAAAGTAAAGCAAATGTACATTAGTAAAGGGTGAACAGTCTACATAGAGCTTTGTATCTATGAGTAGATGTAAAAAGTGACCTCACTTTTGAATGCAGCTAGAACTTTCTGAAGGTAAAAGAAAAGCTACCTACCAGAGGGAAATAAGTCATAGAAAATACAAATTGTATTTGTAAGTCAAATTCCCTAGGTACCTGTTTTGTCCATCTCCAGCAAGTTCACCTCATGTTGAAAATATGTCCCCTCTAAGAAAATAAAGCTTTGGTGATTATGTTCACTAACTTTGTGTGTGCTTAGATTGTTTATTAGTTTTCATTTATTTTATTTTCATGATAGAATATGAGTTTAGAGAAATTGAACCCTGATTTGCAATACTACATCTTTAGCATATGAGATTTATGAGACAGAATTAGGGTGGAAAATAAATCAAAAGTCATGAATCATCTATACTTTATGAATCCATGTGTTTTGTAATTCATGATAGTTTGCAAGACAGAATAGACACAAGGTATTTTAGCAAAAGTTAAACTTGTTACATAATTCCCAGCTCCAAATATGTGAAATAACCACTCTCTGGAAAAGTAGTTATGTTGAAGAAGGAAGAGAAAGGAGGAAATTTTCTAAAATAACAACAATTCAAAACACAAATCTGGAAGTCCAATGTATGAGTTGCAATTACATCCATTTATATGGTCAGTTTAAAATACAAAAATTATCACTGAATAAAAATAGTTTGGTTGAATAGTAAAGTTTCTATTACATTTCAAGAAGTGCTTGAGTGGATACATTTGATGAAGGAAATTCATTGCAGCATATCCTGGGAGATTCTATAGGTTTGTTTAAAACCAAGATTACATGCCTATGTATGGAGTCTGTTTCCATTTGCTAGAGGCCCTGATGCACCCATCCCCCTGTCTCTCTCTCCCTTTCTGTAATAAGTAAATAGAAGAGAAATATTTTTTACCACTTTTTCTTTTTTAGTTATGTACATAATCAATGTGTATACAGCACTTATTGGTACCATCCTTACCCTCATCCCTGTCCTCCCCCCTCCAAAGGGACCCTCCTCGTTGGAGATGCCAGTTATTCCCATGGGAATTGTGGGCCCTGCATTGTGGGGGTAGCCATAACTTACGAGAAGAGGCAATATCTCAGTGTATAATGTCCCAATTTGTGGATTGTAATCTTTCCGCCCCCTCTTCAGTGAATTTCCCTGAGCCATGTTGGGTTCGTTTTAGGTCTACTTCATTAATGAGGTCTTGGGAGCCTCTCTGGATTGGTAGGAGTTAAGTGTTCCCTGTGTCTATCTCCTTCACCTTTGTGCTGATACCAGGTTCATAAAGAAAAGAAAAAAAAAAAAAACAAGATTTTTGTGCTACAGACTGAAGCCCAGCACCTGAATATACCATATATTTTATCAGTTCCTCATATTTAGAACCAAGGAAACTCCAGTAAAATTAAGAAAAGCATTTTTTTACAAAACTCCAATGTCCCAGGTTTTTCTTTTTTTAACATAGTGAGCTCAAAATGTCTTTATTGGAACAGATCTTTCTCAAGTCACAGGACTATCTTCAGCATTCCATGAGGACTTGAGGGGCAAGTACTAAAAGCCATAATTGAGAGAGACAATGTTGTCAGCACAACACCCAGAGATCTAGGAACCACAGCAGAGGAGTTCCCATCACCATGATTCCACCTGACAGTTGAGTGAAAGCACTTTGCACTAATTTGCTTGGTATCTGCCTACAATCTAGAAAGAAAAATAAATGAAGGGGCAAGAGGTGTCTATTAAACAGAATAAACAGCCTCTGGTATGAAAATAGTTTATCCACTTGTGGCTTTTGAAGGGTTTGGAGTAGAGAAGAGTGGATAGGAAATAGAAGCCTATGACCACTTCTGTGTCAGTGAGTGCAGGAGTCTTTGCACCAAAGGGCAGAAGCCTGGAAATCCACAGCCATAGATGATAGGGGTTCTGGGACTGCTTCTTTCATACTGGCCATGCAATTGTTATTCTGAATGTGTTTAACACCTGTTTGATAACTTCATCCAAATGGCTCACCAAATAGATTTGAGTATTTTCCATTGATACATATTCACCTCCTGATGCATCTATCTGTATTACAATGGTTTTCAAACTGCTCTACTGTTCAGGTACTGACAAAGCAGCATCAAGCTCTGTGTCCACCTCTGCTAATAGCATGCAAGGAACACTGGGTAAATGTAAAAGAGCTCAAGAATGGAGTGAAGCTCTGGAGTCAACTTCTACTGTGAACTGTGATGTGCAAAGCCAAAAGGAAAGGAGAGAGAAGATGGCCTAACAAGAAACACATGGCGCTTTTGAAAGTTGAACACAATGGGGTATCCAACCAAACACACTTTACTCACTGTCCTAGCCGAGGGCATAGTTAGGCCCTCCTATTATTGCTGCTGGTATTTATCTGTTTGGATTATCATAAGAAAATGTGGCAACATTCAAGGGAGAATAGATATGAATCAAATATCTATGGCTGTGGTTAATCAGAAAAGTCAATCTCAGTTTTTCAAAGACCAAAACAAAGGATTTTATTGATAACCATCCACTTACTTATTCAGGTATTTTGTCCTTAGATATTTTCTAACCATTTACAGTCTGACCTTTACTTATTTGACATTTAAAGTAAATAACATGTAACTCAATGCTTATTTAGGCTTAATGGAAAAATAAGACAGTTACTATACTAATTTTCAATTAGACCAACTTTTCTGATTTTTGTCAGCAGAAAGGACATGAGATTTGAAAAGTTGGTATATTTTTATCTGCAAATATTCTCTTCATTTTCTTTTTTTTTTTTTTGTATTTTCATGAGTGTGTGTGTGTTCATGTGAACACCAATGTATAGAGATGAATGTCCCATATGCACAAGAGTACTTGCTGAGGCCAGAGGTGGATGTTGGGTATATTTTTCCATCATTTCCCACTTTATTTACTGAGGCAAGATCTCTAACTTAAACCCACAGCTTGCCTAATTCAGTTAGTTTAATTAAACAGTTAATATGAGAAATCCCTTGTCGCTGGCTCCTCACCTAAATTCTGGGATTATAGATGGACCATGCCCATACACTACTTTATGTGGGTACTAGATAACTGAACTTTTGTTTCTCTTGTTTAAGTGTCAAGTGATCTCTCCTAATTTTCTATGTAGAATTATTTATTAGTTCATTTAAATGGAGTCACCAGAAAGTGTAACATAGGAAATGAAATAGAATTTTCTTAGAATATGGCACTGGACAGGTCAAGAAAATTATAACTCCTTTTGAAAATATTTTATTTTTATTAATTTATTTATGTGAGAGAGGGAAAGAGGGAGGGAGGAAGAGAGAGAGAGAGAGAGAGAGAGAGAGAGAGAGAGAGAGAATGGGTGCCCCAGGGCTTCCAGGTACTGCAAATGAACTCCAGATGCATGTGCCATTTTGTGCATCTGGCTTATGTGGGTCCTAGGGACTCAAAATGAGGTCCTTTGGCTTTGCAGGTCAGCACCTTAAGAGCTAAGCCATCTCTTTAACCATAGAAAATAATAACTCTTGTCTTGAAAAAAGATATATTGCATCTAATAAATATATACGTATATATATTCCATCTGCTTTGATTTTTGTTTATGATTCTTAGAGTAAATCTGACTGAAAGAAGCCAGCCATAACCATGTCACAGTTTGAATATGTACAGTTTTGAAATTTCAAATTATTTGAATATGACTGTTACTATCATACCAACAGAAACAAATAATGGAGGAAGGGTTTATTTTGTTCATTCAGGAGATTCTGTCTTCCATGGTGGGGAGGACATGGCAGAACAGAGCAGTTTAAGTCACAATAGTCAAAAACATAAAGCTAACTTTGAGGAGAAGTACACTGGCACACTCCTTCAGGCCCTCTTCTTTAAAAATAGAAGCCACCCTCTTCCTGCTGTACCAATGCAGAGCAGTTGGCACATTATCAATGGTGGTAATCCCTCAAATAATTGTAGCAAATCCAGAATACAGTCTATAGTCCAGAACATTCATTTATTTTTCTGGCAAATTTGTACCTTTAATATCCATCTGAGGTATGGTTTATCTTCACCAAACACATACATTATATTAAAGTTAACTTTGCTCCAGTTCTCAGGATGCAGTCAGGATGCATCTAGAATGCCATATAATCTGCCTATACTTTAGTTCTGACAAAGTTCTCTTTTTCCTTTCTGAATTCTCATAACTTGAGCCTCCACAGGAGAGTTATTTCTGCAATTATGTCTTTTAAATTAGTACCAGAATGGTCCAAAAATCTCTGCTTACTGCACTGAAAGCCTCTGAAGTCCACAGTTATAAATCCTCCCATACTACTCCTATAAATCAGTTCTAAATGAATAAAAAAATACATAGCCTTATAACATCAATGCCCCTGCTAACTCCAGTGTTCATGAAATGGTTTAATGTTTTCCAGAAACTTTTCTTACACCTTACTGTGGTTATTACTTGTTTAATGGAGCAAATGCTCATAAAATTCATTGCCTTAATTCACCTCTGATTCCAGAAATGCTCTGAATCCCTTTAGCTTTCATATACATCCTATGAGAGTAGTTGAGCTTTCAGTTATAATTATAATTGTAGTTTGCTTTTTCCTAGAATTACATGAACATCCTTTGTTCGGGAGTACCATACTATGGATTATGAATAAGAAAACTCAGAATTTTCATGTCTGACTGACCTTCATTATCACATCTTGGATAGGTGAATTCAAATTGCTCACCTATGGTCCCTTGACTATAACATTAAAACTTTTATTATATAGGAAAAATGTTTTCTATATTTAATCTTTGTTGACAAAATATATGTTATGTGTTTTAAAATTTTTGTGACTTTTCATACAAAGAAATTCAGGAGATTGGTTTATGCTACCATTTTTGACTAGAGGTTTTTAATTTTTAATACTTTTCTTCTATTCCAATAGAATTGCAACCTTTTATGACATTCCTCTGAACGATGGCCAAGTGTAGGCTCCCTGGATCCTCTCAGCTTCGGCTCTTTACCATGCCTCTCTGCAGATGTGGATAAGACTTCCAAGATAAGGGCCCACACATCAGAGTTCTCTTTATATTTTCTCTCCACCACCATCCATTTACTGTGCAAGTATGGGGTAGGCCAGTGTGATGGTACAGTGCTCTGTTCTCCAAAGTTTGACCTAGGGCAGATCAAGGTTGTATAAAGATAGAAGGTTGTGTAAAACTCATTTTTAGAATTCTCAGAACAATTCTAGCTGTCACATGTGGAAGGCCCAGATCATTCACCACCAGCTGGAGAGCAATGTGAATCTCACTGACTTCGCATACAATGAGAAACTGAATTATCAAAAACAAGAGGGAATTTTTAAATTAATATTATATCCTATGTATCATATCACAACTTCACACTGAATCTTCACTCAATATCTAGCCAAAACTGTACCTACCTCAAGATTTCGTAAGGAGACTCATCATAGGTTATCTAGGCAAAACTGTCAGATAGCATCATTAAAGAACCATATCACCATGCACACATGAATCAGTTTCATCTTGACAATTACAAAAACCTGAAAGAACAATTTAAAGGAAGAATGACTGATTTTGTCTTACAGTTTCAGGGTCCATGCCATGGTCACTTGACCTTCTGTCCTTAGAAAGACTGTCAGGGGGTGGGAACACAAAGCATAGGAGAACTGTTCACTACATGGCAGAGAGGAGGGAGGAAGAAGAGATACAAGGAGAGGTCAAGATACAGACCCCTAAGGACATTCCCTCAGTAACCTACTTCATCTAACATGGTCCCAACTCTTACCTCTCACCACCTCCTCAGAAGATGATCCTGCTATGAATTCCTCAATGGATTAATCCATTTAATACTTCAGAAATGTAAAGACCTAGTCCTTTCTGGAAACATCATCACAGACATACTACCTCTACAGACTTCAATCTAGTCAAGTAGCTATTCAAGACTAACCATTATCCTAACTTTTATTTTTCAGCATTTACTACTGTAGTATATTTGTCTAAACCTCTACCCCAACCATTCAAATGTTTAAAACAATTATTTGAAATACAGTTATTAATTAACTCAAAGAACAAATGAAAAATATCATTGAGAAGAGTTCTTTGGATCATAAATACACCACAACAGCTTACTTGTGTTTCTTAAAGTAGGCACTTGATTAAATCAAATTGGCAATACCACATAAATAACTTTTCATTCCAGACATAAATAATTGAATTCCTTCTGTTTTCAGGATGTCTATGTGTTACACATAATTTTATTCTGTACCATGTAAAGGGAAAACAAGTTTTCTCTTCTTCATCATTTCTTGTTTCTTCTGTCCTCTCCATCTGTGATAGTTTGAATAGATGTCCACCAATATATTCAGTGTTTTGTTAGTTCATAGTTTGCATCTGCAGCCACTTGGCTGGAAGCAGTGTCACTGGGCAGATCTTAAGGTGTGGTGGTGGGTTTAGGATTTCAATTTAAAGATATGCAAAGTGTGCCTAGCTGGAGTTCCTGAAGTGTGCTGTGCTGTGTGGATTTTGGCTTTCTCTCTCTCTTCCTGGTCCTGTAAGAGCAGGCCAGCCTCTTCTTCCATTATGGAACTTCCCCTGGATCTGTAAGCTTCAATAAATATCCCTTCCTCCATAACTGTGCCTGGTCTGGAAGTTCATCTCAGCGAACCGGAAGCTGTCTGCTACACCATCCAAAGTCAAAATATATTAAAAACAAAGGTCAGAAAATATTTGAGAATGATTTAGTTTATTAGCTTTTATGGAGTAAGTTGGTGTTCCATATATGTCAAGGCACCTTCTTAAGTACAGTAATTTTTAGAATCCACTAATGCAAATGAAAAATACTATCAGCCAGTTTCCTAATTTACATTTCATCAAAAAGCAGAGCTTGCCTACGACTGTCTTCTATCTTATTGTAGAAAAGAAGTTACCCATTCAGTGTTATGATATTGTCAATGATTGCAGAGAAAATATTTTTATTTTCTTTAATTGCATTTATGTCAATTATTTTACAGACATTAAAATCATTTCCCACTAAATGTGAGTTATTTTTATTGTATATTTTTTTTTACTTCATACTTTAGGATATGTATTCAGTATACTTTTCACTATGACAAAAATGATTTTAATACATTTTCATATCATCTCTTAGTCACTTCTGACTAAAAGTAAGAAAGATTAATTACTTGAAATATCTAGACTTTTAACTGAAGCACATGTATGCAATGCATTTACTAGATATATCCTTGAATAATTAGCTTTTATATTGTTGCATATAAGATTTGTCCTCCACTAATTATGTCGAATAAAGAAACACTCAATAAGAGCCATTGTTGCTTACTAAGCAAAGAGACTAAAGCTGTATGTATGTACCAAGACTAAATAAATCAAAATTATTTTTGTCTTTCAAGCATGGTAGCAGAGTAGCAAAAGTCCTATATAAAAGGCTTTCCCCCACTCTCTCCACCAAGACTGTCAGAAAATGGAGCTGAAATAGCTAATGCTGCTATTAAGAGGGTTATAGCATCAAGAGCTGGGCAGAGGGGACTTCAAAAGCTGGAGCAGCTGTGGACCTGGGCTCCAAGTCTCATTTTCTCTCCTTTGAAGAGTTATAATTGGGAAGAAAAAAAATCAAGCATTTTTGACAAGACCTCTACCAAAGAAAATTATGAGAGGCAAAGATGAAAAGGAATGTATCCTGATTGAGCTGTTATTTAAAATCCCCAAACAGTAAGAGTAGCATTGTGATCACTGTTACTGAAAAGGTTCATCAAGGATGATTCTGAAGGTGATCAGCTGAACTTACAGGCTGATATGGAGTAAGTGTATGTTCTTCCTGAAGGATAATAGACAAGATACTTGTGCAAAATTATGCTCTAAATTAACACAAAGTTCAAAAGCAACTGAACATAAGTTTGTCAAAAAATATAAGCAATTACTTTTTAGTATTAGGATTTCAACACAGTAATATAAGCTTTTATGAAATATTTTATCTTTGAATTTTATCTATATCACTTAAGAATGGAGATGTGTGCCTTCATTATTTTTCTAAAGTCATTTTCTACCTCAAATTCTAGTTGGTAGACTATTCTAAAAAGTAAAATTGAATGCACAAAAAATCAGAAAGCAAGTCAAAATAACAAGTATAAGTAAATTAAAGCAAATTTCATAACACTAAAATAACTCTGGTGGAAACAAGCATTACCACATTGGTCCCAGCTTACAAAAAAAATCACAAGGTTCATATTTTCCAAATCTTGACACATTATTTTCAATTTTTTTCTCATACAGGAGATTTAAATATATTATCTTTATTAACATTCATGTTTTCTTGGGAGCCTATTAAGGGAAAGCCAGTATCAACATAAAATGATTTGACAGGTATCTGTCAAAAAATAAAATATACAATAAATTTAAAAGTACACTCTCATAAGAAAAAATTCCTCCATTTTAAGGTTACATGGTTTGGATTAACATCCTTGGAATCATATATTTTTCAAAACTTCTAGGTCATTCAGGTGAAATCATAGGCAAAATTCAAAACCACAAAATTCTTAGAACTCTAAATATTCCAAGAGTTTCAACCCCCTCCATCGCTTCAAAAGCTCTCAAGTTCCGTACAAGACTCTATGTTGTAGGATCCAGTAGGTGTCCCTGATCCCATTGTATGTTGCCTGACAACACAATCAAGAATGAACAGTGCACAAGGCTGTCTTCCTGAAACTCTACATAGTACCTCATAGTATGCTGTAAGGAGTAATAGAGTTACTATATGAAAACTTTTTCCCATATACAAAATTATCAGGTCAATGCTCCATTAAAATCCCTGCAGAAGTTTCTGCTAACTCTGGACAAAGCCACAAAGGTACAACAAGCACAAAAGGCCCTAGTTTTCTGATCTTATTCCTCATAACAGATGCAACATAGACTCCACTGCTGTCAATCAGCATCTTTCCTTTCTTCAGGTGCACACAAGGTTCCCACATCAGCCTGTTTGCACAGGTCATATTTTGTTCCTGGGATGATCTTTCCCTCTTCTTTACCCTGATAACTGTTGCTTAACATTTATCTTTCAGGAAAATGCCATTTTGTTAACTGCTGTTTATCATTTATACCTCAGGTAAATGCCATTTCTTTTAGAAATCCTGCTTGACTCACACAAAGCCAATCAAATTTTCCTCCTGCATTGTGAAATTACTTTACATTTTTGCTACTATAAAAGTTAAAATGTGAAGAGTTTCTACTTGGGTATTTTTTTAAATTTTTTGTTTATTTTTATTTATTTATTTATTAGCAACAGACACAAAGAGAAAGACGGAGAGAGAGAGAGAGAGAGGGAGAGGGAGAGAATGGGTGCACTAGGACCTCCATGCTCCACCTTGTGCATCTGGCTTACGTGGATCCTGGAGAATCAAACCAGGATCCTTTGGCTTTGCAGGCAAGTGTCTTAATCACTAAGCCATCTCTCCAGCCCCTCTACATGGATATTTACTTATGATACTATATATAATTTTCCTTCTTTCTAAACTATGACATAAAACTACAACAGGAGGGCTGGAGAGATGGCTTAGCGGTTAAGGCACCTGCCTCCTAAGCCTAAGAATGCCAGTTCCAATCTCCAGGTCACACGTTTAGCCAAATGCAAAGTGACACAAGGGTGCAATGCCACACTTGACCACAAGGGGGAGGACGCATCTGAATTTTGTTCACAGCAGCTGAGAGGCTGCTGGCGGGCCCATCTCTATCTGTCTCCCTCTCCAACTCTCTCTGTGTTTCTCTCTCTAAAAAAAAAAAAGAGAGAGAGAGAGATGGGATCACAAGTGTTATTTTGACCATGAGAACACCTCTGATGTATTCATTGACAAACAATCCATGTGAGGCTGCACATAAAGGACAGTATCCTCAATGGCAATTGGAAACTGCCCAAGTGGTCAAATGTTTATATGCCAAATAATAAAGAATGTTCTGGCTGGAGAGATTGCCTAGTGGTTAAGTACTTGCCTGTGAAGCCTAAGGACCCCAGTTCGAGGCTCAATTCCCCAGTACCCACATAAGCCAGATGCACAAGGTGGCGCATACATCTGGAATTCGTTTGCAGTGGCTGGAGGCCCTGATGCTCCCATAATCTCGCTCTCTCTCTCTCTCTCTCTCTGCTCAGGAGGGACGATAGGGTCTCTGCCGAATTGGGGTGAGCAGCGCGGAGTCACGACACAGACTCCGGGAGTTGGGTGAAAGTGGGAGCGAGAACCCACAAACTCGTTTATTCAGGAAGTGTACATGGGTTTTAAGGGGCTGTTAATCCTTGTATGGGGCGGTCCCCTTTTGGTGACCAATGACAGCTTGTCTCTGGACAGGACATCTCGTAGTAGGCTTCTCGCGAGCATGGGGCTGTAACTGTTGTCACATCAAGCCTGCGCAAAACGCCATTTTTACAGAAGCCACTTCCTGTTGTCTTTTGCCATGCGGTCTGGCTAGGACCAGGCCTGTATTGTGCCATACATATCCTCCTTTTTGTTTTTATTATTGGCAACCCTGAGAGGTATGGTTTATTGCCAAGCCATTGTTGAACCCAGGCCCCAAGGGATCATCATACGTGACAGTGCCTGTCTTAGGTTGATCCATCTCATGGAGACTTACCCGTCATGGGCCAAGTGCCACCTAGGTGAGGAAACCCGAGGGGGATAGCCTGGTATGGCTTTTGGAAAGCCATTGTTGAACCCAGGCCCCAAGGGATCATCACATGTGACAGTGCCTGTCTTAGGTTGCCCCATCTCATGGAATCTTACCCGTCCTGGGCTGGCTGCCATCCTGGTGAGAAAACCCGAGGGGTATGGCCTGGTATGGCTTTTAGCATGAGGTCTGGCTAGGGGCTAGACCTGTATTGTACCATACATATGAGGCTGTTGCCTAGGAGGCATGGAAGGGCCAAGTTGGCGTGGCTCTGTGGCATGTGAACAGTCCCAGCAAGCGAGAATCAACTAGAGAGCCTGAAGAGGAACTGGGGTAGGACAGGTTGCTGGGTGAGTTCACCCTAGCGTCATAGTCAGTAGCATTGAGTGTCCTTAATGGTAGCAGCTCAATGTAATGAAAGGAGTTGGAAAGGAATTTATAGGTAGGTGGGGGGGTAAGTTTAAAGTCCCATATGTAGTCTGAGGGGTCTGGCATCATCTTCTTCAGCAAGGCTGGGTCGCTGAGTCAGTGGCTGGTGGAGGGAAATAAGTTTAAAGTCCTGTATGTAGTCTGAGGGATCTGGCATCATCTTCTTCAGCAAGGCTGGTCGCTGAGTCAGTGGCTGGTGGAGGGAAATAAGTTTAAAGTCCCGTATGTAGTCTGAGGGGTCTGGCATCATCTTCTTCAGTAAGGCTGGTCGCTGAGTCAGTGGCTGGACGGACGTTTCTGGCAGGAACCCAAACTGGGATCTGTGAAGTTTCTGAAAGACACAAGCATACCCTCGGCCCTGCGTTAAAAGAGGGTGGGGCCCCTTCCAAATATTAGTAAGAGGATCTTTCCAGCGGACTAAGGGTAAGGGTGTTGTGGTTGGTTGGGATCTCCAATGTTTGTAGGCTGGGGAGAGTCCTGCCTCATCAAAGGTGAGAAAATTGAGGGTGAAAAGAGCTTCCACTAGGGCCAAGTGGGGGTCCTTGGGCGACATAGTGGACTTTTGTTTTATAATTAGTTCCTTTAGGGTCCGGTTTGTTCTTTCCACGATGGCCTGTCCTTGTGGGTTGTAGGGGATCCCAAGGGAGTGTTTTATTCCCCAAGATTCCATGAAGGATGTGAATTGGGCAGATGTGTATGCAGGGCCATTGTCTGTTTTAATTGACCAGGGCATGCCCATGACTAACATAGCGGTTTTTGTTGCCTTAATAACATGGGATGCCTTTTCCCCAGAGAGAGCAATAGCAAAAGTAAGCTTAGAGTAAGTGTCCACAATGACATGGACATATTTGAGGTTACCAAAGGAAGGTATGTGGGTAACATCCATCTGCCAGATAGAATTTGGGGTAAGGCCTCTAGGATTGACTCCTTGAGGCTGTTGGGGGCCCAGGGGGCTAGGGGGGGCACATGACTTACAAGTACGGGTTAAATGTTTGCATTGGCTAAGTGAGAGCTCAGGATATAGGGTTTTTAGATTAGGGGGGGATAGATGGAACCTTTGGTGTAAACGTCTGGCTTGTTCTAAAGGTGGCAAGGAGGAGACAGCAATAAATTTGTCTACCTGTGAATTTCCATCAGCAATAAAGCCAGGCAGGCCAGTGTGTGAGCGAACATGCTCAATAAACCAAGGGTAGGATCTGTTTTCCATCTGCAACTGTAAAGCAGAGATGGCAATGTCTATGGGATGATGAGAGGGCCTGGGATTGGCTAAGGGCAGTACCTTTGTCATTTGAACAGCGTAACTGCTGTCAGAGAATATGTTGACAGGCTCTTGTTGACAGAGCTCTAAGACTCTGATGATGGCATATAGTTCTCCTAGCTGGACTGAATGGGGGTTAGGGAACTTAAGGGCCTCATCTGATCGATTGGCTCTCTTAATAATTAGCCCATAGGTATGTTTATTGGCATCTGTAAAGGCCGAGGCTGCTAAGGGTATAGGCTGACTGGAAGGCCTGGAGAAATAGTTAGTCTTGATGGGTAAAGCCATTAGGGATTGGAGTAGTTTGTGGGCGGGGAGGTGGTTATCTATCTCATTGGGGAATCCTGCCATTAGGATGTGGAAAAGGGGTCCTCCCTAAAGAGAAGTTGAAGTTCAGACATGGGGATGGGCAGAATTATTTTGGAGGGTTCTGTATTATAGATTTTGTTAGTGTAGGTAGTGCGTGTTTTAATTGCTATGAGGAGCATTGTTTGTAGGTTGGTGGTGAGTTTATGGGCCTGTGCCCATGAGGGATGTACCCAGTAAAGGGGTGATTGGTTTTGCCAGATGACTCCCAATGGTGCTCCTGTCGTCCAAAGGACTACATTTAGAATTGGAGCAGATGGGTCATATCTTGTGAGGGTCATAGAAAAGAGGTAGTGGGATATTTTATGTAACAAATTTTTGGAGTGATGATTTAGAGGAATTTTTCTTGAAGGGTTGTCAGTAACTCTAAGGAGGTCATAAAGTGGTAGGAGTTCACTAGGAGGGATGGGTAAAAAGGGTTTGAGCCAGTTAATTTGGCCACAGAGTTTTTGGAGATCATTGAGAGAATAATGGTCCTTTATTAGAAGATGAGGGGTAAGTGGTTGTATAGTAGTGGAAATTTTGTATCCTAAAAATCCAAAAGGGGGCACTGTTTGAATTTTTTTCCTTCGCTATGGCAAACCCAAGTTTTTTGAGGTCCTCAATGAGTAATTTAAGAAGGTCCAAAAGGGCAGTTTTTGAGGTATGTGCAATCAAAAGATCATCCATGTAATGAACAAGAAGGCACTTAGATTGTATTCTCGCCGTGGCAGAGGATATAAACATTTGGCAAATAGAAGGACTATTTTTCATGCCCTGGGGAAGAACCCTCCATTGATATCTTTTAGCTGGGATAGAGTGGTTGGGCTCCCACACAGTAAAGGCAAAATAGGGCCTGTCCTCTGCTGCCAAAGGGATAGAGAAGAAGCAATCTTTAATATCTAAGATAACTATATGGTGGTTAGTAGGGATGGCTCCAGGGTGGGGAAGGCCTGTCTGAAAAGAGCCCATTTTTAACATATGTTTATTAACCTGGCGAAGGTCTTGGAGCAGTCTATGTTTACCAGTTTTCTTTTTAATGACAAAGATGGGGGAATTATGGGGGCTAATAGAGGGCTCAATATGGCCAAGAGCAAGCTGTTCTTGAATAAGGGATTTGAGAACAGTTAATTTAGGTTCTAGTATAGGCCACTGTTCGACCCAAATGGGTTCCGTGGAATCCCACTCGAGGCGTATGGGAGCGGTAGGGGATCGGACAGTGGCCTCTAGAATTGGGGGTGATGATGAATGGCGGGTGGTTTTGAGGGGTTGGGTCGCCCTGAAAGACCAATAGTATCATGGGCAATAATATCATCATAAAAGGCCTGGTCATCTGTTGTTATGACAACACCCATGTCAGTAAGGAGGTCTCTTCCCCAGAGGGTATTGGGGACATTTGCTACCAGGGGGAAGAATTCCCCCGTGTTGCCATCATAGTCTTTCCATGTAACTGGTCTCCTAACCTGTCTAGTAGTCTGTTGTCCCCCAACACCCCTAATATTGGGACCCTCTTTATAGGCCCAATTGGGCATGCGGAGTGCATCGTTGGCAGAGATAATAGTGGCATCCGCACCTGTGTCTACTATGCCCTTGAATTCAATACCATCCAAAAGGACAGAAATGCGGGGTGAATGGTCATAAACAGGCAGAGTCCATCTAATGTGGGGGTTGTTCCCTCTTACTTATGGGCTGAGGGTTGCCCTGGGGAAGTTTAAAGGCAGAGAATTTTTGCAATCCTTGGCCCAATGATACCCCCTTTGACATTTAGGGCAGGGGGTTCGGGGCCTGAAAATAGGCTTAGTTGTGTTTGGACAGGTCCTCTGAAGGTGTCCTGGTTTGCCACAGCCCCAGCAGAGGGGTGGTTGTTGGGTAGGCTTTTGACCCATGGTCAGGGTTTGTATTGAGGTGGCCAGGGCCTCGAGGGGGGCAGACACAGGATTGATATCCTTGGTAGCTACAATCCATTTATGGAGGTCCTCATTACGCACAGCAGCAATAGCATTACGCGCTGCCGCGGATGCTCCTTCCCATGCCAGTTGCTTAACTAAAGCGTCCCTGGCGGGGCCAGGGGAGTGCGACGGTCCACGGACTCTGTCACACGAGAGAGAGAATCTGTGAAGCCCTCAGAAGCGCCCTGGACCAGATTACGAAAATAGGTATCCGGCTTCTGTGGGAGGCAGGCCTTAAGCCCTTGAAGAGATAATGATTTAATTTGGTCAAAGTAGGCGTGTATGCCCACTGTGGCTTGTGATACAGGGTCTGTATAAGGTCCTGTGCCAAGGAGCATGTCCAAGGTAATTGGAATTCCATCCCTAAGATTTTGGCGGGCCTGGGATTCCGCCAGGTCACTATAGGTGGCTTTCCATTGGAGGAATTCAGAGGGGAGAAGAACTGCCTTGAGGAGGGAATACCAGTCATAATAAGTCTGAAGATGGATGGCCCATTGTAAAAGGACTTGTTCAAAGTAAGCAGAATCAACGCCGGATTCCTGGGCTGCCTTACGGATGAGGGCCAGATCAAAGAGGGGGGTGGGGAGCCATGGCCTGATTGTCGCATCCGGCCCTACGTTAACAGGGAAGGCGGCGAAGGGGCGTGTCAGGGAACCGGCAGTCACCTGGGTGTGTCCAGGGCTGAGCGGGGGGAGGTCCTTGGAAGGGTAACGAGGGGGAGGGGTGGTTGCAACTGTGGCCGTAGCAGGAGGGGGTTGTGGTGGTGGTCTATTGTAATGTAAAAGTTTGACTTCCTCCTCATCCAAGTTACTGTAAGAGGGGGCTGGGAGGAAGGAACTTTGAAGAGCCAGTTTAGGATCCTTACAGCGTTCTTTATGGGCCGAAATGACGTTCTCCACAGTGGAGTCTTTAAGGCTGGCAATTATGGCAAGGAGGATAAGAATCCATGGGGCTAAAACAAGAGTTTCATCCCAAAAGCTATGGAGGTTTTTTTTGTTTTAATTTTAAGCCACATTGCAGAAGGAGGGCCTTAAGAGCTTGCAATTGTGGCGTCCTCTGGTGGGGAGGGAGGTTGCCCATTGCCGCGTGGTGTTGTTTGATGGGGGGGCTGGGCTGGGACACTCCTGAATCAAAGAGACTGAGAAAATAATAACCCAGATCAAAGATGATAGACCAGAGGATAATCATGCAAACCACAAGTCCTAATGCTGGGGCCAGCTGAGACATACGGATAGATTGTTTAGGACCCACGTGTCTTGTGCTTAGTGGGGGGAGGGTCCAACACAGGCTTAGGGCCGTGCAGCAGTGTGTGCCTTACGGGGGGGGGAAGGGGAGGACAAACAAAGAAAGAAGGGGGGGTAAGGGGCTGCCTGCTCACCCACAGGCAACCGTTAGCCGTTTTTCTCTCACCAATGAAGAACTGGGCGCTTTGCTCGTCGAACTTTCAGGGACGAGGCATCGCCGAGGGGCTACTCGCCGAGGGGCTTCTCGAAGAACTGGGCGTTTTGCCGTTCTGCCAAACGCCGAGGGGCTGCTCACCGCTCACGGACGTTCAACGGGCATCTCGCCAGATGCCGATGGGGCAGGGGTCACGGATGGGGTGTCTCGCTAAAACACCGACGTCGGGGCAGAGGGTCCCTGTTCAGGCGCCAGATGTTGGGGTCCCCCCCAAGGCCAGCTCAGGAGGGACGATAGGGTCTCTGCCGAATTGGGGTGAGCAGCGCGGAGTCACGACACAGACTCCGGGAGTTGGGTGAAAGTGGGAGCGAGAACCCACAAACTCGTTTATTCAGGAAGTGTACATGGGTTTTAAGGGGCTGTTAATCTTTGTATGGGGCGGTCCCCTTTTGGTGACCAATGACAGCTTGTCTCTGGACAGGACATCTCGTAGTAGGCTTCTCGCGAGCATGGGGCTGTAACTCTTGTCACATCAAGCCTGCGCAAAACGCCATTTTTACAGAAGCCACTTCCTGTTGTCTTTTGCCATCACCATGCCTGGCTCTAAAACCACTTTTTAACCATAGTTAAGGGATACTATGTTTGTGCTTAAATATGTGTATGACATATGTACATGTGTTTGTGTGTCTGTGTGTGTGTGTGTGTGTGTGTGTGTGTGTGCATGTTCATGTATTTTAATGTGGGTGGACAAGGGCAAAATACACAAGTGAAAGTAAGAGGAAAACTGGGGGATGTTGGTCCTCACTACCTACCTTATTTGAAGTGTGGTCACTTATTCACTGCTCTGTTCACCAGGCTAGCTGGCCTACAAGCTTTTGATGGATTCTCCTATCTCTACCCCCTTCTGGCTACAGGCATAGTTGGATTTCAGATGTCTACAACAGCATCTGCATTTTTACATGGGTTCTAGAGATCTATGCAACAAGTACTTTATCTGCTAAACAATTGCCCTAGGCATAGTGATAGGAGATCAATTGACTGAACAGATTGTCCATTTCTTTTGTTTAAGGCTGAATAAAAAACATGAAGGTAGAAAAGAAAGTGTTATATGAAAGCCAATGTGGCAGAAGGCTCAAATGTGTGATGCAGACCACAAGTACCATGGGAACCCAGAAGAGAGAAGACAGTCAAAACACTCATAAAGTTCTGAAAACGGTGACATGAAGCTGAGTTTCAGGACCCTCAAAGGAAGAGTTACTCTTTGAATAACCACATGGAAGCAGCACACAGTCTGGAAGCAGAGCAAGGTAAATGCTGGTGCTCCATTATGTTCCCCTTTTATTCAGTCTGGTATTCCATATTAAGGTGTGGTGTCTTTTACCTTCTAACAGGGCCATTATTCCTGAGTTAAACTCCTCCAGAATTTCTTGTCATAGACCAAGCCTTGAGGTGTACCTCTTATGTGCGCTTAACTCCTATCCAGTTGACAATCTAAATTAAACATCACAGATGTACTATAATATAGAGTGATCTTAGGACCATGGCAAGATATCTATTTATTCTTGGAGGACACATGATGAATAAGAATGAAATAGGTAGGACTGAGCAAGATATGGACAGAGCTATACAAAGACGGGAGTGTGTACTAGATTTTGTTCTGAAATTGGAGCTGGAATGATAGAAAGGGAATTACTTGCTTTGGTAGTCATGATGAAAGTTCTCTCAAGTAACAGAAACCAATCTGGAATAAGAAACAAACAGATTGTTTAGAATTATATAAATAAAATGCTCCTAAGAAAATTTTGTCAAGAAACCAAGACATCGAGAGTTCCATCTCTATTGTGAAAATCTACATTTTTTAATGCTGGCTTCATATTTTGCCAAAAGATTACACACTGAGGTAAGACCAATAGGATTAACTGATAACCTGTCAATTTGTGTCTGCATGAAAACAGAATCTTTTCTGTGCTACATGCTGATTCTTTGCCCAGAAACAAAAGGATTAACTCATTGAATGAATGGTGTATAATGTCTCTAAATACTTACCATTGTATGGTCAAACCAGGATCATACTCTAAAGCCAGCACCACTTCCCTCCTTTCTCCTGAACCACTGTATTAATCATGGTCATTTTTCAAACAAAATATGAAGAACTGTTCCTCAACAATTGATGTCACATAAGTGACTCGGATGAACTTCCAAATGGACATTACACATTAAAGGAAATCACTTTGCAGACTTTTAAACTTTCTTGGTGACTCATTCTGCTCATTATTTAAACATATTTTCAAAAAATAAAATTATAGTACCATATGAATTCATTTTCATTACAAGTACAGTAATAAATTTTAAATACAAATGGCTTTGGCATCTATAGGGACATGCCATAAAGGGGTAGAGAGAAAAGTAATGTTTCGTCTCTTGAATTATTTAATAGGGGACTTTACAGGTGTCTTGCTGCTGTGTTTTTAATTATATCTTTACAAACTTGAACTACCATTTGCAAGCTCATCAGTAAAGTTCTCCTAAGCTGCCCTGACTCACCAAGTTCAAAGCTATACTCTTCTAGGTCAATTTTATGTAAAGTCTACTGACAGCATGCTGTAGAGCAACATTAAGTACCACTTAAATCTGTTAGTGAATACTTCATCAGAACATACTGGAAGAATGTTGTATCTCTGCCTTCATGGAGATCCATTACAAACTCCCCTTTGGCCCTATTTTTACACAGATACCAAACAGTAACATCAAAAATTCTTAGCTTTTAAAAAGCTGGATGGTAATTCTCCTTTCTGATCACTATCAATTAGCATTCATCTAATGTCTACAGAACAGATTATTAACATGATAGAGCCACACAGTAAAAATGCTGGACCTTTTTAGCACTTTGGCATATGAGGTGAGGACAGAGTACAAGAAAATTCAAGGGGGGTTCTCAAACAGAACGCATTAAGTAAGAGCACATTAACCTTGAATGATTGGCATTTGATAAAAGGTGGTATATAATGATTTGAAGTCCTAAGTGGTAGTTCTAATAAAGATGATATAAAATGAATACTGGGAGGAAGACAACCACATGGAATCATGAATGGTCACTTACTGACCTTAACCAAATTCCCCTTTTGTAATAAATGTACAAAATCTACAAAAATAAATAGTTTAAAAAAAAACTCAACAAAGTCCCCTTGCCCTGTCATCATCAGGAGCAGATACATTTATATAGATATTTGGATTTAAATAATAATTGAACCAGGAGACTTTTCTTCAGCTCTCCAGTTCTCAACAAAAGGCAGGGGAGACTGATCCCAGGTAGTTATTATAATCACTGAATGAGAAAATTAAATAATCTCAGCATAGAGTTCCTGATGCACAAGTCTTGAATAAGTCAAAGTGACATGAAAGGGACTTATGAAATTTATTCCAATATTGCTATTTGTGAAATGTTTGCAGGTAACCATTTTTCCTTAAGAGAATGCATGCTCAGGGAATATCCTTAAGAAAGGGTCTGTCACCTGTAATTGTATGCTGACTCAAACAGAGCCAAAGGAATACCCTTGCTATTTTGTTGTTAGATGTCTGTGATCCTCCCTTGCAACCTTCCAGACACTTCTGGATAATTATTACCTTATCTGATGATCTGCAAATTTTACACTTAAATTCCAACTAAATTTCAGCCCTCATCATTTTAACAGTTATGTCCACAATGCAGGAAAACTCTCTTCTTATGAAGGGTATAATGGCAATAACTAGTCTATGCATTATATAATAACACTATTTCCTGTTACAACATTTGTCTGTGCAAGTATTAATAAATGTAGGTCAATCAATATAATCTCCACAGTCAAAGCTGATAACATGAGGTGACTAGATGTGAGGGGGAAAAAGAAAGTTCCATAGTTGGCAGTGAAGAAAGAAATGTACTTATGCTTTGTTTTTGCCCAGTAATTTTAAAATATAAATAGACCTTATAAGCGTCTTTTCAGTCTGGAGATTTGCTTACTTCTTGGGTGTTTTATCAGTACCATTCCCCAAGAGGTCCATTTCATGGAGCCCATAATAATGACAAAATATACATTTAACAAGATACAAATGATGCTTATTTATCAAACCATCACCTTGTTTAATAGAATTAATAATATAATCAAAAACATATATTTCTTATAACATATATACATACATACCTACGTATATATGTATATAACCAACACTGGAAAAATATCATGAATCATATATGTCTATGTCTATGGAGTTTCCTACAAAGCAGCACCATGCTTATTGTTTAATCACAACAAGAAAATATCAATTGTATTCTTACATATGTTACAAATCAATGATAGTGCTTTTGGAGATATATATATATATATATATATATATATATATATATATAAATATCAAGCATATTTCATATTTGAGACCTGAGGACTTATACGTATGGAGAAGCAATTCATACCAAATTGTTTCACATGTGTGCAAACACTGTTTCCTTAAAGCAATATCTCCTCAGAATAAAGCAGGAAAAGCAACAATCTGACATAAAACTTCTTCCCTAAAATTAGTCTATAAACCTAATTTAGTATGTCACAGTGATCTCTTTCACAAACAGGTTCTTCTCAGAAATGGTTGATACTCAGAGGCCAGCATTTGAAATCTGCTACATGTTTTTGGCACAAGCTCAAGCACTCTTTTTAGTCAATAGATACAATTCATTCCAATGAATTTTCCACATTCAAGTAAAGTAAAGGTGAGAAAATGCAGAGAGGCCAATGATGGAAAGAAAAGAAACACTGTTTCAGAGAATGGTTTCATAATTATAATAGCTCGTTTTAATCACTGTGATTGTTTAATATATTATGAACACAGAACTATAAGGATAATAATTGTCTTATCAGTCACAATCTCTTTGTTATCAACAGTGCTCATTTGGGATTTAGCACTGCATAGCTCCATTTTGTGCACCTCGCTCACATATCAAGTAGCCTTAATTTGTGGGCAGTCAGACCCTCTCTGGAGACAAGGATGAGGGTGACTAAACCTCAGGTAGGAAGAGAAACTCTCTCCCTCCTTCTTTGTTTCTGCTCAATCCCCTGTAGCTAAAGGCACATATGCAGCTTTCTCCATCTTCGAGACACTTTAAATGTGAAACAAGTAATTTAGCTGAAAATTTTCTGTTTTTTTTTTTTTTTTGCATGCTTCATATGCTGGGTTAAAACCATTAGCATATAACAAAATCTGAGCAGATGCAATGCAACAGATTCCTTAAGGGAATCCATATTTTTACATATTTTGTAATAAGGAAACTGTCACTCCCAGATGGTATCAAGCTAATACTGGTGGTTTGCTTGCTGATAACATACTAAAAAATAAAATTAATTGTATTCTATTTGATGACAATGAAGTCATTATCATATATACTGCACTCTTAAAAGAAACAGATCCAAAAGATCGCCTTCTTAAATGATTAGATTGCTTTAGTTTGTTGGCCTGGCCAAAAAAAAAAAAAAAAAATTCCAACTTGGAACTTGAATTGGAATTCCCTCTACCTGGCACCAAAATGCATTATGGTTTATGAATATGGTGAAGTGGAAAAATGCTATCATGAATTGCTAACAATAGTTGAGAGAAATCTGGTGGTATAAATATAATATGGCAGGCACTTCCAAAGAGACATGGAAGCTGCTCACATCCTTCTTTGCAAATTTGTAGTAGAGCTCTCATCCACATTTGGCCAATTATTGCAAGTCATACTTACCTGGAAATGTGTACAATAAGCTTTGAAATGAAGATGGAGTATTGGTACACATTTTGGTATATTTGCATAACCACTTTTCCTAATGAAGCTGTACATGTTCTTGATGTATCATTTTACCTGCCATCAGCTCAGAGCAGTTTCTTCCACAGGAAACTTCTTCTGGAAGCACACAAATTAGAAAATATGTTTTATCTTTATTTAGCATCCTCCTATATTAGCCAGAAATATTCAACGTAAGTTTTTTTTTTTTAGGTTATAGTTCTCAACTTTTATTATATATCCTTTTGTCAAAAGGAAACTTACATGACTATTCCCTGTTATCTGTCTGTGCATCTGTGGTGTTTATTGAGACCTGTGTTATTAGATTTGGCTAGGAATTTGTTTTGACAAAGTGAGATTATGATGTTATTTGCTATGAGTTGTTGCTGTTATTTCTCTGTTTTCTTTTATTTTATTGTTTTATCATGCCGGGCGTGGTGGCGCACGCCTTTAATCCCAGCATGGGAGGCAGACTTTGAGTCGAGGCCACCCTGAGACTTAGTGAATTCCAGGTCAGCCTGGACCAAGTGAGACCCTACCTCGAAAAACTAAAAAAAAAAAAAAAAAAAAAAAAATGGTATCATGACTTTGTCCCCCCTATTGGATAGGACAAAGTATTAGCATAATGTAATAAATAGCAATAATAACTATAGCTTATTCTTTGGAAGATTTGAAATCCAGAAATCAATTGAATATGTCTCAAGAGATGATAATGTACAAATTAAAATCCAAGAAAAATACTGTAAATGAATAATGGAATAGGTTCATATACATTATATTTATATAGCATAAATATTTCAAGAGAGTGACAATTTCTAACCCTGAATCAATTTTAAAAATATTCAGAGGTTACTTAGCAATCAGCTGTTTAATTTGTCATGAGCTAAATTGCTTAAAATGCAATGGCAGTACAATACTATCTGTATGTATATCACACATATATGGGAAATTATTTTATAATAGCAGGGTTGACTTTTTTTCACTCATATAGATGTTCTATGTTGTATGTTAAACAAGATTTTCTGGATGATTGATTACTGGCAATAGTATACATAATTTGCTAGTCTATAGGAAAATTTATGTGGATATTCTGAGACAGAATAATGTTTGAGAATGGTCACATACATATAAAGATTGGAGTACCTTCAAGATTATCATTCCATTGTTTCCATTGCAGACAACATAAATGCACATAGTGGTACCATGATCCCACAAAGAGATAAAAGGAAGCTACAAAGATTTCATTAAAATAGTTGAAATTTATGTATCTGTGAATTTTCAATAGAGGATAGTAAAACCTAATAAGATATGAGTTGTAAAGCACAAAATTAACCACCAGATCAAAATAGATTTCCAAATTCTATTTGAATTTGTTCTATGAAATCAAAGTGAAGTGACTATTTCAGAAGTTATCATGTTTATCCCTATTCCATTTCATGGATACTAGAAGGCTTTTTGGCTTTGTTTATACATCAATAGACTCAAGAGGTAATGTTGAAAAAGACCAAATGGAAATGCAGTGATATCATTGTCACTAATACAATTGTCAACAATACAATGACATATATACATGTCTATATAATTTCTCATGCTATACATTCCTATTTGGAATTTGTTGTGATATAACAATGATTCAGATCTCACACTCTGAAACATTTTGTTGTGTTCAGCCTTCAGCCCAGATCTCAAGGAACCACATACAGACTAGCCTTTTAACAGTAGCCGTAGGTAGTGTGGTAGACTGGAAGAACCTCAGAGTTGAGACCTCAAAGCAAAATACTCAGTTTCAACTCAGTTTTAATGGACATGGATCTCAATGATCACAAGTGCAAGTTCTTTCAGCTTATAAATGAAGATAACAACAACTACATTACTGAATTTCACTAGACCAATGGAGTCTCCGATGAGATGATTTCTGTGAAAGTGAGTAGGAAGCTGTTAGATGATTTTTGTGAAAGTGAGTAGGAAGCTGTTAGTATTCTACAGATAGGTTAAGATTTCTGAAAATAACTGGGATACAGGTCTAATGGGAGGGCTTTGGGATGCATGCAAACAACATAAGACTCCAGCCAGGACACAGAAGATTACTCCTTCTCCTCAGCCACGGGAAGCAGATGCTAGCATTCTCCAGGTTGGAATGCACTGCGTTGTGAAGCAAGATTTTAACAGACTGTTTGGCACTGGGTAGAAATCTCCCAAAGACCTGGCAGGGGAATTAGTTTAGTAATAGTATGTCAAATACTCATCAAGAAAAATACTAATTGAAGCTTCAAACGAATTAGGCATTGCTTGTACAGTGCTAGAGAGACGTGTGTTCTTATGAATGTAATTTGCAAGGAGAGGGGCGGTGCTGCACCTTTTGGAAGCCCAGAGACTGAGCCCCTCCTGAATCTGTACACTTACCAGGCTTGAAAAACTCCTCCAACCCATAAAGCATTTTCCTATAGTAGAAATTTATGACATCAGAAGTAAAAATATTGTGGAGGTCATTCCTTGTCACAATTATATCAAAGGCAGAGGTGTTACATTCCGGTGGCACATTTTTATTAATGATATGCTTGTTTGGGGACACTATTTCCTACTTATTCAATTCCATTTATCTTCCAATCCCTCAGGACCTGACCCATAGCACTTAGGAGGCACTCAATATGCATTAAATAAACCAGCAAGTGACTGCATTCATCTTTTACTTAGTAAACATTTAGAGCCCTTTCATGTAACAGGAAGGGATGAGTGAAATTTCATCTTACATTAGTGATTCTATTAATTGTGTGTACACTAACTCACAAATACACCCTAGAACTTTCATTCCATTTACCTAGTACAAAAATCTAAGATTACTGTGGAAAAGTAATTTTTAAAAGCTTCCAGTATGTTGCAAAAGAAGGAAATTCTGCACTCAATTTAATAAAGTTGAAGATCAGAGTGAGGTACTCTGGCTCAGCCGGGAAACACGTGCTCTGTCACCCAGAAGGTGTATATATCTCCTCTAACTCAGAAATCATAAACATTCTGTGGAGGGAGCAAGAGGGGAGTTTGAATCACCCAACACTTGCACTATCTAGTAATGCCCCTTGTCAGTGTACTTATGCAGGAGTTTAGCATCAGAAATTGGTGGATGATATATGCAGTAGTGGGTTTTTTTTTTTTAAGAGGAAGTCTTAGTGTTCTTTATAAAATCAGTTCAGTGCTTTTAGAGGTTTAAAAATATGTATTTCATGCTAAGAAAACGTAATTGGGAAAGGATATTTTCCTGTTCATGCCAGTGAATTATGCAATTGGTTCAACAATTTTGAGTTGGCATTAAAATGATTCCATGAGAATTTGCCAAGATCCCATAAATAAACATTAAACACGAGATGTCTTATGTAACCACAATCCTCTGGGCAAATAGAGTCCTTTTAAATATAAGTGCACAGCTGGAGGTAAAGTGATACCTCATCTTAAGAAGGGTTTTGCAGCAGCTAGTAAGTTTTAAAAAAATTAAGTAACTGCTTCCTTTTATAAATCTTTATTCCAGTAGTTATATTTATGTGTATAGCCTATAGATTAGTGAATGTATATATTTTAAAACAAAGTATTCAAGAAGAAAACTTGCACATTAAAAATAATGTGATGGGTTTTTATACCCCAAGTTTTTCATGGTCATTTGACATGCAATATCACATGTTGGATTTCTTAATAAACCTTCATGTCAGATTTTACTGTTGGCAGGGTCTAAGCACAGAGAAGTAAATTGTTGGGTATTTTCCTTTTAGATGGAATAGTCTTTGAAATTACTGTTTTCTTTCTTAGGATCCCAATGTGTTAAGTTATATCCATGTGAACAGTGGATTATATTTAAAAAAAAAAAAAAAAAAAAAAAAAACCTGTCTTTCAAGGGCTATAGGGTTTGCTTAGTGGTTAAGGCATTTGGCTGCAAAACCAAAGGACCCTGGTTAAATTCGCCACAACACAGGTAAACCAGATGCACAAGGGCACATGCATCTGGAGTTCGTTTGCAGTGGCTAGTGGCACTAGGGTGTCCATTCTCTGTCTGTCTCTCTCTCTCTCTCTCTGCTTGAAAGTAAATAAATAAAATTAAAATAAACTGTCTTTCAGCTGAACTGCTCTAGGACTTGGCTTTTTCTTCTCATTTTGACACCTTAAGCACAAATAATATTTCAAATTTTCACTATGGGTTTTCCTATTATTGGAGCAAATCAGCCTGCTTGGTTGTGAGTGCTTCAGAATTACTAATATTTACTATGTGCTTGGAACATGGCCTTATAACTAGCAGTTTAAGGAAGCCAGAGATGTGCTTATCTGTGATTTGCTCATTACAGGATCCCAAACAGAGTCTCCATCGCTCCATGGTGGATAGTCAATAAATTGTATGTGGAAGAAAGGATATGAGACAATCTAGCCCATGCTCATAATTCAGGGTGGAAGGGATGTTTCTCTAAGCCATCATGTTTGTTCTTTTAGAATTTGAAGCTTTCCCTTCCTGCTTATTTACAACACTGGCACTGGATCAAGATGGTTTATCAATAAATAATTTGCATTTATCTTGCTTTTCTACAGTTGACCCACTGTGTAAATCTTTTCCTTCTTGGATGCTTGACTTTTGAGTGGTGATAATTCATTCTCACTGGGCTTCTGGGTTTTCCAGGGAAGATGTGTGTATGGGGGTGTGGTGTGGTGTGGTGACCCATATTCTGGCCTGCAATACGGATACTCACAAGATTGAAACATCTGGTATGCAGCTTTATGGTACTTCTGTCAGTCTTTACTGATTTTGGAGCAGCCCAAGCTCTGACAGTTCATAGAACTCTGTGTCCCTGTGGGACAGGGTTATAGGTGCTTGTGGCCATGCCCAGCTGCTTACAAGAGATTTGGAGATTTGAACTCTGGTGGTCTCAAAGCCCTTCAGGTCCTCATGATTGAGAGAAAGCTCACTTAACTTCTGGCCATCTCTCCATCCCTAGTTTCTATAGAAAAAAGTATAAGAAACACTGATCTACTCAACTGTCCTTGTTGTCCTTGTTTCCAAGATTACAATCAGTGTAGTACATTATTTTATGGGCCATGTCTTAATTTTCTCACCCTGAAAGGTAAAGTGCAGATGGTGATATGTTCTGATTATGGCTTCACTATTAGGAATCACACTTTGTTAGAAATCACACTTTCAAACCCCACTTTGTTACTATAAGTTCATGTAATATTGTCTGGCTTCCTTTACAAACATATCTTTACTTATCTATTGCTTTGGCTTACCTGTGTTGTTGCTAAATAACAACATGAAATTCATTTTTCTATAAATAATGTTCAAGTGCCCTTTATATCAAGCCCTCCAGAACCAGGCCCACACTTACCAATCATGGCCGTTCCATCAAGAGAAGTAATTATAGGTTTGAATGAAGCGTGTATCCCCCTCAAGTCTCTTGTGATTTTGTTCATTATTTTGCTTGAGGAACCGTCTTCCTATGTAACTATGCCTGGCCTATAACTCACTCATAGACCACTGTGGACTCTAACTTGCCTTTATCTCAGCCTTCCAAGTGCTGGGATTATAAAATGCACTACTCACCTACTGACCTTCTTTGTCCTTTTTGTGTTAGGCTATTTTTTTTTTTAATTTCAACATTTGTTTAAGTTTAGATATCATAATATTCACTGTTTCATTTATATAACATGATTTTTAAGGTTCAGTTTAGTTCTTTTTTCATCTTTTGTGTTTTGTGCATGTGTGTGTGTGTGTGTGTGTGTGTGTGTGCACATGCATGCATGTACATGTGTGTTTACAGTCACACATGTGCCACAATGCACATGTGGAGATCAGGACAATCTCAAAGGTTGGGTTTTGCCTTCCACATTGTGTGCGGCAGGGCATCCTTGTTCCCTGCTGCCTACATCAGGTTGGCCGGCCCACAAGCAACTGTCTTCACTTCCCATCTCCTTATAGGAGAGCTGGGATTACAGAGGGGGTCTACTGAATCAAGCTTTACATGCATCCTAGGGGTCTGAATTCAGGGCTTCAGGCCTTCTATCCATCTTACATTTACAGCTTATTGATTATATCAACCAGCATTTCTTTCAGAGAAGCATAGATACATTTCTTATCTATATTAATTGGTTTGGTATTTTTTAAAATTTTGTTTAGCCTTCAAATTTGACAAATAATTTATTTTTATTTTTCATTTCTGGTCTAAGGTGATCTCATAGATTTATGTCATGTATGTCCTGATGAATTCATTGTGTCTTTCTCTGCCTTTAGAACTGTGTTTTGTTAAATGCATGATCTTCTAATTATATTACCATGTCCCTTAGTATAATCATCCTGTTTTTTAATATAATCTTATGATGTGAATATTTTTAGTAATCACTGCCTCTAGAATAGGGATATAAACGACAGAACCTGAATTCTCACTCTGGTAGAGCATGGATACGTGTCTCATTTTACCAGGGATAAGACTGAAGTATCTCTTCAAGCAAAGCTCTAGGCCCCATTGGAAAATGCTCAGATGTCTGATGACTGATATTTGAATCTCTCATTGGTAATGTTTATGGTGTCTTTTGGAACTTGTGATTCCAAATTGTTTTCTGACATTTGATTTAAAAAAAAAAGAGGTTTGCCATATTAAACTGCTTCTACCTGCTAACATGGGTTACATTTTGAGCAAGATTAACTGAGGTCCACCATTTGGAAATAGTTTGCAAAAATGTCTCAGTTCTCTTGGGGAGGTGGCCTGTTTACCTTCTGATTTCTGAATGCTTCAAGGCTTAAACCTGATCTCTGAGTCAATCAACTTGGAATCAACAATGAAGGCTGAACAACTGCTTTACTAATCCAAACAATTTTTGAACACTGCAGTTTGTTGCCATTTGATATCACCAGCAGAATAGCCCCGACCTAGCATCCTATGCCATACTGTGCAATATTGTGTCATTCTCCCAGGATGATTGCCTTGACTTCACAGCAAGCACTAATAGCTAATTTCATCCAAAGCTGATAAAGATTATGCTAGAAATGGCATGAATCGCCGTCCTCAAATCCATCTGAGGTAAAAAGTTTACTTCCCACAGCTTATGTTTATTGAGATGTGAGATAGACAAATGTCAAACAGTTTGAAGGTTTAATTTATTTAAAGCAGGAGTCAAAACTCAGTGTGTTCTGTGCAGGTTATTACTTATTTCTTCATTTGTGGAATGGGAGTGTTAAGGGAAAGAGGAGGAGAAAGTATTCAACTGCCTTAGGTATGCGGGCTGCTGAAGGAAATATGACGACTATGCCTTGCTGTATTCAGCACACTGACTTATTTCATATTGAGTAAGTAACTATATGTTATTTGTGATTTGTGTAAAATGCTCCATATTTTGTGCATGCAAAGAGCATAGTAGTAGAAGAAAACTAGAAAGTCTAGCTTTCAGAGAAATAGAAATTTGATTAAAACTAACTTTAGTATGGACCCAAGATTTTATCTGCTTCTCTAAGCTATTACCTTTCCATAATCCTGATTGTGCAGCTCAGACATGAACACTTGCAAGCACATTCAGTCAACCTAGGCCCTGGATATGAGCTTCAGAATCAAAGATCTTGAAGTTGTCACCAAAGCAGAAGTTGATATCTCTGACAAATGAAAGTTTAATAACTATAGCATAAGTACATTAATAATTACTAGCTATACTCTTCATTAATTATTTAATATAATTATAAGAAAATATTTCTGTTTATAACTGCAATAGCTAAAATTATGAAAAAGTGCAATTAAGAGGTAACTGTTATCAAGTCAGTGATATTTCCTCTGTGTTTCCTATACCCACTTCTCTTTGATATAATCCTTTTCTCTTAATTGTTAGAAGAGCCATCACAATTAGACACTAAGTTAGGTCTCCCTTTTCAACCACCCTACATGTAATGGAGAAGAGCAAAATGCTTGATCTACCCTCCGTCAAAGTTCACCCCCCCCCACTTCCAATTCGTCTCTCTTTTGTTTTGTTTTGATGTCATCATCTTTTTCTCCTATTTTGAAGGTCCTTTGTAGGTAGTCAGCCACTGCAACGTCATGAATATCAAGGCCATTTTGTGTCTGGAAGATTGCATTGTAAGCAGTACTACCCTTCCTTAGGCTCTTTCATTTTTTCTGTCACTTCTTTCAAACTGGACCCTCATCCTTGGAGGGTGTGATAGTGATGTCTCAGTGCTGAACACTCCACTGTCACTTCTTCGTAGCACCATAGTGACTTTTGAAGCACCCAGCCAGTGATCACTGTCATCTGAAATGAGAATTTTCTCTAACCAAAGAGACTAGCATTACTGTATGGGCATAAACATTTTAAGAAGTGTTTATAGGGCAGTTTTTTTTGGCATAATATATGCATTTAGCCAGGTATCAGCAAGTGTTACTCCTCTAGGGTTCATGACCACACCAGCCATAGGCTTTTGGCTTGGTTTTCGGTACCAGGCATGTACCGAAATGTACTCCTGTGGAATGGGCCTCCAGTTCAATTAAAGAGTGATTTGGTAAGCGTAGTATATGCATTTAGCCAGACACCAGCAGATATTACACTTCTAGCGCTCATGACTACTCCTGTTGTAGGTTTTCAGTATCAGGGATGTATTCCCTCCCATGGAGTGGGCCTCCAGTCCAATTAGAGAGCAGCTGGTTTCCCCCCTAACAGACATGGCATTATTGCACCCGTTGGCTCATTTGGCCTGGCTGGCCAAATTTAGAGCTTGTAGTGTCCAATATTTAGTATCTTCACTGGTGTTCTTTTCCTCTCTCCCATTGAACTGCATGCAGCGTAGCTTTATCCAGCTTTCTGTCAGCTGGTCCACATGGAGGAAGCTTTCAGCTCAGCTGCAGCAGGATTTCTCAGTGACCTTGCACCCCGAGTATGTAGAGTCTTCAGCAATAGGGTCTTACCATCCATTCCTGGTGGGAAACCAAGGGCCTCAGTAATGGCCTATAATGTTTTGGGGGTATCTATGACCTCCCTGTCCAACAACTCACTGGAAGGTATCCCATCCCTGGCACTTAAAATTTAGCAGTAACAATTTATTGCTTCTGAGTGTTCCATTGCCCAGAAAAGTAGGTACTATGTATATACTATGCTCACCAAACTGTCCAGTAAGCACTTCTCTTAATGTCCATACCCATATATTAATGCTACTCTCATTTTGGTTAAAGAAGCTTCTCTTTTCAGATGGTTGTAACCTTGGGATGACTCAGAAGGCACCATTGTGCTGAGAAGGGACAGAGGAGTGCTCAACACTGAAACATCTCTATCACATCTTCCAAGGCTTAGGGTCCATGGTGGAAGAGATGACAGAAAGAATGTAAAAGCCAAAGGAAGGGTAGGACTCCTTACAACGTGCTCCTCCAGACACAAAATGGCCTGGATATCCATGACCCTGCAGTGCGTGAATCTATCTACACAAGACCATCATAATAGGAGGAAAAGATGATGACATCAAAATTACCAGAGAGACTGATTGAGAGGAGGATGGAATATGATGGAGAGTGGAGTTTCAAAAGGGAAAGTGGGGGGAAGGAGGGAAGTACCATGGGATATTGTCAACAATTAAGGAAGTTGTCAATAAAAAATTAATTAATTTAACAAAACAGGGCTGGAGAGATCTTGCTTAATGAGCATTCTTTTTTTTTTTTTTTTGGTTTTGCAAGGTAGGGTCTCACTCTGGTCCAGGCTGACCTAAAAAATTAATTAATTTAAGCAAACCTCTGCCTCCCAAGGGCTAGGATTAAAGAGATCTTGCTTAATGAGCATTCTTAAAATGCTATGCTCCTTTCTAAGGTCCTCGTCTCATTGCTTTCCATAGCACTGCAGTACTAGATGCTGTCCCTGGCATCACTGGATGGCCAAGAACCCAGGATGATATAATTTAGACAAAAGTCTCCAAAAGGTTGAATCATTAAACAGCTCCAAGAAGAGTCAGTACCAGAATGAAGTCATATTTTGCTTCTTTTGAGAGTTAGGATAGACTAAATTGTCCTAATATGTACCTGGAGTTTCACACTCAGTATCATTTGTAAGATACAAATTTATCATCCTATCAGTTTGGAAAAAGAAAACATTAACATACATTTAATAAGAAAACACAAAACAGTATTTTAATGTTTGTATATGGCCTTAACTTTTAATGTATATGCAAGCTTATATGATTAAAATCCTTTTATAACTTTAAATATTTTGTTTTCCTTTACTGTCATACAATAGGAATATATTATAGCTGTGTAGTTATTACAATGATTATTTTAAATATAAAAAGAATTTTGTTAATCTGTGGGACCACTTTGCAACAAATACAGATTTAATATAATATATGCAGAAATGATAGTAAAGTTCACTTCTACAGTTCAATGCACAAAATCCCTACAAATTATTTTGATTCATAATTTTAAAATATTAGAAAACAATGAACAGCAAAATTTCTTCAAAATATGTCCCATTGTAAGAAATTAATGATAGAGGCACTATGTGCAAAGGTTGTAGAATATCGAGAAATCAAGCTGGAATTGAGCTGGTAGCCTCCTACCTGTTGGCTAATTACCATAGTGCCCCATGACAGGTGCTATGCAGGCTGCTGAAGGAAATTTCTCCTAACAGTCTTACTCAGCTGCAGACACTGTCAATTACCAGACAAAATGTGTCCTGTGGAGCAATAGTGGCATTGCTGTTGTAGAGGTAACCAACCATTTTCTAGTTGTATTTGAGGCTTCTTTCATGGGAATGAGTTCATTGCAAACCTGGTAAAATGACTATGGTTGGGAATGTCATAGGTCCTAATGGTGAAATTGCTACTGTTATTCCAGTAAATGGATACATGTGCATGTCAATTTTCCTTTTAAGCATATGTTTATGCACACAGGTTAGTGCTGTTCTCAGCTTTGGTCAGAGAAGCCTCTTTTTTGGAAAGGGTAGTAGATTATTGCAAATTCATATCTTGCTATAGTGGTAAAAAAGTGACTATTACCTTAAAAGGCATGAAAATATGATGGGAATTAATTAGGGAAAGGAATGATTTCAGTGGGAGGAAGAAGGGATAAAGGAGGGTAATTGGGGAGGAATAAGGCCAATATATATTGTATGTGGTTTTGAAACTGTCAAAAATTAAAGATAGTGTTAAATGCAAGTATCTGCACATCATAGCAAATACACCTGAAGACATTTCTGCATCCTGTTGTGTGGATAACCCTGAGCTTGTTTCTGTTTGTTTTAGTTTGCTTTGTTTTGCTCATTTTAATATATAGATCCTAGGGAATGGGACTGCTATATCAAAGGTTAACTCAGATGCATTTCTGTTAGATGTTGCCAACCATCCTTCATACAAACTGATTATTTTACATTCCTACTATCGAAGGTAGAGAGTAATGATCTATCAATGGCCTTTCCTGCAGTCTTGTCATCTTAAAATGTTCTCTAATTTTATAGGTGAAAAAAATTCTACTTTTAGTATTTACTTTTAGAGAATATATTTTGATATAGTGAAGGGCATTTTGCATTCCTCATTGTGTGACCGTTTCATTCATATTACCAACCCATCTGAATAACTGGCTTCTTGCCTGTCTAGTTTTATAAGTTATTACTATGTTGCTTTTATCTCTTTTCATTATGTTTATGGATTTTTTGCATGTGCACATGTATGTAGAGTACATGTGGTGTTATGTGTTATGTATGGTATATGTATGTATATGTGCAGATGTGCCCACCCTGTGTTCAGGCTTGTGTAGGCCAGCACACAACTTTTGTTACTATTCTCTCTTGCTCATTTGCATCCTTCCTTGAGTGGGTCTCTCTCTCTCTCTCTCTCTCTGTCTGTCTCTGTCTCTCCCCAGAGCTGCTGAGTTGTCATTTCAGTCAGTCTGCACTTTTCATTCTCCAGTCTCCACCACCCATAGACTGGAGTTACAGACATTAACATCCATGCCCAGCTTTTTATGTGGCTTCTGAGTAATCAAACTTGGGTGGTCACAGGCCCTCATGCTTAAGCCGAAAGTGCTCTTCAATGCTGAGCCATCACCTCAGCCCTAATGCTTTACTTTTTGTGTGTGCATGCACACAGGCACTTAGTAATCAAGTTTATTAGTCATTTTACTCATTGATTTCCAATTAAAGACCCAGATATGTGTTCTGCCTTTGTACAGTGTGACATGATGTTGTCATCTATAAAATTCAAACCCTCGTGTTAGACAAGATCAACTGCAAAATAGTCTCATAACGTTTTCAGTAAGTCTACAACTTGTGTTGATCCACATTGTGCACATCCTCTTTGGTCCAGATGCCAAAGGGTGAACATGCATGTATTGCTCTGTTGGAATTTATCCTGGCATAAATTCAAAAAGGATTTTCCAACAATTTTTTTGAAAAAGTCTATTTTTTCCCTCTACTTAAAATTGATTGCACATCTGATTCTTCAATAAACTTCCAAATGCAATTATACTTCGATCATGACTTTCTATTCTCCTACTCAGTTTTCTATTTATTAGCAAAATACCTACCACTTATATACTGCTTTGATTCTAACCTGCTTTTACATTATATTTTGGGGCCTGGAAAGACTTATGTCCCTTCAATTTTCTTTTCTAAATTTTACTATAAAATTTTCAACAAAGTCAGTTTAGATTCACAATTGTGAATCATAAATATGACTTTAAATATATACCTTTGGGCTAGAGAGATGGCTTTGCAGTTAAGGTATTTGCCTGTGAAGCCAAAGGACCCAGGTTTGACTCCCCACATAAGCCAGATGCACAAGGAGCACATGCCTCTGGAGCTTGTTTGCAGTGGCTACAGGTCCTGGAGTGCCCATTCTCTCTCTGTCTGTCTTTCTTCTCTCTCTCTTTCTCTCTTTGTGTGTGTGTGTGCTTTCAAATAAATATATAAATAAAATTTAAATATTTACCTTTATGTCTTTAAATGCATTTATTTTTCCAAATGTAGACTTTGGGTAGATATAAAAACATATACACCTTATATATAAGCATAAAATTAGAAACTTTCTAATACATCACTGTTATTTTTTGTAGGGGCTTAAAGTGGTTAAAGCTTCAAATGACAGTTGTAGTCATAATATGTACACACATACCACACACAAATAACACTTTTATTTACTTTTCTGAATCCAGGAGTGTTCATATACTGTAACTTAATTTAGAAAACCTACTCTATATAATATCCATAGGTATCTAATGGCTTTGTAAATTATTTATTTGCTGAACAGCCTAAAATGTATCTCCATGTAGCCACTTTAAAAGCTGTGAATCAATCAACTCTAAGGAAAACTTACTTTTAAATTTAATTTAACTAAATAGTCTGGGAAACACCCTCAATACACACTTTCTAATAAGTTCTAATGTAAAAACAGCATTGGTTTTTATGTTGGCATCATTAATTATCTTTTTGAACAATAGCACGTTGGTTGGGGAATCATAGATCTTCATTTATAAGACAGAGTGGAATGACAATATGATATGAAATAGCATGATTTATTGAACTTGGGAATTTCAGTAAAAAGCTGAATGACTTTCAAATCCAGTAAGAACTGTCTCTTTGATGATCACATTTGATCTAGTGGGGACTATCTCTGTTTCCTGCCAAGAAAATATATAATAAAACTTCTGCAAAGCCTCCCTGTCTTCCTGTCCATCACAGGCTCTGTGAATCATTTATTCCCACTCTCTCCTTGAAATTATGTATGAACTGAGAAATTTTCACTATTTTTCAACTGGCTGCCTTGTAAAGAAAATAGGGAAAGACTTAAACTTCACAATTGCCAATAATGAGCAATCATTACTCAAATTACTCTAAGCACTGATTAGGTTTAAAGTAATGAAGAAACCACCATAATCAATCATCATCAACCCTGAGGAACTCAATCTGTGGGGAGGGACCATCCTGATTGGCAGAGAGCTCCATCTTCAGGTTACAGGGGTGGGGGAATAGCAGCCCTGCCCAGCACCAAGCTCTTCTCTGGCTTGGCCACCCACAGAACCTGCCAAGAACTCTGAAAGGAGGTGAGCAGGAGGTGAGATATTTTCAAAGCACGCTTTTAAGAGGTGCTCTTGTCAGACAAGCAGCCCTAATAGAAGTTCAGCTTGAAGTCTGTGGTGTCACACTTGACATATTTTAGATTGATGTCTTTTATATCACTGCTAAAAAATTTAATACAAATAAAGGTAAGTACATTATCAAAATAATCTTTACTATATATCAAAAGTTAGATGATGATAGATACATAGAAGATAGGTATATAGATTACAGATAGATGTATAGGTGAGGATGGTGACAGATAGATAATAGATAGATGATAGAGAGATAGATAATTAGATGATAGATAGATGATACATAGATAGATGATAGAAAGAAAGAAAGAAAGAAAGAAAGAAAGAAAGAAAGAAAGAAAGAAAGAAAGATAGATAATAGATAGATAGATTGATAGATGATACGTCAACAGAGAGATAGAACTTCTAAGTAGTCTATATGGTGGACACTCTCCCTAGTTTGTCAGAATTTATGATTTTATGGGTTATAGAAGTCTTTGTTTATTAACAGGATAATCCTGGAAGAAATAGTTTTTGTGGGTTATACTACCTTACTATCAGCTTCCCCAAAGGATAGTGTTTTAAAATTTAATTTATATCCCTTAGTGGTGGGCACACTGCAGGGTAGGTACTGCAATATGATATGGAGCAAACTAAAGAAAATCTATTAGCTTACATTTTCCTGCAAAAAAAGAACAATTCTCTGAGTGAGGACATTCTCCTAGTAGGCACCTGTGCAACATCTGTTTTCACCAATCACTCAAGAAATGTTCTAAGCCAAAATATTCTAGCCACATGATTTTTTAATTTTAGTGCACTTGACAACTGTTTGGGATGACACATAATCTAAAAACAATTATAACACCACCTCCAAGAATGAATCTCCTTAACAAACTTCCAAAAATGGTATGTTAGAAGTTAAAAGCCAGGCTGAAGAGATGGCTTAGTGGTTAAGGCACATGCCTGTGAAGCCTAACGCCCCAGTTCAATTCTCCAGGCCCCATGTAAGCCAGATGCACATGGTAGTGCATGCGTCTGGAGTTCATTTGCAATGGCTAGAGGCCCTGGCATGCACATTCTCGGAGAGGGAGATAGATAGAGAACGGGTGTGCCAGCTGCTGTGAACCAAATCCAGATGCATATGCCCCTTGTGGGCAAGTGCAGCATTGCGCCCTTGCATCACTTTGTATCTGGCTAAACGTGGGACCTGGAGATTGGAACAGGGTTCTTAGGCTTAGCAGGCAGGCGCCTTAACCACTAAGCCATTTCTCCAGCCTGAGCATTCTCTCTTTTAAGTATAGAAGTCAGTGCAATGTCAGTTTGATACATTTTTTGCCTCAGTATGTGTATTCTGAAACATTAAAAATATTAGGAAATTAACAAAAACTAGGGAGATTTAAAAATGGGTTTGATCTTAAAATATTTTTGGAAACACTTAGGTAATTTTAATGCTAATAGTGGCCATAATTGAACTGGAATGTCATTGGACACTTTGTAAAATTCAGATTCCAAAGACTATTTTCTACATTATCTTCTTTAAAAAAAAAACATGTGGATGTCCATTTTTAACAAGAATAATAAGTTATTTTTATGGGCACCCAGATGTCCTTTCTGCACAACAGCAAAAGGAAACTTAGAGGAAGTTTCATTTACTCTTTTGTTCAAGACATTGCATTGCAAATATTTTATAATTAAATAACTAATACTGTGACTTAGAATTATCAGACTGTTAGAAAATGACTTGTCAGAAGAGCAGTAAATTGTCTTTTTGGTAAAAATGAGATATATCTACCCAGGAAAGGAATATTTCTCATATTTGGGTATACATATAAGAAGCAGAAAATAAATTTGACTCAATAGTAAATTGATAATAAGAACCACTATAACCCATTTATAGCTGATTGTCAATAGGCCAAAATTCAATAGATTTTTGTTGTTGTTGTTATTGTTGTTCTTTGGTTTTGGGGGGTAGGGTCTCTCTCTAGCCCAGGCTGACCTGGAATTCACTATGTAGTCTCAGGGTGGTCTCAAACTCATGGAGATCCTCCTACCTCTGCCTCCCAAGTGCTGGGATTAAAGGCATGCTCCCTATGCCCATCTTAGAGTTTTTATGAGATTACTAACCTGCATGGCTTTTTCATTATGACAATCATCAGTAGCCTTTATATCAATGATAGTCCTGACATTTCTTTTAGTAAAATGAATTAAAAATAAATTTGAGTTTTAGGTGATTTCACTATTTAGAACCATTTATACTGATTTTCTCACTTTAACTATTAGAGCTAGTCTTAAGTGAGTGTTCTAGTCAGCACCACATTGCTGGGACAAAACATCCAACCAGACACAGTTGATGGGAGGAATGGGTTTATTTCAGGCTTACAAATCCAGAGCAAGTTCCATCAACTGGTAGAAGCTGGCTCCCTTTCACAGATCCAAGCAGAGGGAAACCACCAAAGAGCCAGCAAATACTAAAAGCAAGCTAGAACAAAACCACCAGCACTGAAATTGTTCTCTCCACACCTATGGGCTGGAATCAGATCCTCTCCAGTCACATGCCCCCTGTAGCAGAAATCTGCCTGCTACAAGCTGAAGTTGCAAACACAACTTTAATACAATACCTGATGGGGACCATACATTTTAAATGATCACAGTGAGTAACAGATTGTGAATCAGAAAACTAATTACTTAAGATTTTGGTCCCCAAAAAGAATTGTTTAAAACTTCAAATCCTAGACTAGGAATATAGTTCTATATGCACTTGTCTAGCATATTCAAAGCCATGGGTTCTATCCCCAACACTTCAGTAGAAGAAGATGAAGTGGGAGGAACAGAAGGAAAAAAAAATCTATTCATATCTATATATCTATTCAGTCTCAATAATGCTGAATATGGTTTTAAACAATAAAACCTCTTTATGAACTAACTTACCTTTCATGCTTACATTTTTATTCAGTATTTATAAAGTTAAATACTTATGAAATTCTAACAGGATTATGTCTATTACTATGCCCATACTATATCTACCAAAAGACAGCAGTTTAGTAAAATATCTATTTTATGAATTTACTCATAAATTCCATATTGATTGATTGTCTAAATTAATTAACCAAATCTTTGAATAACTGATTGTCTAAATTAATTAACCAAATCTTTGAATAACTGTGAGACTACCCAAATGAAGTCATGGTAAATGCAAAAGTACAATGCAAAAGTAGGAAAATAAGAGTCAATAATACAATGAGAATGACACTGATCTCAGTTGCTCTTCACAAGACCATTTAAGGGTGCTTAATACTCCTCAGCACTTTATAAGTAGGGACCAGACTGAAAAATACAACTGAGGACAAAATAAGTCCTCACAGAACATTTAATAATTCCTGCAGTTTTTCAGTATCCTGCAGCTTCTAGTCACTTAATTACTGAGGAATGGGGCACTGGAAAAATATCATGATATACAACATGTCCTTTGAGTCAGTGTTGGCTTAATGTTTATTTCATTTATGGTGCTTGTAAACTGAGCACAGGAAACTCACCTATTAATGACACATCTGCAAAGAGACATGAAAATATTGCAGCAATGACTTTTTTTTTTCTTTTTCCACATGTTTCAGTAGTTCATGATGATAGATAGGTAGAAGGATTCCTCAGAAGTCATAAGGACCCTGATGCTGTTCCATGATGGCCTGGGTGGTCAGAATAGAAGAAGTCACATAAAAAACTCAAATGTACATTAATTTTATTTCTTTATGGGATGGGAGCTCAACCAAAATGGTTGGCAATTTTCCCACTGTTGCTGCTGATACATGGCCTTTTCACACTACATATTCATAACTCAGGTCCTTCAAATAGGGAACCTGCTAGTGTGGGTTCCTCACCCATGCTGCCTCATTGACACTACCACTTGAGAAATAAAATGAGCTTGTAACATAACCAACCAGAAGAGGCATTGCACATCAAATCCCCAGAAAACAAGCAATGAGAGGAATGCCAGTAATTACAAATCAGTTAAAATTAATAAACTTACAGTAAATGCCTAGCTTGCTATCTTTGTGATATTTAAAATCATGCACTGATTTCTGTATCCTCTATTTTCAACAGAGCAACTGCTTATTCTTATAATTTTTAGATCAGTTTATTGACTGATCTATGATTTGTAGTTTCCTTACTCAAAAGTCCAAGTGATTATAATGACAGAAACTATTGTTCCATCCCTTTCTTCACACCAATCATCCAGATCTTGGAGCTTGGCTCCCTGCTGCTCTTCCTTGCTGAGTCCTCCCTCAGGACACTGCCCCCACCAAGTTCCTCCAGCTCATCCAATCTGCCTCCATTTAGTCTTCAACTGCCTGCCCCCATTGCATGCCCCATTCTTTCCTCAGTTTCTAATTTCATCAGGTTCTTTTATGTTTCTTTGAGGTCAGTTCTAACTCCCTTAATTAACCTCTTTAAATTTACTACCTTTCTCCACCCACCAAAGTCCTGATCTCCTTAACCCCACTGGTTCTTTTACCTTTTTTCAATAATGAACAAATATTACCTTGTAACATTATGCAGTTCACTCATTTATCTGTCCTATTTTTTCTTTTCTTTCCCACTTTTACAAGATAAGCTTCTCACAAGCATACATTCTTTAATCTTTGCTATTAACTGATGCTTACCCATCAGATGTGTACACCAACATCTCAATTTTCTATGTACACCCAAAAAGGCCCTGAATTATAAGAGACACCCAGAACATATTGATTGGATGAATGAGTGTTACTACTGGCTAATATGCATGTTAGATTGGCCCAGATGGCCATATTACGTTCAAACTTCAGGATCAGCTCTTGCCATCCAGTGCTCCATTTATAACCCCATCATGTTCTAGTTACTTTTTGAAGATGATAAACCAATATCCACATCCCCCATACTGCCATGCAACTGTAGTGAATATTGTCCTCAACATTAGTTTTTTTTGTCTTTACTCCACGTAATGATTCACACTTCCTGCGCTGCTTTTCCCTAAGTCTGTGGTCCATTTTAGCAAAACTGTAATCTTAGTAAAGGAACTTCTTCATCTATGTGCTTGTTATCAATTAATGATGTCTCATTAGACAAATCACTTGGAACACTGATGAGGATTTCTTTAACATAAAGGCCAGTGTAATCGATGGTCTTCCCACCTGTGGTTCTTGAGAGAACGGACATAGGTTAGCTCAGGACTTGGGCCTCCTCTGGCATGTCAGCAAAAATTAGTAAGAAGGTGGCCAGTTTGTCAATAGAGTACAGAGACAATTAGTTAATGATTAGGGAGCTAGCAGTTGGGGAATTGATAACAAAATGAGCCATCTTGGGTACATTTGCATGCCTTTAGAAAATCTATAGCATAGTAAAAAGTAGAATACCAGAGAAAGAAAAGTGATATTTTTGAACCTAAATTAAACACAATACCTTAATGATGGGCTAAAATTTTCAAGCTTGATTTGTGCTTATGGCTGTGTCATAATAATGCCTGATTAAATATGTTATAAGCCCCATCCATGGTACTTACTTTACCTTCATATAAGGCTCTCCCTCTTAGTTTAGACTCATATATTTATTGATTATCCTTCATATAGTTTTTGAGTCACCATTATGGGATAGACATGGTTCCTGAAATCAGAGTCAACCAAATCAGATAGACTTGATCTGCCATCCATCTATAAACATGACATTTTGATTTAAGAGTCAGAATTTTATAGTGAAAAATGATTTGACTAATTCCAAAAGGTAATAAATGTGTTTAAAACAGGCATCTAAAGCAGAAGAGGGGAATGACACTTAAAATACATAAAATATAAAGTTAGATGTTTTATTTTTGTCCATAATATATTCCTGTTCTTGAGTGTCCCTCCACAGGTAACATTGCATTTGTAACATAACAAAAACCACATTTTTTGGTGGGAATTTAACCATTGAAAGTCAGAAGTACAACAATGAGTTTGAATTTATTCTGCTTTATTTTAAAATTCTACTGTGTCTTTTGCCTAGGGGTGTATATATAGTCCTTGGAAAGGACAGGAACATCTGATGTCATTTTTGTGACAGTTTGAAAAACATTTGAATCAGCTATCATTTAAATGACAGTCAAGGAAAATCCTATACACTCAAAGTAGCATTGACACATGACAGGACAATGTCTCGAGGATGAGAAAGTCTCATGCTAAGCAGAGAAGCCAAAGCACTTTTTGTCACCTTGGATAAAATGTCTCTACACTTTACCAAAAATCGGGTAAATGTTCAGGAAATTCAAGGTATAGAGTCACAGGTGAACAAAGATTCTAGAGCTAAAAAGACTCCTAGAAACTGCTACGTTCAAAAATGTCTTCCCAAAGCAGGGAGTGGTGGCGCACACCTTTAATCCCAGCACTCAGGAGGCAGAGGTAGGAGGATCACCATGAGTTTGAGGCCACCCTGAGAACTACATAGTGAATTCCAGGTCAGCCTGAGATAGAGTAAAGCCCTACCTCAAAAAAAAAAAAAAGAATAATAATAATAATAATAAAGTCTTCCCAAAGCTGTGCATGGTGGTGCGCTCCTTTAATCCCAGCACTTGAGACGCAGAGGTAGGAAGATTGTCAAGAGTTCGAGGCCACCCTGAGACTACATAGTAAATTCCAGGCCAGCCTGAGCTACTAGAGTGAGACCCTACCCCGGAAAAAAAAAAAAAAAAAAAAAGTCTTCCAAGTCATAACTTCACAGTGAGAAATCCACAGACAGTTTCTATTGATGAGAATCCAGCCTAGACCCAGATCTCCAAACCAGGCCTGAGCCAGCCCAAGACAGAGACTCTCTTGTTTGGTATCATATCATCACAAAAATAAAATTTGCATGTTTCCAGCAAAATGTTAGAAGCTCTGTGTGTGTGTGTGTGTGTGTGTGTGTGTGCGCGTGTGTGTGTACCTTGATTCAAAAATTTGAAAAGTTATGTCTGTAGACTTAATTAATTAAAATTTCAATAAAATAAATTAAAATTTTATTTTATTTTAAACTATTATTACACATACACACACACACACACACACACACACATACATGAGTAAAATATATTTCTGCCAAATTTATTTTTACTTCCCAAAAGGCCTATTTATGTGCAATTAAAATGATTTTCCAGCCAATTTTCTTACAAATGAAAGCTGATTTAGCTGATTAATTAATCAATTAATTAATTAATCTGTTAATTGCATTCTTAGTGCAAATACATGTTTTACTTTTCTTTATTTTGCTCTCATATTTTTATTTGCTAGAAATATATTAATAAGTTTATCTACATAATAAAGTTTCATTGGAAAATTTCCCAGTTATTACATGATGTTGATGCTCAAAACAGTTTCAGACTTGGTGTCATTTCAGATTTTGAATTTTCAATATAATGATAAGGCTATAATTCTATTTAATTCTATAATATGCCAAGTCAGTGGATCCAGTCAGACATTAATTCAGATTAGTCCATTAAATCAAAGAGTAATTTAGTTCTGTAGAGATACTACTGTAGCCTGAACTGACTAGTTGCTTTAATTATATCAAAGTGCTTAACTACATACAACTTGCATGGAATGCGGGTGTATTAAAGCCTGATTGATTTCTATTTTATCAGCTTACCTTTTTCACTAATAATTTTAAAATATTTTTTTATTATTTATTTATTTGAGAGAGAGAGATACAGAAATAGGCAGGTAGAGAGAGAGAGAGTGAGATAGAGAGAGAATGGGTGCGCCAGGGCCTCCAGCCACTGCAAACGAACTCCAGATGCATGCACCCCCTTGTGCATCTGGCTTACGTGGGTCCTGGAGAATCAAGCCTCGAACCGGGGTCCTTAGGCTTCATAGGCAAGCGTTTAACCGCTAAGCCATCTCTCCAGCCCTTCACTAATAATTTTAAAACAGTGTTTTTAAAAAATCTATTTCTGGTTTGATATATGACTGCCCTGGATAAAAAATACATGTCCCAGATTTCTTTGATGCTCATCAGAGTTCTCTAGCAACACAGAGCCTACAGAAAACATAACAGATACACACACAAAAGTGACATATTTATTTTACCCAATTATAGATAGTGAGAATACCTATGACTGGATTCTACAATAAGAAATCTCAGTAGCTGGGTATGGTGGCACTTGGGAGGCAGCAGTAGGAGGGATCACAGAGAGTCCAAGGCCACCCTGAGCCTACATAGTGAGTTCCAGGTCAGCCTGAGCTATATGCTGTATATTCTAGGAGAAACAATGGTGTAAGTTGTAGAATAAATCTTGAAGTCTGAGGTCCACAAGACCAATGACATCCATTTGAAGGTAGTAGAACATCAATATACATCAGTGCAGACAGACAGGCAGGGAAAATATTTTCTTTCTCCAACATTCTGTTCTATTCTGGCTCTCAATGAAGAAATTATGTTCATTCACACTGGGAAGGAACATTTTCTCCCTCCAGTTTGCTGATCTAAGCAACCACTTCTTCCTGAAGCACTCTTCCAAAGACTAAGAAATAATAATAACTAAAGATCTGGGCACCCTATGAATCATTCAAGTTAATGCATAAAATAGTATATCTAAATCTTTCCCAGTGAGATACACGCAGAAATAATAAATTTGGATGCTAAGGAATACCCTTGAAGTGAAGGTGCATAGGCATACCCTCATCTTACCTTTCCCCTGAAATGTAACTGTGATAGAGTCAGAGTTACATTGGGCCATAAGCTGATAATTCCAGAACTGACATCACAAACCTAGATTAACTACATTTTCACAAGAGGAAGTAAGACTTCTATATGATTCAAGCTATAATTATTTTGAGTTTTTATTCACTTGTAGTTGTATTAGTGAGAAATAATAATGCCTAAGGAGAAATATGTAGTAATATATACTTAACATTGGCTATTAATTTAGATGAGCCTATTGGATTTACACTTTAATAAAACATAGCAAATTATATATGTTGCCCTCACCTGGAAGAATGAAATATTTTTCCTAAAAATCATATAACACAGACATGGGCAGATATATGCTTGACCATGTTTAATGGTTTCAAACTCTGCTGTATAGGATGACACTACCTAGAAGGCTCTCTAAGAAGTCAGTTATTTGAAGGAGGGCAGAATCACCAGTGTCACCAGAAGGCTGGAATAAAAATGAAGCTCCTTGATACAAAAATGCTATTATCTATTATGTGATTTCTTGATTCAGAACAATTACATTCCAGTGAAAATGTAGAGCATGTTTATTGAAGAGTACTGAATCCTAAATCAAGAACTGAGCATATTCCTTCTTTTCTTATCTTTACAAGAATAATACTTGATGGATTGGAGAGAGGAATCAATGGCTAATGGTGCTTGCTCATAAAGCCTTACAGCCCAGGTTCAATTCCACAGCACCCACATAAAACCAGATGTACAAAGTAGCACATGTGTTTGCAATAACATGAATCCCAGGAATGTCTATGCTTTCTATCTTTCTCTTGTCTCTCTTTCTCTCTCTCTCTCTTAAACCTGTTTTACAAAAAAAAAAAATAATAATAATAATAACCTTGAGGTTTTCTTATTTAGCAAGATTTGTATGCACAAATTTGTCATCTGATTTCAATATCAAAGTGACTGGCTTATACTTATCTGATCACTATTTTTACCTTCCTTTTAGTTTAAGTTTTATATGCTCTGAGCTTTGATTTGGAATATTTCACACATTTTATTTTATAATATGGGAATTTGGCAAGATTTATTTTAGATCCTTACATTCTCTCAGACCTTTGAAGATGAGTCCTTTCCATTCCAGTGGTCTCAGCTGCATGGCCAGCATTATTAACATACTATAATAAGAGGTTTAGACTTCATTGGGTCACAAGAGAACGCCATGAATTCCAAAGTGAGCCTTCAGAAGACAGGGCTATAGAGCAATAGAATGTGCAGGTTATCTTCTGACCCACTTGTCTTTCCATTGATGTTCAGGTACCTGTCTTTATGAGAGTTGGTCCTTTGACATACAGCTATCCAATTATTTTCAACTTAGAGTTGCCGTCACCTTTGCATTTCAAACCTGGATCATGGCTTTCCTAAGTTTCAAAAGGAATGCAATGTTGAAAAGAATAAGGAGAAGTATGTAGATGTTTTACTTCATTCCTCGATACCCAAAAATCATCATATCATAAATTCTGACCAGGTAGAAAGTTCACCATAGAAGCACAGCAAGGGTGCCCAAGTTTCTTGAGAATGAGACAGATAAAAATGTCATCTTTAATTATGTAGAGTTTCCCCACATTTATGTCATCAATCCCAGAGGCTAATTTAATTTCTACTTGCCAACACTGCATACTTAGTCAAGAACTATTAGTAATTTCAATATGCTCAACCTTCATGGTCAGTCTAGTTAGTTACTTCTTGGTTATTATTGGATTGACTTGGCTGATTATGTCAGTACCAGCCAACATTTTTAAACTCTCTTTGAATGAATTTAACATTTCAATTCTACAAGGTACTTGTAAAAAACATTCAGTTCTAGGTAACATACATGAACTTATTCAAAGGATAGTTCAGATTTTATGGAAATCAGTATTTTAATGGTCCAATTAGCCAAAATCATAATATTTTCACATAAGTAGTTTCTGAATCATGATGTGGTATCTTAGGAGTCTTCCCCAAGGAGCACTGGAAAGTTCAAGTATGCTTCAGGGAGAGATTTAGGAGTCCTTTACAGAATTGTGTTACCATCTCAAATATGTGCTTTGATTTAGAGCTGGCAGTTCAAGTGTGATTATAAATTGTCAGGTAAATCATGATGGGGAAGGGGAATAAATATTATACCTGAGGGTTTGCAAGAAGTTCTCTAGATATTAGAATGCTTTAAATCAGCTGGTCTTACTTATTTTCTGTTCTTTATAGGTTTTGACTGAAGTCATAAGCTTTTGAGTATTTCTAAGCATTTGATGTCAATGTGTATATTGAGATGTAGAAAATAAAACCACTTGTGGTATTTACATAAATTCTCAGATAAGAATTAGAACTATATTTCAATATAAAGGATATAATTTAAATAAAAAATTTCAAGTTTAGTAAGTTAAGATCATGTAAGCTAAATCAATTACTCAAGTCACTAGAGTATTAGCAGACATAAATTAATGCTTTTCATTCATTAACATTGAAAGAATGCTGTGTAAATGAAACGTCTCAAGTAAGTGACAAAACAGAGGTGGCTATGATCATTTATATTGATTGTCAACTTGACAGGTCTTAGGAGCTTCCTGTGAGGGATTATCTTGATTAGCTTAATAGAGATAGGGAGATCATCCTTAACTGTGGGTGGTGTCCTGGGCTGCAAAAACAGGAAAGAGATGGCTGAGCACCAGCATTCATCACACTACTTCTTGATAGGGGATGCAACGTGACAAGCTCTGCTTCAGCCTTCTGCTACCATGCCTTCCCCAGCAACATGGATGTTAACCTCCAATTGTAAGCCAACATGAACCCTACCATCCAGAAACAGATTACTTTCCCAGCGATAAGCAACTACTATAATGGCTAATTGCTCTCAAATGAAATGACTTTTTTGATGGTTTAGTAAATGTTTATTCAGTCTCCTGCTATCAAGTTGGTAACTGGCTAGTGAAACTCATCTATGTGTAGCTATACAAAGCCTCCTTTCCAACTACCATTTTCATGAGCTAGTAGGCAAGACCAACCACATTCTGTAGAGAGACCATGACAGAAATATGCAGAACATGCTATGAAAATCTTCCCTGAAGTCACATGGGACACAAATACCTTCACTTATAATAAATATTTCTCCCTGGCTTACTTTTTACCTGTCTCCAAGCTTTTCATTTAATGTACTGACCATGAAGCTAAACCTTTATTTACCTGCAATGAATCAGTATAGAGTTATATCTCTGGTCATTTCTCTTTGTGGAGAAAAATTCAGAAAATGCTATATTGTTTAATGCTATCTACTTCAGAACTACTCCTTGAAACGTGACCTGCAGACCCTCACCTGAAAGGTTATAATGCTGTGGTTGTTATTTTCTCTTCAGCTTTATTTTTTTTTCAAAATTATTTGTAGCAAGATCTACTTTTTATTTTATTTATTTTTTAGTCAGGAGGAAATGCCCCTAATTTTAGCAGAGAAGTAAAGGAAGAAAAAGTGTACCAGCCTTTGGGAGCATGATAAGGTAGAAACCTGCATGCATCAGTTCTGTTTGAGGTTGGACTGCTATTGGTTATGTCTCCTTCAATGGCTGGGTGGATCAGAAAACCCTGAGATTAAAATGAGCATTACATACTTAATGAGTCAGAAATGCTGTGGTCCATAATTAAGTATTTTGTGTATACTAGAGTCCAATAAAAAACAAAAGCTGATCCTTAAAATGAGGATACACACACACACACACACACACACACACACACACACACACAGAGGTGGGGTAAGAGATTACTAAATTTGCTTCAACATCCTAATGATCTATCAGGCAGACAAAGTCTCTGAATAACTTCTGTTCTGCTAGGGACTCTTCCAAGCACTGCTGATCATACTGGTATATGGTCCAGGATCCAGAATATTGCCACCTGAACTAATTCCAGAGTTTCATCACTTACTCTGAGCCAACTTAATCCTGATAGTTTTATGAGTTACTTAGCAAATGGGTTGGGCTAGCCAGCCAAAATCAAGCAATTATTGCCTCAAAACTCCAGAGAAACTGAACATTTCTTTTTTCAGAGTGGTGAGAGGAGATTTCAACATACTATGAACGTTAGATACTCAAAAGTCTTAGCAGTGCATGACTAAATTTCTGTGGGATTTATTTTGTACCTTCAGATACAATTATACCCTACTGCCTATCATAGTAAACTGCCCCTTTGGATTCAGCATGCTCTTTCAAGTGCAGTGGGCTAGCACAAGATACTTTGCAAAAGAGATATGTTCAAGGTGCCCTTAGATGAGGTGAGTGGTCAGTAAACTATGAACCAAGAGCTAAATTTGGCCTTTGATTTTTTTTTTTAATGTGGCTCAGAAGCTCAGGATGTTTTTCATATTCTTAAACATCTTTCTGAAAAATAAAAGTTATATATGTATATATAGAAATGTATGTGGTCTGTCAATGTAAATACTATGTGATTATTTATTTGCTAAATAAAATAAAGTGGGACAGTGAAGGCATACTATTGGTGATTCTGTTAGTCTATTAAGAAGTATAAGAGAAAAAACTAATATTCTGCATATTAGTAACCAAAAATAGATGCTAAAATTTCCATTAATTTGCATGGATGTGGTTATAGTGCCATTGTTTTGTTTCATTTTGTTTAATTCAAGGTCTCTCACTAGTTTGGAACTGGACAAGTGGACTAGACTTGATGGGCTTTGAGCCACAATTATCAGCCTGACCCATCTCCCCAGAGCTCGGGTTATAAGCTTGTACCCACACCTGGTTTAAATTAATTAATTAATTAATTTATTTATTTATTTTTTGGAGAGAGACACAGAGAAAGACAAAGAGAGAGAGGGAGAGGAAGACAGAAATGGAGATGGGCGCGCCAGCAGCCACCCTCTGTGAATGAAATCCAGATGTGTGCTCCCCCTTGTGGTCAAGTGCAGCATTGTGCCCTTGCGTCACTTTGCATCTGGCTAGACGTGGGACCTGGAGATTGGAACTGGAGTTCTTAGGCTTAGGAGGCAGGCATCTTAAGTGCTAAGCCATCGCTCCAGTCCTTTAATTTACTTTTTAAATTCAATTTATTTTATCCTTTAGCATATAGACATATAAATAATTAAGTTTCATTGTGGCCTTTTTCTAAATAATTTGTTTCCCTTCCCTTCTCTTCCAGCCCCACCCCAGCCCTTGTAAGATTCCTCTCATAGTCTCTTGTCCACTCTATCACATGAAAATGTGTGAAACAATTAAGAAAATGTTTTCAATAATTTCTTATTTTGTTTATATTATTTTAATTTTACATTCATATTGGTGACTCCAATATCCTCCCTGTCCTTCCCCCTCTAAAGGGACCCTCATCAATAGGGAATGTGGGTCATGCACTGTGGGGGTAGTCAAAAGTTATGTGGGCTAGGCCAAGTCTCTGTGCAAAATGATCCAACTTGTGGCTCTAACATTCTTTCTGCCCCCTCTTCCGCGAATTTCCCTGAGCCACATTGGGATCGTTTTAGTTCTACTTCAGAGGTTTTGGGAGCCTCTGTGTCTCTGGATATCTGGCTTAGTAGGAGTTGTTTGTTCTCTGTGTTTATCTCCTTCAGCCTTTTTCTGGTGTCATGTACACCAAGAAAGCTGTGCTCTTGCCCTTTCCCCACATTACTCTATGGTTTCAGCTGGAGCCCTGATGAGAGGTATGATAGACTGATCCTCCCTTCAGGTTTTATCTTCCATGTGTGAAAGATAAGCAAATTCTCCAATGGAGAGAGACGTTAGTACTAGATAGATGGAATGGCCATAGTTATTTTATATAGAATTTTATATGCATAGGCCCTCTTCTAGCCCACATTTGGTGGGAGCTTGATCTTGACTGGGCTTATTTTTTGTACATGGTTTTGACTTATTTCCCAGTTCCAGCAATGAGTTCCATTCCAGTGAGTGGATCTATTAGCCAAATTAGGAGCAGTTGGTTACCCACTATGGCTGTGTGCCACTTGTTTGAGCATTGTGTCAGGTTGTTTCCTGCTGGGTAGCTTAAACTGTGAGTTGTTAGGACAGATGTCAGTCATTTCCCCCCAGTCATTCATGTTGCACCTTCTGGCACTAGACTAGCTATCTGGGGACTGACCATCTTCCAGATTCTGACAAGTTCTCTCCATGTTTTGTCTCACCCGCTTATGCTGTCTTCGACAGTAGGGTCTTACCCTTAACCTTTGGTGGGTCATCAAGAACTCTGATAGAAATCTATCTTTTTTGGGAAACCTTGTAGGTCTCTTGGATCAATAGCTCATTGTGAAAGTTAACCCCATGCTGGTACTGGGAGTTATAAGTCAGTGCTAAGGAAGGTGGAAAGAAAATGTTTTTTTTTTTTTGTTTTTGTTTTTTTTTTAAATTATTTTATTTATTTTTGGAGAGAGACACAGAGAGAGACAGACAGAGAGGGAGAGGGAGACAGATAGAGATGGGCGCGCCAGCAGTCTCTCAGCTGCTGTGAACGAAATCCAGATGTGTGCACCCCCTTGTGGTCAAGTGCAGCATTTCGCCCTTGTGTCACTTTGCATCTGGTTAAACGTGGGACCTGGAGATTGGAACCAGGTTCTTAGGCTTAGCAGGCAGGCGCCTTAACAGCTAAGCCATCTCTCCAGCCCAAGAAAATGTTTTTAAAATAAAAAAATAAAATGAAAACTTTTTGAGTTGCACTTGAAGGAAAATAGTTTTCTTCTTTGTATACTCTGTAAGACCCACCTAAACTACTCCACTTCTAAGTATTGGTTGGATTATATTTAGAGAAGCAACAAAGGAAATAGATGTTGAATTGAAATCTATGTAAGGCTACTGACTCAAACTTACAAGGCATATAAGTTTGGCAAGTTGCTAAATGACCCTGAGCCTATTTTCTAGAACATAAAAATGGATTGCCTGTCCTTTAGCACTATTCTGGGGATTAAAGAAGGCAAGCTGAATATTCATAGTTACCATGTACGATGCCCTCAAATGTTTCTTTTATTATAATACAGCCTGCAGAATATCTAGAACAGCCGGGCGTGGTGGTGCACACTTTTAATCCCAGCACTCGGAGGCAGAGGTAGGAGAATTGCCATAAGTTCGAGGGCACCCTGAGAATACATAGTGAATTCCAGGTCAACCTGAGCTAGAGTGAGACCCTACCTCGAAACACAAAAAAAAAAAAAAAAAAAAAGAAAGAAAAAGAAAGAAAGAAAGAAAGAAAGAAAGAAAAGAACAAAAAGAATATCTAGAACAATAATAAAAGTCACTCATAAAACATCTACTTAAGCACTTAGGACATAACTGAACTTGTCTGAGTGTTTGTGTCCACTTCAGGACACTCTTCTCAAGAGGATTTATAATGCATTCACTTCCATTTGTTTCACTTTAAAATGTATAGTGCAGGACCTTCACTACCTTTCTATAAAGGAGGACATTTGGTATCCTGTCACATGCAAAAAGCCTCCATCATTGCTGTTCCAAATACCTAAGAGAGGTCTCCAACTGAGTCTTTGAAATGTCTGTGCTTCCCTCGTTAGCATATTAAGCAGAAAACACCTCATCCACAAGATCAATAAGTAAAAATAATAAAAAAATAAAGAGGCAAATAAGTGCCAAGTAGCCTAAGTCCTTATTTGAAGAGTGCCTGTCTATCGATATTCATTGTTTACGTACTTTTCTTCTACAAAGGGCAATATCCTCATAAAGCAGTCCTATTACAGGTTAGCAGGACTTCTGTGGCACTACAGTCAAGGTAAGGAGCTATCCTCTGAATAACTTACTGAGTCTCTCTGTGAAAAAAACGTGACTTATGAGATGGGAGTAAGTTAAAAGGAGACACTTTGAGGTGTTACCTATTGTACTGAGATTTTTGTCATTACAATGAGTTCCTGTGACTACAAACATACCATACACATTGAAAAGCATGTAGCTATTCTTCCTAATTTGTTCTTTGAATGCTTCAAATAAATAGTTTTAAGAATTGTATTATGTTCCTACAAAGCACCATCAGTCAAGCAATGTATTTTATCCAAAGCCTTCAGGTCAACTCCAGCAGTTCTGGTGGGATTATAATTATGTCTGTAACATACTGTTAATTGGATTTCTACCAAACCTTTGCTTTTCTTTTAAAGATATTTTTCCAACATCTACAAACTTTATAAGGATCCACCTTGTAAATTTTGCTATTTATTGGCCATCATGAAGTTATGAAGGATACATTTAGCATGTTTTAGCAGACAGCTTCAGGTTCGCTGAGATGAACTTCTAGACCAGGCACAGTTATGGAGGAAGGGATATTTTTTTGAAGCTTACAGATCCAGGGGAAGTTCCATAATGGCAAAAGAAGCTGGCCTGCTTTCACAGGACCAAACACAGAGAGGAAGACCACAAGCCAAAAGACATATAGCACAGCACACCTCTTTAGATTGAAATTGTCCACCCACCACCACACCTTAGGGCTGAACCCTAACATCCACCAAGTGAAACCACCTCCAGCTAGGTGCCTGCAGATCCAAACTATAAGCTAATAGTAATATATTAGCTAATAGCTAATAATAGAAAAAGAAAACAACATAGCCGTTGCTAGTAAATGAGATCAAAAACATTTTCTTTGGTTTATTCTTCTGAAAAGAATTGTGTAACAAGTGCCACTGTGATCTGGCATAAGAGGAGATATTCCAAATTCTAAAGACAAACATGTATAACCTTCTTTTGTTATCAGACTGTTACACTGAATATATTGGCGACCATCTATTCAAACTACCACACATGTTATACTAATATTGTTGGGCATTTAGGTCCATAAACTTGTCACTCTCATTTCTCTACATTTCAAAACAAAATTAAGAAAAGGAAATTGGTAAAGGAAATTAATTTATTTATAATTGGGCCTAAACTGGGAGATAAATGTTCTTAGTATCTCCCCACTATGCTTGTGACAGCCTTAAAATTTATAGAAAACCATGAGACAGAGGCAAGACATTGAATAAATTTAGTTATCATGCCATTCAACAAATTGTATCCTGGGGAGGAGAGAAGCTAGGAAACTTTCCTGGGGCCTCTGTTGCCTCCATTTTCTCTGTTCTCTGTTACAGAAACAAATTTTATTTTTCCAAGTCCTGGGCAGATGAAAATGGGATAGATACTCCATCCTGAAGATACCACCATTTACAGAAGAGAGAAGAATCTGAGGGATGCTCTAGGATGGTAGATGTCACATCACCACCTATTCCCACCTGGAAGAGTTTCCTTGTCCCCAGGTCATTACTTAGAGTTGTAGAGGAAGCATTTTATATTTTCTTTTGGAGGTAAGCTACAACCTTGGACTGCTGCAAGTTTGTTACACATTCTAGTTTTGCAAATGAGAAAAAAAGTAACAGTCTGATAACAAAAGAAGGTTATACATGTTTGTCTTTAGAATTTGGAATATCTCCTCTTATGCCAGATCACAGTGGCACTTGTTACACAATTCTTTTCAGAAGAATAAACCAAAGAAAATGTTTTTGATCTCATTTACTAGCAACAGCTATGTTGTTTTCGTTTTCTTTTTCTTTTTCTTTTTTTAAAGGTAGGGTTTCACTCTAGCCGAGGCTGACCTGGAATTCTCAAGATGACCTTGAAACACTTCAATCCTCCTACCTCTGCCACCCAAGAGCTGGCATTAAAGGCATGTACCATCACTCCTGGCTTTGTGTTTTCTTGAATAAAGGATTCATTCTTAGTGACAAAAAGTCAACTAAGACTTACAACATTCCTCCAGATAGTATAATTATCGATACTTGACTAATGATTACATGCTATTCTTGTACAGCAATCAGATAATACAATGCTTTCATATTGATATATATCAGTACATTTACACGTGCATTTTAAGCACTTTTCCCTGTGTGTGTGGGGGGGTGCATGTTTATATGTGTTGAATACAGGCACACAAGTGCCGTACATGTGGAGATCAAAGGACAACTTTTGGGTTGTTATTGCCATTTTACCTCATTTGAGGCAGGCGTTCTTACCTCCCTTTACCCTGCTCTGACTCTGTTCATCTTTGCTGGGATTTCCCACAAGTTCCAGAAAATTCTCTTGTCTCTGTCTTTCATCTTGCTTTCAGCATGCTAGGATTACAGAAGGCCAACACAGTTTCCAGGTTTTTTTGTTTGTTTGTTTGTTTTTGTTTTTGCTGCTTTTTAAAATTTTATTTATTTATCTATTTTGAGAGAGAGAGGTAGAAAGGGAGAAAAATTGGTCATACCATGGTATCCAGCAACTACAAATGAACTCCAGATGCATGTGCTACCTTGTGCCTCTGGCTTAGGTAGGGACTGGGGGATAGAACCTGGGTCCTTAGTCATCATAGGGAAACACCTTAACCATTAAGCCATCTCTCCAGCCCAACTTCCAGTTTTTCATGTGATGTCTAGGAATCAAACTCAGGTACTCAGGCTTAAATAGTAAGCACTTTATCCACTGAGCCATCTCTCCAACTCTAAACTCTTATATTCTTATAAGATGATGCCAAGATATACAAAACATAAATTAAAAAAAAAAAAAAAGAAAAATTTACTGAAATCCCAGTTGATAACTAGAAAAGACAATGATTATTTACACTTGGGTTCTGAGTATACTGAGCCCTTCCTGGTGCTTAAAACAGATATAAATCCATTGAAATCTTTGCTCACGACTTAAGTCTTTGCCTTTTTTGGCACTAAAGACAGAAACCAAATATTTCAACAACTGAGAGCTGAGACATGAAGGGAAAATGTTGCCTGTTCATTCTAGTGCAGGGTCCTCTTGAGCTACCAATTTTTGCCATTCTGAGAAGAGCTCTATAAACTGATTTAAGATTTCATAACTCTACCAGTCAAAGGGGCACTTCCCATTACATGTTAAGTTAAATTATTTGACCTAGAGGCAACAAACAGGTTAAATTCTCAGTTTAAAAATGTTGGACATCGTTTTTCTTATTGTTAAGAATAAGTTTCTGAAACCCCATGTAATGGATGTAAATGTCAACAAAAAGGTCTCAACTCGTAAAGCACCTGCTTTTTCTTCTGCCAAAGAAACACTAATGGTAATGTTAACCACACTGAAAGAGGTTTTTATCATACACAGACTAGACAGATTAAAATCCACTTATGGGGGAAACATATTCTAGAAAGAACAAATTTTAACAGTGGCGAGTCATGGCCTCATGATCTAGATGTAGAGTGACAACATGACTCATAGCTGTGAGTACAGCATGTTCCCAACTTGGTTTAGTATAACTGACCCCACCATGGGAATATCCTCATCATGTCACTAGAAGCTAGAATCATTCTTTTTGAATTTCAGTGTATCTGAAAACACAGTTAACCTATATTTTATCTTTTTGCTCACAAGTTGCTTTTTCAAAGTGCACAGAGTTAATCCATATCCTTCCTCCTATAATAATTGCCTAGCTCCACACTCTGCTTGTTATAATCCTCCAACCCTACACATCTCTGGTTTCATGTTGCTTACTCCACCCAGCACATTCCGCCATATATCTCTGTCCTTCTTTTTAAAATTTATTTATTTATTTATTTATTTATTTATTTATTTATTTATTTATTTGCAGGCAGAGAGAGAGAGATAGAAGAGAGGCAGACAGAGAGCGAATGGGCATGCCAGGGCCTTTAGCCACTGCAAAAGAACTCCAGATGCATGTGCCCCTTGTGCATCTGGCTTACATGGGTCCTGGAGAATTGAACAAGGATCCTTTGGCTTTGCAGGCAAATGCCTTAACAGCTAAGCCATTTCTCCAGCCCTCCCTATCCTTCTTCATTGTCTGTAGCTGTTCCTCACCTCATGGAGCCTAAACTGGAGATATATATATATATATGTTTTTTTTTTCTTTCAGAAATAATTCCTTAAATTCCCACCAGCTCATTCTTGCATTTCATTTCAGGTTGTATGTCAGTTTCCTAGACAGAACTTCTTTAAGCTTTCGTCCTGGGAAACCATTTTCCCCCTGGGGATACATGAGCACATATCTTCACCCCATATAGGGTACAGATGACAGACCAAAGAACGATTACAGCAACACCAGTTTTGGGAAAAACAGTGAGTTTATTGGGGTTACTAGCAAAGCAAGGTAAGAGGTTGCTTGCAGGTGCAATAGATGACTCAAAGACAGTTGCATCACCAAAAAGGTCACTGCAACATAGGTGATGACTCACAGAAGCTGCATCTCTAGAACATACTGTACAACCTATAAGCAGCTGGGATGGGTGGAGTCTCGCAGAGCCTCTTGCACACTGCATCACTTGCAGGCAGTTCAATCACAGCCTCCTCCCCAAGCACTCATTTCCCCTTTAACTAGCCTCAGGGCAGGGTCTTGCAACCCTTTCATAGGCTTACTGACTTCTTGAGTCTCTGGAACTTCTTTCTTCCCACTCAGGAAGGAATGTTTCATTTTATGTTTCATTTTCTAATTAACAAAACTTTCTAGAGCTGTTCAGTGTCCTTTACATTTCAGGTCTCCCAGACTTGACTTCCTAAATGAGAGCTTCCTTCCTGTCTTCAATTCAAAAGAATCTGTGACACAACACTACCTGTCTACCAAAACCACCAACAGCTCCACTGTAATTGACTCCATATTATCTTCATCATAGGCTTTGACACTAGAATTACTTCTCCTATTTATTGTGTGTCCCACTGTGATATGTATCTTCTGGGAAAAGAAGAAAGATGGCCATCTGCTTTACACCTGTACTTCCTGTGTGCAGTTCAGTACCAGGATCCAAGAACAAGGCATGGTGTATATTGAAAGATGGTGAGATAGAAGTATGATAAGAGTCCATGGCTTTATGTCAATGACAAAGAAGGCGGGAGGCACTCCAAAACCATGACAGCATTTGATATCCCCATACTTCCTTCCCCAGCATAGTAAGAAGCCATTAGGGCTTCCCCTTCTACTTCAGGAATTCATAGATAAGGCCATTGCACTCATTAACTTATGCAGGTGTGATTGCCTGTACAAGGCAAGCACATGATGGGGCCAGTCAACATTACTTAGGAAGGGCTTGGGAGAATTCTTCATTCCATAATGAGCTAATGAGAGGGAAAGGTCATGAGGGAAGGGGCCCATTCTTTTCTATGGTTTAGCTACTGGCAAGTGATAAGGAATGCACTAAGACAGAGGGGAACAGGAGAGAGTGGTGTGGGGGTATATAAGATCAAAATGTAATATACATGTATAGAAATGTGACAAAATGAAAAAAAATAAGAACTCATAGAGCATCCCTCAAAACCAAACTAATTTACTGAATGCTATTTAATCCAAGCAACTATCTACTATCTCTAGATACTAGAGATAGAACTATCTCTAGATCCTTTCCCTTGTCTCCACAAGTTGCAACACAAACTCCATTCAAGTAATGATCTTGTTTCTTTAAAAAATATTCTATTTATTTTTTATTTATGAGAGGAAAGAGAGAGAGAAAGAATATAGAATGTGTACACCAGGGCTTCTTACTTCTGCAAGCAAACATATGCACCACTGTGTGCATCTGGCTTTTTGTGGGTACTGGAGAATTGAATCTGGCCCACCAGGCTTTGCATTCAGGGAAGCCTAATAGCTGAGCCATCTCCATATACTATTGTTTCTTATATGAATAAAAAGATGTAAACAATCAGCAGAAAAATTACATGATGTCACTATCTCCATTTAGAATGTATTTACAGCTGCACTTGTATGTTCTCCATTCCTTTCATCGATGAACTAGTCTTTTACTTTCTTCTACCTTCTCTTTCAAGGTCACTTATATAATATGTTTTTTACAACTGTACTCTTAATCTTAAGCAGCATTAACCATTCTTTTGTCCCAGAAAATACCACTCCCTCAAAAGCCCCCAAATATATGAATATTGGATAAAATCTTTTGTCTTAACAATGAATCTGTTTTGGTCTCACATCACTCCCTGTATACTGACCCCACAAAGAACAAGGAGTAAAAAGTTAGGAATTGCCATCCATATAACTTTCCATAGTAACGACTTGAGTATCCCATTGCAACAACAAAGAAACAACACACAATGCACAGATCAACACAAATCTTCTGACAAAACTTGCTATACAAAACAAGTTAAAGCAAAATTCCTTCAAAGATCTGCTCCCAATCACTGCATTCATGCCATGGTATCCACTCACTCACTCAGGCTTCAATTTCCACATCTGTGCAACAAATAATAATAATTGAAATATGGCCTCACTATATAGCTCAGGCTGGGCTTAAACTAACAGTCCTCCTCCATCAGCCTCTTGAGTGCTGGGGTTACAGGACTGTACCACCATACCTTGCTTCACTTCCTTTAGACTATCCATTCTCTTAGCACCAAAGTTAATTTTTTTGTTTTGTTTTGTTTTGTTTTTTGAGGTAGAGTTTCACTCTAGTCCAGGCTGACCTGGAATTCACTATGTAGTCTCAGGATGGCCTCAAACTCACAGTGATCCTCCTACCTTTGCTTCCCGAGTGTTAGGATTAAAGGCATGCTCCACTACGCCCAGCTTCACAGTTAATTTTTGACCCACATTTTTCAAAACTTTCTGCTGTGAATCAACATTTTCAAAATTTAATTGGCTCTGGTTCTCCTTGCTCCTGCTAAAGAACAAAATTCCTAGGATTCCTCATTTAAAATACTTCAGTGATTTCAGACCCATCCTCTTTCTTTCAACCTTGTACTGATACTACAATTTATTAGCATTTAAATATCACTGGTTCCATTTAAAAAATGACCACTTAATTCAAGGGTATCCACTTGACACATCCATTGTATTCTTCCACACAAAGCAAAGGTCCAAAACTTTGCATTGTCATAGGGTCTTGAGGGGAATGACAAAGGCCTTTTCTCTGTGTATATCTCCTAAGTCCAAACCACTCTACTACTCAGTGTGCTAAGTTAGATTCCATATTATTCCTAAACACATTAAGCCCATTTTTGCCTCTAGTATTTTGTGCCCTTCTCCCACATAGCTTCACATCTCATTCTCCCACGTTGTGTGTGTGTGTGTGTGTGTGTGTGTGTGTGTGTGTGTGTAGAGAGACAGAGAGAGAGGGAGAGGAAGACAGATAAAGATGGGTGCGCCAGCAGTCTCTCAGCTGCTGCGAACGAAATCCAGATGCATGCACCCCCTTGTGGTCAAGTGCGGCATTGCGCCCTTGTGTCACTTTGCATCTGGCTAAACATGGGACCTGGAGATTGGAACCCTGGAGATTGAAACCAGTGTTCTTAAGCATAGGAGGCAGGCGCCTTAAATGCTAAGCCATCTCCCCAGCCCTCTCCCACTTTCTTTCCATAGGGCTTTTACAGTCACCCTATAGAATGCTAATAATCATCCCACTGTCCTCTTCAACACTAATCTGTCTTATAAAGCTTGGTTTTCAGGTAAAATATCTGATATAGTTTCATTTATCAGCTTATTTTATTTCTGTTTATATTTTCCCAGCTAAAATATAATCTCTATGAAAACCAGAGTCTAACCTTCTGTTCCACAACTGCTTTCTAGATCCTAGAACTGTATACCACCTTATAGATGTTCACATTTTGTTGGGGAAATACTAAATGAGTATTTTTCTATATTTACTAGTCTAAGAGTCCTCTGATAAATCATTAATCACAAGCAACCTTCTTTCCAGCTGTCAAATACCAACACTTCATAAGAAACCATTGATCCAGTCCAATTGCATGAAAGTTTTCTCATCATCCAACACCTTAGATTCCTCTATCTTCACCATATTAACAGTATTATCTGTTGTCTTTATCAGTTTGTTCTCATCTCCTTAATTTCCTTCTCAATCTTTATTTAATCATTCATTCATTGTGTGTGGCTTATTCTGCAGTATTTCTGAATTTACAGGCTACCTGAAATTTACTATGAGTTCAAAGAACTGCTATTTCACTTTTATGTATAACCAGCTCTTCCTTGTATCACCAATATGTATTTTAACCACATGATTTCATAGGTTGAGCATCTTAAGTGATTCTTCATTGCCAAGAGCACCTCTTGAATATTTTTTAGGTAAAATTCTTATCTTCTACCAAATTTTCTCCAGTTTGATAATATTGTAAGGCATGATAAAATAAAAATAGAGAAAAAGTACATTCAAAATAGTGCTCAAAATTACAGTTAGATTTAACTAATAGAAAAATATTATTTGAGCACTATAATAAGGACAACATAATAGAAGAAAAGATTCAAATAAATATACTTGGATCATTAAAAGTATGAGTATAGACAATATTTTTTTATTGACAACTTCTATACTTACATACAAAAAGTGCATGATTTTTCCCTCCATCCCCCCATTCCCCTTTAGAACTCCAATCTCCATCATATCCCCTCCCTCTTTCCATTAGTCTCTCTTTTAATTTGAGGTCATCATCTTTACTTCTATTATGAGGGTCTTGCGAAGGTATTGCTAGGCACTGTAAGGTCATGGATATCGAGGCCAGTTTCTGTCTGGGCAGTTGCATTGTAAGGAATCGTACCCGTCCTTTGGCTCTTCCATTCTATCCGCCCCCTCTTCCCTGAGCCTTGGAGGGTGTGACAGAGATGTTTCAGTGATGGGCACTCCTCCATCCCTTGTTCTCAGCACTATGTTGCCTTTTGGGTCATCCCAGTGGTCATCGCCATCTGAAAAGAGAAGCTTCTCTAACCAGAAGTGAGAGTAGCATTAATATGTGAACATGAACATTAAGTGTAGTGCTTTCCAGGCAACTTGGTGGGAATAATATATACATTTAACCAGACAATCACAGGCTTTATACCCCTAAGGCTCATGACCTCCCCTGCCATAGATTTTTGCTTAGGTTTTTTCAGTACCTGGTATGTATTCCCTCCCGTAGAGAGGGCCTTCAGTCCAAATATGAAGCAGTTGGTTACCCCATGAGTAGACATGCCACTATTGCACCCATTCAGTTACTGGGCCTGTATAGCCAAACTTGAATATTCACTGTTTTCGCTACTGATGACTTCTGTCTCCCATATGGCTGCATGCAGTGCAGCTGTTTCCAGCTTTCAGTTGGCTGGTCTACAGGGAGAAGGGTTTCTGCTCAGCACCAGCTTGCTTTCTCAGTGACCTTGCCTCTCAGACAAGAGATGTCTTCAGCAATAGGGTCTTACTATCTGGTTCTCAAGGGAAACCAAGGGCTTTGGCAAAAGCCTTTAATGTTTTGGAGGCTGCAGGAACTCCTTGGCCAACAACTCACTGGAAGGTATCCCATCCCAGGCACTGAGAATTTTCTAGTAACAGTCTACAGCTTCTAGATGTGCCATTATTAAAAAACGTAGGTTTACATAAGTCTTATTCACACTATCTTTAATTTTGAATGACCCTCCCCCTGCCCTTCTTTTATGCATTCTCTTCCCATGGCCTCACTTAGGCCATTACCCTCCCTATAATCTGTTCTTCTACTTACATATGTGCAATACCATACACTTAATTCCTTCCCTTTCCTCCCTCCCTTATATCTTTTTACCAGCTTACTGTTTTCTGGTACCTATTTTTGGTTCCAGTTCACACACAAGTCTATATATTTGTAACTAGGATCCACATATGAGAGAGAACATGTGACATTTGGCTTTCTGAGCCTGGGTTACCTCACTTAGTATAATACTTTCCAGATCCATCCATTTCCCTGCAAATTTCATAATTTCATTTTTCTTTACCATGGAATAGAACTCCATTGTGTAAATGTACCACATCTTTATTATCCATTCATCTGTGGAGGGACATCAAGGCTGCTTCCATTTCCTAGCTATTGTGAATAGAGCAGCAATAAACATGGTTGTGCAAGTATCTCTAAGGTAGTGAGAAGAATCCCCTGGATATATACCTAGGAGTGCTATAGCTGGATCATATGGTAAATCTATTTCTAGCTGTCTCAAGAACCTCCACACTGATTTCCACAATGGCTGCACCAGATTACATTCCCACCAACAGTGTACAAGTGTTCCTCTTTTTCTGCATCCACGTAAAAACTTATTGGCATTCGTTTTCTTGATGGTAGCCATTCTGACAGGAGTAAAATGGAATCTCAAAGTGGTTTTAATTTGCATTTCCCTGATGGCTAAGGATGTGGAACACTTTTTTAGATGTTTATATGCCATCTGTATTTCTTCTTCTGAGAACTCTCTATTTAGTTCCATACCCCATTTTTTAACTGGGTTGTTTGAATTCTTATTGTTCTGTTTTTTGAGTTCTTTGTATATTCTGGATATTAACCCTCTGTCAGATGTATAGCTGGCAAAGATTTTCTCCCATTCTGTAGGTTGTCTCTTTGCTCTATTCACAGTGTCCTTTGCTGTACAAAAGCTTTGTAATTTCATGAGGTCCCAGTGGTTGATTAGTGGTTTTATTCCCTGAGCAATTGGGGTTATTTTCAGAAAGTCCTTGCCTATGCAAATATGTTGAAGGGTTCCCCCTACCTTTTCCTCTAGCAGTTTCAGAGTTTCAGGTCTGATATTAAGGTCCCTGATCCATTTGGAGTTGACTTTTGTGCATGGAGAAAGACAAGGATCTATTTTTATCCTTTTACATACAGATATCCACTTTTCCCAGCACCACTTGTTAAAGAGGCTATCTTTCCTCCAATGAATATTTTTTGGCATTTTTGTCAAAAATCAGGTGGCTGTAGCTGCCTGGATTAATATTTGGGTCTTCTGTTCCATTGATCTACCTGTCTGTCTTTGTGCCAGTACCATGCTGTTTTTGTTATTATGGCTTTGTAATATAACTTAAAATCTGGTATGGCAATACCACCAGCCTGATTTTTGTTGTGGAAAATTGTTTTGGCTATTTGAGGTTTTTTTGTGTTTCCAGATGAATTTTAGGATTGTTTTTTTCTATATCTGTGAATAATGCTATTGGGATTTTAATGGAGATCACATTAAATGTGTAGATTGCTTTTGGTAAGATTGACATTTTCACAATATTTATTCTTCCAATCCAGGAGCATGGGATGTCTTTCCATTTCCTTGTGTCTTCTGTAATTTGTTGCTCAAGTTTTTTAAAGTTCTCATTGTAGAGTTCCTTAACTTCCTTGGTTAAGTTTATTCCAAGGTATTTTATTTATTTATTTATTTATTTATTTATTTATTTATTTATTTATTTATTTTTGAGGCAATTATGAATGGGAGAGATTCCCTGATTTAATCCTCTGCATGTTTCTTGTTAGTATATAGAAAAGCTACTGAATTCTGTGTTTATTTTGTATCCTGCTACATTGCTAAAAGTGTTTATCAGATCTAACAGTTTGAGGGTAGAGTCTTTAGGGTCTGTTATGTATAGGATCACATCATCTGCAAATAATGATAATTTGATGTCTTCCCTTCCAATTTGTATCCCTTTTATGAGTGTCTCTTGCCTTATTGCTATAGCTAAGACTTCCAGTACTATATTAAATAGAAGTGGGGAAAGTGGACACCCTTGTCTTGTTCCTGAATTTAGAGGAAAAGTTTCAAGTTTTTCCCTATTTAGTATTATGTTGGCTGTAGGTTTGTCATAAATAGCTTTTATTATGTTGAGATATGTTCCTTCTATTTCCAGTTTCTGTAATACTTTCACCATGAAGGGGTGTTGGATTTTGTCAAATGCCTTTTCTGCATCTATTGAGATGATTTTTGTCCTTCAGACCATTTATATGGTGTATTACATTTATGGATTTGCGTATGTTGAACCATCCCTGCATCTCTGGTATAAAGCCTACTTGGTCAGGGTGAATAATCTTTGTGATATATTCTTGTATTGTGTTTGCTAGTATTTTGAGAATTTTTGCATCTATGTTCATGAGGGAGATTGGTCTGTAATTTTCTTTTTTTGATCTGTCTTTGTCTGGTTTGGATATCAGGGTGATGCTGGCTTCATAGAAGGATTTGGGTAGAATTCCTTCCTTTTCTATTTTATGGGAAAGTTTGAGAAGCATTGGTGTTAGTTCTTCCAGGAATGTCTGGTCAAATTCAGCAGTGAATCCATCTGGGCCTGGCTTTTTTTTTTTTTTTTTTTTTTTTTTTTGGTTTTGCAAGGTAGGGTCTCACTCTGGCCCAGGCTGACCTGGAATTAACTATGTAGTCTCAGGGTGGCCTCGAACTCTAGGCGATCCTCCTACCTCTACCTCCCGAGTGCTGGGATTAAAGGCGTGCGCCACCACACCCAGCCTGGACTTTTTTTAGTTGGGAGGCTTTTTATAACTGCTTGGATCTCTGTAGTTGTTATAGGTCTATTTAAATGCTTTATCTCATCTTGATTTAAATTTGGTAGGTCATATGAATCAAGGAAATCATCCATTTCTTTCAGGTTTCCAAACTTAGAGGCATATATATTCTTAAAGAATGTCCGTATGATTTTCTGAATTTCTTTGGTATCTGTTGTGATGTTGCCTTTTTCATCTCTAATTTTGTCAATTTTTGTCTCTTCTGTCTTTCTTTTGGTCAGATTTGCTAAGGGTTTTTCAATCTTGTTTATCCTTTCAAAGAACCAACTCTTTGTTTCATTGATTTTTTTTTATTGTTTTTTGGTTTTCATTTTGTTAATTTCTGCCCTAACCTTTATTATTTCTTCCCATCTACTGATTTTGGTTTGCATTGTTCTTCTCTTTCCAAGGCCTTAAGGTGAAGCATTAAATTGTTTACTTGTGAACTCTCTAATTTCTTAATATAGGCACTTAGAGCTATAAATTTCCCTTGTAGGACTGCCTTCATTGTGTCCCAAAGGTTTTGGTATGTTGTATTATCATCATCATTTGATTCTATGAATTTTTTGGTTTCCTTTTTAATTTCTTCAATGACCCATGTATCATTCAATAATGTACTGTTTAGTCTCCATGAATTTCTGTATGCTCTGTAGTTTTTCTTGTTGCTGATTTGCAGTTTAATCCCATTGTGGTCAGATAGCATATAAGGGATTATTTCAATTTTCCTGTATTTGTTAAGATTTGATTTGTGTCCTAGTATATGGTCTATTTTAGAAAATGTCCCATGTGCTGCTGAGAAAAATGTATGTTCTGCAGTATTTGGATGGAATGTTCTGAATATATCTGTTAGGTCCATTTGTTCCATGATATCATTTAATGCAGATGTCTCTCTGTTTACTTTTTGCTGGGTAGACCTGTCAAGTGATGAGAGTGGGGTATTGAGGCACCCACTACTATTGTGTTAGGAGATATCTCTGACCTTAATTCTAATAGCATTTGTTTGATGAAATTGGGAGCCCCTATGTAAGGGGCATATATGTTTAGGATTGTAATGTCCTGCTGTTGGAGTGTTCCTTTAATCAGTATAAAGTGACCTTCTTTATCTTTCCTCACAAATGTTGGATTGAAGTCTATCTTGTCAGAAATTAGGATAGCCACCCCTGCTTGTTTCCTAGGCCCATTTGCTTTATATTCCTTTTTCCAACCTTTCACCCTAAGAAGGTTTCTATTTTTTATTGAGAGATGAGTTTCCTGGAGGCAACAGATGGCAGGATCCTGCTTTTTAATCCAGTCTGCAAGTCTGTGTCTTTTGATTGGGGCATTGAGGCCATTGATATTAAGAGTTATTATTGAAATATATGTATTTATTCTCAGCATTCTTCTTATTTTTTAGTTCTTCCTGTTTTCCCTTTACTCACTTGTTTTAACTGTTATTTGAGTATGGTTTATTTTTTCCTATTTCCTGTTGTGTGTGTTTTGCTTTCTCTTCAGTGTGAATGATTCCTGTGAGTATTTTCTGTAGAGCTGGTTTAGTTGCCATAAATTCCTTTAGCCTGTATTTGTTGTGGAATGTCCTTATTTCTCCATCTATTTGGATAGATAGTTTTGCAGGATAAAGTAATCTTGGTTGACAGTTTTTATCTTTCAGAAATTGGAATACATCACTCCAGGCTCTTTTGGCTTTTAAAGTTTGTGTTGAGTAATCTGCTGTGATTCTGATGGGCTTGCCTTTGTAGGTCACTTGCTTTTTCAATATATTTTCTTTGGTTTGTATGTTTGGTAGTTTAATTATAATATGGCGGGGAGAGGTTCTTTCCAGGTTTTGTCTGTTTGGTGTTCTAAAGGCTTCCTGTATCTGCACTGGCATCTCTTTCCCAATTTGGGGGAAGTTTTCCTCTCTGATTTTGTTGAAAACACCTACTATGCCTTTGGAGTGAAATTCTTCTCCTTCTACTATCCCTTGAATTCTTATGTTTGATCTTTTCATAGTGTCCCAAATATCTTGAAATTCCCATTCATACCTTCCTATTATTTTGTCTTTCTCTTTGTTGGACTGTATTAGATCTGCCACTTGGTCTTCTAGTTTACATATTCCGTTCTCTCCTTCATTCATTCTAGTAGAGAGATTTTCTACAGAGATTTTTATTTCATTGACTGTGTTCTTTATTGCTAGCATTTCTGACTGGGTTTTCTTTATTCTTTCTATTTCCGTATTTATGTCTAGTATTGACCTCCTTATTTCATTAAATTGGTTTTCTGTGTGTTCTTTGAATCCTTTGATTTCTTCTTTGAGGTCTTTGAACCCTTTCATTTCCTCTTTGAGTTCTTTGAACATAATTATAATCATTTTTTTGAAATCTTTCTTGGGGATTTCCTCTAAGTCAGCCTCACTGAAGGTCATTTCTGATATATTAGTACTTTTTGGTGGATTTATATTGTCTTGATTTTTTTGTGTTTCTTATATTGTAATGTAGAGATCTTTGCATCTTGGATTAATTTAATGCTTGGGTTTTCTAAACATCTGCAGTAATATTAGATGTATCAATCAATCTGATAATATATATCTTCAGGGTAGGAGTTTAAGGTGTTAAGTGTGGCTCTTGAGGCTCTCAGAGTAATCACAGAAGTGACCCTAGGTGTTGGGTTTGCCTGCTATAAGAGTATCAAGTGGGGTGAATGGAACAGAATACAGTCAAATTCTAAAAATTTAACTCAACAATGTACCCCTTCAATGAGATACAGCACAGAGTATTTATGCAAAAGCAGGTATTATGACAAACAGATCCTCTAACAAAGTCACAGTTCCTAAGGATGTGTCTTACCCCACACCCTTAATCCTGTCAACCGGGAGGCTAAGATTTCTGGTCTGTAGAGGGTTCCAATGTCAGCTTGTGATCAAGTGAGACCCTTCCCCAATGAATGACAGAGGAGGAAACAAATCAGGAAGCAACAAATGAGCAGCCCAAAATATAGCTTATTTAGGAATGTCAGATCTGGCCATCCATCAGGTTTAACATAGAATGTACACTGATATGGAAGGTGCAATTCGCCCTTCCAATGCAAAGCCTATATACCAGGCTTATTTGGTGGGTACTAACCTGGTGTAAACCAAGTTACCTTTTGGAATGGGTTTGATCACAGCTATGCTGCACAGCTGCTTGGGTCCTTTGCTGTGTTGTGGGCTCAGGAAGGCCATCTGTGTCTGTGGGTCACTGCTTTTGCCATGCTGGATGCTGGGTAGGTGAACTCTCTTTCCCAGGTCTCCGCTGCTTGCCAGCACTTGCGCTGATGGTGGGGGAGGGGAGGCTGTGAATGGTGGCTGAAGTCTGTCTGCTCCTCCACGCAATCCTCTTCCTCACAAGCCTCTCTGTTGGTCTCTGCCGTCCTCCTTCCACATTTCTTGAGTTTGCGAAGAGGTGGTGTGAGTGGAGAATCCCCTCACCTGGCTTTAAAATCCTGCAGCTCAGCCGGCTCAGGCAGAGCCTGGCAGCTGCCACAGCGTGGAGCTTGCCGCAGCTGTGAAACCACTTCTGTGGGCTCCAGACACTCTAGATCTCTCCTACTTCTCTGCTGTGCTTGATAGTTTACTATACACCTCACTTTTTAGTAGAAGAGTGTATTTTGCTAGGGTTTGTTTTGCTTTTTTCCCCTACCCTGTTTTGGCGTGGTTCCTATGTTGCCATCTTCAGCACGGATCCCCCTATAGACAATATTTTAAAACAATATTCCACTCATGAATTTCAATTGTTCTGTATTGAAAAATAAAGGAAATAGCACATTTCTGTAGTGAGCACCTGTAAGTATATTTTGCACAAACATACATGTAAGTCAATATTTAAAATTGTGATAATGAAAAATAAGCTTGGTTCTTGCTTATTATTTTTCATTTAATCTATATTACATTCCTGTCAACCTAAGGGATAATATAAATCGAAACTGTTTTTAAGATTTATTTCAACAATTCTTATGGGTGAGAAACTAATTGAATGCAAAGTCCATGGGACTGGAAGAACAGATTTTAAAGACACCTCATAGTATTGACTTTTATCCTTCATTAGAAATGAAGAAAGTAATTCTGCTCAATAAAAATTCATTTCCAATTCTTTTAAAATATATTTTAGTTTTATTTATTTATTGGACTGAGAGAAAGATAGAGGGAAGGAGAGAGAGAGAGAAAGAGAGAGAATATGGGCACTCCAGAGCCTGCAGCTGCTGCAATGACCTCCAGACATGTGTACCACTTTGCGCATCTGGCTTATGTGTATCCTGGGGAATCAAACCTGGGTCCTTTGGCTTTGCAGGCAAATTCCTTAACTATTAATCCATCCCTCCAGTGCTCCATTTTTTCCACATCAAATTCTATCATTTTATCTAGTAACAACAACACATTAAAATTATCTTTTAAAATATTTTATTTTATCTATTTATTTGACAGAGAGAGAGAGAGAGAGAAAGAGAATGGGCACTTTGTGGCCTCTAGCTACTGCAAAAGAACTCCAGACACATGCCCCCCCCTTGTGCATCTGACTTATGTGGGTCCTAGGGAATCGAACCTGGGTCCTTTGACTTTGCAGGCAAGTGCCTTAGCTGCTAAGCCATCTCTCCAGCCCTAAAATTATCTTTTAATAAAAAGATTAACTCAGGATCCATGACTTTCTAATGTGTGTTTCAACTTTTAGTAAAAAGTAATAATTTTTACCCTTCTTGAAAATTCCAAGTTGTACTGTTATAAACTTTTATAAATGTATATCAAGTTCATCAACTTTTAATTAAAAATCACTTGGCTGGGGAAATGGCTTAGCAATGAAGGCACTTGCTTGTGAAGTCTAAGAACACAGACTTAATTCCTCTGTAACCACATAAGCCAGATACTCAAGGTGGCACATGTATCTGCAGTCTGCAGTGGCAAGAGGTTGTGGCATGATCTCTCTCCGCACCCCTTTTTCTCTCATAAATAAATAAATGAATAAATAAATCAATAAATAGTGTTAAATTATGTAGAATACAAAAACAACCAATAGAAACTATATTCTTACAAACTCCTAACGTTCATTCATAAGTTCAACCTTATCTTTTGTTTGCATGTTCATACTATGATTCATTTAAAACAATAAAGATAGAGGGGAACAAAAAAGTATGGCTGTACAATTAGCATTTTACTTCCATATCCAAACTGTTTGTTTCTTTGGGAGAAACACTGAAACTTTGTGTGGTAGTTTAAGCTTTGTGAGTAAGATGACTTCTCTTCATAAACATCATACCTCAAGTCAGCTATTATAATCAATGTCTTATCATCCCATAGTGAAGGATACTTTCAAATTTGACAGATTGGCCTTTGGGTAATGTGTAATTTTTACTACATTGCTAAGTCACTAGTTAATTCAGCTGACCTCTTTATTCATAGAAAAATATTATGAATTAAGGATTTGATAAATTGGTCTATTCTTGAAAGGAAGCTCCTTAATGTAGATCACATCTGAAAGATATTTTCCTTTAACTATAACTGTATCACCAACTGAATATCCAGCTGCACAAAATAAGTACATAACCACATTTGCCAATAGACCACAGGCTTGCAAGTTGAGACAATGTTAACTTAATATAAAATTTTGTTATTATTTATTTACAATGGATGCATGTGATTATCATAGACTAGGGGCCTTTTGGGCTCAGTCTGCATGTAGACATGCTGTGGCATTGTCCTAAAGGGCAATTTATCATCTTTTCCTTTCCTCCATAGTTAATTTTTCTCCTTCCTCCATTACTCTCAATAATTTACCTTGCTTTGTGTTGCAATGGAAACATTGACACAGTAAGAAGAGAATTTCAGACTTCACTATTATGTGTATTAGCAGTGAGCATTAGTTTTCAACCTGTGCATGCTTACCACCATACAGTCACTATAAGCAATCCCTTCACTTGCAGGACATATGTCTTCTATGTGACCTGACCAAGTTTATCCTCCCAGCAAGTCTCTCTATGTCACAGATCAGTGTTTTGCTCTCTGCTGGCTTTCAGATATTATATATAACCTATCATTTAAAAGATCACACACACACACACACACACACACACACACACACACATTCTGTCTTCACACCCTCCCCCCATCTTCAGTTCTTTGATCCTTTCACCAATAAAAAAAAACTCTTGCAAGAATTGCCTGTGTGCACTTCAATGAATCCCTTACTTTTCTTAAACATTTCTTCAACAAAGTTTTCACTTCCCTGAAGTTTCCCTTCCTTCCCAAAAGGACAACTCTCAAGGAAGCCACCAATGATTTTCCCATTGCTAGGTATAGTTTCACTTTCCAGATTTTCTTTTATTTGAAATATGATTTGCATTATTGTCTGTTTCAAACTTGTTTCTATTTATTCCTTCTTCCTTGGTTTGCTCATTCAGTTTCAGTACTCCCTCTAACTTAATCAAATATTTAAATTGGTGTATTTCAATCTTTGAGATTTATGCCCTTTCAAACTGGCATATCACCTGCCTATCTACCACCCACTCAATGTGCATGATCTCTAATGTTCAGATGATATCAGTAGAGGGCAACACTTTTTATCCTATTATCCAGGTTGAAAGTCTTCCTTAGAGCTTTACTTTCATACCCTTTGGCTGCTGCCTACTCTTCCGAAAGCACTAGGATCACACACCTGGAATATTATATGACATCCTGTGAAGCCTTCTTGTCTGTACTTTTCTTGGCTCACTACCAAGGACTGACCTAATGATATTTAAAATTTTGTAGGCACATATCATTCCTCTATCGAACCCCTCAAAATATTCTATTTCCCTTAGAAAAAACTTTCAAGATCTCACAGTAAAATAACCTACACAGCACTAAGCAATCCTTTTCTCTCCCATCAACTCCTAATCTTCAGTTTTCCATTTACTACCCTATAGAATAAGCATTGGTAGCTGCAGTAACAACATGCCAACCACACACTGTCTTTGGGAAATTTTCTCTATTTCTTTTACCTAGAATGTTCTACCTTCAAAGATGATTTAGGTTAACTCTTTCCTTTAAAGTATCAACTCAAATACCATCCACTTAATAAAGCTACTTCAAAAATGTTTTCAATATTGATTTTGGCTTAACTGTCTGAAGAATTCTACTCTCATTTAACAAATTTATTTGTTTTTTTTATATTTATAATTCATCTTGTACAAAATAGCATTTAAGTTTCTAATATGCAAGGGTTCTTTCTTGTTTCACTGAGTGACAAATCTGCTCTACATAGAATGCAGCATGTTCCATTACAGGAATCCAAAACCTTTCATTTGGTGGGATAAATGAGGGAGGGTGATCTTCAAATTGAAAGAAGGTGCTACTTCTGAAGAGCAGAATTAGGGTGGATCAAAAATGCTTTAGATATAAAAAATATGTTGTTAATAATAATAAATATTTAACAAAGATGCTTTAGACATATGGTCTTATAGGAATTTGAGGTATCTGTGTGCACTCACACTGCTCTTTCCCAGTGGCTACTGCATGAAGTGTACCTTTGGACATGCCATGGTCAAAAAAAATGTATAATTCCATATATCTGAAGCATTTCCAAATAACATAAAGTTTTCATATGTCTGTGTTATATCAATAAACATTTTTTAATATTTTATTTATTTATTAATTTGAGAGAGAGAGAGGAAGAGACAGAGAGATAGAGATGGGTGTGTCAGAGCCTCCAGCCACTGTAAGCAAATTCCAGATGCATGTGCCCCCTTGTGCATCTGGCTTACATGGGTCCTGGGGAATTGAACTGGGGTCCTTAGGCTTCACAGGCAAACACCTTAACTGCTAAGCCATTTCCCCAGCCCCCTCAATAAACATTTTAAAATTTACATTTAAAGACTGTCCCACAATGCTTAAATCTGAGCCAATTATTTACACCCTCTAGGATAATGGAATGTTACTATAACCTAGAACACAGTCTGTTGACAGGATTAGACATCATTACCAGAATCACCTATAAGCTTGATAAATGTGGTTGATAAATTCATTTTATATAATGTGTCCTTTTCTCTTCTTCAAGATTCTCAAAAACTTTATAATCCTTTTGATGAAACTATGGCCTTACATATCTCTTGAATTATCATTTCTCTGGCTCTCCTAGAAACCCCATATTTCGAAATCCTTACTTTCATATACTATCTTGTTCATCAAGAACACTTTGTAAATATCTGTAGAATGAAGAAATGGTAAATAAATTGGTTATACCAGTGCATGGATGGACTATTCCTTGTGACTTCTGCTGATAGAGAGATAGTTCATTTGCCTAATGGAGCCTGCAACTGACAAAGGCCAACTCTATCTTGATTGAGAATGAACATGCTTATAAATCTGAGAAAATGATATGACCGGGCTAGCCCTTAGAATTTTGCTGCCACAATGATAATAATAATGATAATGATGATGACATCAATAGCTCACTTTTAGAAAGTGGATGCTCTGTGCTGGGTATTTCTGAGCTCTTTCATTCCACTCTAATTCATTCAACTCTCACATTCACAATCTTGCTGAATTGCTACCCTCATGTTATAGAAGGAGAAGCTATTAAGTAGCTTTCTCAATGCTATTCAGCTTGAATATAGCAGGACTAGATACTAACCCCAAATAATCTGAGCATAATGTATGAAATAAGAGGTTTAGCATAAAATAGTCTGGCAAATATATTACTGAGCTTCATTTTAGACATGTGGACTGCTAAGAACTTCCAAATTAATAATGTCTTCTTAAAAGCAGCTATATTTTGAAAAGATCCTTTGGCACTGCTGTAAGCAAAGAAAATGTGGGACTGTGGAAATTCAGGTGGCATGGAGTCTCACTCACAAGGGTGGTGTTAAACCACATTTATACAGCTCAACAGGCCCTTCATGATAGATGAAGCAATATTCATCTACAGGGCCTATAAATATTGTTTTCAAAATCTTACAAACTCATTCTTACAATCCCACAATCCCATTAGGGTAAGCTGGTAATACCCATTCTACTTGACTATCTATGATATTCCAAGGTACCATCTATAGATCTACAAAAACCTATAAGGAAGAACCTCAGAATTCAGAAACCTCTGGCCAACAGTTTTGAATAGTAAACAAATAACCCCTAAAATGAAAAAAAAAAAAAAAAGCTAGAAGTTCAAAATTGTTCCCAAATATCCTTTATGAAAAATAAGGTATAATGACAGATTCATGAAGGGCTAAACTCTTGAACATACTACAATAATTCCCTTGGTGATATCTGTTGACCAATTGAGTGACCTGCTTATAAATACAAGAAAAATCTTACTTGTTAAAAAGATAATTTATAACTTTATCTCACCTTATTTTCTCTTAACTTCTGTTTCTCTTCTCTTGTTCTTACTAATCTAGTCAAGCAGTTAACAGAGCTCTGAAAGTGTCAATAAATTCTCAACAGAAAAATAACAACATATAGTTTTTCTTAATATGTTAGGACATACTATTAAAATTAACCGAATGTACACCTTTGTTCATAAGCACTAGTCATTAACTGGATCAAGTCTTCCAAAGAGGAGTAAATGCTGGTGAAACCCCAACTTTATGACAGTTTATGTAAAGTGTCAGCAGGTCACTTTAGGAAAACACAAAACCCCTCTGTCCTCAGGTTCAATATGCATGTTTGGACATCTGATTACACCAGAATTGGAAACAGTATTTTTTTCTTTGAAGTACTATAGTTAACCAGAATTCTGGTTATTTTCACCTATCACAACAAATCACCCTAAATTTATCCATTTCATCATCTTTCTAGGTGGTGTGAGAAAATGAATAAAAAGAAGTGAAGATGTTTACAAAGTGAGCTAATCCAGGGCTATAAATGCCATATATTCTCTCTCATATGTGGGTCTTAGCTTTGAATTTCAAATTAGTGGTATAAGTCAGAATTAGTTTCTGTAGAAGCCATGAAGCTAGAAAGGAGTTGTGGAGTGAGGTTTTGTAGAAAGGGGTAGTAGTGGGGGAGAAAGGTGTAAGCAGAGATAGGAGAGAAGAGTATGTTGGGAGGATGAAAAAAAAAAAGAATGTATGAATAAGCCACATGGAAACCTGCTACTTGGCAAGACACTTTAAACTATAAATTTTATAAAAATATTAAAACACAGGCCTTCTATATGAACAGACAAAGCTGCTCCCAGAACTCAAAGGGTATTAGCTGAAAGTAACTGTGCAAGGCATGAGAAATCTGCTGAATTGTCAGTGGGGATGGCTACAAAGGGCCCAAAACAATATTGACTGATGTCATTGCTTTTTGTTTCCCACCAAAACTTTAGTTTAAGTCTTGATTGCAGAAGACATCACATGCTTCAGTTACAGGAAATAAAGAAACCAAGCTGAACAACTTAGAAACTTGTTAGAAACTTTTGTTAGAAACTAAACAAGAAGCCACTCCCTACCCAGAAGCTTTCTTCTTGCAAGAAAGTCCTACCTTGCAGACTGCTGAAGGAGAAAAATCAACAGTCCTGTGTCCTGTTCAGCTGTGAGCACTTGTATTTTACAACTGACCTGCCAGGCAAGATGTGTCCATCAGTGCAACAGTGGCATGAAAGTTATGGATGTAACCAACTTCTCTCTAATTGGATTTAAGGACCTCTCCACAGAAGTAAATCATGCCAGGTACTATAAATCTAGCCAAAACCCTGTGGCTAAGAATAGAGGTTCTAGAAGGGAATGCAATACTATGTGGTTATGCTACAGAGATAGCATGTAAAAATATCTTGGAAATATCTGTTTGTTCCCATTGATTTGTACTGTTCAAAGCTTCCATCACAAAAAAAGGTCTTTTTACTATGCAAAGGTCAAAGGTTAATACAAAGATGCATAGTTTGCACAGTTGCCAAAGAGAAATGACTACTGTATACTCAGCCCTAAACATGGCATCTAAACCATTCCCTCCAAGGCTCAGGAAACATCATGGAAGAGGGAGCAGAAAGAATCTCATAGCAGGAGAATAGGGAGGTGGGGCTGTGTAGTGTTGTCTTCTGGATATGGCTTGGCCCTTACAGTCATACACTCATAGCAGCTGTGGTTTCCTGCATAAAACTGAGCTTGTCAACATTTTATCATGGATGGGGGTCCATGAAAGCCCATACCTCTCCACGTAGCTGGTGGAAGTTGATTGAGGAGTAGTCATATCTTTCAGTACATAGACATGGATGGGTTGCCCGTGCCCCAGTAAACAACCTCCCAATCAGAATCATGAAAACAAACGTAATTTAATTCAGCTAGTCAGAAAAAAAAAAAAAAAGAACAATTAAGCAAACAAACACCCAAGGCTTGAAATATTATGGAATTAAGTGGAAGAAGAATGCTCTTGGTAGGAGAAAGAAAGGGACAAGAAAGGGTAATTGGGGAGGAGTGGGAGCTGAATGTATCATATATATGTATGAAAGTAGCAAAGAGACAGACAGAGAGGGAGAGGGAGACAGATATAGATGGGCGTGCCAGCAGTCTCTCAGCTGCTGTGAACGAAATCCAGATGTATGTGCCCCCTTGTGGTCAAGTGCGGCATTGCGCCCTTGTGTCACTTTGCATCTGGCTAAACGTTGGACCTGAAGATTGGAACTGGGTTATTAGGCTTAGCAGGCAGGCGCCTTAACCGCTAAGCCATCTCTCCAGCCCAAGTATCCAAAGATTTTAAAAAGTGAAGATCTTAAACTGTCTTTGAGAAGGAAGGCAGCCCGTTAGCATGTTAACTTATTTTCCTCTAATGCTATGGAAATGACCATTGCAAAGGTTAATATGACTACCTTTATACACATTAAAGTGCATCATCAGTGGTCAGCTATTCTAGGAATGAAGTGTTTGTTGGTGAATAAAATGAAATATTTGTTTCTTAAGCAAATGTTTACCTTGTAGTAAGCTAGAGCTCATGCAAAGCTTGTTTGACAATTTTAAATTAAGTTTAGCTTGATGTTCAGAAGGTCCCCACCTATACCAAATATACTTTAATATCCAGAGAACATTTGAAGCATGTTACCTGAAATAATCGCACAAATGTTTCAGAAGTAAGTGAATGTTGTTTTGGTGTCTTTCTTAGCAATGACATTGTTAGGTAAATACCTTTTAACAAATATCTATAATGGTTAAAAACACAGTAACTCTTATAGAGAAAAGATATTCTCAAGATGCTTGGACCTGTCTACCTACAGATAGGAGAGACCTTGTGATCAAGGCTACAGACTTAAGCGGGTTCCACACTTGTAAATTCAGCTAATTGAATAGAAAATGTTTACAAGTACATGGTACTGACTGTGTACATGTCTTTTTCTTGTCATTATCCTCGAAACAATAAACTCTAATAAAAATCTCCATAAAATTTATATTTTATAAGGTATTATAATTTAATCTGGAGATGAAAGTCTATGGATGATATTATATGCAAATATTAGGCCATTTCATTTAAAAGACTTGAACATACGTAAATTTTAGTATGCAGGGTACTGTACCCAACTCCCTACAGATCCCAAGAGCTGACTACTGTGTGTGCAGTGCTGGAGGACAGTTCATGTGCATGAAGCCTCTCTTCCAGTCCACACAGATGCCCACTGGCTGCAGACCCAGGACGGGGCTTTCTCTTCCCAGTGCTAACCTATCTGTCAACTTTCTTGCCTGCTCCAAGGAATGGGGGAGGGGCAACTCGCCCACTTGTACAGTTTGAGAAAATGGTTGATAGCTGCAGCTACATTACACCATGACTTTTGTTTTGAACACCTGGCCAGAGAGTCTTTCAGTTTTAACTCACTGTAAGGAGGGACAGCCCTGGAACATTTGTTTCGGCACATTGAGAGACGGGTACTCAGATTAATCATTGGTGCGACAAGGCATCTTTACCAGTGAAAAACAATGCAGGGTGAGGACATCTGCACACTTATATTTAAGGGAGCATATTTGAGCGCAAATTGGGTCATCGCAGGAAATATAAAGCATTATTCCCCTGAGATTTGAAAGGGAAAAAATGTAATTACTTCTTCCACCAAGCATGATTCTTTTCAATACCCTTCATTTTTGTCCCCTGGAAATGAAAAGAGGTTTACATTAAAAAGGCATTTCCTCTGACTCCATGTCCTTGAGCCACACAAATGTAAACCATTCCCTCCCTCCTTCTTTTGAAGAAAAAGGGGGCTTCAATCTTTCCTTCTGAACACAGTCCATTTAAATAAGGAGATGGAGTCCCATCTTTTCGATCAGTCCTATTGTTTGACTTGTCAGTAATAACACTTGAGCTGAAATTGTACAGGCGTCCTGCTAATTTAGTAATTATTGACATGGTGCTGAGCAGGAAATGATAGCAAACAGAAGGAACTGTTAAGGAGAAATGAAATAAAAGATGTTCATATCATTGTTGAATAATGGTTGAGATCATTTTGTGCTTTAAGTAGACCCAAGACACCTTTTTCCATTTTCCTGACACATTTATAATTTATGCTTTGTAATAGTTCCAAATATTTTTAGGACACTGGACTTTGTTTGAGAATCTTGCCCAACTGAATGAGAATCACGGAGCACACACACAGACAGTAGGAGATGTGACCTGCCGCGCTTCCCATTTAAGTGACAGCCCCTTTCTCTCTAGCCAGACTCTTCTCTACGTGTTTTTTTTTCTCCTTTTTTTTCTTTTTAAGTTTGCATGTCTGTTTATTATCACCTGAACTGTAGATAAGATCTCTGTAGCTAGGATAGGCCAAGGCAACCCTTGCTGTTTCATAGGAAGATGGTATTATCATTTGTTAGTGAGTTCTTAAATTTGGAGGCATTGTTAGTTATAAGAACTCTGAAGTTTCATAAGCATGGATATTCATGACTCATTTGAATACAGTTGCATTTCTGTACATTAATCTAACTGTACTGAGGCAAAGGGCATGTTAGGATATAGTGTGCATGTATGTATAGAGGCTGGTCATTCACATGTTCAGCAAAACTATTAGAAAATTGGAAATCATTTTAGAATATAAATATTGGTTTTGTAAAAGTATACTGTGTGTGTTTCTATTCCTGTTGCTAGACAAAGAGAAAAATATCTTTTATGTGGTCATCATGTTTGTAACAAGTATGTATCATACAATGATTTGTCAGAGCTAGAAGGCAAATGATTAACACAGCAAATATTGCAACAGAATGGTTGCATTACACTTCCTTTAATGTGTCCTGTAATCAAATCACCACAATTATCAAAGTCATTGGATACGTTTAAAATACAGTAATATTAGCTTTTACAATTGTTTCACCAACCAGGATGGTGTGTACTCAACTATGCAAGACAAACAAGTACTCTGTAAAGGATGGGAAAGAAATCAACATTAGAGTCTTGGAGGGCTAGGTTGGGAAAAGTTAAGATGACAATGGCAATGACCATGTGGGTCCTCACTAAGAGAGAAGTTAGATGTGCTGATCTAGTGAATCAGGAGCCATCTGGAGCAAGATGTAGGGAGAAACTTACTTATTTCTCCTAAGGAAATGGACTGTTCATGTTTTAAGTGGTGTAAACTGAACCTTGAAAGTGAATTTCTACAATGCAGCCTCATGTCATGGTTATGATAGCCATTGGAACGTTATCTCTCTGAATTTTGAGTCAGGTTTTCACACAGTACCTTGTGTTGCTCCTTTTAATTTTATTTCTTGTCCTTTTTTAAAAATAATTGAGATTATTTTTATAAAAATTAGAGAAAAGAACTGGTCTAAGATGGGATCAGGGGAAGGGGTGGAATAGAGAAGGGTGTTTAGTAGAAGGTGAATCAAAATTTAAGATTTTAGAAATAAGCATTATAGAAATCTGCTTCTTTGCTAATATATGGAGAGGGAGAGAGAGAGAGTTTGGGCAGAAGTATCCTGCAGTGGTAGATAATATTGTACCTAGAAACCATAAGTTATTTTTTGAAAAATTTTAGAGTCAGAAGCAGGATGCTTCTAGCAAGTTGTTGGCCAGGAAGGCCCCTGATGCTTCCATGTTTCCAGAAAAAGAATCAGGCTATTGCCAAGGCTCTTGGTTGTTCTCACGTACTAGATGGTAAGATCCTACTTCTGAAGACTCCACATGCTGGGGCTGTAAGTCCCTGAGAAATTGAGGTAGAGCTGAGCTGGAAGCCTCCTCCCTGTTGGCTATCAAGATACGTGAGAGAACTCTGCAGCCTGTAAGGGAAGAAAAGTCATCAAGCTTTATGGCTGCTCAGATAGGCCAAATGTACCAAATGATGCAGAGGTGGCATTTCTGTTAACAGAGAAAGACAACTAAATTCTGAATAGATTTGAGGCCCTCTCCATGGGAGGGAAGCCATTCCTGTTACTGAAAACCTTACCAAAAGTCTGTATGGCTGGGGAGATCTTAAACCTGGATGGCAGGGAGCTACCACTGCTGTCAGACTAAATGGATATATAATGCTCACCGAACTTCCCTCTAAATACTTATGCTTATGCCCATATATTAATGCTACTCTCACTTTTGGTTAGAGAAGTTTCTCTTTTCAGATGGCAGTGACCATAGTGTCTCAAAACTTACGAAAATGACAGTGGAGCATTCAGCCCCAAGTGAGATATCTCTATCACACTTTCCAAGGCTCAGCGACCATTGTGAAGAGATGAATTTAAAGGAGAGGAGGAGTGTTTACAATACAGTTTCCAGATACAAAGTGACCTTGGTGTTCACTCACAGTGGCTGATACTACCTAAACAAGCCCTGAATAATAAGAAGGAAAAAATGATGAAATCAACATAGGAGACTAGTTGGAAAGAAGACAGGCTTCAGTAGCAGGGGAATTGAGGAGGGAAAAGAATGTGGTAGAGGATTATAATCATGATATATTAGCTATGTTGATGGAAGTTGTCAATAAAAAGTTAAAAAAGAAAATAGATTTGGCATAGCATGAGTTTAGACATGAGATCATGGATTTTACAAATACATTCTCCTGCACAGTTCCCTTGTATTATGAATATCACCATGCCTTGCAGCCTTTACATTAAAAAAGCTCATTTGTTATCTAAATATTAGTAATATTGAAGGAGTAATGTCCAAAAGGACAACACAAATGATACAGATGAGAAAATACAATTTCCCATTAGAAGCATAAAGTTTACATAGTAAATACTTTTGAAGAATTACATAATATATGTATTCAAACAAACATAGCTCATGTTCCACTGAAAAAATGTATACATTACGAATTTCTTTTTGGTTGTGTTTCAAAATAATATCTGAGTATTCTTTTGAATGGCTCAGAGTGTAGTGAATTCTTACTTTCATTTGTCTCTACTGCTAAGTAGAGGTTGCACAGGGCAACTTTGCCTATAGTTAGAACACGCCCTTTACTTACTAGCATATGAAGAATTATGTTCCATTCACCAACATATCATTTTCAAACATTTCTATTTGTTTTCCTTTCCTGCTTTTCTCCCCTCTTCTCCCTTTTTGCCCTTCCCCCACATCTGTATCATATGTACCTTTTGTTGCCCCCAATTTTTTCAATACCTTTTCTTCCCCTCTTATGGATTTCTATCTACTTTTATAGCCTACATGTATTCTCACATTCCCTTATTTAATATATATGAATATTAACATTTAGGATCTATGTATAAAAGAAAATGTAGGATTTTTGTCTACCTGGGCCTTGTCTGGCATAATATTTTCCAGTTTTGTCCAATTTTAGGTAAATTTCATTTTATTTACAGTGAATAAATTTCCATTGTTGTCTGTATACCACATTTTCATTATCAGCAATCTATTGATGGGCATCAAAGGTAATCCCATTTCCTAGATATTGTAAATGGAGCACCAATATACATAGAAGTGCAAGTATTTTTATGGTAGGAAAGAGTCCTCTGGGAATATTCCCAGCAGTGACATAGCAGAGTGATAAGATAGTTCAATTTATATCTTTTTAAAGAAACCTCCACACTGATTTCCACAGTGGCTGCACCCATGTATACTCCCACTAACTGTAAGTAAGTGTTCTCTCTTCCCCACATTCTTGTCAGAATTTGTTGTCATTATTTATTTTCTTGATGTTAGCCATTCTGACTGGGCTGTGAATATGACTTAGCAGTTAAAGAAACTCGTTTGCAATGCCTGCTGGCCCAGATTCAAGTACACTGACACCCATGTAAAGCCACATGGGCATTCATTTGTCTTGGCAAGAGATGATGGAACAGGCATACACACATGCACACACACACACACACACACACACACACACACACACACAATATAAATTTTAAATTAAAAACCAGAAAGCTAAAGTACTAAAAAGGTAGAAGAAGAATATAGCAGATGATGGAGAAGCTTTCTATTCTCCTGGATTGGCCAAATTAATATTATGAAAATAGCTATGTTATCAAAAATTATCTATAGATTCAATATAATTTCTATCAACAGTCGAATGAAATTATTCTTAAACTAGAAAAAGCAATGCAAAAATTTATATGGAAACACAAAAGATTGCTCATAGCCAGAGCAATCCTAATCAGAAAGAATGCAACTGGAGATATCATAGCTTCTTACTTAAAATTATACAATGGCAGCATGGTATTGGCGCAAAACATATATAGTGCCATAGACATAGACATAGATCGATAGAATAGAGTAGAAGAATAGATGAATAGCATAGCATAGCATAGCATAGCTTAGCATAGCATAGCATAGCATAGCATAGCATAGCATAGCATAGCATAGCATAGCATAGCATAGCATAGCATAGCGGAATCAGAAATAAACTCCCACCATTTGTGGCGGTTTGATTCAGGTATCCCCCATAAACTTTTGTGTTCTGAATGTTTAGGTCCCCAGCTTGTGGCAATTTGAAATTTGAAGTCTCCTGGATGCAGTATATTGTTGGTAGAAGTCTAATGTGTTTATAGCCAGCTTCTCTTTGCCAGTGTTTAGCATGCTCTTCTATTGCTGTTTTCTACCTGATCTTGGCCAGGAGGTGATATCCAACCTCTGTTCATGCCACTGTTTACCCTTGCTATCATGGAGCTTCCCTTTGAGTGTATAATGCAAAATAAGCTGTTTCCTTCCACAAGCTGCTCTTGGTCAAGTGTTTTCTGACAGCAAGCTCACTGCAACACTAAAATTGGTACCAAGAAGTGGGATTATTGATGCTAGAAACCTGACTGTGTGGCTTTTGGCCTTTTGGAGCTAATTTTTGAGAAGGATGTGGAAAGATTTGAAATCTTGGTCTAAAAGACATCTTGCAGCACTATAAGTACAACTTGATGGGCCATTATGGTCAGACTTGAAAGACCTGAATGCAATAAACACTATGGACTGTAAGGCTTGGTTTATGAGGGATAGAAAGAGCTTTACTAGAACTGGGCTAGAAGCAGTTTATGTGAGAGAATGGCTGTTATGCTCATGTTCTTAGAACTTGTTCAGTGTTGAATTGTGTAGAAATGGACTGGTGTGAGCAGAGGGATATGGCACAGAAAGAATTGAAATATTTGGGCTGAAACTGCTGCCCCTTTAACTGCAATTGTTTGAAAGATTACAATTATTGTGATTGGGGCAACTGACCTACAGTAGGACAGTAGGAAGAATGTATACTCTTTTGAAGAAAGGGGCCTGAATGTTGAAGGACTGTCCTGTTCTTCAAAGCCTGGTTTATTTCCTCCCTGGGTTAACAAGTTGGTAGTCCACCTGATACTAGGGTGTATAACAAATGCAAGCAATAGAGGGTCATTGAATTTTCAGCTCAGTTTTGTATTTTGGAAATGGCCATGGGTACTGTAAGCAGGCTTGCTGGATTACCAGCCTTGAAGCCTGATGGAGCCATGAGGATGAACTGTGGGTTGTGGTGGAGGACCAATGAAAATGCTGGGACTATGGGATGACTACCTAGGAGAGCTGCTAGAAATGCATGAAGGTTTTCAGGGCTCTGAGTAGCTTAATTGGAGGGGTGTACTTGGAACTTCAGAGACTTGTCACAGATTAGAATTATTGGATTTAGAGACTCATCACTGGTTAGAGTTGTCAGACTTAAAGCTACAGAGTTTGATGTTTGCCATGTTTGTTTTAAATCTTGTATTGGTGGAACATTTCTTTGCTATGTCCAATGTCATCTTTTACAGTGTGCATGTTTATTCCTTATAATTATGTTTTTTGTTTGTTTGTTTTTGGTACTACAGCTCAGTTAAAAGACCTTGGACTATAGAAAATTTTCAGTGCCTAGAATGGGATACCTTCCAGTGAATTGTTGGCCAAGGAGGTCACAGATACCCCTAAAACATTATAAGCCCTTGGTTTCCCATCAGGAATAGATGGTAAGACCCTATTGCTAAAGACTCCACATACTTGGGCTGCAAGGTCACTGAGAAATCCTGTTGGAGCTTAGTTGAAAGCCTCCTCCATGTGGACCAGCTGAAAAAAAAAAGCTGGAAAAAGCTATGCTGTATGCATGTATGCAGCATGTATGTAGTTCAATGGGAGAGAGAGAGAAAACACCAGTGAAGATACTCAACAGTGAACAAGGAAAGCTTTAACTCTGTCTAGCCAGACCAAATGAGTCAATGGGTGAAATAGTGGCATGTCTGTTACGGGGGAAACCAACTGCTCTCTAATTGGACTGGAAGCCCGGTCCATGGGAGGGAATACATGCCTGATACTGAAAACCTATGACAGGGGTAATTATGAGCCCTAGGGGTGTACCGTCTGCTGGTATCTGCCTAAATGTATATACTTTGCCCACCAAACTGCCCAGTAAGCAATTCTCTTAATGTCTATACCAATATATTAATGCTACTCTCACTTTTGGTTAGAGAAGCTTCTCTTTTTCAGATGATGGTGACCTTGGGATGACTCAGAAGGCACCATCGTGTTGAGAAGAAGTGACAGAGGAAGGTTCAGCACTGAAACATCTCAAACACACCTTCCAAAGCTTAGAGTCCATTGAGGAAGAGGGGGCAGAAAGACTGTAAGAGCCAAAGGAAGAGTAGGACTCCTTACAACGTGCTCCTCCAGACACAAAATGGCCTGAATATCCATCACCTCACAGTACCTGACACTACCTACACAAAACCATCATAATAGGAGGAAAAGATCATGACATCAAAATGAAAAGAGAAATTGATTGTGAGGGGGAGGGGATATGATAGAGAGTAGAGTTTCAAAGGGGAAAGTGGGGGGGTGAGTACCATGGGATATTGTCTACAATTAAGAAAGTTGTCAATAAAACAAAGAAGGTGGACTATGGGAATGTTTGAACATAGTTGGGATTGATAAAAACTATGGGGACTTTAAAATTGGACTGAATGCATGGCATTTTATATCATGGATGGTTATCAGTTTATGAGGGTCAGGGGCAGAATGTGGTGGTTTTATTCAGGTATATCCTGACATCACAGAGCTTCTCCTTGAGTGTATAAACAAAAATAAATATTTTCTTCCCACAAGCTGCTTTTTGTCAGGTATTTTCTGCTAGCAATGAAAACCTAACTGCAACAACACTATAGCCAGCTAATAATTTACAAAGGAATCAAAAAGGGATTGCAATAAGAAATTATCTATTCAACAAATGATGCTGGAAAAACTGGATAAAAACCTGAAAGAATGCAATTAGATCCTCATCTCTCACCTTGAACAAAAATCAGTTCAAAAGTGAATCAGAAACCTTAATTTAAAAGCAGAAATACTGAAACTGCAAGAGCAAAATATAAGGGATACACTTAAAGTTATAGGTTTAAGCAAAAACATTCTTAGCAAGAATCTAATAGCACAGAAAATAGTCTTACAAGTCATCAAATTGGATGACACAACCTTTAAGTTTCTTCAAAGCAAAGGAGTAAAGAATGGAAGAAAATCTTTGCCAGTTATAACTGTTAATAAATGCAAAGCACTCCATTAATATATCTCAAACTGAAATTAGCACTATCCAAGCTAGAGTAGCTTTCCTTCTTTCTTTGCTATAAAAAATATATCATGTCCTATTAACCCTACCTTCATAAAATATGGATTTTCACTTCACACAGAGTCATGTGAAAGAATGTGTTGGGGGGTGAAAATTTTGGGAAACATAAAATGCTTCTGAAAATGCAATAATCAAAACATAATGCAAAACCAAAGGCTTAATTAATCCAGGGGGCTTCTGGCAATGCTTGCCTGTGCTGTATTGAACAACTTCTGTTCTGAACCTGTAACACATGCACTTTGCACTGTGTTTGCCATCGTGCCACATTATGCCAATGGATGCTGCCTAAAGTACTCCAGCTCAGATTTGACAATATTGTATGTTCTAATTGTACATACAGTTTTCTGCTCTTATAGAAGCAAACTGCTTAGGGAAAACAAATCATTTAAGAATTTTAGTGTTTTTCTACCATCATTTCTCAGCATACATAACATTAATCAATCTTTAAATTGTATTTCATTTTAAAAATTGCAGTTTGAGTTTTTCACCTGAGTGTTATCAAAAGCTTGGGCTTGAGAAATGGCTCAGCAGTTAAGGAACTTGCCTGCAAAGCCAAAGGACCCAGGTTCCATTCCATATATATATATATATATATATATATATATATATATATATATATATATATATATATATATATATATATTTATGTGTGTGTGTGTGTGTGTGTGTGTGTGTGTGTGTGTGTGTAAGTATAGGTCTGGAGGGATGGCTTAGTGATTAAGGCATTTGCCTGCGAAGCCAAAGGACCCAGGTTCAGGTTCAATTCCCCAGGACCCACATTAGCCAGATGCACATGGGGGCACAGGCATCTGGAGTTCATTTGCAGTGGCTAGAGGTCCTGGCATGCCCAGAAGATAGAAAAATGTCTTACATGGCCATAAACCTTTGTCAAATTTTATCACATATTTATGTGACATTGTGTTTTTAGTAATGATAATTATAAAATGAAAATATGAAGCAACTCTGAATTGAGAGATGGAGAGTTATTCTTAGGAAGGAAAAGGTATTTGAGAATAATTGTAGGAATGGCCCATTTACCATTTTTGGCACATGCAAAATAAACTAAGAATTCAGCTTGAAAAATTAGAAGGATCTTGTAAGCTCACAGCAATTGTTTTTACTTCATGCCTTGTGTTTTGGAACTCTTGAAAGACTAGTTTTTCTTGGAACCTCATAAAAGGAGTAGAATAAAGTACTTCACTCTTTTTCTACTGCTTCTTGAGGAAGAAACCATTGTCATATTCTTCGGCTTTACATTATTTTCTAGTTTTAAGAGACTTTACATGTGATGGTACACACAGAAACAGGTTTTTTGGTGATAGGCTCCAAACCCAAGGCAAAAGCCATGTATTGGCCAGATAAGGAGATAAATAGTTGCTCATGAAGAAGAAAGCAGAAATAAATCCTAATAGAAAGAGACATCATGTAACTGTCTTCATTTCACTTTCTTGCTTTTCTCTTCCTCATATCCTCAACAATACTGCTAGCATGGCCTGACTCTATACCACCTTTTTATTGAGCTAGCATGGGTAATCTCAATCACAGATACTTTAGTTATATTGATGGAATGCAATGAATGTTTGAATTGGAATTAAAAAAATCAAGATACTTATGAACTGTGAATTCCTTCTATGATTGCCTTAGTAGAATGTTTGAAATGAAAGGGTATATTTCAAGATGCATGGGATTCATTCTTAATTTACATGATTTTTTCTTGTTTAGAATGTGTGTCATGACAGAAGTGTTGGAAGTTTCGTTTTCTCATGGGACAATACACAGAGCACTGTGTCATAAAGGAACGTGAGCCCAAGTTAAATAAAAATAACAAAGGGAGAACTGAATACGGAAGCACATCTCTCCTCCCCTCAAGCTGCAGGGGAGCGCTCTCACTTGCCTCATTGCATCTTGCATATACAACACAAGCGTAGGATTCAATTGCAGTTTCCCTCAAGGCCAGTAACAGTTACAAATGAGCTGCCATAAGACAGCTTTTGCAAATCTTTACAACACAAACTGGCACTTGTCATTGAGATGGGGAAGGGAATGCCACACATCCCAAAACTAACTGGTCCCTTCAATGTTTAGTGTCTCTAAAATGAGGAAAAACTGTTCTTAGGAGTCATGCCTCCTATCCCACCCCATGATTTATAGGAGTGATGCCCTCTATGTCATCCCACTATTCCTCCTTTTCACAATTGTTGCACTTTCATTCCAGGTACCACAGTCAGCCTGGCCTCTTACTACATTTAAGAGAAGTTGGGGAATGCATAACATTTGGGAAAAAAAAAATTATAAATTAAGGCATAAATCTGAAAGGAAAGAAATGCCACATATTCCCATTTACAAACATTCCATTCTCTCTTTCTTTATAGAATGCTCCTTCCGTTTGCCTCTCCTACTGCTAGCATCAGATATTTAGAAATGCTTTATTGCCAAATAATTTTCGTATTTCTTCATGTTTTCTAAACAATCTGATATTATAAGGCAACAAATAAGAAATGGCTTTGTTATTGAATTGGGAACAAAAGATACAGTGGAGAAGCACATTAAAATGTTCAGGAAATCCTAAGCTGAAATCTGTTTACGAAGCCACCAGCTGTCACTTCTCCTGGCTGCCACACACTACCTATCTGGAACTGCCACCCAGCACCCATTGTCCCAACTCTATAATATACCTGCTTTTATTGCTGTTGTTGTTTTTTTAATCATGTGTAAATATATTATTCAAGTGTTGGCATCTTCAATTAAATTCAATATTAAATCAATTTAATTAAAAAAGGGTTACAAGAAGTGGTGTAGATGTGAACCTATTCAATAATAAAGTCAAAAAATTAGACCAAATAATTCAAATTTTACTTCAGCTAATCAAAAGGAATTATATGCAAGGGATAGATTTTTCACTTCCGCATGTACAGTTCAATCTTAATTTAAAATTGTAAAGATTCAAAATTTGGGATTTGTGATTATAAGTTGTTTGTTTGGTTATAAATTATAAGAAGCTATTTTGGCATATAAAAGTATTTTCTGACCTTACAATGTTAAAATTGAGATTTTTTTATGAGGGATTTTTTATTTTTTTAATTAATTAATTAATTAATTTTTTTTTTTTAAGGAAATCATGTTGGTTCACATTGTGGTCATATCTCCACAATCCCTCACACTTACTCCTCCATCCATTCATGTCCTAGTGTATATGGCATACTTGGGAGAAAAGTTAAGGATGAAATAGGGCAGGAGTCCAGGATACCAGGTAGTTTTTGTCCCCTCAAGCCAGTGCTCAGGAGCAAAAGTGTTCTGTAAATTCTTGTCTCTCATTGTGATGACCTAGGGGGTGGGCTGAGAACTGGTCACAGTGGAGCCACATTCACCGGGTGGGTAAACAGATGTCCTCTTTCCAGAGTGCTAACTCTGCTTTCTCCAGTACCTCTCGGCTGTGTCTGTTCTGCCTGTGATGCCCATTAAAGCTTTACTTTCTTAAAAGAAGGATTTCTGCATAGAGAATGAGTAAGTGACCTTTGGAACCCTTGAGCTTCCCTGCTGGATATAAGTGCCGAATCTACTCCCAGCAAAGAAGAGAAATGTGCAAACTTCATGCAGCATTAATCAAACCTGAAATGTTATTTTTAAAGTGTCACAAAATCCACATTGACTGACTGGTCCTTTTAATCTTAATTTTGAACAGTTGCTACTCCAATTAAATTCTACCACCTAGCATGTTCAAACAGCTCCTGGTTGTTTCCACAAACTCTGCTAATGGACAGCTGTTTCTGACAGCTCCCCTGATTTGCCAGAGCTGTGTCTGCTGCCAGAGCAGGAGGCCCCATTCTGTATTCTGCTGCTGGCACCAGGGATATGCAAATGAACACATGAATCAGTTGTCACCACCACAGACACGGTGCGTGCATGGGGAGACATCAGAACGTGTAGGGAACTTCTTTGGTTGCAAGTGAGGGGAGGAGACAGGAAATGAAAAGCTTCAATTTCTTGAAGTGAGTCCTCTCTCTCGCTTGCTCGCTCACCTACAGATTATTTTCAGTTGTGGCATTCATTAGATTTCAGTTCAACCTGTTCATCACCAGTCACAAACAGAAGCCCATAAATCAGTGAATGATAAGTATATGCATTTCAAATGAACCCCATTAGAATTTGGGTACCACAGGTAGAATATTCTACACACCTCTTTGTCAAACTCTGGGGGATGTGTAAAATGAAACAGAACTTTTGTTTTTGAAAGGGTATGTTTGAGAAAAAAAATTGCTTCGATTAAAAGGTTGGAAGAATTCTGAATTATTTTCTACAAAGGATTCTGAGTTACTCTAGCAGTTAGGGTGAATGCTCATGCAACAGTGCAAATAATGCAGTAAAGAAACCATTGAGTGAGTCTCAGTTTTTCTGTCCTCAAGAACTTTTGCATACACTAAATATTAGAGTACTTTTTGACCATTGTACTATTGCAGATTCAAACAGGAAAATAGAGACATTCTAAAGGATACAGCAGCATATGGGACTGAATCATCAAAATAAGGATTGGACCTTCTGTTACAATGGGATCTGGATGTAAGGCTGTGAGGTAGCAGGACTAATGGCTAGAGAAAGATGGGAGTAAACTGGGGAAAGAAAGGATATGTCGTAATTCACGATGGCCAATTGAAACCCATGAGCATTGACTGGTCCTGTTTCTTCCTCTCAGCATGCAGCCTTGATGAAACTGATGATCTGCAGAATGCCCTGACTCCTCAAGCAACATATCTGTCCATTAATATGGCCTGAGTTTAAAATGCTAACGAAAAACAGAGGACCCTTGAAGAGAGACAGCCAGTAGTAAAGAGAGCCACAGAATCAGTGAATGCATGAATGAGGTACAATGGGGCCTATAGCAGCCTTTGTCCAGCTTTCTGAACATGACGACTACTATTTCATTTGACCTTGCCAGTCATGCACAGATTTATCTGTGGCCAATCTTGACTCAAACCTCAACAAAGCATTTTGTGGAATCTTCTTTTTTTTGAAGAGAGACACAAAGAGAGACAGAGAGAGAGAGGGAGAGGGAGACAGATAGAGATGGGCGCACCAGCAGCCTCTCAGCTACTGCGAAGGAAATCCAGATGCGTGCACCCCCTTGTGGTCAAGTGCGGCATTGTGCCCTTGTGTCACTTTGCATCTGGCTAAACATGGGACCTGGAGATTGGAACCGCTGGAGATTGGAACCAGCATTCTTAGGTTTAGGATTAGGAAGCAGGCGCCTTAACCGCTAAGCCATCTCTCCAGCCCTGTGGAATCTTATTTCTATCTCTGGTGTTTACTACTTTCATTCTATTCTAACTTGAGCCTATTATATAGATGGGTTTCCATGAGTTCTATACATCACTGTTAATATCCGCCATATTACCTAGAGTGTGCCAAAGAGGACATGAATGCCAGAATTAAGGATGGAGTCAAGTAGTTAACTCCTAGAAGGCTTTGTAATGAAGGAAAGTAAGAAACAGCATCACTGGCCAAAGATCAGGAAGAAAATAAATATCAGATAATTATTTTATTTGGATAATCTTAGAAGCCCTCCTTTGTGTGAAAAGCTACCTTAGGCCAGCCTTAGTACTGGTATGAAGAGTGATAATCACAAAATATTATGATCTCAATCATACCTAGCTAACATAATTTGTCTTGAATTCTATTTGCCTTCAATTTAAGTTGAAATGAAATCAGTAGGCTGAGGAGATATCTTCATTTTTGTATTTTATCACCATTATTTGCAATAGCCAAAATGTGGAATCCCTATAAGTATCTGTCAGCAAATGAATGAATAAATGAAATGCAATACACACATACACACACACACTGAAATGCTATTCTGCCTTAAAAAAAGGATAAAATCCTATTATTTAGGACAACATGGATGAACCCAAAAGACAGTTCATTAAGTGACATAAGGCAGACATAGAAAAAGAAACATCACATATTCTCCCTGAACTAAAAGTGAGATCTCATAGAAATATGAGAACAGAGTAGAGGTCATTAAGGGTAAGAGGAATGAGTCTATGCCAGTCAAAGAATACATAATTACATTATAGTCAGACAGGAGTAATACATTGCAACAGGTCCAATATGTAGCAAATTGACTATAGCACTTTTGTGGAAGGTGGGACCTAGTGGAAGGAACTTATATTATTGGGCATGTGCACTTCAAGAAGATATAAGGTCCCAAACCTCTCCCATCCTTCTCTCATTTCTTTCCAGGAGCCTTAAGCAACCACCTCTCCTTCATGCTCCTGCCATGCCTTAAGGCCTCTCTACAGGCCCAGAGAAACAGAGCCACATGTCCATGAACTGAAACCTCTGAAAGTATGAATGCAAATAACATTTTTCCTTTATAGGTTATATTTCAGTAGAGCAACAGACAACTGCTACATATTAATAAACACAGAGAAAAACTACAAAAATCAATTCATGTCTGCCAGAGCCAATTCTGCCTCCATGTTATAAAATGTATTTTATGATGTCTTCAATTGTCCTACTTATGTATGATCTCTAAATAAGACACACATACACAAAAATACATGTTTTCTTCAAAATATGATACCTTAATGTATTTACATTCTTGTAATTTCAGTCTATGATGAATCCAGTGGTTTACAGAGTGTTAGTATGACTTGAGGTCTTAATGGCTTGTGATACTTAAAAAACAAGGGTATTTAATGAGTTTATGTTTGAGACAAACCACATATTTACCAAACTTGAAAGGTTATCTCCTTAATTCAGTCCCTAAGTCAATGCCTGTATCAGGTATCTCATGATATCTTAGAATAAACCTATGTAAATGATTCTCATAACTGCACTTGTTAATCCTCCACTTTCTACCTCTTGGTTTTGATTTGCTACTTGTTCTCAGTGCTGGGGATTCAATACAGGGTGTACTGAATGGGAGGCAATTGCTCTAATTCTGAAGTCTATCCCAGGTCCACTGCCTATTGTTTTAGCAATATCTGACACTAATAAAAAAAAACTAGAAATAATGAACTAGCCACATGAATTGCACATTATATGAATAATTTGAAGGAAACTAAAATGGGGAAGAAGTGGTATGATGCCAGCACAGATGGTCACACATGAATGCATAGACAGGGAAGAGTGGCATTGGATGAGGTGAAATGGGTCAAGAAGGACAAGTTGGTTCTGAGCTGTGCACCACAGCTTTCTGAATTTAGAAGCATTTTATTATTTTACTTTATTTTTTTAGTTGCTTTGTTTAGCAATCCTGTAGCTTTTCATGTTTATCTTTTTAATTTCCTTTAAATTATTTAATGTGTTACATGAGAGGAATCAAGCATGACTTTATCTTTCTATATCCATCTCACACAGGAAATGATATACACTAGTCACTCAAAAGCATGAGATTGTGAATACATAACTAGTAAATATTATTGGTTAATTTCTATAGGAGTTTTTTTTTTCAGAGCATTTCTTAGAAAACATCCCCAAATGATAGCATCTAGATATTCACATGGGTAAACTTATATACATTTCACATATTGCATTATCATTACAAATGGATTTTGCAATATGAATTAGTTTATTATAAGCACATATTTATTCCCTGGCAATTCAGAAGGGAGTGTAACAATAATATGGTCTTTCATGATGTTGAAAGAAAGTCTATATGCATTTTTTACTTTAGGGTAGGGCATTGTTATACATTATTTATTATACTTCTATATAACACTTGATTCTGCTCTTATTTTCCTCAATGAGAAATGTGAAAAATCCTACCAGCTTTACTTCTGGAAATTATAATGATAAGTATCATATTTTCCATATCTTAAGTAGCAAGGCTTTGGAACAGTGCCACAGATGAGTTCTGTTCTGCAAGACATAAAGCAATAAGCTACATATAGTTCCTTTATCCACTTGTACCTTTCAACCACAAGAAAACACTTGAAACAGAAAGCAACTAGAGGGAAACAGAGACTCAGGGGGCAGACAGACCTAATTTAAGCATCAGTTCCTTAGTAACACCAAAGTTTACGTAGTTCATTGAGTATTCTAGAATGTATCCTTCCAGTGTGAAAATAGGTAGAATAACATTTTCTTCTTATATTTTCAAGGTTTAGTTCAATAGTATTTTTGAGGTAACTAGTATGATCATCATGTACCTTCCACCATAAGTGATACTCTCTTTATTGATAAAATGTTAAATATTCAACTAAAATTATGTTTATAACAGCTAGATCAGCGAAAGGAGACACTGAATAAATAATAGCACATGTAAGCAGTGTGTGGCAAGTCTGAAAGTATTTTGAGCCTAACACACACACACACACACACACACACACACACACACACACACACACACACAGAGCAGAATAAGGGTTGCTGACCTCTGACACACAGACCAGTCAAAAAGGGCCACTTTATAGAGCATCTTTTCACATACCTAGCTATTTTCTAAACTAAAATATTAGGAGTAAAGCACTGCCTCTAGGATATGAGTATTATTTTCATTGAACAGATGCAGGAAGTTGCACTAAGTTGTCCAAAAACACGTATGGAGAACCTAGAAGCCCTGGTGACTATCCTACCCTCTGTGTTCTCATCTACACATTGAGAAGGTCAGCCAGGACCACTGAACAAGACTGCCCTGTGTTTCCAATCCAGCATCTGCCCTTTGCAGGCAATGTAAGTTTTGACAAAAACAATTAACCTCTCTAAACCTCCATAGATTCTAAATGATACATTTTAATTGGCTTGTTTAGCATTTCCTAAAATATATCCCTTTGGAACACTTGTTCCATCGGATGTATAAAAGTGTTAAATAAAAAAAAAAATTCTTTCAGTGGTCCAATAAGTCTTGGAAATGCTTGTTTAAAACAAAGTTATTCAAAATCCTCTATTTCAAAATCCTTAGAGCCTCTAAAATGCTAATTGCACCAAATCTCCAAGGGAATGAGAAAACAATGTTTCACAGAAAATAATTTGGAAAGTCTAGCTCTTTGTGCTGCATTGTTGTTGTATAAGTCTCTCTCATAATTTCTATAGTGTTGATCTTCAAAATCTCCTAAAGGTCCATGTCCTTAAGCACCTCTGTGGTTCTGCCAGTACCTTATGGACCCTTTAAGACATGAGGATTTATTGGAAGGTGTTCTGGCCATTTATTGTGTGCCATTGAAAGAGAGTGGAGACTTAGCTTCTTGATTCTTTTATTTTCTTGTGATGTTTCTGTTTTTCCTCCCTCTGTGTCCCCACCATGTTATGCTGTCTTACCACAGGACCAGAAGCAAGGGAGCAGATGAACCATTCACTAAAAATTCCAAAACTGGGAGCCAGAATAAACTCTCTTCATAAACTGAGCGTCTCAATATTTGTTGTGTTAACAGAAAGCAGATTGGTATAGTACTTTGTCAGTCTTTTCATCTACAACCACTACACAGGTCAGCATTCAGAACCATCTGGCATAAAACATTGTCTACCTGCCCCTTTGCAATCACACAGAGAAATCACTCTTCTGAGGACTGTAAACTTCAATTATTTTGTCTACTAAAGAACTTATATGACTGTGCCTGATGGTGCATGCCTGTAATCCAATCTATTTGGAAGGCTAAGGCAGGTATATCCTAAGTTCAAGACCTTCTTAAACTACAAAGTCAGTTCAAGACTATGCTGGACAACTTAGTGAGACCTAGTCTCAAAACAAAATGTAAAAAGAGAGATGGAGATATAGCTCAGTGATAAATACTTGCCTGGTATGCATTGAAAACCTAGATTCATATATAAGCTAGTACAACTAAACAACAAAGAACTTTGTTTAAAGAAAATCATGGTTCTAGGCCTTTCTTAGTTCCATGTCTATGGGTTGTTTTTGGCTGTCATTGTCATCAACTTTTAGTGTTTTGACCACTTTATTGAGATTCATAATTGCATACAATGAGCTACATATACTGAAAGTATATCATTTAACATGTTTTTTCAAATGTATGCACCATAAAATGCTTGCCAGGCTCATGTGTTCCTCTTACCTGGCATCTCTACCACTGTTCCTGGGCAGCCATCACTCTGCATTATGCCCCAGAAGATTTCTTTGCATTTTCTAGAATTTTCTATACATTTAATTATATAATATGTGTTATTAGTCTGATGTCTTTTATTTAGCAAAGCTATTTTGACAGTCATATCATGTTTCAAGTATTAGTTCATTCTCTCTTTTGCCAAATAACATTCCACTGTATGGATGGACAATGACTCACTTGTTCAACTGTCAAAGATTGAGGTGTTGGTAGTTACATGAGTATTCATGTGCAAGTTGCTGAAAGGCTATCTACTGTCATTGACCCTACATGATAGCTAAGAAAAGAGTATCTGAGCCATTGGTCATGACATGGTAAGTATACGTTTCACTATTTTCCAGTGTCAGTGTGTTTCGCAGTGTCCTTATGCCACTTGTATCCTTACAAACAATGAATGAACATGCCCATTCTGTGACAGATAACCTCTCCAAGACTCAGCATTCTAACAGATGTAGAGGAGTATCTCCCTGCATGTTTAATGTGCCTTTCTGTAATGACTAGTGAGCCCAAGCTTCTTCTCATGTGCCTTTTGACAGATATAACTTGGTAGAACCTCAGATAAAATGTACTGCCCATAAGTGCATTTAATTTAAATTATCACTGAGCTTTAAGTGTTTTGCATATACTCTGGATACAAGTCTTTTATGAGCCACAAATGAGTGATCAGTTTCCTCCTTTTGTAGCTTGCCTTTGCAAACTCTTAATAGTATATGTTGGGAAGCTATACATTTTGATGAAGCTCAATTTATAAGTTTATAATTTATAAATTATGCTTGTTGTGATAGATAAGAAATCTCTGCCTGACTCTTGACCATAAATATTTTTACTATGTTGGCTTTTTAAAGTTTTGTGGTTTTAAGTTGTACATAAAGGTCTATGGTCCACTTGAGTTGCGTTTTTTATGGTGTGTATTGTGGATGAGACTGGATGATTTCCTTAGGGATATATACAAGCTCTGGTACAGGTTAGGAAGAAACAGTATCCTTTCCACACAGTGCTGTCATTGCAGCTTTATCAAAGGTCATGTGTGCATATATGGGGGTGATTATTTCTTGGCTCTGTTCTCATCTGTGGATTTATTTATATGTCATTGTAGCAGAACTGTGCTGTCTAGGCTGCCTTGACCTTCTAAATTTTGATAGCATGTAGTATGAGCTCATCCAGTTTGGTCTGTTTCTCATTGTTTCCTCTCTTCTAAGCTTTTTGAATTCTATGTGATGTTTAGAATCAATTTATCAAGCCCTACTGTTATAGAATGCTTTCCTATAAACATAGCCACCTGTGCCGACTTCATCAGAACAATTGTGACTCCTAGCAATGCACTCTCAAGATTGGGCCTTTTGATGTTTCTTTATAGGTAGATGGAATGGAAAGCTCCAGGGACCCTCACCTGAGATCTCAGCTACTCCCTTCTATACCTCTTAGCCAGGTGTATGTAAATCTGCTCCAATTACACATAGTCTCATGATCCTAGTAGGTGTAAGAGAATATAGTGCATCACTGACTAATGGAATGGGGAATTCTATCTTTGTACCTATGCCAAGATGTACATCCAGGCTTGGGTGAGGCTTTACAGTGATGCAACTGCTTTGCAGTCATTTGCACTCTTTTAAAAAAATGTATTATTTATTTTATTAGTTATGCTCATAATGTGAATACATTCATGTTAGTGTCTTTGATAGCCTCCCTTGGAAGGGACCCTCCTCATTGGGGAATGTGGGTCACGCATTGTAGGGGTAGCCATCAGTTATGGGGAAGAGGCAATGTCTCTGTGCAGAATGACCCAACTTGTGGCTTTAACAAGCTTTTTGCACCCACTTTCATGAATTTTCTTGAGCCATGATGGGTTCATTTTAGTTGTACTCCAGTGAGGAGGTCTTGAGAGCCCCTTTGTCTCTGGATATCTGGTATAGTAAGAGTTGAGTGTTCTCTGTGTCTATCTCCTTCAGCCTTGTGCTGGTGTTAGGTTCTCCAAGAAAGCTGCACTCTTTCCCCTGTTACTCTATGGTTTCAACCCCTCATCCATGTTCATTAAGTATACCTATTAAACATATTGGTTCACCAACTTTGATAGAATCATATTTTGGTCTGTTGTCAGTGACCTATCTGTGGGAAGCAGATGTTTGCTTATATCACTCCAGGAAAAGTTCATACAGCACCTACAAACATTTTTGAAATGTTTAATGAGACTGTCCTAAATTTATGACCAATTTGGAAAAAAAATAACCTCTTAAAAGCATTAAGGCTTTTGTCATATTAACATATTTCCCATTTTAAAAAAAATTATTGATTTATTTTATTTATGAGAGAGAGAGAGAGAGAATGAGATACATGTACCACCTTCTGAATCTGGCTTATGTGTGTCATAGGGAATCAAACCTGGGTCCTCTGGCTTTGCAGGCAAATGCATGAACCACTAAACCATCTGTACAACCCAATTTCTCCATTATTATATTCTTTTTTTAGTTAGTCTTAGCTATTTTTATGTGTACATATAGTGTGCGGTGAGTGTGTGTGTGTGTGTGTGTGTGTGTGTGTGTGCGCGCGCGCGCTGGGCATGCCTATTTGTGTGCACCCAGGTGTATACCCTGTGGCTACACATTCAGAAGCCCAGAGGAGAACATTGGGTGTCCTCCTCTATTGATCTTCCATCTCATTTCCTTGAGACAGGGTCTCTCACTCTATCTGGAGCATCTACTAGTTTCATGTAGACTGACTATTCAAGAAGCCCCAGTGATCCTCTTTCCTCTGCCCTCTGAGTTCTGGAGTTTACAGGCATGCATGGCAACACAAAGCTTTTTATGTGGGTGTTAGAGATTGAACCCAGGTCTTAATCTCTGCTCTATAATACCTGTTCTTCACTGAGTCATCTCAGCAGCCCACAGCCATATGATTTTAGTTTTCATTATTCACATTTGAACATCATTTGTTCATATATATATATATATATATATATATATATATATAATTTTAAACTATTACAGATATTATTTTCTTTATCTTACTTTCATTTTCTTGATATACACAAAATAGTTCCTTTTTGTTTCATTTTTTCATTATTATTTTTGAGACAATTTTGTAATGTAACCCAGATTGGCTTCAAACTCATGATATTCCTGCCTGTGCTTCCCTAGTACTAGATTACAGGCATGGTGGCTTTCACACTTTTTTTTTTTGACAGCTTCTATACTTACATACAAAAAACGCATGATATTTCCCTCCCCTCCCCCATTCCCCTTTAGAACTCCAATCTCCATCATATCCGCTCCCTCTCTCCATTAGTCTCTCTTTTAATTTGATGTCATCATCTTTTTCTTCTATTATGAGGGTCTTGCATCACACCTGGTTTTTGAACATTGTATAATCTTGCTAAATAGAATTGGTACCATACTGGATTCCAGTGGCTGTTTAACTTAGGTGTATTTTGCAAATCAAGTTTTAGATTAATACCAGCAACTCTTCATCTATCTCAAAATCATTGTACTTAATGGCAGAAGTCAGAATGACAGCAATAAAAGGGTATATTGATTCCATTTATATAAAATTTAGGAAAATGTAGCCTATCTATAATGATGGATCACTGGCTGGCCACAAAGTGGCTGTTTAGGAAGGGATAATGTTCTAGTTGGCTTCCTGCTACTGCAGCAGATTACTTGAGTTAATCAACTTTTAAAAGAGACAAGTTTATTTTGGTTTGTGTTTTGGTCCTGTACATTTTTGGACAGGGGCAAGGCAACATTCGAAGTTGGGTAACACACGTTACAAATAGCAGACAGCATAGAAGACCTAAAGACCTAAAGGACAGGAAGAACTTTGGATGATGTGCTCACTGAAGTGGTCGCTTTAGTGGTGCACGCCTAGAGCAAACCTGACACATTTGTATTACCTAGCATATACAATTTGTTATATGCTAATTAGACCTTTAGGAAAGTTAGAGAGAAAAGTTCATGAGTCCAAAGAGGAATTTTGTTTTCTCTCTAGGCATTTGGGAATGCTACCAATATGGGCCTAATGCACTTAAAACAAATCTCCATTTTGAGATGAATATACCACCAAAATAAATAGAATTTCATCATAATATAGTGCTTAAAATCAGTGTATGTGAACACTCAGAAATGTCTCTCCATTTGGCCACTCCACTCTGAGGCTGAGTGCAAGCAGGGAAATGCCTTCACATTCTGGTCCCAGCATTAAGGTAATTCCTTCCCTGCTTCCTATGGTTCTTTGCTTTACCTCTCTCCCAATTTTTGAGGCACTGGCTTTGAACATCCAAGGAAGGCTTGGATGCACAATGACTCTGAGAACTGTTTTCACAACAGTGTGTGATTGTTCTCATTTGTTTTGTTTGAGTCTTTCTCCTTGAATTTTATTTTATTGGGGATCTTACTAATCAAGCATAAATAAAAAGCCACCTATTCCCACCTTGTGAGTCACAATTGGCTTTGGGGTCAGAGAACTAATTTACAAACAGACGGTACAGGGAATACAGACTCTAGGATCTATGGTTCATAGAGGCATTTTATTACCTTTCCTTATGCTCCTTCCAGAGATCACTGTACCTTTGATACTAAAGCACTCACTGCTCTCTATCATTTTCTCCCACCAATATGTTTAATTCAGAACAATGCTTATTGTCTATATATTATATCTTAATAAATAATGATTCTCATGGAAGGCAAAAGGTCACAGCAGATTTTATGCAATAGTGATCAGTTAACAACTCCTTCTCCTGCACTAACAAGTAACTCCAATTTTAAATGAAAATAGTGTATTTAATATAAATTCATGAGAATACCTGTTGTCACTCAAAAATATTTTATCAGTTAATATGAGCATATTAATTTTAATCACAGCTCCCTGAAAATTGACAGTATTAATGAGTATAACTGGCCAATGAGTACTTTTAAAATTAATTAATGGATAACAATTATATTAAAAGAAATGCCCTATAAAAGTTGATGAGGGAATGGATATTCTATGGGAAATAGTTGGTTGAAGACCTTACTTGCTATAGAGAGATGGTGATAAACAGATGTAAAAGACATCTTAATGTGGACCACTTTACTCCACATGATAGGAGACAATGATTCACATGTTCTGACTCTGACTTCCAATACCCTCTATGCTTCATTTTATTATTTAATGATATATGTTTTTTATCTGTACTTCTATTACTTGAAATAGTTCATGTTTCTATGTATGAAGAAATTAATTGTATCATAACCTATATTTTTCCTAGAAATTAGTAGTAAATTACAATTTGATATTGACCCAGCAGGATAACTGGAAGGCAATTTTTAAACTTAGAATCACTGGTCTCATTCAGCCAAGGGAAACCCCACCCCAACCCTCCCCAAGTACTCTTGCTGAGTAGGTTCTCAAGTGACAAAGGACAGGCATTGTTATTTATGCATTCCCTGATCATACATACTCCTCATGCCCATTATAACTTTCCCCTCCCTTCTTAATTCTCTTTTTCAGTTACTTTACATGGTAGGGAATTTTTGAATGCAATTTTATTGTTTAAGTTTTGTTTGAAGTATCTTTTTGGGAAAACATTCAAATATAAAGAGAACTCAAGCATGATATGCTCAAGAAATAAACTCTAATGAAACAGACACAGAGCTAACATGAAGCTCACTATTCCATCCACTCTATACTACTCATTGTGGTGGGAGGAGTCCTAAATGAAAAGCAATTTCTTCCATCCAGAACATACTGTTTTGACATGTGAGGATGTTTGATATTTCCCCTTGAGTAAATTGATGAAATGGGGTTCAAGAATAGAAGAAAGGTCTGCACCTTTGAACTTGCCTACAGTTTCTTGTCTGCTCAAGACCAAGTCCTGATAACACACACTATGGATTCCACACTTGCTCATCCAGCTCTCACAATCACTCTGGCCAATTTCTTGAAATCCATCTATCTACCACCTGTCTGACATGGAGATGTCCTTGGAATTCACCCACAGTGGATGGGTAATGGGTGAAGCACCTTTTTATTGGTAAGTAATCTAAAATGTTCTGAATATGTGTCATCTTTTTCATATTATATTTTACACATAGGCTTGTTGAAGTTCAGGGAGATTAAGTGACTTTAGCTGTACAGAAAGCTTAGCAGTAGGTACATAATTTAAACCTGTGTCTGGCTGAAAACGAGCTTCATAGTGCTATTAGTCTGCAACTCTTTCACTTAATTCATTAACTAATTTAGGGCCCAGTTTCTGAAGGACACTGAAGCTATCTGAGATGGTTACAGTTTTTATTTTGCTTAATCCTAACTTATTGATAAGTCTTTCATACATCTTGCAAAAGTATATTCTCTTAGCTTACATACAGGTTCATCATTATGCCATTATGCCTTATGCTAGGTTTTTTAGAATATGGAACATAGTATAGAATACAAACTAAGATCCTATTTGTCAAACTTGTTTATTTAGATTACAAACTGATTTAAAAAAAGATGGGCCTTAATCAATGAAAAATCTTAAGGTAACTATCTCAGGCTATAGATATATAAATACTTGAAGATTAAAAATATTTTCTGATTGGGAGAAATTCACAGAAAATTGTTAGATACTTGTTTCTCCATTCCAGCTGCTGTACCATCCAGCCTTCACATGCCACTCTTCATCCATGCCTCACATAACTTCTAGGAGATAGTGCCCGTGTCATCTCTGAGGTGCCTTGAGTTGTCATTGGGGAAAAAGATTAAAAATTTGGTAAAATTTTAGAAGAAGCAGGGGGTGGGAAAGAGCCAAAACATACCCTCAAAAGGTTCAAAAAGCAAAGCATTGCCAAACACTGGACTGTGCTAAAAAAAAAATGGACATTTGTACCTAATCACAAAAATGCACTATTTTTCTGGGAACTGAGGATCATCTGGGAAATTCTTCCTCTTTGTTATTCAAATGACTTTTCAAGAAACACCTTCACTTCATAATCTGCATTTATTTATTAGAGCTGCTATAGAGATTCCACTGGCTGGTGACTTAAGCAATGAAGAATGGCTGTATCTTAGTGCTGGATACTAACGTCTACAATCAGAAGTCATGACTAACTTCTGCCTTTCTGGAAATTCCTGCATCATTCATTTGTGGAAATACTGGCATGATCTCCATTTCATTCTCACATAACATTCTTCCTATGTGTGTGTCTTAGAATCTTAGCATTTCCTTCTTAGGTATGGGCATCCATCTAATTGGACCAAAGGCTTATCCTTCTCCAAAGTAACCTCACCTTAAATACTTACATCTATATGACCCTTAATTCCAAATGTTATAGTGTAAGGTAATTGGCATTTCAAACCGTGTATTTTGGTGGAGGGTCTCACTAGTAAATGTACTTCAGAAAAGAGGGGTGTGTTTTTTTTTTTTTGTGTGTGTGTGTTTTCAGAGACCACAAGTCAACACTGAGTGTATTCTTAAATCATTGTCCATCATATTTCTTTGAGACAAGGTCTTTTACTAAAGCTAGAGATCACTGGTTGAGCCAGACTTGTTAGCCAGAAATCTCTGGAGAGCCCCTGTCTCTCTTGTGCTGCGAAGTCCAGCCTTTATACAAGTTTAAATCCATGCCTTCATCCTTGTGAAACAAACACTTTAACCATGAATCCATATTCCAAATGTCTTCTTTGTTTTCTGTTCTTTCCTTTCTACATGCACCTATGTGTAGTAGGTGTGAGTGCTGTCGTGGTGGTGGTGGTGGTGGTGTGTGTGCATGCTTGTATTGGATGCATATGATTGTGCAGATACAATGCCTTGCATGGCGAGGTTAGAGAATATCAGGTATTCCCTGTCATTGCTTGGGGGGAGGGAAGCAATTCTCTGATCTCTGCTCCTCATAAGACAGTGCTTCTAAAATTTATGTGGCCATGCCCAACTGTTTATGTGAATTCTGGGCAAATGGAAATCAGTGGTGTCAGACTCCTCAGCTCTTCATGCTCAGGAAGCACTCTTACCCACTGAGTGCTCTCTACATAATATATTTTACTTTTTAATGGGAGCAAAATAGCTAACAGTGGGATATCCTCTATTGTCATTTAGTGCAAAGAACAGTTTAGAGGAGATTAATCAAAATAATTACATTTTTAGAAAAGAAAAAACATTATCATATAATTAACAGAGCATATGACCCAAATTTGTTTAAGAACCAATTATCTTTCTTTTAACTATTTTTTATTTTCATTTGAGACAGAGATAAAGGGAGGGAGAGAGAGAGAGAAAGAATAGGTTGCCAGGGCCTCTAGCCACTGCAAACGAACTCCAGATGCATGTGCCATCTTGTGCATCTGGCTTACGTAGGACCTAGAAGATTGAACCTGGGTCTTTAGGCTTCATAGGCAAGTGCCCTAATCACTAAGCCATCTCTCTGTTTTTTTTTTTTTTTTTTTTACTATTTTATTACATTGTTAACAGTGAAACTTGCTTGATATGTTTCTGCCTCCATAAATATATTCTTCATGATTCTAGAAAATCATGGTATCTCCAAATGTTATACTTGGAGAAATATGGCACATTTATTTTCTCACAAAAATACAAAGTAAATCTCAAAAAGTGTATTTCTACATAGAAAGATCATTTTTGATATAAGGATCCACAGCATTCTTAAATAAACTGCAAACTTGGGATAAAAAACCCACCAGTCACCTTAAAGTAGACCCCTACCATGTCCTTTCCCCTGTCCCTGCCCAGAGGAAGGCCAACTAACTATATTTCCTAATTGCCTGTTTCAACATGTCCTGGTCCAAGAAGGGACACATCCAATCTGGATCATCAGTTTCTCTCATCTGAAACTGGCTCAAAGATTCAGTGCTATAAGTAGCTTCCTATAATCACTGTAATTAGAGAGTGATGTTTTGCTAGAAATTGGCTGGGTTGAAACACCAGTAAAGCAGGGCAGTTTGGAAAACTAGGATGAAGAGGTAAAGAAGGAAATATGTAAGACAGAAGAGCAAAGACAAAAGAGCAATTAGTTGTTCCCACTGGGTAGGGGACTTGATTCCCCAATGTTCAGGCAGTGAGCCTCACTTTTTTTCATTACTGTAGCTAAGGACCTGTGTTCCCTAAGTCCTAAGATTCCTCAAATGTATATATGGCCTTTAGATACTCCATAAGTTTGGAAATATTTATGTAATCTTCAACCCCAAAACAATTCATCAAACACAGATGCTTAGATTATATCTTTTATGTAACACTACCAAAATATTGTAGCATTTACAGCATGTCAAACATGATGCTAACAATAGGAGCTTCCAGGACCAACTATACCAGTGAACACAGAAGCATGATTAGCTCTATCATGGCAATGGCTAGTAAGAACCGCAGGAAAGGGCCTGTTGATACACTTAAGAAGCAAGAGGGGACATTTAAATAAAGACTGCATTGAGCTTTTGTTGATTTTTTTTTTCTTTTTTTGGTTTTGCGAGGTAGGGTCTCACTCTGGTCCAGGCTTACCTGGAATTAACTATGTAGTCTCAGGGTGGCCTCGAACTCTAGGTGATCCTCCTACCTCTGCCTCCCGAGTGCTGGGATTAAAGGCGTGCACCACCACGCCCGGCTTTTGTTGATTTTTTAAAAAAACTTTTAAACAAAAAGTGGGAAATTCCTCAGTGGAAAACAAAAAAGAGCATTCATAAAAAAGGGAAATTTCAGAGGAATAAAAATCTCAGGAAAAAGGAAGGAAAACTATAAGGTCCTTACTTTTCTAGGCTTTGTGTGTGAAAGAAAGTGCCTGCAAGAGAACCAAAGGGAAGAAATGTCTACGATGTGCACTCTGTTGAAACCACAAGGGGCTTTCTGATAGTTGGAGGAATATAGTGAGATGATCAGATTTGCAGTGTAGGAAGCTTATTTTGGCAGAGTGTGGGGGGGGATTATTGCAAGGGCCATGCTGGAGGAAATGAGACAAGTTGGGAGGCTGACCCAGTCATCCAGGTGGGAAATGATGCAAGCTTGAACTACAAAAAAAAAAAAAAAAAAAAAAAAAAAAAAAAAAAAAAAAAAACACCTAATGGAGTTAAAAAAAAAAAAAAAAACGATGATGGATTTGCGACAATGAGCAAAGCACATCTTTAAGACTTGGGGATTGGGTACGTGATGGATTAAGGAATAGAGAGTAATGTTGAATGGTGCCTAAATGCCACACTTAGATGATGATGACAGAATCAACCATTAAGATAACAGCTTCTGGTCCCTTCTCCTCCTAGTCACAATCCCAGGTGTTCATAAATCCATTTGGCCTCATCCAATCCTCATGAAGAAAGGTGATTTGTGATTGAAAATAAAACAATCATTTAAATGTATTTCTCAATAGCCAAGTGATTTAAGAGTAGTGTCTAATTCAGAAGATCAGAATTTAGAATAATTTTGTTATCAGGACTCTATAAAGAAATTCATGCATAAATGTGGTCAATGCTGAATGACTTTTTTGTTCTGTCTTCTTGAAATATGTGTCAGGGATGCTTTGGTGTCTGTAGTAAAGAAACACAATGCAATATTGTGTTCAAGGTATAGATATCTATACTACTTTACTCAACATATGTACTGTTACAGGACTGAAAGTTGTTCACTGCTGTTTTCTTTTTTGAGAGTTGTTAGTTTGTCTTTGACAGTTGAGAAAGAGAGAAGCTGGTACATTTCACTTGCATTCCACTGATACCCAATAACTAGAAAAATCTCCTACTGACTGTCCTGATTCTCTCCAGGAGTGGCTACCTCAACAAGTGGCAGCACTTGCAGCATGTGCTAAACTCAGAAGAGAGTGTGGGAATAACAATGAGGGGGCAGGACAAGGAGAGAAAGAATCAAATATCAGCATAACAAGAAGACAAATTGATTTTTTTCTGTCTTTTTGCTTTTAATATTTTTCAATGCGATAAAAACAAAAGACATACACACAAAAAAAGAATACTTCCATCACCCAGAAAGATGCCATTACATTCATAGAAACTCACTATAAATGTCAAGAAAGGTCAAATAAGGGCAACTAGTTCCCCATTCATCTTTGGACAGGAAAAAAAAAAAAAAAAACTATTTACACCTAGCCTTGGGGAAAGCAGCAATCTTTCATTTTTAAAGAATATGGAAGATGCAGCCCATAATTTCCCAATCAAAATGCATTCTTGCCATGGATGTTTGTTTTGATAGTGTTTATTTATTGCAATCATGAGCACCCTCAGCCAACTGCCCTGTGTAGCCCAAAGAGTGGAAAAGCAGCTGTCCCTGAAGATATCTGTGGCACCCAGATTGATGGGGGGAAAAGTGAAATTTAAAGTATTGAAGTCAAAACTACAAAGAGATATCAAAGAATAGGCAAGCATTAGAAAACTCACTGCCGGGGGTTGAAAGCAAGCAAGAGGGGGACAAAAATCTATTACCACAAAATAATAAAGTCTTTTTTTTTTTTAAGTTTAAGGGGAAAAATCATCTTGTTTTGTGAAAAGACGGCGAGACATGTTCATTGATCTTTTTAAGAGACAACAAAAAATTGGCCGTCAACTGAATAAAAGAAAATGAAGTTCCATTAATATAATCTGTCGAAAGACAACTCAGATAAATTGATCAATGCGAGAGAAATCATTTCTAACCTTTCCCCCTATTTGGAGAGGATGTTTTTTCAAGAGAGTAAACAACATACATCATCAACTTCAAGTGCTTTTTAGATGGCTTTTCCTGCAATAATGGAAATGGAGAATTTCTGGAACTAAGCATGTAATTTTTTTTATTATTATCAGTCTGAAGAATATCAATACATTTGGAGATTTGGACATTTGTTGTTGTGTTGTTACTTTGTGTTGTAGTTTCTCACCTTGATTTCTTCTTTAGACTGTTCTTTTAGAAAATATGCATGTACAAGCCATAGTGGCTGCATTATTGACTCCAGGAGCCACTGTTAAATAGACCCTATGCTTGAAAAGATCACCACATTACTTCTAAGTCTCTGTATGTAAAACTTTTAAAATCATAATTGTATTCATTATACAACTTTTATTTATTCATTTTCAAGAATAGAGAGAGAAATGCCAGGGCCTCTAGCCATTGAAAATTAAATCCAGATACTGGGGAGTAAACCCGGATTATTAGACTTTTCAGGCAAGTGCTTTAAGTGCTGAACCATCTCTACAGCCCTGTATTTAAAACATTTAAGACAAGCTGTTTCTCTTCTCATTTTTTTTACTGCTTCCCAATTTGAAGGAAGAACAAAAGAAAAGGGAATAATTTTATTGGTAATCCCTTCCAAATAAAAGGTAACTTATATAATCCTCCAATTTTAATAAACTCTAAGTGTAGGGATATAGCTCAGAAGACTTATTTGTCAAGATCCAAGTTCCAGTCAAAGCACTGTAAAATTTGAGAGGAAAAAAGATAAAATAGCATGTAAGCAAGGGAGGAAACGATGGAGGAAAGGAGGAAGGAAGGGAGGGAGGGGAGGAGAGAACAGAAATAACTAATGACCTATCCAAGGCTGGAAATGTGACCCTGTGCTGGAGTGTGTGCTTAGCATTGGTGAGGCATTCCTCTTCTTCCTTCTCCTTCCAGTTCTCCTTGTCTTCATGGTTTTCTTGAAGTAATATGAGGAAAATAAAGTCACAGAGATGTAAATAAATAGAATAACCTGTAAAAATACATATTCTAGAGATTTTTTTACAATAACTTTCTAGTATCTTATGGTAAATTGTTTGATTTATACTAAAATGGAAATGATTATATATAGTTTTATTATAATTTAGAAAATTCACATAGCTCATATCATATGGATATCCATTTGGTTCAACACAATGTAAAAGTGAATTATTCCTTCATTAAGAAAGGGGACATCATAGAACATAATCTTATATTAACGTTATATTTATAAAATCCAACAAAATTTTATAAAAGTTATGCCCAGTGAGCTGTTGGACAAGTAGGTCCTGGTAGCCTCCAAAACATTACAGGCTATTGCCAAAGCCCTTGCTTTCCCTTGAGAAACAGATGGTAAGACCCTATTGCTGAAGACATCTCTTGCCTGAATGGCAAGGTCACTGAGAAAGCAAGCTGGTGCTGAGTAGAAAACCTTCTCCCTGTAGACCAGCCAACTGAAAGCTGGAAAAAGCTGCACTGCATGCAGCCAGATGGGAGACAGAAGGCATCAGCAGTGAAAACAGTGGACACTGAAAATTCAAGATTGGCCATACAGGCCCAACGACTGAATGGGTGCAATAGTGGCATGTCTGCTCTTGGGGTAACCAACTGCTCCCTAATTGGACTGAAGGCCCTCTCTATGGGAGGGAATACATACCTGGTACTGAAAAACCTAAGCAAAAGTCTGTTGCAGAGGAGGTCATGAGACTTAGGGGTATAAAGCCTGCTCGTCTATGACTAAATGTATATATTATTCCCACCAAGCTTCCCTGGGGGCACTACACTTAACATTCATATTCACATATTAATGCTACTCTCACTTCTGGTTAGAGAAGCTTCTCTTTTCAGATGGCGATGACCACTGGGATGACCCAAAAGGCAACATAGTGCTGAGAAGAAGGGATGGAGGAGTGTCTGGCACTGAAACATCTCTGTCACACCCTCCAAGGATCAGGGCCATTGCAGAAGAGGGGAAGAATAGAATGGAAGAGCCAAAGGAAGGGTACAACTCCTTACAGTGCAACTGTCGAGACAGAAATTGGCCTTGATATCCATGACCTTGCAGTGCCTAGCAATACCTTCACAAGACCCTCATAATAGAAGAAAAAGATGATGACATGAAATTAAAAGAGAGACTAATGGAGAGAGGTAGGGGATATGATGGAGATTTCTAAAGGGGAATGGGGGGGTAGGGAGGGAAATATCATGTGTTTTTTGTATGTAAGTATAGAAATTGTCAATAAAAATTATGCATTTATTAACAAATTTTCAGGTTAGTGTATGTTTATAGTAGTTTTTTCATATTTCCAAACAAAATGATTGTGGTAATATTTCTGGGTGTTGGACCTCCTATATACCATACAATCTGTGAATAACTTCTGGATTTCTTAAATGTTTTCAGAAGTAGTTATTAAGGACCCATCCATACTCCTACTAAATGCACAATAATTTCTTTCCAGATAATCAGTTTCTCAACCCAACAACTCATAGAATTAGAAAACAGCATGGCCATTAAATCACAAAAAGAATAGGGCAAAGAAGAAAATCTTCGGGCCCCTGCCCATAAGATCAACTGAAATACTGCTCTTTAGGTACTAATCAGTTTCTCTTCAGGGTACCACTCTGAAAATCTGGAGGCATACAGGTATGTTACAAAGTTACTGATGCTCAATCTTTTAAGTAAGATTTACTCTAGAGACCAAATGGCCCTTTTCTAGGAATAAAGATTAATTAGGGGTATAGTTACCTAAAGACCATCAAACTAAGATCACTGATTCATTGTTCTGTTAGAAATTAGCTAATGTGAACTTTAACAACTTCGTAAATGCTTCCAGAATGCTTAATTTGAATTTCCCCCTTCTCTTTCTCCTTTTTATGGTTTTATATTAGTAATGTAAAAGAAAATATATCCACAGACATATGTAATGAATATGGGATTTACAAAAATTTCTTTGAATTCCTAGAAATATATTCCAGGGAACAATGAAGACTAAGTTTGTGTAGAGAAAGTTTTAATTTTTTTTTTTGGCTTAGCTAATCTATTTAATAAGTCTAAAATAAAGTTGGGCAAGGTTTCAATTTTGGATATTCTTTAAGGCCATGGGAAAATACTATTAAATTTCTCTTCAAGCTGTTCTAGAAATCTGGATGTTCTGAGGAATCCTCTATCTTTTCTCGTTCTTTGTGAAGGTGTTTTATACCTAGTAAAGAATTAAAAATCCTGTCCCCCTTCATTCAGTAATGGGACAATGGCAAATCATTTAAAGAAACACTGATGAATCCAAGAAATAAACCAGAAAAAATCTAGTATGATTGAAAAAAAAAAAAAAACTCTGTGTAAAGAATTTCATGGTTCTCATATTTTTTTTCTTCCCACTATAGAATATGGAATAAAGTTCTCTTCTGGCTTGTGTCTGGATCCTGGCTAGCAGACCACAATTCATGTTATACCTGTCAGAGCCTTCCTCTCCTCTGTATCCACCTTCTGGGTTTGCACTGTGACAGCATTCCAAAGGTATTTCCATAAAGACAGAATGCAATATACTATAGGATGTGCTCATCTGGTTGCTTACCTGGGGAGCACACATTCCTACTCCTTGATATTGTTCTATATTTGGTTACAAAAATCTAATAAAACATTTCAACCACACATAGAGGCACAAGGATTTCTGAAACTTATTCCATTTCCTTTTATTTATTTGTTTTGTTTGAAGGGGCCAAGTTACCAAATTTATGTATGTGCCACATCTCAGGTAAATTTGTAGCACTTAGAAGAAAAAAATCTGAGTAGAAATATGACTGGGAGATTCAAGTTCAATACTTTGTGTGTTTTATAAAGCTAAAGAGGATTTACATAGAGGAAAAACTAAAGCACAGAATGTTCCACAAGAAAAAGAATGAAGAATTATCATATATTGAATTTTTACATGGTAAGTATTCACCCAAGGCACTACAGAAGGGACTAAATATTATTTTAGTACTTAATCTTCACACCACTTCCATGAATTAGAATTCATCTGTATTGTACACATGAACCAAACCAGTGTCACAGAAATTAATCATTTGCTTAAGCAGTGAGGTAATAATAAAGTGCATGTTTGGATCATATATCTGTGGCTACATGGTCAGAGAAATGCATGAACTATTTAAGCATTATGAGAGCATGTATTCTCTTGTATGCACATAAATATAGGTACATACACATATATCATAGCATATATTCTTATGAGAAGAAGAAATGTGTGCATGCATGTATGAATACATATTTCAACTTGGTCATCGCCATCTGAAAAGAAAAGCTTCTCTAACCAGAAGTGAGAGTAGCATTAACATATGAATATGAACATTAAGTATAGTGCTTTCAGGGCAGTTTGGTGGGAATAATATATACATTTATCCAGACAAGAGCAGGCTTTACACCCCTAAGGCTCATGACCTCCCCTGCCATAGGCTTTTGATCATGTTTTTCAGTACCAGGCATGTATTCCTTCCCTTAGAGCAGGCCTTCAGCCCAATTAGGGAGCAGTTGGTTTCCCCAAGAACAGACATGCCACTATTGTACCCATTCGGACATTGGGCCTGTCTGGCCCAACTTGAGGTTTTCAGTGTCCACTGTTTTCACCTCTGATGATTTCTGTCTCCCATATGGCTGCATGCAGTGCAGCTTTTTCCAGCTTTCAGCTGGCTGGTTTATAGGGAGAAGGTTTTCTGCTCAACACCAGCTTGCTTTCTCAGTGACTTTGCCGTTCAGGCAAGTGAGGTCTTCAGCAATAGGGTCTTAACATCTGTTTCTCAAGAGAAACCAAGGGCCTTGGCAATAGCATGTAATGTTTTGGAGGCTACATGGACCTCCCCAGCCAACAACTCACTGGAAGGTATCCCACCCCATTAATAGTCTATGTTAACATCTATTGCAATAAAGTACATACAAATATAGTATAAAAGGTTAAATTTTTCTAAACCTATACATATAAAGACACACTGTACAGGACATAATTCCCTCTATTATAGCATACCAATCACACTGATAAAGAATTACCTTGTCCAGTTGTCCAGTTGTAGAATGAATTCCACATTGTCATCGAATCTATAAGTTTTACCAACATTTTAGACTTTTTTTTTAAAGGTATGGACACCGTTTAAAATTTTTTCTACTGAACATTAGAAATGAAATATTTTCTCTCCACATTTCTAACCCAGGGTAGGTTCTAATCCAGAGGCTATTCATATTACTCAAGAAATGTCAAAATCATCCAACATAATTAGACACATCTAATTAGCTTTATTCTACCTAAAATGAGTTTTTCTTCTTTATGTGTATGTGTGGTATTTGTGTGTGTGTGTGTGTGTGCATGTTCTTATGTGTATGGCATATGTGTATGTGCAGGTGTATGGAGGTCTGGGATTGACATCAGTTTTCTTTCTTCATCACCCCCACTTTATTTACAGAGGGAAACTCTTACTTGAACCCAGAACTCACTGATTCAACCAGTGTAGTTTACTAGCTTGCTCCTGCCATTCCCTGTGTCTGCCTCCTGAATATGGGGATTACTTGTGAGCTGCCAATGTACACCCAGTATTTGCATGGGGGCTGGGGATCTAACTCAGTTCCTCAAGTTGGTATGGCAGGGACTTTACCAGCTGAGCCATCTACCTTTCCATGAGTTTCAGCTTGGTTTTAAAGATTTATTTTTATTTATTTGTTAGACATAGAGAGAGGGAGAGAAACAGTGAGAATGGGTACACCAAGACATCTCTCGCCACTGCAAATGAACTCCAGATGCATGTACCACCATGTGCATCTGGATTATGTGGAACCTGGAGAATCGAACCTGGGACCTTAGGATTTGCAGCCAAGTGCCTTAAACTCTAAGCCATCTTCCCAGTCCTCATTTTTAACATATTGCAAAAATATATATGTTGATTTGCAAAACATTTCCCCAGGATTTTTAGAACTTAGTTCTTTTCTGAATAAAATACTATGCAGAAACCTCTAGGATCTTTGGGAGAGAATATAAGAACAAAATTTATAAGCAAGAAGTTAAGAACCTTTTAGAATCAAATGTATGTATAGGAAGAGTTAGGACTAGACTCAGGGAAATTTGGCTGGAATACTCTTTCCATATAAGTCCACACGATCCTGTAAGAAGAGCTGAAAATGAAATTGACAGAAATTAATCAAGTCTTGGAACCCCATATGAAAGAGAAATTGGATGTGTGCTTCCCCAACAAGGGAATATGATTTTTTTTTCATTTTATTTTTTAATTTAATGAATTTATTTATTAGAGAGAGAGAAAAAAACATGAGCACACCAGGGCCTCCAACCATTAACAATGAATTCAAGACACATGCACCACCATGTGCATCTGGCTTATGTGGGTTCTGGAGAAATTAACCTGGGTCCTTAGACTTCTCATGCATGTGCCATAACAGCTAAGCTATCTCTCCAGCCTCCCAGGAATATGATCTCAAGCGAAGAAAATGCCTTCCATTGAGGCAATTCCTGAAGACGATTGGCAGCTGAGAGCAACATAGAATGTGTACTTCTTCAGCCTGGAAAATAAATCTCCTTTGTATAGCCTTATTGGTTTAAGATTATATGCTAATGGCCACAGGCCACAGTGCCATAGTGGATTATATCGTGGCATAACATTGATTCATCCCCTAAGGGTTGGAGCTCTGTTCACCGTATGCTTCTCAGCTTGGGGCTGCAGCTATCCAAATCGTACAAGGGAGCACTAAGAAGTTTCCAAGTGGGTCACTTGATAGCCAAAATATCTTCCTTGTGACTCTTTTCCTTGAGTGTCAGTACCATTCCAAGACTTTGATTCTCTTGTAGGTCACTTCTTGTCACAGTGATCTCCAAATGCATGGCTTATAGTTTAATGAAATTCTTTTTGTGTTCTTCCCCTTGGAAATCATGACATCTATACTCTGCAACAATGTGTTGAGAAATACAAATGGCAAATTCCCTAACAGGAACTTATTGGGTCACTGCTGGTTCCACAATTGATCCCTACAGAGGTCTTCTCCACCATTTACAGGCCACCAGATAATATTTAGTGCACTGGATCCTGAAGAATGCTCCCCCAGTCTTGCGAGTCGTCATGTCAAGTAGTCACTTCAGCCACTCCATGGATCAAACAACCCATCACTTTCTACGGCATGCAGCATCTGTAAACTGCAAATTGTAATGTGACCCAGTAGATCCTGGGTCACATCCTGACTCCTGCAACCACTAACTGTAAATGGGTCCCTTGTCCTTACAAGGCATAACTAAAATTATATAAACCCTCATAAAATATTGATGTCTCAGTGCAAATCCAGAGGCTAATATAGAACTATGTCCAAAAGCAAAACTACCAGCAGGAAGTATGTCCTTTTTGGGGAGATCAGCTTTCCAATTTGTTAAAAACCTGTATCTAATTGAATGAAGACCACCCACATTAGCAATGGCTAAAATTATTTACTAAGTCCATTCATTTATGTAATATTTAATTCAAAACATCCTCACTAAGACACCCAGGATAATACTCCCCCAAATATCTGAGCATTGTGTAGCCCAATTAAGTGGGTTCAAAAAATTAGCCATTATACCCCTCTAGTGTGAGAAAATGTTCATAGGATAATTTATGATAAGTTTCTGGTGACCATCCCTCAAGGGTAGTTCTTTGTGAGGATTTCAGCCTTGTCTCTTTGTTAGTGTAACTATCAACCAGCAGTAGTAGCTCTACAGACATGGCAAGCACATACAATCACATGGGTATTGGGTTCATGTTTAGTACACATTCCTATACCTTAATCCCTTATACCACCACTTCAAAAAGAAGTTCAAGAAAGAAGTTGTCCAGAAATCAATATTAACTTGGATCCATGTAAAAACACCATTTTATATATTTCAATGTTTTCTTTTGTTCAGTGTATCATTACCTGAGTAAACAATTTACATGTTTTGAAAGGGAAAATGGGAAATGTCATAGTTACATATAGTATTATAGGGTTTTAACTCCCAGAGCACCAATTACTTCTTCAGGCAATAGATTCTTTTTTTTTATTATTATTATTATTATTATTATTATTATTATTATTATTAGAGAGAGAGAGAAAAAGGCAGAGAAAGAGAGAGAATAGGCACACCAGGGCCTTCTGCATCTGTGAACAAACTCCAGATACATATGCCCCCATGTGCACATGTGCAACATTGCACACTTGCATCTCTGCATCTGGATATGTGGGACCTGAAGATTCAAATATGAGTTCTTAGGCTTCCCAGGCAAGTGCCTTAACTGCTAAGCCATCTCTCTAGCCCCAGACAATAGGTTCTTGATCTTTGATCTTCAATTTTTTTCACATACAGAAACTGATGAACGTATTGGGGCTTAGTGAGATAATTGCTTTAATTGTCTTAATTATGCTTCATTGATTTGTTCAGACTTGATAACTAAAGCAATGCTCTTGTTGGCTTCCTATGTATTTTGCTTCTGAAAAAACTAAATTTTGTTAACCATTATTCTCTACAAGTCAAGGCCCTTGTTCTTCACTTGACTGTTGTGATTGCACTATGCTTCTTATAGTTGACTCATATTGCTGGCTTTCTCTTGTTTTAAGGTCTTTTTCCATGTATTGCTGTAAGCCAATCCAGTTGTGTAATGAACTTTTTTGAAATTTTTAAATATTTTATTTATATTTATTTATTTGAGAGAGAGAGAGATGCAGAGAGAGATTTGGCGCTCCATTGCCTCTAGCCATTAAAAATTAGCTCCAGATGCATGTGCCTCCTTATGCTTCTGGCTTATGTGGGTTGTAGCAGATAGCTTCAGGTTCACTGAGATGAACTTCCAGACCAGGCACAGTTATGGAGGAAGGGATATTATTTATTGAAGCTTACAGATCCAGGGGAAGTTCCATAATGGCAGGAGAAGTGGCCTGCTCTTCACAGGACCAGGCAAGAGAGAGAAAAACCAACCAGGCACACAGCAGACAGAGCAAAACTACAGCCAAAGAGTCACACAGCACACTTCAGGAACTCCTGCTAGGCAAACTTTGCATATCTTTACAATGGAATCTCAAACCATCACCACAGTTTAAGGCCAGCCCCCAGTGACATAGCCTCTAGCAAGGTGATTACAGATGCAAACTATAACTAATAAAACACTGAATATATCGGGGGACATATATTTAAACTACCACATGGGTCCTGGGGAATTGAACCTGGCTCTTTTGGCTATGTAGGCAAGTACCTTTGAGTGCTAAGCCATCTCTCCAGGCTGAGACTGTTTTTTATCTGCAACCTCTGACCCACAGATGGTGGACACATTTGAACACATAGTGATTCTACTACTTCTTAAGTTATCTTATATTTAATTCCTCCTAATATGGTTAATCTGTAGGGCTTTGCCATAGAATATGGTCAATTGATGGATTTTTTTTTCCACTTTAGCCACACTTCAACATGCTCATGTGCTGACTTTTTCTCATCCATCATTGGCTGTGGTGATTCTGGTATGTCAGCTTTACCTAACCTTATTTATCACTTTATCTTTCTAAAAGCCTGCCTAGTGACAAATTTGCATTACTCTTGCTTCACATAATACATAATGTTAAATACTCTAGGTAGAATATTTTCAATTTGATAACTCTTGTTCCATTTAAACCCACACCATCTTAATTCATGGACCTCAGGTTCAGATTTGGCATATATTATCTCAATCTCTATTATATAGGTCAGCTAGGTCCTCACCAAAAATTTATGGTGGAAAAAAATAATATTTGTTCCTTCACACTGATATAATATTTGAAGCCTTTTATTTTGCATGGAAGAAACCTCTTTGTAGTGTCCTTGGTAAGAGAACTAACCCTATCAGGAAAAGATGGGCTACTTACAAAAGTGCAGTAAATTTTGGAGAATATAGTATTTTGGTACATCAATCTAGGTATTCAGGTTATTTAGAATATCTAATGTGTTAGACCTTTGCTCATACTATTCTTTTACAATAATTCTTATTTCTGCAAGATTGAGGGCAATGCCCTTTCTTCTATTCATGATTATTATATTTGTATCATCTTCATTTTATTTCTATTAATGATCTAATTTTTATCAATTTTGTTGATTAAAATATTATTTTACATATTAGTGATATGTTTTTAATATCCACATATTTCAGAATTTTCCAAATATATATATTACTTTCTACTTTGATTCATGCTATTTATAATGTCACAAAATATATAATCATGTTTATGGCCTTAGTGTGATGTATTACTACAAGCACACATCATATACCAAATCAGAGTTAGAATTTATCATTTCTTTGTGCTTAAATTGTAGTCACTATACTATAGAATATCATATCTCCTTTCTTTATCTAATTTTGTACCTGTTGAACTTTATTCTGATCATTCATTCCACTTATCCTCCCAATGTTATTGTGCCAGGAACATACTTTTTATATTTGTTAATTTTCAAAATTATGCTTTATTTTGTCACTTAACATAGGTTCCATTCTGTAACATAGTCTACATACTTTATAAGCATATGAATACTATGCTAGGTATAGGGTAATGATTTTCCATGAGGTCCCTAATATGTTCAAGCCTTCTTCTTCCCTGTGAGCCTTCTATTTACTTGTCCTATTCATTATTTAATTGTTTATATTTCCTCTCAGTTCTTCCATCAATATTGCTTCAATTATTTTAAGGCTCACTTACTCTGTAGAAAAGTTTATTGTTATGGGATATTTCTGAGGTATCAACTTTTATTAAATACCTCTTTTCAAATGGAGAGATGGTCCAAGAGATAAAGTGAATGTTGCACAGGATTGAGAACCTGAGTTCAGATTCTAAATACCCATATAAAATTATAGGCATGGTGGTGTGTACCTGTGATCCCAGAACTAAGAGGGGAAGACAAGAAGATCTCAGGGGTTTCCTGGATAGCTTGTCTAGCCCAACCGTGAACTCTGGGTTCTGGGAGACGCTGTCTCATCAGATAAGAATTAATAAAGGCAAACAATGAACAGCAACCTCTGGTTTGGTTTTTCAAGATAGGGTCTCACCCTAGCTCAGCCTGACCTAGAATTCACTATGTAGTCTCAGGGTGGCCTCAAACTCTTGGCAATCCTCCTACCTCTGCCTCCCGAGTGCTGGGATTAGAGGCATGAGCCACCACGCCTGGTTGTCCCCATAGTTTTTATCAGTTCCAATGATGTTGATACATCCCCACGGTCCAAGGTCTTTGAACTGAGCCATACACCAAAAACTCACCCCCCAAAAAACCATAATGACACAGAATAAACATTCACACTGCAAAAGATGGCATTGGGCATAGCAAAGAAACATTCAACAAATACAAGATTTAAAACATCAAACTCTGTAAGTCCAAATCCAACAACTCTAGCCAGTGATAAGTCTCCAAATGCAATAATTCTAACCAGCCACAAGTCTCTGGAGTTCCAATTCTGCCCCTCCAGCTAGGCTACTCACAGTCCTAGAAAACTTCATTTGGGCCAGCAGCTCTCTTTGGCAGCCATCTCATGGTCCCAGCATCTCCACCGGGTCTCCACTGCAAACCACGGTTCATCCTCATGGCCCAATGGAGTCTCCATGCAGGCATCCAACAAACCTGCTTCATACTTCCCATGGTCATCCCCCAAACACAAGACCGTGTTACAAACTCAATGATCATCTCTTTCTTCCAGTTCTAATACTCCACAATACCAGGTAGGGTGCCAATTTGTTAATCCAGGGGGGAATAAAGAAGACTTTGAAAAACAGGACACTCCTTGAGCACTTAGACCCCTTCAAAGGAGTCTACATTCTTCCTGTTGTCGCAATGCAGGTCAGTTGGCCCAATCTCAAAGGTTGTAATCTCTCAATTACAGCTGAATGGGCGGCAGTTTACCCAAAGATTTTTTTTTTTTTTTCCTGTGCCATATCTCTCTGATAACACCAGTTCATTTCTACACAAAGCAACCCTGCACCAATTCTCAGGACAGGGGCATAACAGCAAGCTTCTCACACAAACTGCTAGTCCAAGTTCAAGCAATGCTCTTTTTCACCCTCATGAGCCAAACCTCACAGTCCATAGTTCTTACTGCATTCAGGTCTTTCAGCTTTGACCAGAATAGTCCATCAAGCTGTTTTTACAGCACTGCAAGGCATCTCTTAGGCCAAGGTTTCAAATCCTTCCACATTCCTCTTGAAAATCATCTCCAAAAGGCCAAAACTACATAGTCAGGTGTCTAACAGCAATGATACGTTCAGTACTAACATTACTGTTGCAGTCAGGTTCACATTGCTGGTAGAAATCACCTAACCAAGAGCAGCTTGTGGTAAAAAAAAAAAAAAAAAAAACTTTATTTTGGCTTACAGGCTTGAGGGGACGCTCCATGATGGCAGGGAAAATGATGGCATGAGCAGAGGGCAGACATCACCCCCTGGCCAACATAAGGTGGACTGAAGTAACAGGAGAGTGTGCCAAACACTGACAAGGGGAAACTGGCTATACTGCCCATAAGCCTGCCCCCAATAATACACTGCCTCCAAAAGGTGTTAATTTCCAAATCTCCATAAGCTGGGAACCTAGCATTCAGAACACCTAAGTTTGTTAGGGACACCTAATCAAACCACCACAAACACATAACACACATACCATGCACACTCATGAAAAACATAAATTGCCTTTTTATGTTAAATGCCCCTCACAGGCTCATGTGTTTGTGATTAAGTCTCATACTCAGTCCTCTTGGGTGGAGCCTTTGGAAAGTGGACCCTTTGCTGACTATGTGTGTAACTGGGAGCAAACCTTGTGGTTTATTAGTCCAGCCTTACATACTTGGTTTTCATGAGTCACTCATTCTTGCGGCTACCTCCCAGTTGATGTGACACCACATTGTGATGCCCAGTCTCTGCCCTGTCATGCTTTGCCTGACATAATGAAACGTCCCATTTGGGACTGCTAGCCAAAATAAACACATTCCTCCCATCAGCTATTTCTCATGGGGTGTTTGGTTCCAGTAACAAAGAAGATAACTACAACAAAGGCTAATAATTGTTAATTTTCTTGTACATTAGCATAGCCATACCAATTGTGGCTCTAGTTTATGTGCTTTTTCAAGTTGTTTATATCTTTGAATCAAAATCTCTTTTCTGGGCCTAAAATCTTGCTTTTTGATTGGAGTGGTGAATTCATTCACATCATATGTTATTGTGGTAGTTTGAATAGATGCCCTCCAATATATTCAGTGTTTTTTAGTTTGTAGTTTGCATCTGCAGCCACCTGGCTGGAGGCAGAGGTACTGGGTGGATCTTAAGATGTGGTGGTGGGTTTAGGATTTCAATCTAAGGACATGCAAAGTGTGCCTAGTTGAAGTTCCTGAGGTATGTTGTGCTGTGTGGCTTTTTGGCTCTCTTTCTCTTGCCTGGTCCTGTAAGAGCAGGCCAGCTTCTCCTGACATTATAGAACTTCCCCTGGATCTGTAAGCTACAATAAATATCCCTTCCTCCATAACTGTGCCTTACCTGGAAGTTCATCTCAGCGAGCCTGAATCTGTCTGCTACAGTTATTGACATGATTGCATTAATTTCTGAAACTTCACTTTTTGTTTATGTTATGCTTCATGTATTTGTCCACCCCCTCATATCTTTTGTCTTCTCTTGTACTAAAGAAACATTAGCTAGTGGGATATTTCTATTTATTAATGGTTTTTAATTAATTTTCATGTTATCTTAGTTGTTGATCTAACCATTTCAGTATGAATCTGAATTTATAAACCACTTCATAAATACTGATTTAATTCTATTGAAATTTCAATTCTTTAACAATGCCCTCCCCCAGTTTTTATACCATTGTCATTATTAAAATTATTCCTTTATGTACAATAATTCCAAAAATATATTGATAAAATAACTTTATTTCTTTTTAGCAGCTGAAAGCAGAAAAATACTTATTTACAGATTTTTGTATATTAACATTCCCACTTACCCTTTCTAATTTCCTTCATTTCTTTCTGTCTATTTGAGTCACCATCTGGTGCTGCTTCTTCATTCTAATACAACTTTATTTGCACTTCCTCCATTTGAGCTCTTATTGTCAAGTATTTCTATATATTATAGACTCAACAGTGTAATTGTTTAAATGCTGTTACAAATTGATTTTTTAAATTAGTTAAAAGAAGTAAAGGGAAGAAATGGGCAATTATCCTGTCTTGTAATTGCCTACATAATTATGTCTTTGAGAGCTCCATTTTATCTATGGATTTGAATTGCTGACTGGTTTAACTTGCTTTCAATCTAAAGAACTTTCTTTAGTATTTCTAGTAAGACAGTTCTGGTAGAAACAATTATCTGGGATTTTGTTTAGTTTAGAAGATATTTAATTCATTTTCATTTTCTAAGGGAAATTTTGTTAGACATGTGACACTGTGTTTATAGTTAATTTTATTTATCACTTTGAATTTGTCACCCCCATTGCCTTCTGACCTCCATTATTTCTGACAGAAGTCAGCTGTTATTCTGAGTTGGATTCCACTGTACATGAGTCATTTTTTCTACTCTACTGCTTATGGAATTTTGTTTTATTTCCTTGGCTTTTAATATTTGACTATGAGTTTCTGGGTGTTGATAAATGTCTGTACATTAATATAATGAGAATAAAAATATAGGTTTTTGGATGGATTTTTACTAACATATTTATTAAATATTGAGAAGTTTCAGCTATTAATTTTAATATATTACCTTTCATATTCTTTATTGTATTTCTTATCTCTCCATTTGGAGTATATCATGCATTTATCATGAACCCCATTTTCTGAGGTCTTTTAAATTTATTTCATCTAATTTTTCCAGTTTTTCATGTAACCTGAATCTACTGAATCCAATTCCCAGTTTACTGATTTTTCCTCTTCATCTCAGATCACCTTTTAGCCTGTTAATAAATTTTAAGTTTTGGTTTTATCCATTCAGTGACATAATTTCCATTGTACTCTTTTTGATTTTTTATATTTTATTGGTGTATACAATTTGATAAAACAGTAATTGTACTTTATAAATTATTGAGGCATGATGTCCTTTAGTGTTGTATCATATTAATAAAAATTCCTTTCAACTATTTGCCTATTAAGTTCGTTATTTAGACCACTTCAAGTCTTTTGTTCTTATTCTTTTATGTGAATAAAATTTGTCTGGCTCTTTAGAGATCTCATTGTTAAAAGCTGAAAGTTTTCAATTAATGTATTCTAACAATTAATAGGGTTTTTCTACCCCCCACACACACACCAGGTACTGTGGATTCTGTTTGTTAATTTTTTATTTTAAATTGTTTATTACCTTTGGTGAACTAATTATACCAATTTTATTGTCCCTGTACTATGAAACCCTCCTCAAACTGTAACCTTTGTCTATATCTTGTCACCTGGCTAGAAAAATGTTCCTCTTGTATCTACTTAATAGGCATATGGTTCTATAGCAAGTTTATTCAAATTGAAACATTTCTTCTTGGAGTGAGGACAGAGGCTTGTGAGACTGTGGTGGTAAAAACGTCCATAGCAGCTTAAACTTACAAGATCCATAAAGCCACTCCACAAGTTTATAGAAGCAGTAAACAACTTGGGTGAGGAGGAGAGACAATCCAATAAGCTCAGCCACCTGCATGCCACTACCTATGCTTTGGTGGGCTTCTTGGTAATGCAGCTTCCTTTAAGTCATCCATGTTCCTGTTAGTAATGCCACACCAATAATTCTATAAGTACCTCCAATAAATACAATGGTTAACCAAGTTGGATCTGGTGTAATCATTATTTGGTCTATTGTCAGTATCTTACTGTGATATAAATACATGTTTGTTACTTTCTCCTCAAGAAAAGTGAATTTATCATTGGCTATTGCTTATGTACATAGCTTCAATTCTGATATGACAGTTCAAAAATGTTAATGTTTTGTTTATTTGTCTTTATTTATTTGTAAGACACAGAGACAGACAGTATGTATACTCCAGGGACTTGACACTGAAAATGAACTCCAGATGCATGCACTGCTTTTTGTGACTTCCTTCATATGGGTACCAGAGAATTGAACCTGAGCCACAAGGTTTTGCAAGCAAGTGCCTTTATCCATTGACCAATCTCCCCATCCCCTCTTATCTGTTTTATTCATTGGACAAGTGGCAAATGGCTTAGTACATTGTCTGATCAGTTTTAAAATAGCAGGTTCTTGAGCACATTCCTATTCCTCTATATTCATATGAATAGCTGTGAAATTATTTTCACACTGAGATGCATAGAGTTACTTTTGGAACACAATAAGTCTGTTCACTCATTGTTTAGTTAAAAGTTCTATTTAAATGTTTTTTTTTTTTCATGAGTTCTTTTGGTAACAATTCTGTGTGTGATTTAAGAAATACATATTTTCATGAGAGCACTTGTATTCTTGATGAAATGGGTACACTTTCCAAATACAGAGAGTAGACAAGTACTTGGGGTAAAGGGAGAGTTGGAGAATTAATAAGATTGACTCTTCATGAGATGCAGAAGATTTTGTTGAGCAAACATTTCTATTTCCACTACATGTCTTTATGACAGTTTCCATAAACAGAAAACCTTGAGCTGGGTATGCTAGTGCTTGTCTATATTTCTAGCATTTGGGAGGCAGAGACAAGAGGATCAGGAGTTCAAGATCATCGTCTGCTATATACTGAATTTGAGGCCAGTCTGGGATATGTAAGTTCTTGTATCAAAAATATGAAAATGATGTTGATGAGTATAGTATTAATAGTTGTTTTATTATCAGGTTTCATATGTTAAATTATTATTTTGCTGAAGAGATGATCCAAGTAGCTTCACATTTTACCATTATGGAGTCAAAACGTTTATATTATTACTATTTTTTCAGTGGTTTCCAAGCCTATTTTCATTGACTCCTTTTTGAGCCTAGTGCAGGTCTACATGTGGAAGGCCTAAAGAAAGCATATACACTGAATCCTTGCTTAATGAACCTTTTCCTATTTAATCTAATTTATCAAACATGCTACAAAAAGACTCCAAGAGAGCTATTTCAGCCATGGACATAGGTAATTTCTGAGAAGGATGCCAACAAGTACTTCAATGTATAGATACATTACTAACTGAACTCCATGTGTCAAGAAAATTCAAACTTCCACCTAAGATTGGTATGTGGATACCCTGACATGACTTTATGTGAAATTACCAACAATAGTGTATTCTTTTCTGGTTGGTGGTGAGTCAAAGAAGAAAAGGCAGATCATTTGAGTTTAGTTTGTACTCTGATAGATGTTAAGTCATTTTCCAATTGCTTCATGGTGCCCATTGTACCCCTAATTCATTGAAGCAGTGAAACCTAGAATAACTACAAAGTAATACTTTATGCAAATTATATTCTAATGCATTCTTGTAATAAACAAATATTACCAAAGGCAATTTGTTTGTTTCTTTTTCTTAGAACCTTAAAGATCCTGAAGTATATATATATTCATTTCTTGCATAAAATTATTCCCAAACATCCATGTTAGCTTAAACAAGATGATATTTTCATCCTAACTAAAAATGAGTTTGGGGCTGGAAAGATGGCTTAGAGGTTAAGAACTTGCCTGTGAAGTCTAAGTACCCCGGTTCAAGGCTTAATTCCCCAGTACCCTTGTAAGCCAGATGCACAAGGTGGCACATGCATCTGGAGTTCGTTTTCAGTGGCTGGAGGCCCTGGCGCACCCATTCTTTCTCTATTTATCTGCCTCTTTCTCTCTCTGTCACTCTCAAATAAATAAATCTTTTAAAAAAATGAGTTTTCATTGTTCAGGTATTATAGGTAACTTATGGTTCTGTGACTCTTTTTTTTTCAGGCTTTTAAATTTAAGTTAATAGAAAATCCAATTATTATGCAAATATATACATAGCATAATTGCCACAAGGAAGTAACAATAACAATGAACTGGTGGTGATTGTGGAGTTAAAGAAATCTGAGATTTATGAGTGTTTCTCAGGAATGGTTGATACAGACAGTTCAGAGGAGAACTTATAGCCATCTTCCCCAAAATAATGTTCATGTTTTCACATTTAGATCAGCACATTTAGGCACGTTAGAAAGAAAAGTGATTTTCAAAGGAAAAGTATTGCAAATTGATTTGCCTCCTTTTGCAAACTTATTAAAGACAAGGAGCTACAACTGTCATTATTTAAAATACCTCTCTTTCAAATGTTCCCAGCAGATGTTCATGTAGAGAAAATGCTGGATATCTCTGGCAAGACACAGAAGTGACATTTCTGGAGGGTTCTCATTGAAAATTTGTTTTTGTCCTCCTGTCTTTAAACATCTGTATAAACAAAATAATCCTTGTTCTAACTTGAGGATGAGCAAAGTACACAAACCCCTAGTCTTTGAAACACATTTCTTCTGTGGAGTAACAAAGAAAGAGAAGTGTTCAACACTGTCTTTCCTCAATATGAATTCGACAACCTTTGAAACCCAGAATCATGGCAATGTCCTTTTTTTTTTTTTTTTTTTTTGGTTTTGCAAGGTAGGGTCTCACTCTGGTCCAGTCCTGGCTGACCGGAAATTAACTAGGTGGTCTCAGGGTGTCCTCAAACTCTCCGTGATCCTCCTACCTCTGCCTCCCGAGTGCTGGGATTAAAGGCATGCGCCACCATGCCCAGCTTTTAGCAATGTCCTTTTAAAGCAATAATAACTTAATAACTTATTTGGATCATAATGGATAAGCCAGGAAACACACAAACTGAAAATTAATTCTGCTTTCTTTCTAAATTAATGACTATATATATATATATATATATATATATATATATATATATATATAAATTTGATGTATGCTGTCATTCTCAGAGTCCAATTATAACTGAAATTTTAAGATGCATTTTAAAAATGATCAAGGCTAGTTAAGAGGAACTAGGGAATAGCCACATATTTTAATATCTAGAGTCAATTTTTTTTTTTGTTTTTTTTTTTTTGTTTTTCGAGGTAGGGTCTCACTCTGGCCCAGGCTGACCTGGAATTAACTATGTAGTCTCAGGGTGGCCTTGAACTCACGGTGATCCTCCTACCTCTGCCTCCCGAGTGCTGGGATTAAAGGTGTGCACCACCACGCCCAGCCGGTGTTTTTAATGTGAAGTTTTTTATCATTGATTTTGAATTCAAATATTTTTAGCTTCTGATACCTTGTTTGCTTTAGCTTAGCTGCATTTAGATGCTGTTTTATAGAATACTAAGCCAGGCTTAAAGCTCAAAATACCTAAATACCTACCTGCTTCTTATGTAGTAACCTTTTTTTTTTTTTTCCAAGGTAGGGTTCACTATAGCCCAGGCTGACCTGGAATTCACTATGTAGTCTCAGGGTGACCTCGAACTCACAGCAATCTTCTTATCTCTCCCTCCTGAGTGCTGGGATTAAAGGTGTGTGCCACCATGCCTGGCTTTGTAGTAAGCTTTTAAGTAAAGAATTCCAACTCCTGAAAAGTTTTTTTTTTTTAAATATTTTATTTTTTATTTATTTGTTTGACAGACAGAGAGATACAGAAATTGGCAGGTAGAGAGAAGAGAATGGGCACACCAGGGCCTCCAGCCACTGCAAATGAACTCCAGACGTGTGCACCCCCTTGGGCATCTGGCTTATGTGGGTCCTTAGGCTTCACAGGCAAGCATTTAACCACTAAGCCATCTCTCCAGCCCAAAGTTATTTTTTCTTCTAATTTTTCCATTTAGGTGCTTAAGAGTCATGAAGGTCATACTCTACCCTGCCTCCCTTTACTTTTGTCTTCAGGATTTTCTTCAGGGCAAGGTTTCTTGACTGACATGTAAGCAGTGTGAATAATTTATATAGCATCCCTGTTTGCTGGTGCTTCTTAGGTATGTTCACAAAAGAGCCACCGTTTCCATATTAGCATAATGTCCTCCTGTGCTTTCAGAGCTTCTATATATATATAATCAGTTCCAGAGCCCAAGAAATTGAAGGAAAATAGTGCACAAATTAACAAACAATACAAGCTCCATTATGTGCATTCCTTTCTCTAACCTAATTAATTTCATTTTTGGAATTAAGAGGCAGAAAGAAGATGAATGAATGAATCAAGTATGTGTTGAGATAAAATTTCTAAGTTGTGGTTCATGTTATCAGTGGAAAATAATGAAATAAAACTTCCAGTGCTTTCATTAGAAAAATTGTTTATGTGTTTTAGCTATAAACCTAATGGGAAAACATTACATTAAATTTAGGAAATAGAGTAAAAGAAGAGAATAAAAGTTTCTTCTTTCATTAATGGGAAACAATAACTCATGATCATTAGTAAACTTCCTGGCTTTTTCATTGCAGGCACATAACATATGCAAAACTGAAATCATGCTTTTTCTTTAAAAATATATATGGAAAATTTCCTATTTCAAATATACTTCATGAAAACATTCTAGTTGCAAAGTAAAATCACTCATACATTTGTACATGAATTGCTAATACTTTTCTCCTGTATAGAAGAAACTGTAGTAAACATGTTACCAACTTTATAGGTATGCTGTTGCCTTTAATAGTCAAATATATAGAAATAAAATAATTAAGAAAACATGCATATATACTTATGGATTTGACCTTGGCAATAACTTGGAAATTATTTTTAAAATATTTTAATAGCTTGTACTTCTACATAAAATGATATAATTTATTATGACCAAGTACAGATAATTTTAGAAGTTTTGACCATCATTTTTCCATTTCAAATAAAAATATAGAGATAGATAAATAATAAATGTATGGATAGATAAATGATGTAGACAGTAGATGAGCAATATATAGCTAGGACTGCTCTCTTTACTTTTTTTTTTTTTTTTTTACTTTTAGATATAAAATATATTAATTGATTTTTGAAATGCTATTGTGTTTTGTATGTGACTTCTCTGTTAATGTCTTTTAGATATCCACTTTGATTCCTAAATATTTTTCTCACTGAATTTAGCAATTCTATATCTATAAATTCTATTTATTCTCTTTGTGTTGTAAATATGTTTCTCATTTTTTGTATCATCTTTTCGCTGGGGTTACATAAAATATAATTTTTAAGTATTATTTTTTGTCTATACTTTTCTAATTAGCTTTATATCTTAGTAATTTATTTTTCTCTGTGAGATTATGTAACATAATTGTTCATAACTTAGTGGAACGACTGTTTATACATGATTGCAATACAAATATCTAATTCTGGTCAGTCCTATAAGTGATTTCTAGATAAGATTTTCTCTGAAATGGGAAGACCCACCCTAAACATGTTTGGAGCCATTGCTTGAACTGGGTTCTTGGACTCTATTAAAAGGAGAAAACTACTTTCTCTCTTGGATATGGTTATGTGGTGCTGGCTGACTGGTACTACTATGTTTTTCCATCATAATAGTATTTCCCTCAAAACTATACACTGAAAATGTACTCTTTCCTTCTCTAAGCTTCTGGTAAAGTAATTTGTCCTAGTAACAAGAAATGAACTGATCCACTCGTGAAAAAAATCTAACATGATGTATTGAGTATTTACTTTTTATATATCTAAAACAATTTGACTATTATATTGTATATTGAAGTACACATGGACATAGATGTCAAAGCATCAACTTTAGGATCATTTTTGCCTTTCTATTAACAATTCCAAAATATATATATATATATATATATAATTCCCAAGGCTCTTCAACATGACAAGAAGAGAAAGCCAAGCACCTAGCACTAGACAAGGCATTTCTATCACACCCACCATGGCCAAAGAAACTTTGCACAGGAAGTATCAGATTAAACATGAGTGCTGCCTTCAGTGCTGCCCAGGGAACCTTTCCTATGAAGATGCTGACAGGTACTGAGGTGACTCAAAACGCATCAAAGCAGAAAATAAGAGGCTGCTGAGAGCTGAACACTAAAGGAGACTTCTACCACACCCTCTAAAGCCAATGGAACATTGCAGAAATGGGGCTTGGAGAATATAAGAGCCACAGGGTGGAAGGGCATACTATGAGGTACTGTTCTATCATAATGAAATGATTGGTGCATTCATGACCCTACAGTGATTACTGATACCCTCACTAAGGAGGGTCCTCATTTAATGGGGTAATAGTAGAGTTGGAACAAAAGAGGATAAACTGATGGGATTATGACCAACTTACAGTATTTTTGTATTTTAAAGTTCTAATAAAATTATAAATAAATATATTTTGTGATAATTTCCTAGTTTAATTATTATAGTTTTTTGTTTTGGAATATTATAAAGTAAGATTGAATTCTAGTACATATGCAATATATATATATATATATATACACATATATATCATTATACATATTACATATATATAATTCTCAATCACTTAGCTTTCTAAATCAACTTTAGAATAATTTTAATAATTTTGCAGGTTTTAAAGCATTTAATTGTAAATTGTATTAACAATTTAAACCAAATATAAAGGCTGATATATTTTAAAAAATTATTTCCATTCTGCCAACAAAGGAATACAGGAACATAACTGCACACAAATGAATATATACCTGCACATACATGATTATTAGCAATGTTTTTTTACCTTTATATTAAAGTGCTTGTGGTTTAATCATCTTTACATATATTTCCTTTTACTTTGTAAGGCCATGGGAATTTAATTTTTTGTTTTTAATTCTTATCGTTTGCTAATAGGAAAACTGCCGGTCTTTGTACATATCAGCTATTCTGTGACTTTATAACATGTCATAAGTCTTAATATTTCAGTTTCTTTTCAAGGAATTACTAAATTTATAATCAAATTATTTTCAAACAATGATTGTTCAACAAATTTTTTCTTATAAAACTTAAACATATTATGACCAACAAGAAGTTACAAAAATACTGTACAATTAACAAAAGGAAGGTATTATTGAGAAACTATAGCCACATTTCAGATTATAAAGGGAAATTTTCAAAATTTCCTTACACTTAAGTATATAAGTTTGGATAACATTTTAATGATTGTATATTAAGTAGGAGACTTTGGGGCTGGAAATATGGCTTAGCAGTTAAATGATTACCTGCAAAGCCAAAAGACCCAGGTTTGATTCCAGGACCCACATAAGCCAGATGCACAAGGGGAAAACACATCTGGAGTTTGCAGTGGCTGGAGGCCCTGGCATGCCCATTCTGTCTCTCTCTCTCTCCCTGCATATTTCTATCTCAAATAAATGAATAAATAAATAAAATATTTTTAAAAAGAAGACTTTGTTGTTATTTTATTTTATTTTATTTTATTTTATTTTATTTTATTTTTTTTGCTATTTTATTTTATTTTACCAAGATGGCATTTTTTGGAAACCTAGAATTTAAATAAGACTTTTCTTAGGTAGTTATTGCATTCTTTGTTCTTAATAATTTTTACAATAAATTCATAACAAATTATATCTGAACAGAGGTTCTATTTCATTACTGTTTACAGTTTGTTTATCAAGTACAAACTTTGTATGAATACATCATGTAGGAATACATCCTCCCTCAGTCAACTCCATTGAGGGCCCTCAAGATGGCATTTGGAGTGAGTGGTAGTCATTTCTGTCTTGAATTTCCTCCCACATTGGGAATTCTTTCTACCCCTCCTTTAAATAAGACTTTTCTTCTTTGATGCATTATGAGTATCCTAAGTGTGTTTCCATCACCCTGATACAGGTTGGCAGGCTTGCCATGGAAACAGCAATCTTGACCATCTGGCCAATTCTCTATGGTTTCACCTCGACCCTAGGTTCTTTGCTAATGGTGGTTCATCACCTGCTAGAAAGTCAGCTATCTGCTCTTGTCTTGTTGGTAGATTTTGATTGTCCTCAGCTCTTGCTGCTTTTTGAAAAGGAAAAATAGATGATAGATGATGCAATGGAGAGTGATATCAGGATAGGTTGAAGGGGTAAGCACTGTTAATTTGGAGAAATTTTGATAGGTGTAGCCTCATTTTTGGCCAAAGACTAGTGGGACTTTCTCATTAGAGTACATTATCTTAATCTCCATAGGATTCTGACTTAGTTCCAAGTTCCAGCTATGGGTTCCTTTCCACTAAGAAGATCTCTTAGCCAGGGAGCCATTGGTTACCCACTTAGGCTAGGTGCCACTATTGCACAGGTGTCTGCTGGTTGTTTTCATATAGCAGTGTCCCCTGCTTGCTCACAATGTTCTCAGCCATTTTCCCTCAGCTGCTCATTTAGCGTTTTTTCAGATGGGCTAACCATCTGGGGACTTGTTTATTTCCAGATTCAGCCATATCTGTAGATGTTCTACATCAACACCAAGTGGTGTTTTCAGCAATAGGGTCTTAACTTTTACCTCAAATCAGTAATCAATGCTTTGACAGAAGCCTGTCTTGTTTTGAGGACCTCATAACTCACACTGATCAACAGCTCTACATGGGTTGTAACAAATTTTGGGTACTGGGAGTTACAAACCAGAGCCAAATGTTTTAGTGTTAGGCTTCCTCCTACCCACTCCAGGGCCCTTCTTACCAACAATCCCTCTATGCTCCTATCGAGGTTATATTTTCTAGTTCAAGAAACTACAGCTCCTTGATCTTTGACAAAAGAGCCAATAGTGTACCCTTGAGAAAAGACAGCATCTTCAACAAATGGTGCTAGACAAATTGGGTAACCAAATTGGGAAAAATTAAATTAGACCCACTCTGCTCACCATGTACAAAAATCAACTCCAAATAGATTAAAGTCCTCAATATAAAACCTGAAACTCTCAAACAACTGGATGAAAAAAAAAAAAAAAGGTGTGTGGGGGAATCTCCACAATATAGAAGTGGAGAAAAACTTCTGGAACAATACTGTAGTAGCCCAGGAAATTAAACAATCACTTAACCAGGGGGATCTCATGATGCTAAAAAGGTTTAATACAGACAAGCATACCATAAACAGAGCCAGAAGACTACCTAGAGAATGGGAGAAAATCTTCACCAGCTATACCACTGAAAAAGGCCTAATATCTAGAATATACAAAGAACTCAAAAAAAAAAAAAAAAAAAAAAAAAAAAAACCAAAACCTAAGCAATAAATAATTGAACAATAAACAACAACAAAAAAATGGAGAGAACTCAGTAGAGCATTCTCACAAGAAAAAAGTACCAATGGCTAATATTCACCTAAGCAAATATTCAACATCCTTAACCATCAGGGAAATGCAAATTAAAACAACTATGAGATTCCACCTTACTCCAGAAAGGATAGCAATTTAAAAAATCAAACATCAGGGCTGGAGAGATGGTTTAGTGGTTAAGGAATTTGCCTGCAAAGCCAAAGGATCCTGGTTCAGCTCTCCAGGACCCACGTAAGCCAGATGCACAAGGGGTCACATGTGTGTGGAGTCTGTTTGCAGTGGCAGGAGGCCCTGGCTCACCCATTCTCTCCCTCCCTCTCTCTCTCTCTCTTTCTCTCTCTCTATCTCTTTCTCTCAAATAAATAAACAAAATATTTTAAAAAATCAAATAACAATAAATCTTGGTGAGGATGTAGGGAAAGAAGAACCCTCATTCATTGCTGCTAGAAGTGCAAACTTGTACACCCACTATGGAAATCAATATGGAGATTCCTGAGAAAGATAAAAATAGAGCTACCAACTGACCCAGCCATTCCTCTACTAGGCATCTACCCTAAAGGCTCCACTCGTCACTACAGTGATATTTGCTCACCCATGTTTATAGCTGCTCAATTCACAATAGCTAAGAACTGGAATCAACCCAGGTGCTCATTGTTTGATGATTGGATAATGAAGATAAACACAATAAAATTCTACCCAGTAGTAAGGAAAAATTATATTATTGAATTTGTAGGAAAATGGACAGACTTGGAACAGATCATACTAAGCAAATTCACACAAGCACAGAAAGATAAATGCCCACATATTGTCCTTTATGTGTAGTTACTAAACTGGAGCAGCTTGAGTTGTAGGCATACCTGGCAAGCAACTTGAGGGACAGATAAGAGGGTGGAAGGGTTTGGGGGAGATGAATGGCAGGGTAGGGGAAGAAATACACAAAACCAAATCCAAAATAAATTGGTGCTATACAAACCTTCCCCCTGTATAACAGACTAATAGGTTTTAATTACTTTTGATTTTTACAGTATGCATGTGGTTTCTAATACAAAGTCTCTTACATGTTCCTGGGCTTCACAGAAATTAGGAGTTAAAATTTATTACTTAAGACATTGCTATTATTTAATATCTTTGGTGTTTAATGAATCTAATGTATGTCAATGTTGTCAAAATCCTAAACACAACACATGTTATTTTAATTTTATTTATTTTATTTTACTCAATTTTGCTAAAATTTAGTTTTTTTTTCTAAAAATTAGAAAAATGAACATACCTGTCTTTATTACTCAATGTATTCTGAATCTGTTCCTGTTGTATAACAGAAACATAGTAATAATATAAGAATTATAGTTATCATAGAATTGACATTTATCTTAGAATTCATAGAGCTTTACTTTTTATGATATGTAAGAACTCATAATTTACTTTTGTTTCATATTTCTTAGGGTCTGATGGAATTGTGCTAGCTTCAAAAATTAAACTATAGCCAGGTGTGGTGTCACACACCTTTAATCCCAGCACTCAGGAGGCAGAGATAGGAGGATTGCCGTGAGTTCAAGGCCACATTGAGACTACAGAGTGAATTTCACATCAGCCTGAGCTAGAGTGAGACCCTACCTCAAAAAGCCAAAAAATAAAAATGAAAAATTAAATTATAGCCATTTTTAGCCTTTCTTTCCTTTTTTGTGAGATTTTTGTGAGGTTTTATTTTGGCTTATATACTTGAGGGAAGGGAGGATCCATGATGGAAAATGATGGCATGAGCAGAGGGTGGACATCACCTCCTGGCCAACATCAGGTGGATAGCAGCAGCAAGGGGAAGCTGGCTATAACACCCATAAGCTCACCCCCAACACTACACAACCTCCAGGAGACTCCGATTCTCAAATTTCCACCAGCTGGAGACCTAGCATTCAGAAAAAATAAGTTTATGGGGACATCTGAATCAAACCACTACTATATCTCAAAGAATATGGTGGAAAGTGACTGAGGAAGATACCTGACAATGACCTTCTGGTAGTTTGAATATATGGCCCCCAATATATTCAGTGTTTTATTAGTTTATATTTTGCATCTGCAATCACCTTGCTAGAGGCAATGTCACTGGGCATTAAGGTGTGATGGTGGGTTTGAGATTCCATTGTAAAGATATACAAAGTGTGCCTACCAGGAGTTCCTGAAGTGTGCTGTGGCTTTTGGCTGTAGCTTTGCTCTGTATGCTGTGTGGCTGGTTGTTTTTTGTTTTTTTTTTGTTTGTTTGTTTGTTTGTTTTCTCTGTCTTGCCTGGTCCTGTGAGGGCAGGCCACTTCTCCTGCCTTTATGGAACTTCCCCTGGATCTGTAAGCTTCAATAAATAATATCCCTTCCTCCATAACTGTGCCTGGTTTGGAAGTTCATTTCAGCGAACCTGAAGCTGTCTGCTACAGCCCTCTAGCCTCAACACACATGTGCTTACATAAGCATGTGCACCCACACAAGCATATACATACACATATGCACATATAAAAATATAGAGTGAAAAGAACATGCAGTCACACTCCCCGACAGAAGAGTTTCTGGCCAAGAATCCACAAGAAAGCACAAAAAAATGCATTTTTTAAAAAGAAAATTTCTACATTAAATAGATATTTGACTGCTTGAAAGCATGATTCCTAAGAAAAGGTTGGTTGAATAAGCACTTGGTTCTTGCTTATCATCTCACTTGTCCATTGCAATATACCATACCCACTAAAAGCTTAAGTGGTTTATACCAACAACATCTGGCTCTGTGGGCCAGCAATTTTGGCTGAGCTGAGCAAAGCAATCCTGCTCGTTTTGCCAAGGGTGACAAATGTGTCTATCATCACTAGTGGTTCTTTCATAGTTCAGCTGCCCTGTGAGGACTAGATGGTCAAAGATGGCTTCCCTCACATGCACTGATTCTCTAACCTCTTGGCTTTCTAGGAGGCTAGCTTATGTGTTCACATGGTGGTCTCAGGGTCCAACATGGGAATTCTTTTCACACATCTGCTTACCTTGTTTTGCTAATGCTGCATTAAGCCAGAGCAAGTGACATGGTTTTGCTCCTATTCACAGAGTGAAAATGTGGAGAAAGAAACCATACCTCTTAACTGTGGGAGCAGCATTGTCACAGATCAAAAGGCATGCAAACAAGGGTAGAATATTTTACTATGGCCATATTTGGAAACAACCCACCTCACCTTCTACTGGTCATAATGGTCTGCTTTCAGAGCTATAAATTGGTGGCAGGTTACTTCCAATACTGTTCAATGACTGATAGTTTTGTTTTTCTTTATTTGGGTTTTAATTTGTATTAGTAGAATTGTTATGAACAGATGGGAACTTACAGACAAGAGCACCAATAAAATGTTTCATTTACTCTTCATATTGGCTTTACCCTTTATATTGGCTCCTGAGTCTTTTTTTAAAATTTTTTTATTGATAACATCTATACTTACAGACAAAAAAGCATATTTCCCTCCCCTCCCCCATTCCCCTTCAGAACTCCACTCTCCATCATATACTCTCCCTCTCTCCATTATTCTCTCTTTTAATTTGATGTCATCATCTTTTTCTCCTATTGTGAGGGTCTTATGAAGGTATTGCTAGGCACTGTGAGGTCATGACAGTTGCATTATAAGGAGTTGTATCCTTCTTTTGGCTCTTGCATTCTTTCGGCAATGGACTCTGAGCCTTGGAGGGTGTGATAGAGATGTTTCAGTGCTGGACACTCCTCCGTCCCTTCTTCTCAGCACTATTGTTGCCTTTTGGGTCATCCCAGTAGTCATCGCCATCTGAAAAGAGAAGCTTCTCAACCAGAAGTGAGACTAGCATTAATGTTTTCGAGGCTACAGAGACCTCCCTGGCCAACAACTCACTGGAAGGTATCCCATCCCAGGCACTGAAAATTTTCTAGTAACAATCTATAGCTTCTGGATGTATCATTATTCAAAAAAGTGGGTTTTATTCAGAATATCTTGAATTTTGATTGACCCTCCCCCTGCCCTTCTTTTACACATTCTCTTCCCCTACCCTCACTTAGGCCTTTCTGCTCCCTATGATCTGTTTTTCTACTTACATATATACAATACCATCTCCTTAAGTCCTTCCCTCTCCTCCTTCCCTTATAGCCTTTTTCCAGCTTACTGGTCTCTGCTACCGATTTTTGGTTCCAGTTCACACACAAGTCTATACATTTGTAGCTAGGATCCACATATGAGAGAGAAAATGTGACATTTGCCTTTCTGGGTCTGGGTTACCTCACTTAGTATAATACTTTCCAGATCCATCCATTTCCCTGCAAATTTCATAATTTCATTTTTCTTTACCATTGAATAGAACTCCATTGTGTAAATGTACCACATCTTTATTATCCATTCATCTGTGGAGGGAGATCTAGGCTGGTTCCATTTCCTAGCTATTGTGAATAGAGCAGCAATAAACATGGTTGTACAAGTATTTCTAAGATGGTGAGAAGAGTCCTTTGGGTATATGCCTAGGAGTGCTATAGCTGGATCATATGTTAAATCTATTTTTAGCTGTCTCAAGAACCTCCACACTGATTTCCACAATGGCTGCACTAGATTACATTCCCACCAACAGTGTAGAAGTGTTCCTCTTTTTCTGCATCCACGCCAACACTTATTGACATTTGTTTTCTTGATGGTAGCCATTCTGACAGGAGTGAGATGGAATCTCAAAGTAGTTTTAATTTACATTTCCCTGATGGCTAAGGATGTAGAATACTTTTTTGGATGTTTATATGACATCTGTATTTTTTCTTCTGAGAACTCTCTATTTAGTTCCATAGTCCATTTTTAAGTGGGTTGTTGATTTCTTATTGTTCTGTTTTTTGAGTTCTTTGTATATTCTGGATATTACATCCTCTGTCAGATGTATACCTGGCAAAGATTTTCTCCCATTCTGTAGGTTGTCTCTTTGCTCTATTCACAGAAAAAAAAAAAGTTAAATTACAGCCATTTTCAGCTTTCAATATCTGGTAAACATAGTATATAAATTTATGTGGTATGGAATTTATATATTTTAAAGATATTTCTTTTTAAAATAATTTTTATTTATTTATTTGAGAGAGAAAATGAGGGAGAGAGAGCACTCAAGAAGAGAGAGATAGAATGGGCATGCCAGGGCCTCCAGCCACTGCAAACGGATTCCAGATGCCTGCACCATCTTATGCATCTTGCTTACATGGATACTGGGGAATTGAGCCAAGGTCCTTTGGCTTTGCAGGCAAGTTCTTTAACCCTTAAGCCATCTCTCCAGCCCCAAGATATTTCTTTAAATATTTCATACTTATTGATTTAAATGTGATATCATATTAACTAATTAACTTTTTGATACATTCCCCAATTATAGTATATTACAATCTGTAGTAGAAAACTTCAGTAAGCTGAGATGAACTTCCAAGCCAGGTACAGTTATGGAGGAAGGAATATTTATTGAAGCTTATTATCTAAGGGAAGTTCCATAATAGCAGAAGAAGCTGGACCCCTTTCACAGGTCCAAGCAGAGAGAAAAAGCCCGAAGCCAAAACCCAAACACACTTCAGGAACTCCAGGCACTTTGCATATCTTTAGACTGGAACTGCAAATAGACCACCACACATTAGGGCGGGACCCTAAGATCAGCCCAGTGGCACCTCCTCCTGCAGGTGGCTGCAGATCCAAACTTCAAATACAACACTGAAGATATTGGGGCCCTCTATTCAAAATGCCACATGTCACCCCTGGCCCCCAATAGATTCATAAGCATCTCACATTGTAAATTTTATTCAGTCCAATTTCAAAGGTCCCCACAGTCTTGACCAACTTAAGATAGTTCCAATGTTTCGAGTCTCCTCTGAGATTTGAGATTTTCTCTCAGCTGTGAGTCCTGTAAAATCAAACAAGTTTTATCCCTTCAATATATAAAGGCACAGAGTATACATTTTCAACTGCTCTAAGGCATAACAGGGAGAGAGAGGAACAATGCATTCAATAACCATCAAGCAAACTTCAAACTTCTGCAGTGTTCAAGTCTGACATAACCAGTGACTGACAGTCTCTGGATTTTCCAATTCCACCCCTCTAGTTGGGCTGAGGAGCCAGGGACTCTCAGAGGAGACGGGTATGGAAACTAGGGCATAGATTTCACTGGAAGGTGTCCACCTACAGTCCAGTATTCAGTAAGTTGTTGCGATCATAAGAAACAACACACACTCTTTGTATATGAAATGCATCTAAGAATATAAGCAGTAGTCAGAAAAGTTTACAAGCATGAACCAGTATTTTAAAATGAGAGGATAGTATGTAGAAAGAAATGAAGCAGAACGAAGGCTATATGCCTGTGTTACATGACAGTGCTAACCTCTTAAAATACCACAATAACAACCTCTTTGGCTCACCACACCTTTACAAAAGTCTGAACATGAACTCACAGGTTTGTCCTTGTAACTTCTTTGGATCTTTTGTTTTATTCTATTCTCCTCCTCCAGAGGGGAACTTCTCAATTTGTGCTACAAGAGGACAGGCCCTGGGATCTCACATATAAAAATAAGGTCAGATGAGAAAAGGGCAGGCAATTGCATTTTTACACAGACCTCTGGGAGCCTTTGTCAACTGAACAGTGTTTAGAGTGTGCATGTTCTTGGCATAGGTACACACTGTGCAAAGACAGTGATGACAGAAAATAGCAAGTACTACAGGTAGCCAGAGAGGTGGCAATAAAAGGACACACACACACACACACACAGAGAGAGAGAGAGAGAGAGAGAGAGAGGAATGTGCACAGATTGCATACAGTAACAGTTGTGATAAAGCAGTACATAATCGTATAATGTATTTCAAAGTCCAGGCAATACCTATTAGGTTTTGCTGTTAATTTTCTGTGTTAGGAAACTCTCATTTTTTGCATGTGGTTGGTGTGTGTGTGTGTGTGTGTGTGTGTGTGTGTAGTATTCATATGTGCATACAGATGTGAAGGCCCATACATAAACATGCAGGATACAGAGGACAATAGCCACTAATTCTTGAGCTTTCTATTTTCACAGACCTCAATAACTTTCTCATCTCTGCTCCCCACAGGTTTAGGGTTATAGATATGGCCACATCTAGCTGTTTAACAGGTGTTGGGGAATCAAACTCAAGCAGTCTTGGGCCCCCTTAAGGCCTTCATCTTGAGAGGGGGGGTAGAGTTAGGGTGAATGGACCCCTGAAGATTAAAAGTCCAGGAAGTTTGCAGTTGCTAGAAATCAAAGATCTGACTAGACCTGTTTTTCCACGAACAACCAGGACCCCTCCTGGGAGGGAGGTCTTTCATAGGATTTGAACATTGTGGTTGGTCAGGTTCAGCCCAGGAACTTGATGCCAGAGCTAACCTCTTCCTGAGACAGCCCCTAGCCCTAACCAACCAGCTGTCCCCCTGGTTCACCTGAGCTGGAAGACAGCCCACCCCCATAAGGTCATAAATACTTTTGCAAGGGGAGGGCAGTCTCTCTGATCCCTTGGAAACTTCCAGCTGTGGGTGAGATTTTCCCTAGTCTGTGCCTGGGCTAATTTTGCCCAGGCCCAGCCAGAGGGGCTCAGCCTAGGCCCTAGCCCAGGCCCAGCCAAAAGGCCCCCTAACCCTTACATTCTGTATAGGTTCTTTATCCCCTCAAGCTCCCCAGATGGCAGGAGCTCCTTGAACTTTCTTTTTCTTTCCATGCTTTTTTCCAGGCCCTCCACGTGGGATCTCTAGCCACCTGGGTTCCTTTCCTTGGCTGTGTACTCCCCTCAATAAACATAATAATTTTTTTTTTTTTTGATTTTTCGAGGTAGGGTCTCACTCTGGCCCAGGCTGACCTGGAATTAACTATGTAGTCTCAGGGTGGCCTTGAACTCAAGGCAATCCTCCTACCTTTGCCTCTCGAATGCTGGGATTAAAGGCGTGCGCCACCACGCCCGGCTAACATAATAATTTAATAATTATCCTTAGTCATCTTTTTATTCAATTATTTGTTTAAAATTAGAAGCAAATTTAGGATTATTACCCTGTTATACTCTCACATGAGTGAATGGTCTTCAGAGCCATCTCTTCAGCACAGAGACGCTCATTTATGCATTGAAATCCATAATATTATAAACTTAAGATTGTCCTGTGATATTATGATTCCTATCAACACCAATCCTCTAATGTAAGAAAAGAGCAAACATCCTATATTATGATTATATGAATTTTATCAGAGAAATAAAATCTATGTTGCATCATGAGTATTGAGGTAGGGAAGGAAAATTATCAGTGTCATGTCAGTTTTTAAACATGAAATTAAAGTGAAAAGTCACAGGCTGAGCTTCAAGAAGCATTTTTTTTTTTTTTTTTTTGGTTATACCAGACTGATATTGAGTATTTGTTTCTTATTTTCCTGTGACCATGACATGACTTTTCTTTGTTAATTGAGGCTTAAGTTTCCTTGTCCTTGAATCTTCTTGACTACTTAATACCCCACTACTTCTTACATTGACCAAATCCAAAGTGTCCACCATGTGTAGGGTTTATTTATTGTCGTTGTTCAGCTACTTATGTGAAGCCAGTAACAGCCCCTCCTTAGTTGTATCCTATAGGACAATTTCTGACTGAACTGAGCACCAATTACACCAGGTAACATGAAAATTCTGGGCATTTAATTGACCTTCTAGTACATCCATATTTTTGCTAGTCTATGTGGTTTAGCAATCTGTTTGTTTTACATATTGTCATTGCTAATATTATACCATTGAACGTATTAATTCAAAAATACATAGACTATAAACCACATTTCTTAAAATTTCTTTACAAAGATACTTAGAAAAAGTTAAAAATATAACTCACCTCTCCTTTTTAGTATCTCTATTGTTTCCTCTTCTTTCCTTCTTCCTTGTGTCATTGTTTCATGTCTGTTCTGCCCCATCCCTTGTGGTATGACTGACAATACATGCGGAAGGGGAAGACACGGAGCATTATGAAGCTAAAAATGTGAAAGAACCATAAGTCTAGAGAAAGACAAAGAAATTATACTGTACTAAAACCATAATGATAGTATTGGAGGGGGCTGTGTGAACAAATGGAATCATACAAAGTAGGAAAAGGTGAAGGGTCAAGGAAGAAGATTTGGGTTAGTGTGGTTGAGACAAGAGGAATTAGTTTGGCTCTGGGATCTAAAGGAGGTGAGTAGGTGAGGAAAGAGGTGGGGGAGCTTAAAAGTGTTTCTCAGCACCTCATTCAGATCTTCATTAAAAAATACAGCTCGGGCTGGAGAGATGGCTTAGTGGCTAAGGCGCCTGCCTCCTAACCCTAAGAACGCTGGTTCCAATCTCCAGCGGTTCCAATCTCCAGGTCCCACGTTTAGCCAGATGCAAAGTGAGGCAAGGGTGCAATGCCACACTTGCCCACAAGGGGGCGCACACATCTGGATTTCGTTCACAGCAGCTGAGAGACTGCTGGCACGCCCATTTCTGTCTCCTTCTCACTCTCTATCTCTCTCTGTCTCTCTCTCCAAAAATAAATAAAAAAAAATAATGAAAAAACATTTTAAAAATACAGCTTATTGTTTTTAAACTAATAAACTTTGCCTTTTCGATATGGCTTAAATGTCATACCATTAGATTTGTAAATACATAGAAGATAAACTTACAAAGTACTGTCAGTCTATAGCAGATGTTAACTGTGTTGTATGCTAAATTCTTTTTGTTGTTGTTGTTGGTTTTTCGAGGTAGGGTCTCACTCTGGCCCAGGCTGACCTGGAATTCACTATGTAGTCTTAGGGTGGCCTTGACCTCATGGAGATCCTCCTACCTCTGCCTCCTGAGTGCTGGGATTAAATGCATGCACCACCATGCCCGGCCTTCCTTCATTTTTAAAGAAATACTTAAAATGTCTACCCTACCATAGCTTCTATATACAACGTATGCTGCTTTATTCCTCACCAGTTTGTATCTTTTGTGTGTGTGTATTAGAGCGGAGACATTAGAGGATACATTTCAAGAAATAGTGTTTATAACCAACTCAACATATGATAAAATGTCAGTTTTGCTTATGATAACTTTATAAAAAAGCACTTTGCTTTAGTCCATGATAGATAAGCCAGTTTCAGCCACTGTTGTCAGATGGCAATGATAAAATCCTAATTGCTCCATGAGTGGCTATTTTTCTACTGCTTTTTAAAAAAATGAAGTAAACAGCCGGGCGTGGTGGCACAGGCCTTTAATCCCAGCACTCGGGAGGCAAGAGGTAGGAGGATCACTGAGAGTTCAAGGCTACCCTGAGACTACATAGTGAATTCCAGGTCAGCCTGGGCCAGAAAATACCTTGAAATACCAAAAAAAAAAAAAAAAAAAAAAAAAAAAAAAAAAAAAAAAAAAAAAAAAAAAAAAAAAAAAAAAAAAAAAAAAAAAAGAAAAAGAAAAAAAAAAAAAAAAAAGAAGTAAACATCTGGCTTCATTTCAACAATCTACTCTTTTGCTTCTCCTCCATTTTTCTCTTCCCAATTCTTACCTTTCCTTTCTAGTTATAAGCCAGAAGGATAAATATAACTGTGAGATTCTTATAAGTAACAGCAATGTGTGTGAATATAAGCCCATGGCAAACTGGTTATAGGGACAAGCATATCTATAACTAGCTGTCGGGAATTATTTTACCCTGATACTTATTTGTTGATGGTGCTTTAACCATTATTTTCTTTGCTTTTTTTTGCAGCAATCCTTCCATCTCAGCTTCCCTGGTGCAGGGATGATAGTCACAAGAGACCATACCAGGCTTCATGCCCTGTTACTTCTGCTTCCCCTGGTTGACAAGAATGCACTGTAAAGTTTAGGTGATCTACCTTGGTACCATCTTAAAGGTAGGCTTTTGCCTAGTCTATATGGGGACATCTCAGGCACTAGAGTAAGCCTTCCTTCCCTAGAGCAGCTCTGTGAAGAAAATCCATGTTTCCCAAAACCCCCTCTGTTCTTCCTGGGAAGAAGGCCAGAGATCACATCCCTTAGAACAAATGTGCCTTTGAAAGGTGCAAAGGTCTAGCTGGGTGGGCACTGGGGGAGGGGGTCCATATTGAAAACAATGTATTTTCCTTCCTGTCAATCATTTGGTTCTGACTTTTCTCACCCATTGCATCAATGGCCTTGATTGTTTCAGGAGCATGGTAAAGGCCATCTAGAACAAAGAAGTCATTGCTTAGCTTGAATTTCAAATTAATTTCTTTATTTTTAATTCCAAGGCCTTAAAATCCTAGCTTTGTTGAACTCCATGAAAGATTTCTAAATTCCAAAAACCTCTTTCCTATCCTTACTTGGGGGTCTGATCACAGAGGTTTACTGCAAGCCATTGAAACCTGAGGTAAGTCCATGTATGTTGACCCAAAAAACTTGCTGGATTTGCAATGAATTTACAGTAATTAACAGGCAAAAGTCTGGCTAAGATGGTCTCGAGTCCTCTAGGGAACAGGAAGCTCATATCTGCAAAGGTTGATCTAGTGTCTGGGGAAGCTAGACAAGACCAGTCCTAGATAGGGCAGGGAGGCAGCCTATACCAGAAGTGGTAGGTTACTGATCTTCTGTTTGAAGCTTAAGACTTCATGAGAAAGAGTAGTATTGGCAGTAGGAAAGCTTAAGAGGAAAGAGCCTGGGTTAGTTACAGTTGGCTCTCACTGCCTGTTCTTATCTGGAAAAATAGTGATTTCATATGGCTAAAATATAGAGCATGGAGGAGGGTTGGCAGAAAGTAATTGCATTCTCAACAGTTTGTCCAACCATTCTCTCTTTCTAGTCTTGTTCCATCTCACTGTCATTGTGTGTGCATGTGTGTATGTGCACCTAGATTTCCACATGCATATGTATATGAGTGCATATGCACATGTATGTGTGTGAAACCCAGAGAAAAACCTCAGTTGTCTTTGCTCTCGGATGATGTCCACCTTTTGAAAGATAACACCTCTCCTTAGCCAGGACCTCCCCAAGTAAGTTAGCCTAACTGGCCTAGAGATCCACCACCCTGTAATTCCCCAGTGATGGGACTAAAGTATGCACCACTATACTCAAGCTCTCCCCTCCATGGGTTCTTGGGAATAAACCAAGGTTCTGATTCTTATACAGCAAGCACATTACTTACTGAGAAGTCTTCCCCCTTTAAGCTACCTCACCACTTATCATCTCATCTACTGACACAGAACCCTCAACTTCAGATCCTTAAGTTAGGTATCTCCTAGAGAATACACATACATGTATATCTACTATATCTACTTGCTGACCTCTCAACTGGGATGTGTCATTGGCATCTCAAAGTGAATGTGATGGGACACATAGCTTTGGAACACATTGTATTGAGAAAAGTCTGAATGACACATGCAATAAGACTTTGAGATAGTCAGAGTCAAATCTGAGGCCCAAGGAGAGAAAGAGCTAATTATAGATATTTTTTTATATTTCTGAGCATCTTAAGTGATGCAATTAAATATCAACCTACACTAAGATCTAGTATAACCTGGACAAATACCAATTCCTGGGTTCACTCTCAAGTGGCCTTTGCTCAGAATGACAGTAAGACAACCAGGAATATTCATGTCACCCTAGGACCTGCCCTGTGTATAAAGGTCTAGAAACTTATGGATTGGACCACTATGTGGGAAGTGTGGATGGAAAAGCTAATGGGAAAAAAAAAAAAAAAAAAAAAAAAAACTTTTGTAAGACTTAGCATTAAACGGCAAACCTGCCTGAAGAGCAGATTGTGGAGGAGAATTTAAAGGAATGACAAGACGGGTTGGGAGGGCAGTCACACACAGAGATGTCAGAGCGTGGGCCTCTTTATCCCCTTTGTACCATGATTCACTGCTACATTATCATTTTCCCTGTATTATTTTCTCAAAGCTAAAAATGTTCCATTTCTATAGACTACTTCTCTATAGACTATTTTTATGGTATTCTATTGAGTGGGGAAGAAAGCATTTTATTAAAAGCAGTAATTTGTTACTGCTCTAAATGATCTTTTATAGTTTCTAAAACACAGTGTCTTCTTGATAAAGCAGGCCTGAGAGTGAATTATTAGGCTACTGGAAGTCCTTGCCAGTGAACAAAGACATAAAACATAATGTGCCTAAAATCTGCTAATGCAAAGTAGCTGGGGTGTACTAGCTAATTAGTATGCTGCTGTTAGTACTTTTCACCTGTTTTTGTTTCTTTAGACGGTTTCTACTTGGAAAAAAAAATAAATTACTTGCAAAAAATATTTGAGACTCAAAACAAAGGAGATGCCTTTGTGTGGATGTAATTTTCACAATGGCCTGCTGAGACACCTTCCTTTGTCTCCAGCAAGCAGGTATTCATTGAATGAATCTTAGGCTCATGTAGAATCTGAGTATAGCATAGATGATGAGGCATTTTAATTTTATTCATTCCCATTTTTGGGGCCCATGCCTGAACCCTTTTCACTAATGTTATCTGAGAGAGAGGAAATGCAATCACTGCATGTAAACCCTCAGCCACCTCCACAACTGGGTTTAGATGCACCTGAGTGAGGGCAGCCACACAGACCTCTGTCCTTCCTGCTAAAGACATCTGAGAAGGACCTTGGAAGACCACAAGAGCCTCCAATATGTTGTCATTGAAAAGCTGTTAGGAATTTCACAGCTGACAGCAGTGAATCTAATTACTAAATTATTAATTGGAAGTCCTCAGCTTAAAAAGCCGCATCCTGTCACTCAAAAGGATAAATTCAAGTGAAAAGCAGAGGTGCAATGAGGGCATCTTGCTCACTTCTGTGGATAAATTGGAAAGACTCAAACATGAGGGGCAAGGAAACTTAATTGCCTTTGGTACCGGCTGTAAGCTTCACTTGAAATCTTAAACCACATGTGTCTTCAGCTCCTGGCAGATGGGGACAACAGTATTAGCTTTTGGTTATTTCACATTTTTTGTTCCAGACCCAAAGATTCTTTGCTGAATTTCAACTCATTCTCTATTGGCTGACTCACCTGCACAAAATCATGGCACTTGGGCTCAGGTTAGAAGCCAAGGTCAAGAAACCAAGCATAGTAGGCAGCTTTATGTTTCAGCCCATTTTGTTTCTTGCAATTTGGACACTAGATAGAAGACATCTATAAGCCTTCTTGACCTTGCCAGGGACAAAACCAATACTATATTTCCTGGTTTTATATCTATGTCCTCAAATGGCCTTCCAATTTCTCCACAATTATAATGTTGAAATAGTAAATTGACGAATAGGCTATGTTTGCTAGGTATTATACTTATGAGCTTTATTTAGTTTAATTAATTAATTTACTGTTCAGAGCATCAAACCTAAAGCTTTTTACACTTAAGGCGAACACTCTACCACTGAGCTGCATCCCCAGCCCAGCTTTACTTTTTGTCCCTATTTTATCCCATAATGTCTCTATGAAGTAAATGGTAAGTATCATTTATCAATTTCATTTTAGAGATGGATACAAGATAACATGACTAGAAAACAGAAGAACTGGTGTTCAAACCAAGAAAAGCACTTATACTTAAAGTACAGAGGGTATCCTTGATTTATGATGGCTCAATGGGATTTTTCATCTTAATAATAGGGGTAAAGCAATATGCATGTATTATATGCCAGCCTTTTATGTTCAGTTTGTATTGTTACTTTTCTTTCTGTGTGTATGTATATTTGCATGTGTGTAAGTTGCACATGGGATATGCAAGTGTGTGAGACATGTGTGCATGTGGAGGTTAGGGGACAAACTTGGATATCTTTCCTTAAGAATGATATCCACCATTATTTATTTTTTATTTTAAAAAATATTTTATTTATTCATTTGCAACCAGAGGGATATATATGGAGAGAGAGAGAGAGAGAATGATGGTCGATAACCACTAAACCTTTTTGCCAGCCCCATTTTTATTATATTTTATTTTTGTTTTAGTGATTTAATTTCTTTTTTAAGGTAAAGGAGATTTATTGAAGCAGAAAGGTGGAAAATACCCAAAGTATAAGGGCAAGTATGCTTATTAGGATTTTAGCTAACATCCAAAAAGAAAGAAAGAGTTAGAGTTTTTGAGTTAGAACTCAGAAAAGCCAACAGGCTCCTGCATTCTGTAAGCAACTACAACAGTTAGGGCCTTCTGCCAGTTTTAGTACATTATCTTAGTAAGGTGATAAATATTCCTCTCACCTCTTTAGTATGTCTATAGTTGATGGGTGGTCAACTGAACAGGTGATCCACAGGCTCATTTGGATTAACTCTTTTTTTAATTTGTTATTTTTTTTTTAAGTTTGCACGTGTCAACCTGTTCTCCCCTGCCCCAATTCTGCTAAAGGTCTTCAGTGGGATTATTAGTATGCATTGTAGGGACCGAAAAATCACAATCAGTGTGTTCTCATCCATCCCAAGGCTTTTACAATCTTTCCCCCCTCCTCTATGATACTCTTTGAGCCTTGGTGGGCAAGATAGATATCTGATAGACACCTGCCTTTTCTATAGATTTTGTCTATTTTATGAGGTTTGAGTGGCCACAGTGTCTGTTGCCATTTCCCTGTTACAAAAATCAACCATCTGGGCAAGAAATATATACTTGTGCAATAGAGGCATACTGCCAGTGTACATAACCAACTGCTCATGAATTGGACATAAGACCCACTGAGTGGGGGGTTGTGGTGGTTTGATTCAAGTGTTCCCCATAAACTTAGGTGTTCTGAATGCAAGGTTCCTAGCTGATGGAGATTTGGGAATTAAGGCCTCCTGAAGGCAGTGTATTCTTGAGGCCAGGCTTATGGGTATTATAACCAGTGTTGCCTTGCCAGTGTTTGGCATACTCTCCTGCTGATATTGGCCAGGAGGTGATGCCTAGCCTCTGCTCATGCCATCATTTCTCCCTGCCATGATGGAGCTTCCCCTCAAGTCTGTAAACCAAAATAAACTCCTTTTTCCCACAAGTGCTCTTGTTTAGGTCATTTCTGCCAGTAATGTGAACCCGACTGCAACAGTAAAGTTGGTACCAGAGGAGTGGAATTGTTGCTGCTAGTAACCTGAATTTCTGGCTTTGGCTATTTGTAACTGTTTTGCAAGAAGATGTAGATGAATTTGAAATAGTGGCCTAAGAGATGCCTCGAAGTGCTGTAAGTATAGCTTGGTGGACCACTCTGGTCATAGTTGAAAGACCTAAATGCAATAAGAACTATGGACTGTGAGGTTTGGTTTATGAGAGTGAGAAAGAGCTTTGCCTGGACTGGGTTAGGAGTTTATGTGAGAGGCTTGCTGTTAGGACCATGTCCTGAGAATTTATGCAGGGTTGCATTGTATAGAAACAGACTGGTATGTGCAGAGGGATAGGGCACAGAAAGAAATCTTTGGGCAGAAACTTCTGCTTATTCAGCTGCAATTGTGTGAGAGATTACAACCATTAAGATTGGGCCAGCTGACCTGCATTGGGACAACAGAAAAAAATGCAGAGCCTTTTGAAGGGGCCTGAATGCTGAAGGAGTGTCTGGTTCTTCCAAAAGTCTGCTTTATTTCCCCATAGTTTAACAAATTGACATTCCACCCCATATTATGGAGTATAAGAAATGCAGGAAAGAGAGGGTCCTTGAATTTGCAAGATGGTCTTGTGTTTTGGAAATGGCCATGGGCAGTGTGAAGCAGGCCTGCTAAGAATTGCCTGCAGGGAGACCAGATGGAGATGTGACGATGAACTGTGGATTACAGTGGAGACCCAGTGGAGATGCCAGGACCATGAGATGGCTGCTAAGGAGAACTTCAGGCCCCAGATGAGCTTTTCCAAGACTGTGAGTAGCCTAGCTGGAGGGCAGAATTGGAACTCCAGAGACTTGTCAGTGATTAGAATTATAGGACTTGGAGATTGGTCATTGACTAGAGTTGTTGGACTTGGAGCTACAGAGTTTGATGTTTGCCCTGTTTAAATCTTATATTGGTTGAATATTTCTTTGTTATGCCCAGTGTCATCTTTTGCAGTGCATTTATTCTGTGCCATTATAGGTTTTGAGGGGATTTTTGTTATTATGGCTCAGTTAAAAGATCTTGGGTTTGGGGAATGTTTGAATATCATTAGGATTGATAAAAACTATGGTGACCTTTAAAGTTGTAGTGTATGCATTGCATTTTACATCATGGATGGTTTTCAGTTTATGGGGGCTAGGGGTGGAATATGGTGGTTTGATTCAGGTGTCCCCATAAACTTAGGTGTTTGGAACACTGGGTTCCCAGCTGATGGACATTTGGGAAATAATGCCTCCTGGAGGCAGTGCATTTTGGGAGTGGGCTTGTGGGTAGTATAACCAGTGTCCCCTTGATAGTGTTTGGAACACTCTCTTGCTGATGTTGTCCATCTGATGTTGACCAGAAGGTAATATCCACCCTCTGCGTATGCCATTGTTTTCCCCTGCCATGATGGAGCTTCTCCTCGAGTCTGTAAGCCAAAGTAAACTCTTTTTCCCACAAGCTGCTCTTGTTTGGGTGTTTTCTGCCAGCAATGCAAACTTGACTGCAAGAGGGGTAAACCCATATCTGGCTCTGGGAACCCAGCCAGATTCCCTAGAACAGGAAACCAATAGGCTCCCGAGAGAACTTTCACTGCTCTCTACTTAAGAATCAATATACCTTTCTAATAAAAAGGGGATATACTTATCCCCTTTTATTCAAACTCGGGTCTTCATGCTCGTACCAAGAAAACTTTACCCACTGAATTCACCAATGGAGACGACAATGACTTCCTTTTTCAACTTTGTTTAGAGTAACATATCTATATTTTGGCAACTGAACATAATGAGAACATCAACTTTGAATCATCTTTCTTTCATAGCCTCTGCTCATCCCCAAGCTCCACTTTATAAGGCATGCACATTTTTATCCTGGCTACCTCTCCCAGCATCTGCCTCTTTCACTGGTGGCAAATAAAGTGTAGAGTCTTATATATAACCATACTAGAATTATTACAGCTTGTATTGAGTAAATATTTTAAAAACAAAATGATCCATCTCCTTGAGGGACAAGGATGGATTCTAATACAGATCAACTATTTCATGCTGCTTGTGATAGGCTAAATCTGCAGTAATCTGTGTCACTACCAGCCTGCCTGTGACTCCATTACAGACAGAAAGAACCATCTGAATGATGTTTATGAATGACACCTGACTACAGAATCCATTTAGAAGTAACAGGTCATTTCATTGCAAATATTGATCTCCTCAGCATATGTTTTGGCATTTTTCCTACTTAAACAAAGCAGTCAACTTAGACTCCAGAACCATCATGGAGTATAGATTTTAGAATATAGACTTTAAAGTCAAGTTTCCTATGTTCAGCTCTCCATTCTGCATTATAATAGCTATGTAGCCTTTGCAACCCAGTTTATCACTATATGTGATAACAATATATGCAAAACTCATTTAAAGTCAATAAAGCTGAAGTTAGTTGTATGACATTAAGTGCTTGAGGAGCTCATATTTTTCTCTTCAAGTGTATAATACAGTATCTAGCACATAGTAGGCACTCAGCAAATGTATGATCAATAGATTTTAATTATTATCAAAAATTTGGCACAGCATGCACTAATTGTCACATTCTAAAGAATTTACATCTTATGGCATCCTATGGTCCTTTAGTGAAGACATCTTCAAGTAGAAAGCAATGATTAAAATTCAAATATTAATAAGTTCTATTATTTACTAATGTAACTAAACAAAATCATTGATAGTATGATGAGGGTAAGCTGAAAAGTAGAAACTTACAAACATATGAAAAATGTTAGCATCACATTTTTAAGCTTATTAGAAACAGCATAAATAATTACATCAGTCAAATTACTGTGGTTTTTGGCTCTTGTCCAAAATTAAAGGTCATAACCCAACATACCAAAACCTTGCCCAGCACAAGTGATTGACAGGAAGAGGAAATAGAATGATACCTTTCACATGGGAATGTTACACTGTTGCAAATTTAAGCAAAACACATATTTTGGTATTGTAAGAAAAGTTGATTGTGATCTGATTTAAATCTTTTGAAAGAAGAGAAGAAATTGGGTATTTGAAGAAAAAGATAGATGCTAGATTCCACAATAAAACATCATGTTTTCTCTTTATAGCAATATCTATTATATTTCAACTCTAGGCAGAGAGACTGAGAGAGAGAGAGAGATGTTTTTCAAATGGATTGGCTTCTCAGTCCCTACACAGATGATTTTTAACTTTGAATTCCTAGATAATTTTCTGCAGCCCACCAATGAAGACTACAGAAGGCACTTTGTCAGAGGATATTAGCTAAAGGAGTCCCCTAATAGCACCTCTCCTAAATGTGTAATAATAAGCATCAGAATCCCACATTGGATCTCTAGTTCTGTGCACTGGGTCTGCTACTGTCCCAGTGATATAAGAAGATGTATGTCATGGAATGGGGATAGATAACATACTTCAAGTTCTTGAATCTTGAAAATATTCAAGAATTTACAAGAATCTAAGAATCCATTCATCAACAAAGTCCATTTGCTTCCAGGTTTGGCACATAGGACATTTGGAAGCTATTTTGTTCTAAGAAAGAAGTTCTAAACCACCACTATACACTGAATACTCCTGGGAAGTTTTTGAAAACAGCACCACACCCCTGATCACTTGGGTATGCTCTAGCCACCAGTATTTTATACAGGTAATTTCAATATGCAGCCGATATAAGAATACTGTTCATCATAATCCTTTACATAGACAAAGACTGTGTGACATTCTGAGTGAATTTCCCTTCCTGTCCCTTTGAAAGTAAGAAAAAAAAAAGTACACATTTGTATCTATTTTTGGAACACATTTGAATGGTCTAATTCTCCATGTAGTCATGGAGATTACTCTTTTATAGGAGCTACCAACATGTGAAACATTGAGTCTCTGAATTCACTCTTAGTCAATAAATATTTTTGAGTACTTTTTAATTCTCTAGTAATAAGGTCAACCAGGGAGTATAAATACTACCAAAGGATTTTCATTTGCTTAAGACTTCAAAACCAGTTTAAAACTCAGTGTATCACTGAGGTTCTATGTCCATAACTCTAGTGGTAAAGACAAACACATCTTCTCAGTGACTCAAAAGAAGCACTGATGTCTTTCTTTATGTCTATCTATTATCTATCAATCATCAATCGTTTATCTCTCTTTATATCTTTTTCTATATATTTTTTCTAGTTACTTTCTCTATATATTTGCAATACATCATCTGAGTTATCACAAAGGAAAAGCTTTTTCATCCTCAAACCACACATTCCTCTTAGGCAATCATGTTTCTTAAACTAACAATTAACTTCTTTAAAGTACACAAAAATGGATTTCATGTGATATTTTTCTGCATACATTTCATTATGATTTGTTCTTGAATTTTCAACTGAAAATTAATGAAAATCAGAATATTTTCTGGGCTTCTGAATTTATAGCTTTTTCCTTATTTTACAAAATATTACAAGGCTTTTTAAAATGATAATTCTTCAGATCATATTTCCATAACTTTGCAATCTTATGAACAATACTTATTATAGTTATTTTTGTGTTAATATATTATGCAAAGGCAAACAGTCTCAGAGGACCTGTAGTAATCCAGTAGTTATTTCTTCATAAAGAATATGTGGAAGCAATTGCTTTTATAATCTTACATTTAATTGTATGCACAGGTGTTTTTATTTTGAAGAGGAAACTTTAAATAAAAGTATGATTAATTCTTATGCCATCCCAGAATGCTAGATGAAGGGATTTTACTCAATTCTGAATAGAACAACCAGATGTCTCGGTCATGGCAATGTGGATGGGGGCAGGGAGTGAGTGTCCCTGAACTGCACGAGGTTTCTTTTCTCCAAATTATGGAATGGCTTTCCAATGGATTCCAAGGAGGGCATCAACCCACAGTGTTTCTTGGCATTTATATATAGACCAGGACCTGTACGTTGACACCATCTTGTATTTGTTGTTTTGTAGCAGAAATTTTTACTTCACTCAGCTGTGCTACTGAAAAGATGCCTGGAATGATTCAGGATCTCAAAAGAAGGATTCAGATCATTCACCAAACATACTGACAGTGCAGCTTCACACAGTAAATCATATGATTCATATAAATGTCTTCATAAGAGAAGTTAATGTTGAACTGGAAACCAAGATACTAGCATTGAGGTTCTACCACTTCGTAGCTGAGTGACTTGGAAAAGTCATTCACCATGACTGACTTCATTGAACTTCACATTCCATAAATGAAAATGGAAAACATGATGTTTGCTTTTTCATACAATGTTAAAGGAAGCAAATGACTATGTAAGAATCTTGTAGCTTATAGTATGGTTCACAAAGTACTGTGGGTATTGTATTTTTACTGCCACATTGTTCACATTATCAAAGTAACCTCTCCTTGTGGCAAAAATGAAACAAACAGAAAAAATACAAGTAAACAAACAGAAACTTACTAAAAAGCAATACAAAAATTTGGGTGAAGTTTCTCTTCATTATCTTTTACATAATTAGGTAAGGCATTATAATTTATCTCTGGAATTTTCACTTACTATTTATGAAAAGAAGTTATGGCTTGAAAGCTTTCCCAAAAGCATAATTAAAAATTATATTATTCAAATGTACAGATGTCTCTCATTTTTTATCTTTATGCATAAAACTTTACCAATATTTCCAATTTTATAATCATCAAATATTCTAATAAAATATTATTGATTCACAAGTCTGTTTGTGAAAGACTAATTGACTCATAGTTATATCATCAATGTGTGAGTGTATCTATTATCACACCTTTGTCATCATCAAATATTCCAGTATTTAGAAATAAATGTTATTTTTATATCTTTAGTAACTTGCGAAAGTGTGCCTTATTTTATTTACTTATAATCCTCTCTTTGTTTCTTTCCCATTTATTTGTTTATTACATTTTTTTAGATTTATATGACATATTGAAATATTAAAACCATTAACTCAGTTACTTGTACAAAATACTTACCTACTTTTAAAATTTTATTAATTTGTTTTATGTCATATTTCACTATAGTGGAAACTTTCTCCTGTATTGCATTAAAATAGAATTGTGCTTAAGTGTGGTATTATTTTACTGGAAAGCAATGCTATTGATATTAATTAAAGCTCAGATAAAATCTAAACTATCCTCCTATACAATCCTGACCTAACTTTCCTAGATCAATAATTGCTCATTGAAAGTTTTTATACCAGGAATATAAATTAAATCCTTCTTGACCCAAGTATAAGAAAAAAATGCACTTCTTATTTCCTGCACGGGTTTCCATGCCAATGCTACTATTTGATCATAAAAGTTGGTATTCATAAGGCTACAACTGGACTTTTTTATTAATTCCTTATGCAATGTATTTTTCAATAATCAAAATTTCCTTTTTCACTCCAAAATAGTAATTACTACTACATTAAGAAACTTATGGGTACATGGTTAGGTTCAAAATGAGTTTTATGTATAGTTTATTATTGTATGGCTCCTGAGTCTTGTGTTGGAGGCAACAAACATAAACATGAAGCCACTGAATTTTCTACATCTGGCATTTTAAGAAATTCATGGAAAGGTTTTTAGTGTGCTTGTGTGAGTTCTCTTATTATGATCTGTTCCAAGTCTGCCTATTTTCTATGTATTTTTGTTATATCATTTTCCTTACTGCTGAGTAAAATCCATTATGTGTGTGTATTACATCTTTATAATTCAATCATCACACCATGGACATCTGGGTTTAGCCCACTTCTTAGCTATTGTGAATTGAGGAGCTAGAAACATGGGTGAGCAAATATCTCTTCAGTGAAGAGTTGAGCCTTTAGGATATCAAAGCAGAAATCCAGAAGTTGCTGATCTCAACACTAAAGTAGATTTTAAACACATCCACCAGAGCTCAGGGAATTTTGCAGAAGAAGGGCAGAAAGATTGAAGAGCCACAAATTAGGAGGGAATATCCAGAGGCACTGCCCCCCACCCCTTACAATGACTGGCTGCTGTTCTCACAACTCAGAACCCACATCCCCATGGTGAATACCACCATCCCCACTGAGGAGAGTCCTTAGTGGAATGGGAGCAGGGAGGAGGGAAATGATGGTACCAATGTATGATGTGTCCATACAAAGTTTCTACTTAAGTAATAAATATCTAATGTCACCAAATAAATAAATTTATTAATTAATTAAAATTAAAATATGAAGAGAAGAGAGCACTATAAATTGACACCATATCATGTAGTAAACAAATGCAGTGTATTTATTTTTTAAATGTTTTAAAATATAACATGCAAATTAAAACTTTAGCTATATTATAGAAAAATTTCTGTGATGATGTGGTTATTAAAAGGGAAATGGATTCATGTATTTTAATAAAAACTGAGGATAGTATAAATATATGATAAGGTATATGACATAAAAAGAACCTTCTAATATCATCTATAAATCCATAAGTTTCAAAATCAATCCTTGATAGTTGAAAATTTTCAATATTTTTGCATACTTTCATCGAATAGTGGTCACAATGACTTAAAACTATTATCAGAGTTTTCTATTGTCATTATACTACTGATTTATATTTTCCTATCATCCACTTTTAGCAGAAAATTTCCATTTTATGAAAGGGCACAGTTTTATGACTCCCCTTAATTGCAAAATAGCTCAGTTTATTTGTCTGTGCTTACTGTATCTCCTCCAGATAATTCTCATCACTTCTACCTTTTCTTGTTTCCACTACTTCATGTTAAACATGTGCCTGTTTCCAGTAGCCCTATGTGGTCAGTTCTAGTTCTGAGCCCCTATCTTACCAAATGTCCTCACAACATTTACTATAGATATTAGTGACCAACCATTTCTGTTCAAGCCCCTCCTCTGAATCAGACTTGAGTTCCTTCATCCAGATTTCTACTTAGACATCCACTACTCATTGCAAACCCAGATGGTTGAAAACAACTTCTTCATATCTGCCCATCATAAATCTAATCTTTGTTTGTTTGTTTGTTTCAACTGTCTAGAAAGTAACAACTCTACTCTTTTAGTTGATTGGGGCAAAAATCCTTATAATGTTGATAACTTTGCCCTCTCACACTGTGCCCTGAAGGAAACTGGTATAGTACATGAGAGGCAGTGCACCAAGCCACTGTCATCACTCACCTGAAATGCTTCAGGGGCTGCAACAGTGTCCCTTGGGTCCATTCCAGTCTCCATACCCATTTTCCATGTGCCACAGTAGTACTGTTAATATGGAAAGGTTCTGTCAACCCAACTTTTGCAAAAAATACTTTAACAGCTCTTCATCTGCAAACTCCAAAACCCCACTCTTCACTCTAATACTCTACGTTACATGAGCCATGCTCATTTCTCCCCATCACTGCCCTTCACACGCACTTCAAGTGACCTTCCCCATCGAAATCCCAGATCAACTTGGGATGCTTCCTCCTCAGATACTTTCATCTCTGTTCTTTTGTTCACTTTGGATTCTTACTCAGCTATTACATCTTGAAGAAATCAGTTCCCAGTGCTCTAAACCAAACACCACACCTTCTATCCCCGTACTTGTATGTTCAGTGTCTGCAACTGTTAAGGTATGTGCAGTGCATGGCTTCAAAGCAAGGACACTTCAGAAAGCGTGTGGTTCTGAAATTCTGTAGTTGTGCAAATACCATTGAGCATAATGACACAGACATAATGGCTTAGGTCAATAATTTGATCAGTCCTCCTTATGCAATCAAAAGACACAGTTAAACGTGAGATGATTGAGCCTGCTGCTAGTGCAACACAGCACACATTCACAGGAAACTTCCTTTTGTAAGTCTAACTAATGATAAAAGTGTAGTATAATAAACACATGAGCCAGCAAAATAGTTGTTTATTATCATTTTTAATTATCACATTGTTCATAAATGTATGTGTTCTATATTTAAAGGACTGTTGGCACAGTAGGTTCATTTACCAAGCAAGTTTTCAATCAATGCATTGTACTAAGATGCTGTGATGATTTTGACATCCCTTGGGGACTAGAAGTTTTCAGCTGCTTTATAATATTATGGCCCACTGCTACTGCCTGAGATACAATTATATGGCATATAACTATACATTATTGTCTTTCTCTCTCTCTGTCCAAATACACACACACTCACAGAACTAATATATATAATGTTACAGATGAAGAAACTGAGGTTTTGAAGTGAAATAGAGCCTTTTGGGGTGTGAGGATGAAGCCCAAAATTTTGTAGGTATCAAATGCCTTCTAACTTCACTATGTATGATGCTGTGTGATCTAGAGATGTGGAGGAGAGGGAGAAAGGGTTAATTATTATTATTTTTTTATGTTTGAAAGTGGAGGACAAAGAATTCTAAACTGTAAACCTTAGTTGTGTGCAGTAAGAAGTGCAAAGTTTGAAGTCTGTTTAACAGCTGGGGCCAGAATTAGTCAGAACTTGGTGTCACCATTTTAAATGACTACAGGTGTGACTTAAAGGCACTAGAGAAGCCAGGATAGAGTGGAGGTCACCCTATGGATTCTACAAGCTATTAGGGTAATTGAGAAGTGGAGTAAAGGAAGATGTGGTTTGCTGAACCAAAAACCCAAAGGGAAAACACAAAGCCTTTGAAAGTGGACGACGGTAAGTGTTCCTTTGTCCTATTTGGAGAAAGGGCAGAGCAGACCCAGCTGGACACAATTAATTCTGCAAAAGGTTCACAGGGCCAGAAGCAAGAAAGAGGAATAGGTAAGAACTGACCTCCTTGCCAACTCTGACACAAACCAATGAGGGGAAGCAATGTGTTGTCAATTTGCATATTTCCAGAAGTGGAAGAAGTGGTCAGCCACTCCAGTGTTAATTTAACCATATGTTGAAAGTATCCTCCAAAATAAAATATGGACCTCATTTAAAGAAGAATTGAGGCCACATACATTATGCTTTGGCAGGTGTTGAGTGTCCTCAGTGTCTATCTCCTTCACCCTTGTACTGATATCAGGTTCACTGAGAAAGCAGCACTCTTGCTCATTTCCCCAGTTCCACTGTGGTATCAGCTGGGGCCAAGGTAAAATTTGTTGGGTTTATCTCCTCTGGCTCCCATCTGAAAAAGAGAAGCAGAATCTCCAACGGAGAGTGAAGTCAGCACTGGTTCAATGGGATATACATTAATTTAGAGAGAATTTAAAGGCTTCAGACACTCTTATAGCCCAAGATTAGTGGGAGTTTGACACTGGAAAGCAAAATCATTACCTGGATATGATTCTGCCTTGTTTCCCAGTTCCAGATATGGTTTCCTTTCCACTGAGCAGATATATTGACCAATCCAGCAGCAGTTGGTTACCCACCATGGCTGGAAAGAAAGGTAAATACAAATGAAAGAGTGAGAGGGCTAGTGGGAGATGTGATTGTCTAAGGAAGAATAGCAAGGGCTCCTCAGGTTAGACACTGAAAGAAGCTCTGGGTGACTTGGTGAGGACTGATCGTGAGGTCTTCATAATGTATGCGGCCTCAGGCCTTCTTTAAATGAGGTCTGAACATACAAGTACAGGGATAGAGGGTGTGGTGTTTGGTTTAGAGCAATGGAAACTGATTCCTTCAAGAAGTAATAGCTGAGTAAGAGGCCAAAGAGAACAAAAGAACCAGAGATGAAAGTATCTGAGGAGGAAGCATCCCAAGTTGATCTGGGATTACTATGGGGGAGCTAAGTATGTCCATATCTAATGCTATTTTCATTATAAAATGGGAATATATTACAAATTTATTTCCAACATCTGGCTTCTTACAAAACTTATCATTAAAATTACTTCATGGGATGAAGAGATGGCTCAGTGGTTAAAGATGCTTGCTTGCAAGACCTGATTTCCTCAGTTTGATTTTTCAATACCCATGTAAAACCCAATACAGACAGTGAAGTTTGTGTCTGGAGTTTGTTTGCAGAGGCAAAAGCCCATGATTTGCTCATATTGTCTTCTCTCCCTCAAATAAATGAATAAAAATATTTTTAAACAATTTTTTTGTTTATTTTATTTATTTATTACAGAGAGAGAGAGAGAAATAATGTGAATGGGCGTGCCAGGACCTCTAGCCACTGCAAATGAACTCCAGATGCATGTGCCACCATGTGCATCTGGCTTATGTGGGACCTGGAGAATCAAACCAGGGTTCTTAGCATCTCAGCCCTAAAAGGTATGTGCCTTAATCTTTTAACCATTACCACCATTTTTCCAGCCCTAAAAATATTTGTTTTTCCAAATTACTTCATTCAGCCCATGCACGATATTTTTAATCATTACACTATGTAGTTTTTTCATGTGAAATTAGATGTTTGATAAAACATAAATATATTTACATATGTTATACATATATGTAAATTACTTTTTTGAATATTTTAGAAGATTAACTGTTAGTAGAAAATTTTGTGTTAGTGAGATGTTGGCCAAGGGAAGTCATTCAGCCCATGGCCATGTAATATTTTTTAATCACTGGACACTGGGACAAAAGTCACAGATGCAATCACAGTTTTCATGACATTGGAAAAGCTGCACTGCATGAAATTAGATAAAAGTTTGATGATAAAACATGAAAGTCACAGTACCAACTGAAGGAGGAAGGGATGGTAAAAGTCTATGGTAGGTGAGGTCATGAGCCTTGGGGGTATAAGCCTGCTCATGGACTAAATGTATATATTATTACCTGGGGACATCAAATAGGATCTAAAAGTTTTCTGGGATGACCAGTCATGTGCTGAGAAGAAGGGATGGAAGAAACACCTCTGTATCCTCCAGTGGAGGGACCATTGAAAATACGGATAGAATGCAGAGCCAAAGGAGGTTGACTTGCTCCAAACAAATTGGGGACTGCAAGATCAAATTAGGAGAGAGACATGGAGAGAGGGAGGGGTATATGGAGACCGGAGTTCTAAAGTGGAATGGGGAGGGGAGGGAAATACATGGCATATTAAGGAGAAGATTAAAAGTACTTATCAAATAGGATCTAAAAATTCATGCAAATATATTCCATAGTGTAGAGAAGAGTTGACTTGCTCCAAACAAAGGGACTATCACATGTATATGCAAAAGACAAGAGTATTACTAAAAGATACTGGGGTGTCTCATCAACACATGGTATAAGGAAAATTGGATATCCAAAAGCAAAGGTTGGAACTGTACCCCATCTCACACTTACTGCCAAAAAGAATGAAAACTTATTGAGAGGAACATTCCTTAGACCAATTAAATTCAGATGAGTTTATTTGAGCAAAGAAAAACAAAACTGTGTAAAGCAAAATAAAACTGATTCACAAATTTAGCAGCTTCCAAAAAGAGAAGATTCTCAGGTTGACCTGGAATTCATTCTGTAATCCCAGAGAGGCCATGAACACAAGGCGATCCTTCTACCTCTGCCTCCGGAGTGCTGGGATTAAAGGCCTGCACCACCATACCCGGCTCAAAAAGAGCAGATTCTGAAAACTCCAACCAACAGCTTGATCATTGTGATTAAACTCCACATTGTTTTAGTCTGTTGAGATTGCAGGTCAGGTGCAGCCCTTGCCGGCCAGAGTCCCTAGCATCATCGCAGGTCAGGTCCTGCCAGGCCTGCCTGAGCTCCATTGCCTGTCAGGTGCCGCCCTTGTCGACCAGAGCGGTGTGTGTGTGTGGAGGGGGGATGTAACAAACAATTTATTATGGTATTAAAAAACCCACTGATTTCATATGACAAATTGTGATTAAGTGAGATCTATTTTTTTTGAAAGTGACTATTTTATTGAGTTCATTATTAATAAATTCATACATTTCCTTAATTTAGAGGTTTTAAATACACAACAAAATGTATGCATTGGTTGTAACTCTTATGAAAGCTTAAAATATCACATGTGTGTCTGTAACTATACAACTACTAGTTTTTCACATGGTCTTTACTCATGTACTTATTCATTAATATTTCTTATGCATTAGTGATCATATTCTAAAAGGCATTGTGGTGAGTATTGAAATAGGCACAGTTATTGTGGTGACATGTATCTAGGGAACAAATAAGAACTTAAATAATTTTTAAATAAAATTATGTTAAACTGTTTGAAAAGTTCCACAAATATTGTGAAAGTACAAAGACTTAAAACTGGCTAGTTGCTTGTTATAGTCTTTAGAAACTGCCAAACATCTATTTACTAGATGTGAACAAATTCTCAAAGATTTCTACCAATACAGACTTTCTAGTTATTGTAGAGTGTCCTCTGATTTCATTTTGCTGAGCTGTAAGATTAATTTATCAGTGGAATGTTGATTTTCTAATATAATTGCATAATTCATGAGTTTCTTACATAATATATAGCTAATAATACTTTAGAAACTATAGAATTAAATGTGAATCTCCAAGGGAAAATAGCCTTTGTTGTTAGTGATACGCTTTCGACCTTTCTTTTTTTTTAAATAAATATATATTTTTATTTATATTATTCTGATTTTACATTCATATTATTGGTTCCATTGTCCTCCTCCCTGTCCTCCCACTTTCAAAGGGACCCTCATCAATGGGGAATGTGGGTCATGCATTGTGAGGTTACTCAAGAGTTCTGGGGGGTAGGCCCCAGTCTCTGTACATAATGCCCCAACTTGTGACTCTAACAATCTTTCCGCCCCCTCTTCCATGAGTTTCCCTGAGCCACATTGGGGTCATTTTAGTTCTACTTCAGTAATGAGGTTTTGGGGAGCCTCTGTGTCTCTGGATATTTGGATTAGTTGGAGTTGGATGTTCTCTGTGTTTATCTCCTTCAGCCTTTTCCTGGTGTCGTGATCTCCTTGAACGCTGTATTCTCGCCCTTCCCCTGCATTGTTCTGTGGTTTCAGCTGGGGCCCTGGTGAGGTGTGGTTAGCTGATCCTCCCTTCAGGTTCATTGTCCATCTGAAAAAAGATAAACAAATTCTCCAATGGAGAGAGAAGTTAGTACTAGATAGAAGGGATGACCATATATGTTTTGGAGGGAATTTTATATGCATTGGCTCTCTTCTAGCCCACATTTGGTGGCATCTTGATCTTGGAGACTGAGCTTATTTTTTGTACATGGCTTTGACTTATTTCCCAGTTCCAGCAATGAGTTCCATTCCACTGAGTGGATCTATTAGCCAAATCAAGAACAGTTGGTTACCCACCATGGCTATTTGCCACTATTGCACTTGTATGAGCATTACGTCAGATTGTTTCCTGCTGGGTATCTTAGACTGCAAGTTGTTTGGACCAATGTCGGACATTTTCCCCCAGTTGCTCATGTAGCACCCTCTGGTACTAGACTAGCTAACTGTCTGTGGACTGACCTTCTTCCAGATTCTGGACAGGTCTCTCTGTGTTTGGTCTTAAGTGAGATCTATTGACTTGACAGCAATAACGGAATATGTTTTAATGGATACACCAGCAAGTTAGTGAACACATCGCAACTATTTGCAAATAATTAAAAATTATCATCTTATTTAGAACATTGTTAAAGAATATCCTGTCAGGGCAGGTTTTATCATGCTATTCCATGAGTCAATGTAGAGGCCATAGTTCTAACTCAGATAACTTAAATCATAAAATCTTTAACCGTATTCCTTTCTGAAGCCCAAATCAAGCAATTATCCAGCCTTCATCAATGCATATCTAGGAACAGACAACTCACTGCCTCATGCAGCAGCTCAGTGAACTCTTGAAAAGCTCTGTTAGTATGGTCCTATTAGTGACATAAAGAAACTTTCTGTGACAGTTTTAGGTTTTAAATGAATGCTCTGTAGCTCTGGATATACAAGTACAGTGCCAGAAGGAAGGAGAAGGATTCTGTCAAGGAGAGGAGTCACTTTCAAGCATACTAAAATGACTAATTTTGGATGTTCTTATTCCTACATCGTATTTCTGGTGATATATTATTGAATACTTGCTTAATTCAGAAAAACTTGACAGTTTTCCTCTTTTTGTACAGTGTCCAACAAGAGTGTACATATGGGAGAGAAAAATGGAATGCAGTGGACTATACTAAAAGGTCAGTGACGGCCCCAGGCAGTAATAGTAGGAACTTTCTGTAGCTTACTAACTCAAAATTATGAGTAAATATTGGATGATATAGTATTATCTATAGTCACTCTACATAATACTGAGTTTTATAAGAATAATTTCTTTCAACTATAGCATGTACTTTGACCATATTCACCCCCATACTTTCCCCTTTCTCCCTCTTCTGTATTGCACCTTCCTACTTGTCTCCTTTCTTACAACACATATTCTTCTTTCCTTTCATATATATACAGCTCCTATGTTTGTGTGAAAACTAGAATCCATAAGTAAGAGAAAATGTGAATTTTGCTTTATCTGGATCTGGCTTCTTTGGTTTAATATGATTACCTCCAGTTGTATCCATTTTCCAGTAAATGACATAATTTCATTCTCCTTAATGGCTGAATGAAAATCCACGATATATATATATATATATAAGATAGATAGATAGATAGATAGATAGATAGATAGATAGATAGATAGATAGATTTGTTTCTTTATCCATTTCTCTATTGGTGGATACCTAGGCTGATTCCATAACTTTGTTATTGTGACTAGTGCTATAAGGATTGGATTGCAAGTACTCTGGTATGGAGACTTATAGTTATTCATGTATATATCCAGAAGTGGTATGTATGGTAGTTCTATTTTTAACCTCTGAGGAACCTGCATATTGATTTAGATAATGAGGGGACTAATTTTTCCCTACCCACAGTGTATAAGTGTCCCCCTTTGCCATATCCTCACTGGTATTTTCTGCTATTTGTTTTCTTAACAGTAACACTCTATTATGAGGAATAATATTATTCATTATCACTAAGTCTGTTGAACTTTTTTTCAAGTTTATTGCCATGTCTACTCTTTTGAAATTTTTTGGTTCATTTCATTAGCACATTTATTGATTATTTGGTAAATTTTGGGAGGTTCTTGAGTACTTTATGTACTCCAGATATTAATGCCCCATTAGATGTTGAGCTGCCAAAGTTCTTCTCCCATCATGTAGGTTTTTCTTCTCATTTGATTGTTTACTTTGTTGTGCAGAAGCTTTGAAATTTCATGAAATCTTATTTGTCAATTTTTGATATTACTTCCTATGCTAGTAGTTTTTTTTGTTTGTTTGTTTTTTTTTTTCAGAAAGCTCATGGCTATATCTTGAAGTGTCTTCTCTGTTCTCCTTTAACAGTTTGAGAGCTTCAGGTCATTGATCCATTTTTTATTGATTTTTGTATACTGCTCAAGGTATGGGTCAGTTTCATTCTCCTATAAGTGGATGTCCAGTTTTCTTTCTTTCAAACACTATTTTATCCAATGGTTAATTTTGGCTTCATTGTCAAAAGTCTTCTGTCTCTAGTTATTTCTGTGCCTCCTTTTTCACTGATCTCATTGATCTACATGTCTTTTCTCTTGGCCAGTACCATGGGTGTGTGTGTGTGTGTGTGTGTAGTTTTACTATGTTTCTATAGTATAGCTTGAAAACAGGTATTCTCATATCTACACCGGTGCTCTTTATTGCTAAGGAATGGTGTATATACCATATATCTTTTAAGGTTTCATAAGAATTTTAAATTTTAGGATTTTTTTTCCATTTCTGTGAAAAATGTCATTAGAATTTTGACAGGGATTATATTGAATTTGTAGATCACTTTTTTCCTGAATATATTTTCATAATGAGCATAAGAGGCATTTCATCTTCCAGTGTCTCATACACTTTGTACTTTCACATTTTAAAAGTACTCTTGTAAAGATCTTTTGTTCCCTTACTTCAATTTATCGGAAGTTGTTTTGACAATCATTTTCGTTGAGTTGTCCTCCTGATTTCTTTCTCAAAACATACATTATTCGTATATACAAAAGCAATTGATGTTTGTGCACGTTGATTTTGTATACTGCTATACTATAGACTAGTACTTCACACATCAAATTTTGAAATTATTTACTATTCAAATATATCTAGTAACTACCTTTGTGTCCTGGGTTACTCAGTTCCTTAAAGTCCAAAAGTCCTCTAAGTTTATGAGGAAGACATATCAGATGCTACATGTGCAAAATACCTAACTAGCTACCACTCAGTTAGAACTTTCCATTAAACAAACCCTAGACTCTTCTTACAGCTGTGTATATCTTGTCTTCTAATCACTCTTCCACTGAGTGCTTTCAAGATGCCCATGTGTAGATCACTATCTTTGGTCTACAGATTTATGGAGATGTCAAGCTGCCTGGCCCGCAATCCTTGGATTTCTTACCTAGCAGACAAGCATAACTTTAATCAATATTGGTAAAAGCAAATATTAAAGTTCCATGTCCCATCCCGCTACTCTTCCCTCACCAATTCTTTCATAGTCAGTTTTAGTCCAGAAACTTAATGGAGAGTTTCTGCTTCACTAATGGGTGTTTCAGTTTTTTTTTTTTTAAAACTGTGGTGAGTTTGCATGACCCAGGTGGATTATCATCTCAATCTTCATCCCCACTAGTACTTGGAATGCAGAAACTCTAATTAGACTTTAAAGACACTCCAAGCAATCTCAAGTGAGATGTTCCGTTAATGACTGGAGTGAGTCTCACTCTCCATTATTTTTTACATAATTATATTATATTATGATAAAATTTACAGTATGAACATGTTACAGATTGGTCATATTCCTGTTCCCATCAAGTTATACTCTTAAATCCCTTTCTTGAAGCCATTCCACTGAGGGTCCTCCTCAGGGAGGTTGTTTGTATTCACTTTGGGATCATCACTTAAATTGATTTCCACCTCCTAAAAAGGAGATTTCATTTCTTCTTCTTTCTTTGCATAAGTAATATTATCAGACATAAATATATGTAAAAGGATACACAATGTATGAACCCACTTATAAAGCACATATATAGATATGTAATATACATGTGCACATGTATACATATGTAATATACATATGCATTCATGTTTAATTAGTTGACAGATGCTAACCAAGTTATTTTGTAGTTTTGCTCAAGAAAAAGAAAATCAAACCAAATTATGAGGGATAAATGAAATTAACACTTATTTACAGATAATAGATGGTTGGTAGAGAGGTACAGTTTTAAGAAAATAAAGTCTCCATTTATTTCTATAATTTGTTCAGAAAAATCCTGCCTCTTGAGTTATTGATATTAAATGAAGAGGTGGAGAATAAAGCCACAATTCTCATTCTGTATTTTATAGTCTGTGTTTGTTCAGCTACTTTTATCATATTTTAAAGGCCAACATTTTAGATTTAATATCTTAATATTATTTGAGAATTACACTTTTTAAACTTCTTTTAAGTACTTTACTTTCTGGAAAATAAACACAGCTTTTTGACAACTGAAATATAAATCTCCTTTAAATTAGCTTGGAAAGAACATTTTATTGTAATTTAAAACCAAATAAAGTATGAGATGAGATCCTATAATCTTATTATCATGACTAGGCTATTTCTAAAATTTCAAGGCATATAAAGAGAAAAAAATGACTAAGACTAAATGGAGTTTGATTAGGTTGAACAATATGTACATTGATTTTGTTTAAAGAATTTTAAATATAAAGTAACTATGAATATATTTGTGTTACATGAATATAAACCACTAAAAGTCATTCATATAACACCAGTATCTAACAAGCACAAGAAATAGAACTGAGTATTTTGCACATTTGATTAGTCACATTTTATAGAAAAAAAGGAAGTTCTAAATTATATAATTAATGTTAGAACTGTACCAATTTGAAATCCTTTCACATAGTACATTAAACACTACCTAGAAGCCCAACTAAGAACTAAGGATTGTTCTTCCAGAGCACTAACGGATTCCTCACAAGAGATCAGCCATTACATCACAGATACTTTCTCAACACTGTTTCAACTTTATAGCAACAATTCCTGTAAATTTTACTAGTTAACTGGTGTTTCAGATTATTATAAAAGGAATTTAGGGTGGGTTATGAGGTGATGAGATTATATACCAGTTCATCTCAGTTCCACAAGGTAGCTTGTTATCCAGAAGTACTCATTAATTCACATTTTTCATCTTCAAAATATAATCATAAACATAACAAATCAAATGTATTTCTTCCATAAGAAAACATAAAATATATCAAGAGAAAAGAAACAGAAGGGAAGATAGGAAGAATAGCTTGACTTTCCAGTACCACTGTGATCAAATCATTTGTGTTGTCTATGAAAAAAAAAAGGATAGTTTTTAAAAAAAGAATAAACTCCTTATATGCCTGTAGCAGACAGTTTCAGGTTGGCTGAGATGAACTTCCAAACCAGGTATAATTATGGAGGAAAGGGTATGTATTGAAGCTTACAGATCCAGAGGAAATTCCATAATGGTAGAAGAAGTTGGTCCCCTCTTAAAAGACCAGGCAAAGAGACAAAGAGAAAGAAAGCCAAAAGCCAAAATCACACAGCACACTTCAGGAACTCCAGGAGCTAGACACTTTGCATATCTTTTGATTAGAATTTAAAATCCACACCCACACCTTAGGACTGGACCATAAGATCTGCCCAGTGACACCTCCTCTAGCCAGGTGGCTACAGATCTAAATTACAAACTGTAAGAAAACACTGAATATATTTAGGGCCATCTATTCATACTCCCTCAATGCCCAAAATAAATTCACAAGATATTTTACAAAGTTAAATGTATTCTTAACACAATAAAAATATTGAAACCCATTTTGGTGACCTATTGAGTTTAACGAAAGTAGAAAGGGCATTATTTAGGAAGAAGAAAGGGCTCAATAGGAGGGTGAGAGGGAAAGAGAAGGTAATTGATGGTGAAGATGACCAAAATGCATTATATAGACATTTGAAATTACCATGCTGAGCTTTTGTTTTTTATGTGGAAGCTGGAAAATTTAGGTGGTTACGGGCCCTCACATTTAAGTGGCAAGTGCTCTTAACTGCTGAGTAATCTCCCCAGACCCTAATTTTTTTCTCTCTTAAGAAGCCAACCACAGGAACATGTATGGGCTAAGAAAAAGTAGCAAAAATACAAATAGGTTCTGGCTCTTAGCAATACAGACTAACACTTGAACTTAGGAAACAGCAAGACATAGACACATGCCTGTGCCCTTCCCAGACTTCCTGTAGCATGCCAGACTAGGCCATCCACTACTTAAGTAAGTCCTTCCCCTGCTCTCAGAAAGTCCCTGTGGACCAATGACTACCTGGCCATTTAGGTCCTAACCAAGCCCTCAGGTCTCCAGTGAGCAATATGCCACAGGTTTACCCCCATACCTACACAAACCAGTAGAGAGACCACCACACCATGTTCTCCCTGAGCATGGTAGACTAGGCCATTCAACACAGGTCCCAGGACAGCTGCTTATGTTGCATTCTCAGCAAGATAAAGGGATTATTTCCAGATAGGCAGATGCCAAAGTAAACCAAATAACACAAGAAACCATGGCAAGATATCTCAAGAATGTCTACTCCCATAGTGGAAGTCTCCAATAAAGAGATGAAATTCTAGACAAAGAGTTCCAAATTCAATGATGATAAGCATATTCAACAAACTTAATAAGGCCATGAACAAACAACTGAATAAAATGGAAGAGAATCAACACAAAAAGCTTAATAGACACAAGGATGAACTTAAAAAAGTCATGATCGAATGTAGAAATTAATTCCAAGAGACAATGAAAAAGTCAAAGGAAGAAATGTCAAGGGAAGTCAATAAACAGATGAAGATGCTAAAGAAAAACAATATATATATCAAAAATGAAATAATTCAATTCAAAGGTTCCCTATATAGCCTCATAGATCATGAGGAGGGCATATTATCAGGTATAGACCTGCAGGCCAAGGATATATAAAGTAGCTTCAATAAAATTATGGAAGAACATTTTCTGAATCTTATAAAAGAGGGGCCCATCTAGGTACAGGAGGAACAGAGAACACAGAATATATAGAAGAAGAGAAGAAATTCACCACGTCACATTATAGTTAAAAAACTAAATGCAGAAAACAGAGAGAAAATATTAAAAGCTATATGAGAAAAAACAGATTGTCCCTTATAAATGTAATCCAGGTAAGTCAATCATTATTACAGGGGCTTGGAATGGAGTATTTCAAATTTTGTAAGACATGGCTACCAACACAGACTACTATATCCAGAAAAATGATCACTCATAATAGAAAGGGAAAGAAAACTTTTTTGATAAAAGCTTGTATAAATATATAAACATGTTGCATTTAGCTTCTTGTGGCTGGTACAAAATACATGACCAAAGCAGCTTGTGGAAGGAAAGAGTTTAATTTTGGTTTACAGACTCCAGGGGAAGCTCCATGATGGCAGGGGAAAACGTGGCATGAGCAAAGGTTGGACAACACCTCTGACACAGCAGGTGAAACATTGCAACATAAGAGTGAATCAAACCCTGGAAAGGGGAAGCTGGCTATAAGACCGTGGTAGTTTGAATGGATGCCCCCCAATAGATTCAAGTTTTATAGATCTTCTTGGATTTCTAGCAGCTTGGCTGGAAGAGGTATCCTGGTGGGTGGATCCTAGGGTCTAGCCCTAATATGGGGGGTGGGGACTGGATCTGGAATTCCATCCTACAGGTATGTAAAGTGCTTGAGCTCTGCATAGGATTGCCAGAGTGAACTTGCTTATGGTGTTCCTGGTAGTATTTCTCTCTATGTGGACCTATGAAAGGAGGGCAGCTCTTTCCTCCATTATGGAACTTCCCCTGGACCTGTAAGCTTCAAAAAATCCCTTCTTTCTCCCATAAACTGTGCCTGGACTGGAAGTTCATCCCAGCAACATGAAGCTGACTACTACACACCAATAAGCCTTCCACCAACAACACATTTAATCCAATAAGGCTTCAAATTCCAAATTGCCACCAGCTGGGAACCAAGGCTTCAGAATACATAAATTTATGGAGAACACCTAATTCAAACCATAGCAGAGCACTCAACCAGCTTTACAGAGATTACTAGATGGAATACTTCACACCGAAGAGAAAAATAAACATACCCAAAAAGCAATAGGAGGGGAAAAAAAGCCAATAAACAAACTAGAGCAGAGGTAAAAGCAAATGAAGATTAAAAAAAATAAACAGAATAATCCACAGTCTTCAACTTGAGAGGAATTATCTCACAATTGTCAAGTATAACTTTGAATATCAATGGACTCATCTCCTCAATCAAAAATTACAGGTTACCAAGCTGGTTCAAAAAAGTGGATCCATCCATTTACTGTCTTCAAGTAACTTATATTACCATTAAAAACAGACACCATCTTAAGGTGAAAAGATGAAAAAGAAATTTCAAGGAAATTAAAATAGGAAACAAAATTGCCTGTGAATAAAAAGCAATAAAAGAGATTTTATGAAAAAGCTTTCCCATATTTATCAAGGGAAAAATTCAGCAAGAGGATATAACAAGTATAAACATAGATGCACTAAACACAGGTGTGCCAAATTATATAAACAAACTCTAATAGACTGAGTTCTGTTCTACCTAGGGTTCCTGAAGTGTGCTTGCTTATGGTAGACCTAAATAGTGGAAATAAATCCCAACATAATAACAATGGGTGACTTTAATACTCCATTATTGTCAATGCATACAGACATAAAATAAAGATAAACAATTGAATTAAATAATACCATTGGGGGGCTGGAGAGATGGCTTAGTGGTTGTCTGCAAAGCCAAAGGACCTCAGTTTAATTCCCAAGGACCCACTTTAAGCCAGATGCACAAGGAGGGCACAGGCATCTGGGGTTTGTTTGCAGTGGCTGGAAGCCCTGGAGTGCCCATTCTCTCTCTCTCTCTTTCTCTCAATCTCTTTTTTTTTTTTTTTTGAGGTAGGTTCTCACTTTAGCTCAGGCTGACCTGGAATTCACTATGTAGTCTCAGAGTGGCCTTGAACTCACAGCAATCCTCCTACCTCTGCCTCCCAAGTGCTGTGATTAAAGGCATACACCAACACGCCCAGCTCTCTCTCTCTCTCTCTCTCTCTCTTTCAAATAAATAAATAAAAATAAATGTTTAAAAAAATAATACCATTGATTAAATATTCTTTCTTAACAAAAGTAGAAAAAGTAATCTCAAAATTCATATGGAAGAAAAAAGCCTTGGATATCCAAAAATGCCCTCAGCAAAAAAGAATACTGCTTGTGGTATCATTGTACTTGATTTCAAGATATACTACAAAGCCACAGTAATAAAAACAGCATGATACTCTGACAAAAATAGACTCATAGATAAATGGAATAGAATAAAATGCAGATATAAGTTCTAGTAACTATAGCTACCTGGGCTTTGAAAACAAAGAAAGACACACTGGAGAAAATAGAGTATTTCCAACAAACATTACTGGAGAAACCCAATTACTACATATGGAAGAATGAATCTAGAACCCCTTATCTCACTCTGCACAAAAATAAGTATAGTCTCAATAGTCCCCAATATAAAACCTGAAACCATGAAACAACTTATGGAAAATGTAGGGAGAACCTCCAAGATAGAAGCATAGGGAGGTTCTTAGTACTACTTTAGTATCTCAGGGAATAAGGCAAGCACTCAACCACTGGGACCTAAGAAACTAAAAAGCTATTGTACAGGTAATAAAATTGTCAAAGGACAACCTACAGAGTGGGAGGAAATCTTTGGCAGCTATACATCTGACAGAGGTTTAACATCTAACATATACTAAGAACTCAAAAAACTAAGCAATAAAGAGTCAATTGAGCCAGTTATTAAATAGGGCAGGAAATGGAATAGATTGTTCTCAAAGGAAGAAATACAAATGGCCAATAAATATATGAAATAATGCATAATTTCTAGCCATCAAGGAAATGCAAATTAAAACTACTTTGAGATTCCATCTCATACCAGTCAGAATGACTATCATCAAAAAAAAAAATCACATGACAAGAAATACTATGAAGAATTGAAGAAATGGGATCCTTTATTTACTGTTGGTGTGAGTGTAAACTTGTAAATCCATTATGGAAACCAATATGGAGTTTCCTCAAAAACCAAAAATAGATAAACCATTTGATACCATTCCTGGACATATATCCTAAAGAATCTACTCTTTACTTTATAGATACTTGTTCAAGCATGTTTTTGATGCTTTACTCACAATAGCTAGGAAATGTAATCAGCCCAAATGCTCATTACTGAAGAATAGATCATAAAGATGTGGTACATATACACAATGGAATTCTATTCAGCATTAAGGAAAAAATAAAATTATGAAATTTGCACGAAAATGGATGGGCTTCAAAAAAAAAAAAAAAAAAAAGTATACTAAGTGAGGTTATCCAGGCTCAGGAAGACACACTCTGAATGTTCTCTCTTATATACAGATCTTAATAAGGAGTAGTCTGATTTGTTTATAAGTTGTAGGAAGCATCAGCAGTGCTGCTAAAAAGGCAAGACTTAGTCTTGGAGAGAGGAGAAGCAAAAAGGAAATCAGAGGAGGGGATGGTAGATAGGCATGTAAAAGGACAGCTTACTGATGGTGTAAAGGTCTCAAAAGACAAGGGGAAGAGAAGAAGGGGACTTAGGAGATTCACACAACTAATAAGGACATGAATCAGTACCATAGAAACTTACCTCTTTATTACCTACATAAGATATAAGTCTCTGAGAGATAAGCACACCACACAGGGGGAGGGGTGGGGGGGAGAGATTTAAGCACCTTGCAGTGAGGAAAAAGCTTTACCCCTGTTTTTGTTAAATCCCTGTGCCATAAGTGGGATAGCTACTACAGAGACCTTTTGGTCAAGGATGCTCATGAGTCCCCCAAAACAATTCAGGCCATTGCCAAAGCACTTGGTTACCCACTGGAACTAAATAATAAGACACTGTTTCTGAAGACACCACAGGATGCTGTCTCAGGACATGAGAGATCATGCTGCAGCTGAGAGGAAGTCAGCTCAAAAGTGATTAATGTTGGGGCTCCTCTAGCTCTCTCCCTTTCATATAGTCAAGTAAACCAATCCACAAAATGGTGCCACCCACAATTAAAGTGGGTCTTCTCACCTCAATTTACCTAAACCTACCCTCACATGCATGCCCAGAAGCTCCATGCATTTCTTGGTAATTGTTAGCCTTGTCACGTTGACAATATGAACTATCATGAATGTGAACAACATGAAAGGTTGGAAGTGAAGAGACATAACAAAATTTCACAAAAAAGAAAGAGCACAAATAATTTAACTTAAAATTTTTGAAAAGGTTATAGGGTTATAGTTCCAAATCTAATGCTCAATATCTGCTTTATTTTTTATTTTTATTTATTTATTTATTTTTGGTTTTCTGAGATAGTGTCTCACCATAGTACAGGCTGACCTTGAATTCACTTAAGTGTGTATACAGCCACTACTTCAAACCGTTTAGTCTTTACACTTCAAATAATGGCCACCACCCAAGAAACTGTCTCTACTGTAAACAAAAGAATGCTTCCTGTGCTGGAGAAATGGCTTAGCAGTTAAGGTGTTTGCCTGCAAAGCCTGTCCAATTCTCCAAGACCCATGTAAGCTAGATGTACAAGGGGCTGCAGGCATCTGGAGTTCGTTTGCAGGCTGAAGGCCCTGGCACATCCATTTTCTCTCTCTCTTTCTCTCTCTCTCTCTCTCATTCTCTCTCCTCTCTCTCATAAATAAAATAAAATATATTAAAAAAATTTTTAAAAGAATGCTTCCTATACCTTTTTCCAAATGTTACACAGATCTAGTACAAGACAGTACTAGGGTTCCATATGAAAATTCTAAAACAGATTAGCCATTTAAATTAGTGTACCATGATTAATTAATGCTTATTAGATCAATGTGAGGATGGTTCAGAATTAGAGAGCCAAGATAAATAATTCATAACTGCAAAAAAATACATCCTATGCTTCAACCTTGATATGTGCCAAAATGTTATTTTGAAAAATTCTCCATTTCTTTCCTAATTGAAGTGAGATAAATTATTAAATTAATGACTGACATTAATACTGATACATAAAAATGTCCTGCAGAATTTTTTACTGAATCCAACCAAATTTTCGTTCTTAATGCAAAATCTGAAGAGTATTTTCATTGAATCCAGAACATAACAAAATTTGTATGCATGGAAAGAAGCCCAAAGAAATGTTCCACAAAGTTGTTAGAGTAACCTTTAACCAAAATTTACATATAAATTTTCACAAAGGAAAAAACTTCCAAAGATTAAGACTATAAAATGGAGACAGGTGTTCATATCATGGCGTTCTATGTACTTCCTATATGCAGAGCTGGTGGTCATCCTGATATGCACAAATGCAGCCAGACAGAGAAAACAGTGAAGGATCTGTTTTTTAAGGAGACATGCATTATTCACCATCCTCCCAATGCCCCCAAACCCACATTCATGTTGTTGGGCCCCTTTTCTAGACCATGAGCCTTCACCAGCAATGTAAGGTTATTTCTCAGCCCAGCAGCAGGACTAGAAAAGAAAGCTGGGTGCTCTGGCTGGTCTACATTACAAGTTACATGTTCTAAATATGCTGCTTGTATGTGGTCATTTCTTGTATTGGGCTACGCATGCTGTAACAGGCATGGAAGCATATGACATGTGCAACAGAGAAATTCAAAGAATTTAAAAATAAAGTGTAAGCCAACTAAACAGCATACATCACAGGCTGTGTACAAAACAAACAAATACACTATCTGGCCCAGGCTCTCTAGTGCACTGGTCTGCCATTGCTGATCTCAGGTCCAGTGTTTCCCCTCTTGGGCCATCTCTGTTGCCCTACCCTCCCCGTGGCTTGGTCATCTGTGGATTCAGGTTTGGGCTATTCCTGGTACTCCCATGGATGAGCCATTGCAGAGCTTGAGTCCAGCTTTTTTCCCACATAGTCTCTTCCGCAGGCTCCCAGACCAGCCATCACTGAGCTTGGTCAGGGATTTCTTCTGCAACATCACTGTTCCACTTGCCTCCCAGGAGTCAGGCATTGGTAAATTGGCCCTAGCATCTCTGTCTCTGTTGTACAGGTTCCCTTGTGTTGCACTTGGGTGAGTTCAGGTGTTGGGTTTTTCTCTAGCACCCTCTCCATTCCCCCGGTTGCCATTTGTCATATGTTGGTGAGTATAGGCATCAACCGATTGACCATTTGTGAGTTCAGGTAAAGACTTTCTTGGGCACATTTTCAATTTCTGCAAAATACCACCTTTCAGCCATTGGTGATTTTAGGTGCCTGTTTTTCTCTGATACTCTCTCTTCTTCTGCAAGGAGGAGGCATATTGGATATTGATGAGTTTTCATGCCATGTTTTCTCTAGCACCTTCTCTGTTCCTCTAATCTACTGCTGATCAAATACTGGTGAGTTCAGAAGCGAGCTTTTTCCAGTACCCTTTCCATTACCCTTGGGCTGCCAATAGTCTGGTACTTGGTGGGGGGGAACCTGCTTGTCTGTCAAGATACAGCTATAAGTAGACTGATGTCACCTCATTTACCCCATCCATGTAGCAGCACCAAGTATCTCTAAGAATTAACTTCAAGAACCATAGATCAGACAATACCCACAACACTATTGGGATACTAACAACCACATTGAAGAGGGCCCCCAGCAGAATAGAGGCGGGGAGGAGGGAAAAGATGATACAAACACATGATGCATCCATACAAAATATGTCCTTAATAAAGTAATTAATTAACTAAAAATAAGATAATAGATCTCCCCCAAAACACTAGTCCCATATTAGGGGATCTACATGAGACCTACTTGAAGGAAATGACCAAGAACTCAAAAGAATGACTAAAAATATGTACAATAAACTTCAAAAAGATATGGTTAAATAGATGAATGAAATTGCCAATAAACTCAGAAGACTCAATTAAAGGCCTATGTGAGACCTAAGAGAACACAAACCACTGGATAAAATGAAGAAGTCAAACCAGGATGTTAAAGTTGAACTCAATAAGGAGATACACATATAAAAAAAATGAAATGAAGTTGGCAATAAGAAATACAATAATTCCAACCAAAAGCTATATCAAAACCTATGACATCAGAATGGATCAAGTGGAAGACATAATGTGAAGCCGTGGAGACAAGGTAGAGAAATTGGATCAATTGACTAAAGCAATGAGAAGTTCTGAGTAGGACACTAGTAGTTCAGAGATAAGGTAATCAACACTTTGGAATTTATGAAACTAAAAAGATTGTATACAAAGAATGAAACCATCAACCCAATCACGAGGCAATCTACTGAATAGGGAAAAAAATCTTTTCCAGTGATACATCGGACAGAGGATTAATATCTAGTATATGCAAAGGACTCATTTTATACAGAGTCATTGCCTCTCCTGCATAACTGATGGCTGCCCACATAAGGCAAGACCCACATAACCTATGGAAGAGGACAGGGGAAGGCTAACAATGGTACCATCATGCTGTATATATACTATATACATAAGTAATAAAAACATATCAAATAAAATATAACTAAACCACAAAAATGTAAACAACTCAATAAAATGGATTAAGGAACTGAAAAGTTTTCAAAAAATGAAAAAAACAATTTTTTTTTTTTAATGTTCAACATACTTAGCCATAGATAAATGAAAACTAAAACTACTTTGAGATTGCATCTCACCCATATCAGAATGGCTATGATCAAAAAATAAAATGAAAAATGCTGCCATGATTATGTGGAAAGAGTTTATGTTGGTGAGAATGTAAACTGGTGCAGACATTATGGAAATCAGAGTGGAGATTTGTTCAAAAGCTCCTGGAATTTTAAAACTCTTTTATTTTACTTATATATCTGAGAGAGAGAGTGTGAGAGAGAGAGAGAGGCAGATAGAGAAAGAGAGAATGGGCATACCAGGGCCTCTATCCACTGCAAACAAACTCCAGACACATGTGACACCTTGTGAACCTGGCTAATATGGGTATTGGGGAATTGAACCTGGGTCCTTGGACTTTGCAGGCAAGTTTCTTACCTGCTAAGTCATCTCGCCAGTCCCTTTTGTGAAATTTATTATTATTAACAAGGTGTTTTGTATGGATACATCATGTGTTGGTACCCTCTTTTCCCTCATCCCTGTCCCCATCCTGTTGGGGACACTCCTTATTGGGGTTGCAGGTATTCCCCATGGGACTGTAGTTTATACATTGTGGAAGCAGTAGCCAGTTAATTTTGGTGGGAAGGGAATGTCTCTGGGCATGATGTCTCAACATGTGGCTCTTAAAATCTTTCTGCCCGCTCTTCTGCAAAATTCTCTGAGCTGTGGTGGGTGAGTTTTAAGTCTACTTCAGTGATGAGCTCTTACGAGCCTCTGGATCTCTACTTTGGTAGGTGCTGAGTATCCTCCGGGTCTGTCCCCTACACCCTGGTGCTGATTATCAGAAACAGCATGGAAGCAGCATTCTTGTTCATCTCCCAATTCCTCTGTGGATTCAGCTGTGGCTTGGCTAAAGTGCTAGGGGTAGTTTATCTCCTCTGGTCTTGCTACCTTCTAAAAAAGAAAAACAGATTCTCCAATGGAGAGTGAAGTCAGCATAGTTTAAATGGGATAAGCATTATTAACTTAGCGAGAATTTTCATGTGTGTAACCCCTCTTTTAGCCAAAGACTAGTGAGAGCTTGACACTGTAGACATAATCTTTGTCTCCATAGGATTCTGATCTGTTTCCCAATTCTAGATATGTGTTCCTTTACACTGAGAAGATCTCTTAGCCAATCAGAAAACTATTGGTTACTCACTATGGCAGTGTGCCACTATTACACTGGCATTTACATCGTGTCAGGGTGTTTGCTTCTGAGAAGCTTAGAACTCTGATTGATCAGACCGTTGTTGGCCATTTTCCACCAGTAGCTCATGTAGCACTTTCCAGCACTAGACAGGCTAACCATCTGTATACTGGCTTTCTTCTGAATTCCAGTAGGTTCTCTCTATACTCTGTGTGCTCTGGGGTCTTCAGCAATAGGGTATTAGCTCTAGCCTCAGGCAGGTAATCAAGTGCTTTGACAGAAAGCTGTCTTTATTTGGGGACATCATAGGTGTCTCCGATCAACAGCTCAATGTGGGTAGCAACCAATCTCGGGTACTGGGAGTTATAGGTCAGAGACAGAAAAAAAAAATTCATTTAAGTTGGGGCTTAAATCCCACCCTCACCAGAGCCCTACTTTTCATGTGCTCCCTCCTTAATCCTTATGAGAGTTATATATTTTAGGCTGTTTCCAAGGATAAAGGTTTCTATGATATCAGGAAAAATGACACAATGCAATTTGAAGAAAAATGGTCAAACTTGGAACAGATCATTCTAAGTAGGCTTACCCAATCACAGAAAGATAAGTGTCACATGGTCTCACTCATCTGTGGCTCCTATCCTGAAGTTTCTTGAGATGCTGACACAGCTAATAAACATCTCGAGGACTGGACAATGGGTAGAGTGGGAAGGGAGGGTAAGGGTGGAGTGGGAGACAAAAAAAACTGGAATGGAAATGGTACCATAAAATCCTATATCCTGAAAGACATAATAAACGGTCGAACCTTCATCAGGTGCTTAGAGAGAACACCTGAATCACAGGAGCCTGGAAAGGGTAGGATGAAGACTAACCTCAATCTTCTCTTTCTTTCTCTCTCTCTCTCTTCTTTCTTTTCTCTCCTTCTCTTTCTCTTTCATATTACCTATATTTTTCTTCCTTCTTTTCCCTTGGCACTGACCTGTAATTCCTAGTACCAGCATGTGGTCAACATCCACAATAAGCTGTTGATCAGTGAGAGCTACAAGGTTTCCCAACAGAAGACATATTTCTGTTAGAGTATTTGATGACCCACCAAAGGTTAATGGTAAGACCCTACTGCCGAATACACCATATGCTGTTGGGATGCAACACAAAGTGACCTGGCTGGAATCTGGAAGAGAGTCAGTCTCTAGACAGTTAGCTTGGCTAGTGCCAGAAGGTGCTACATGAGTGACTGAGAGAAAATGACCAACATCTGTCTAAGCAACTCATGGTGAAAACTACTCAGCAGCAATCAACCAGCCGTGATGCTCACACAAGGGCAATAGTGGCACACAGCCATGGTGGGTTACCAACTGCTATTGATTTGGCTAATGGATCCACTCAGTGGAACAGAACCCATACCTGGAACCTGGAAACAAGTCAGAAACATATCTAAAAATGAGCCTGCTCTCCAATATCAATATCTTTTTTGGGTATTCCCCTGATCCAGATGTTTGGTAATTTATGGGTATCTCACCATTCCCTCATAATCTGTTCACTTGATTTTTTTTTTTTTTTGAGGTGGGGTCTCACTCTAGCTCAGGGTGACCTTGAATTCACTATGTAATCTCAGGGTGGCCTCAAACTCATGGCAATCCTCCTCCCTTTGCCTCCCAAGTGCTGGGATTAAAGGCATGCGCCACCACACCTGGCTCACTTGATTTTTTGAACTTAGCAAAGTTTTTGGACTCCCGATAAATTTTGTCTGTCTTGTCATCCATGTCAGAGGTTCTGTCTTCCATATGAGTACTCTTTTAGTGACGGGTTCTAGAGAGGTTCTTATAAGCTCTGTGGTAGTTTGAATATATGTCCCCCAATATATTCAGTGTTTTATTAGTTATAGTTTGCATCTGCAATCACCTTGCTAGAGGCAAGGTCACTGGGGGCCCGGTCTTAAGGTGTGGGTTTGAGATTCCATTGTAAAGATATGCAAATGTGCCTAGCAGGAGTTCCTGAAGTGTGCTGGGCTTTTGGCTGTAGTTTTGCTCCGTGTGCTGTGGTGGCTGGTTGGCTTTGCTCTCTCTTGCCTGGTCCTGTTTAGAGCAGGCCGCTTCTTCTGCCATTATGGAACTTCCCCTGGATCTGTAAGCTTCAATAAATAAGATCCCTTCCTCCATAACTGTGCCTGGTCTGGAAGTTCATCTCAGCGAACCTGAAGCTGTCTGCTACAAGCTCTATTTTATTTTTGTTTTCTGTTGTGTTATTCTGCATCATATCCATTTCTTTTTTGAGGTACTATTTCAGTTCTAGTTCTGATTTTCTTGCTGCTTCCTGGAATTCATTCTTACATTTGATCAAGTCTTCATTAAGCTTAATCAATTAGTTATGGAGATCTTCCATTTCTTGAGTCACCTTCATTCATATCTCTTTTGGGGGTTCTAACATTTGCTTCAATCAAGGTAAGGATATTGTGAAAATCTGAACTCCCTAAGAGACAATTCTGTTTAATTTAATTGATACGATTGTTGGGTGTTTTTTTGTTTGTTTTATTGTTTGTTTGTTTTTTATGATGGGCTTCCAGTTCAGCAATTGTTTTGATCAGGGTCTCACTGGTTGTTGTGTTTTCATTTTGGGATTGAATTTCTATTTATTTCTCTATGATATCATTGGAGGCTTCCATTTGTGAGACTAGGCATCCTTGGTGGAGATCTCTCAATTTTCTGACTTTCATTGACTTTTTTGTGTTGTGGCCTACCTGTCTTGGGGCCACAATTTATTCTATTGAGGAGGAAGAAAGGTTTTGTTCTTGTAGGAGAACATAAAAAACAAAATAAATGAACATTCACAAAAATATGGCATACTCCCAAAATTCTTAATATGGCATAGTACTATATTTTAAAAGATTTCAGCTTATCATCGTGGAATTACCCTTAAAAGGACAGAATAGTGCAACAATAAGTATATGTAAATAGGATTAATTGTATTATAATTTACAACAGAAGTTAGATATTCTTAATTAACTAGCAAATCATATTGCTATAATTGGATAACTACTCTTTTTTAAAGTTATGGACAAAATTTTTATTTATTGTATACTAGAACTATGTTGTCTTATAAGAAATCATTATAAACCGGGCGTGGTGGCACATGCCTTTAATCCCAGCACTCAGGAGGCAGAGGTAGGAGGATCACAGTGGGTTTGAGACTACTCTGAGACTACATGGTGAATTCCAGGTCAGCCTGAGCTAGAGTGAGACTGTACCTTGAAAAACAAAACAAAACAAACAAAAAAAAACAACAAAGAAATCATTATGTAAATTATTGTACCTGTCTCCTAATTTGCTTTGTGGTAAACTAAAGAAGTATTATGTTGGGCCTGGAGTGATGGCTTAACAGTTAAGTGCTTGCCTGTGAAGCCTAAGGACCCCAGTTCGAGGCTCAATTTCCCAGGACCCACTTAAGCCATATGAACAAGGTGGTGCATGCATCTGTAGTTCCTTTGCAGTGGCTGGAGGCACTGGCATGCCCATTCTCTATCTATCTGTCTCTTTCTCTCTCTGTCTGTCATGCTCAAATAAATAAATAAAAAATAAACAAAAAAATTAAAAAAGAAGTATCACGTTGAAGTCAAGAATTAAAGACAAAGTAGTTTGCTGCCATCTTGACTGTTCAGTATTGTCAAAGGTGACAATGTGAAAGAAGCCAGAAATTAAAGAAGAAATAGAAACTTTACTGGAAAGTTTAAAAAAAGGAAAAAGAAATAAAGAAATGCCATGGTCTTGATTCCAAAAGGGCTTTTAAAAACACAGAAGGATGTGAACTGAGAAACGTAAACTCTGAACAACATTCTCCTCAACATGTGCAGGAGTCCTCACGTTATTGCTTCTGACAACACTCACTTGCCTGAGTGGCAAGGTCACTGAGAAATCAAGCTGGTGCTGAGCAGAAAACCTTCTCCCTGTGGACCAGCCAACTGAAAGCTGGAAAAAGCTGCACTGCATGCAGCCCTATGGAGGACATAAATCATCAGCAGAGAAAACAGCAGACAGTGGAAACCTCAAGCTTGACTAGACAGGCCAAATGACTGAATGGGTGCAATAGGGGCATGCTCTCTAATTGGACAGAAGGCCTGGTCTATGGGAAGGAATACATGCCTAGTACTGAAAACCTAATCAAAAGTCTATGGCAGGGGAGGTCATGAGTCATAGGGGTATAAAGTCTGCTCTTATCTGGCTAAATGTATTTAGCATTCCCACCAAACTGCCCTGAAAGCACTATACTTAATGTTTATATTCATATGCTAATGCTACTCTCACTTCTGGTTGGAGAAGCTTCTCTTTTCAGATGGTGATGACCACTGGGATAACCCAAAAGGCAACATAGTGCTCAGTAGAAGGGATGGCGAAGTATTCAGCACTGAACCATCTCACCCTCCAAGGTTCAGGGTCCATTGCAGAAGAGGTGGCAGAAAGAATGTAAGAGCCAAAGGAAGGGTACGACTCCTACAA